>CM076579.1:1210793484-1211393484 GCA_034641835.2 Pinus albicaulis
TCATACCTACCCATGGTCTCTTGTAGGCATGATAGAAGAATAAGTTGAGCCATTAATTAGAATTGCAAAGATATTGAGGAAAGACAATTCATTATCTAGTTAACCAATTGCACATTGAACCCTATATGGATGAGTAGCCCTAAATAAAGCCAATTTTCTCTATCATATGCCTTGGAAACACAAACTTACTAACTACTTGTAATTTTTTGGTTTGATGTTATAAATTCCTTCTTGGGCTACTCTTGTTTCGTAATGGATTTGTTTCCCAGGAAGGATGCAAATTTGTTCTAATGACATGGAATCAGCTTAGTGGATTTTGAACCTAAATGCACTAATTTTTGAAATAATTTTTTAGATTCAATTGCATAGTGATATGGGTCTGAAATCATCTCATCCTTGTCTAATTTTTTGGTATTAAAGTCTGAAATGTTGAATTGAAAGCTCCCAAATCTTGCCTATATATTTTAATTTGTCAGCAATTCTTAGTTGGTCTGTTTGAAGGAAGTCATAGAACCCCTAGAAGAATTCTATTGTCCTGCTAAGTGGCTGAGGGTTCTTATACTTTTGGAAACAATGCAAAATTGTTTGTAATTCTTCCTTTGATATTCGATCCATCAATGCCTCATTACCCACCTCACCTACAAAACAGGGGAAATATGAAGTCATCTTCAACTATCTCTCTTAAATTTATTCTAACATCCTCTTTATAAATTCCCTCAAAATGGTTTGCTGATGAGCAAATTGCTCCTCGAGATGAGACACCTTCTCATGAGGCAAATTTCGTTTATAAACAACATCTTGAGGCAATTGTTCATTATGATTATGAGATGTTGAAGAGAGAAAAAATTTGCTATTTAGTAAAGGCTATGCACGAATTTTAGTGATTTGGTACAAGGAAAGACATGAGCAGTGAGGGAATTGTGGAGATTCCCTACAACTCTTTTCCCAAATGTGGCACGTGAGGATGTATGCTTATTAAACAACTATATTTGAGAATGTGCACCATTTTGAAGGCAAAGCTATTTTGGATGTAGACGCGGGAAGTTTGACACGGGCTCTTACACCCGACCCGACAGCCCACCTGCACACCTATTACTATGATCTATGTGCTTCCCCACTTGTCAACTGCAGTTGCTCCAATTCTCGGTCATATTGTGGCTGACAGACCGTCACTACGGCTTCAACTAGGCTACTCGACCACGTGTGGTGGTTATTAAACCTGCACTGACACAAGTCTAGCTGGCTCTGATAGCACTCCATCCACAAACTAATTATGCTGACAGTTGCCCTTCTATCGGTCATTTATGTGTCTTTTCCCTGGCGATTTCTAAACAGTTGAGTGGTGTCTACTAGTCTAGCCCGTGTTGCTTCATTCTTAGTGATTTCCACCTTATGCTTCTTGTGGTTTTGTTTTTGTCGAGTGTGGGCTTGTGTGTGGGCCACAGTTCTTCCACCAACGACTGTCAACCATACCTTCCCACCTCTTTTGGAAAACTACACTAAAAAATATGTGCTTCTTCGAGGTGATGTTGGTAGATCCTTTTCTACCAACCAGAAAGTCGGCCACCCCTTCTTCGCATAGTTCCCTTTTCCTATTGCCAGCAGGGTTTGACCCTTATTTCAACCACTCTATTTTTTCCATGACTGACACGGCCTTGTCACTTGTGTTAATTTATTCAACCCCTATACAACATACAAATTGATCTATATGACCATTTTTCAATCCTTAAAAAAAAAAATTGCTTCAAAGCACTATACAACCAATTTACTTCGGTCCTAAAAACACATTATCTTGCAAGAAAAAATCAAATAAGACCCATAGATGACAAAAGTAGGTTCCTATCAATCAGTGCAAAGCTTAACAATGCTCGACACAGGGCAGGGTTGTTCGAGCATATAAAATAGGATAGGTTACAAAGCTAATAGGTTGTGTAACAATAATATTTCAAAGCCTTTTGTTTACTTCATGTATATCTCTACAAGAAGCTCCTTTAAGGCCAATAATGTATTACTAACTATATAATGGTAGAGATTTTTTTATTCCATCAAAACTCATGTAAAGGATGGAAAAACAAACGTGTGCAGGAAAAAAGTTGACGGTGAGATTTTTATGCATATTTAGTCAGATCACGAGCTAAAAACTAACCAACCATTCACTTGTCAACATGAGAGAGCACAGATAAACCACAAAGTTGATCAGGCAAAATTGTGAGCAGTCTACGTTGAAATTTTCTTAATTACACGTGTCTACTAATGCTGACTGGATACAAACATTGAATGTTTTTCTTCTTGATAAATCCCTCAAAATCCCCTCAATTCTTGGGCATGAAGCTTTCTAAATGAACTCCTAATTTGTTGTAGAAAGCAGATAATACAGGCTCCCCCTTCAATCTCTTAATATCTTCCAAAACAGCTCCAAGAACTTCTATTGCATGACCATTTTCTAATAAGCTTCCTAGCTTTGTACCCCCATCCTTGACTTCCCTTGCTATATCTTCAATAAATAATATCCCTTCAACAACTAGTTTTGTGAGAATCCTACCAAGGAACTCAAGAGCCTTGGGCGCATCAACAATAGCATCCTCCAATGAAAATAGGACAGTCTCCAACCTAGAAACATCAAAAATATATATAATTATAATTCATAATTGCAAATGACCATAGACTGTAGTAGTCCTGAAATAAATTCAAACTTGAATAAGAACAAACACAAAATCTCATACTACCCTTCAGTAAGTTGTCCTTGATTTAGCAAGAAAGGCTCAAACTTGAATAAATGTGTAAGTAGATTCCCCAAAAGATCAATTTCAACATCTTTCCTGGCAAAAGAATCTAATATCCAAAGCGAACCATAGTTGAATGGAACAATGGTACTTTAAGGTCATCTACACAAAAAGTTTCCTCTTTCAAATCTCTCACACTAGATGGTATGTCATGCAAAATTAAGAAAAATTCAGGGAAACATGTCGACTTCTCTAAAAGACATAGTGAAAATTCATGGAAGCTTTGTAAAGGAATGCACCTATAATATTCTTTAATTGCCATTTCAGCGTTTTTACTAAGTTGAACCTCAATGAGTTGTGAACTCAAAGTTCTTTGAGAAGAATGTTCTTACAGTTGAAATTCAACATTTGCAATCTTCCCACCTCTGTCACCTGATGAGTATGAATTCTTAAACTCTCTTACGTCATTATCCAAAACATTTATTTTCTGGACACATGATTTTGCATATAAAGGCTTTTCTGCAGCATAAGTCCTTGTCAAAATTTCATCTCTCATACCAACTGGCATCTAGTCATAACTGCAACCCGAAATCGGACCTGCACCTGTTCGTTTATTACTCAGAGATTTGAATGGTGGAATATCTGCTAGAGCACTCTTAGCATATGGCAAAAGTTGAGCCCTCCATCCTATTCCCTTGCCAAGACCTCCCTTAGGACCAAGAGTCAAGTGGCCATCATCAGAAGCTCTGTGTGTTGAAGGGCTTGGCATAGACTGATTTTAAAATTGAGCCCTATCCACAATCCGAGCATCTTGACTAGTGAATCTACAATCACGTGGTCCCATATGGGGTTGTGGCCCTTTAATCCCACCCATATGTGGAAGCGAACCCATCTGTGCACCTGCCATGTAAGGTGGCATTGCAGGTCCTCTCACACCATGATCAAGTGGTGTCACAAGTCTCCGACCTGAATGTCTCATATTGGTACCTCGAGAGAGGCCTCCTTATCCATGTAGTTCTTGCACAGCATCTCAATGCACTTCCTCTATTTTATTGGGGCGCTCAAATTTCCTCCTTTGTTTCCGTCCATTCCTCCTCAAATCAATTAGATCCTTCAACATGAACCTCAGCCTAGAGGGAAGCCCTTTTTTATTGGACATTTTTGTCATCCTATCGAAGTAAGCATCAATATGTTCCTTGGCCTTTGAATGGTCAATCATATGACCAACAGTGCTCATCAGTTTGCACAAAGCTTCAACATTTTCCTCCTCTAGATGTTGAAATTCACCAATTAATTTCTTGATGCATGCATGCATAATCCTTTCAGTCAGCATACTTTCCTTATAAAACTTACTAATAAACCTTATATTTCCTAGCATTCGTTGTCGTGTTGTAGCCTTCTTCTCCCGTCTTTCTTCTGCTGAAAGGATTTTTTCACCATGCTATTCTGCCTTCTCAGCCTCTGCCTCTTCTCTTTCATCTTTTTCAAATTCTTCCTAACATTTGTTGAAAAGAACTCGCTTGAAAACAACCTTCTCATTTTCTTCATAAAATTCTAGTATTCCGTAGCAAGCTGAAAACAGTATTTTGCATACATTTCACAAAAATTCGGCTCCATCAAGGCTTTTTCAAATATTTTAGATATTATACCATGAAGACATGATGCAGAGTCCATGTTCACTTCTTTGACCTGTTCAAAAAATTTCTCAAAGTTTTGGGCGTTAATTTATTAAGGATGGATTTAATTTTGTTTCAATTGATCCTCATTAGAAACCTTGCCCACTTCATATCGGTTCTCTGATATATGAATTGTGGGAAGAGAAGGCTGTGGAGGAGGAATCAAAGCCTTTTGCGAACCAGAATCACGCTGCCACCTATCAGCATCAGAATTATTTCTCACTAGTCCAACATGTGGAAGTGGTGCTTGCACATAAGGCCCTCTAGGAAGGATGGCATTCATACTCATTTGTGTTGCACAGGTATTTCTTGAAAAGCCAGCATTATAACCTTGGCCAGGTCGAAACACAGCAAAGGAACCACTAAGATCCGCATCCATCTGCAGTACTGGCATTGTCGAATATGCTTACTAGAAAACAAATAATTTTGAAAGGCCTTCATCTTACTATGTGAAATAAGGATAAGTTTTCAAAGATGTTGAGGATTAAAAAGATGAAACTGATGCATCTTACATACATTTAGCACGGGTCAAGTGGCAGACTCGTTGGCAGATTTCAGTTGCTTTTGAGAGAATAATCCAAAGGAAAATGGATCCCAAACAACCCTTGTTCAATAGCACAGACCTCAAAGAGAGAGGAATGCTCCCATCCTGATCCATAATTATTGTGATAAGGGGACTTAGGGTGTATATATAAGTATATGTACATGTGCCACATTGGAAAATGTTTTGATGAGCCAACCTACAAAATTGGAATAGACCAACCTGTTCATTTTGGAAGCCAACTTGTATACCTTGCTTTGGATGTATTACAAATTATTTTTTCAACTAATTTGAAAGATTACCCACCTTTTGTGGGGTCTCTGCCTACAATTCCATTAGAGGAACCCGAGGAGCGTTGGTATTCATGACATGGATATTTCACACTCGGTTTGTGGGCCTCCTTTGAAGAGAAGCCCCTGCATGGAGTTTTCATTTATATTTCATAGACTACATATTGTATGTGGTAACCCATTTATTCTCTTTCAAAATTTGCAGGCATGTACAAACCCATATATTCCCCTTGAAGGCTGGAATTCCCAGTCTAAAGTCCCTACATTCACCATTTAAAGAGAAATTGGGTTTGGCTCACGTGATTTAAGGAGGAGGAATATGTTTGAAGACCGGATTACTCTATAATTTCATTTAAGTCATTACTCTATGATTTCCTTAAAATCATAAATAAGTTATGCTAGATCTTCAACGGAATAAATATCATGATGTGGAGGGCTAATAAGTCCCACATTGGTAGTTGAGTTTCTTGTAACATCAATATCACCAATGACTTTATGGCCAATGGAGCAGCATCCATCACATATACACATGAATGCAAGGATTTTCCACTCATCCTGTAGACCTTGAAACTTGATAAGAGTGGACAGAATATCGGGAAGCTCAGGCACAAAATAGAGAAGTCACAGAGCATCTTTGATGTGCCAACTTCCAAGTGACATTGAATGAAGACAACTTTAATTAAAATTTTAAACCACAGGAGACAGAGGAAAAGAAGTTTGAAACACAAACTTTTGAAAATTTGGCTACAGTTTACAAAGAAATTGATGTTTTTAAGTATTTCAGGGTGTTTGTAATAGTGATAAGTGTCTTTGAGATTACAAAAGTAGTGTCTATGTCATGACAAAATCAGTGTGTCTGTCTGCCTTTTTGGAAAAATATTATTAAAGGATTATCTAGTAAAGGAACAATTTGGAAAGGGAAATGACTCTCTAGTTGGCAAACTACAACTGTCAAAGTCTATTCTATAATTGGCCAATTCTGAAAATATCAGAAAATGTGTAGTCTGATAAGGAACATAACAGACCAAAAAATATTATCTTGTTGGCCTGGAAGAGTGTATAAGGCTTGCAGCAGCTTGGGTCTATGTTATGGGGGATTGGATTAATAAGGCTTTAATGGAAAAGATGGTCTGGCATATTTGCAAGGAAGAAAACAAGTTTTAAGGCAAACTACACAGGCACCATATCCCCAGAATTCCTGCTCCTTCATCTGTGCTTCATTTGATACAACCTGGACATAATTGAGTATTATATTTTTTGGGATAGCAAGGATGGATCCAAGGCTAAGTTTGTGAGAACTCATGGAACTTGAAGATAACACTTTCTAGCATGGAAGATTTAACAAGTCCAAAGAGGCCCTTACAACAACTCTTGGGATATAGTGTTTGGAAATTTAGGTATGAAGCTGAAGATGGACACCTTTAAGGAGAGACATAGGAAAATATTGGAGGAATTTAGAACCCAGATCAATAGAGATGCAACAAAACACTCAACAAAAATCCTATAAATTTCAGAATTCCAAAGAGGGGGGACATGATGACTGAAAATGGAGAGCTTCCAAGATTGGATTGTACACGGTAAAGAGAGGCCATGAAAGAAGGTGCAACTTCAAAAAAACCTGGAAGAAGGTTTGGGTGAAGGAGGACTTGACTAAAGCAAAGACTTTATTACAACTATCCACTGAAAAACAACCTAACACAAGATCATATCCTGAGGAAAATGTTTCCTTGGCCCTTCTTAATGACCCCTTTGCCTCTGCTCCTTATGTGTGAGTACCCCTGTTGTATTTCAAGTCATTTTAAAAAGAAACATGACCTCAACTGGAGATTTCCTACCTTGTTACCAGATCTCTTTCAAAACTGGCATATGATATCACAATCCCCAAAGCTTAAAGAAATTTGGAAACATGTTGCCAGCTAGGGAATTTTGGTTAGAAAGAAACATAAGGATTTTCAGATATCAGTTTATGAGGAAGCCCTTGAGAAAGACTAGTAGCAAGCGTGGGGACATTTATAATTGAAATAGTAAAAGCCACTGTGTCTAGAGAGACAAAATACCCCAGTAGATGATTGTTGAATTTAAAAACCAAGGTAGCTTGAATCCTCCATCCCTGACAAAGGAAGTAGGACCCGCCGTAACAATCAAACTAAGAGACAAGGAGGATATTTAAGACACAATAGACCTATGGGAAACTGTAACAATCTAGCTAAGACAGAGGCATGACCAAGGGATTAAAACTGTCTTTTCAAATAGAATTTGCTCATTTGAATTGGAAGAGGACTTTTCCATAATCGTCAGAGCCTGGATGAGTAGTCAAGGGGCTTATGTTGCATTCAAGATTGAATTGCATTATAGACAAAGCTGGTGAAATTACAAGCAGGTTCACATCTAGAAACGTAGATCATTACCCGAAACATCAAAACATAGCAACTGATTTGCTTTTCCAATAAGGGTTTGATATGCTGGAAAAGATGGGAATGTTCTACTTGAATAAAGGGTTGGGAGTAATTATTATTGATAATATCAAGGAAAAGCATCAAAGTTTTAAATGGCACTATTATAAGGTACTTCACATTTAATCTCATCATGAAGCCTATTGTAACAACCCTAGGATGACCCCTATGTGTGATGTACATATTATGTTTAGGCTGGTGACCCATGAGGCCGTTGGAACTCCTGGAAACCACAAGGCTTTGGAACATCCCTGGATGGTCGAGTTGGACACCTTGGAAGGGTAGTGGCATGTGCCGATGGACTGTGGATGTAGAAAAGGGGTTGCACTACTTCGGTTGTGGGGTTAATGGGGAAATGAGCTTATTGGTTGGATGTTGTTGGGTTTGATACATTGAACTGCTTATGTACAGTAATGGTATGTACCTAGCTTTAGATAAGCCATTGTCCTATGGAGTCGAAGCCCCAGCCCGGGGGTGACCCGTTGTTGAGAAAATGTGAGCATCGTGGTCTATGGCTGGGTGGAAGTTGGAACATCTGAAGATTTGCAGCCAATTCGTGTCTCTTTGTTTTTATGACTTCTATTATAATTAATTATATATTATTATGTGATGCATGTGAATAGTAATCTAAATGGTGTTATTATGAAATTGCATTCTTGTATATGAGTGAAATGCATCATAGAATGCATTAAACACAGATAACATATGTTACAGGAGGTGAATTGAAGAAAAAAAATCACAAAATAATGGGTTACATAGGTCGTTAAACACCACAGTAGGTGACTGGGGGCATTACACTTGCAAGGCTTAAACTCAGGCCTCCCTTAATTATATGAGTGTGCAATATGGTGACTCCTTATGGGGTAAGAATGGAAGGAGTTTTTATTCAGATCAAAGTCATTTCTGCAGTGCACTGTCTGCAGATTTTTCACCTCAGCATCCTTTGTTTCTCTTAACAGTTTGGTTCAATAGCTGACGAGTACCTTGTGATTGAAGATTATAAGCAATAAGACATCATGGTGAAGAAAATTCTAGAGACGAAAGTAAAGAGGTCATGGAGTGGGCGATGGATATTTGAACCCCTGCCTGTGATCCCTCAAAACCACCAAGGCTAAAAACCCCCCTCATTAACAAAAAGTTGTGTCTGAAAGCAATGGAAGTTCTAATGATGTGGAAGGGCGGTTGCATGAAAGGAGGATAAAGAACATAGTAATTATGTAAAGGGTGGCTGCTAGAAGAGCAATTGTAGGAAGAGCCACAACAAGGGGGAGCATGGATTATATAATGTTTGATTCAAGATCAAGGAGGAGCCCCACACAAATGTACCATATCCAAACCATGATCTTGTGCCTGAACACAATATTGAGTAGCTTCTGGGCGAATCTCTGCTGCAGGCCAAAGTAGCAAAGAAAGATCGATATTTTCAAGCTTCTTAATACTGTCTATAACCACTTTATCCATCTCTAGCATATCTGCACAATCGAACATATCCTGTACAGTTCTGAAACCCATATCAGACAAAGTTCACGATGCTTTCTGTTAAATTTTCAAATATGATAAATATGTTATGGCAACTTATAATTTGTAGCATGCACTCTTTCTAGCCTAGAAGGAGTCATTATCATGCTCAAAAAGTGAAGAAACTAAGTTTGAACACACAATTTTGTGTTAGATGGGCTAGGTGTAGATTAAGGGTGCTTTAGTCTGAGATCGGGTGTGGCACTAGCCTTATAGTCTAGATTTTTGGACTTATTATGTTGTTGGTTTTCCTTCAGAGGGAGTTGAAACCCTGAATTGCTTCAAACTCTGTCAACCTTGTGTATTGATTTGCTTTAAGGACACTTTAAACAATGTCACAAGATGTAATCCTCATCACCAATTCTAAGAGATGAGAAATTAAGTTTTATATGACTCATTTTCAGAGCATATAGATCATCAAAAAATGGTGCAATATACTTCAGGACTTGACCACATAAAATACATAGAGAAACAGTGAGAACCAAATAAAATTTTTTATGTCAGTGACAAATCTGAGTATGTTGTTGAATTATAAAGTGGGTTGTTGAGCTCATTGTTTTTCTTGCATTAGAAGGTGTTTAATACTTCATTGTGCAAAAAAAAACATTAAAATAATCAAGGTGTAACATGGCATATTTCAGACCTTGCTGAAGAGTGAGTAAAATGACATACAAGAAATAAATCACCTGCATTGAGGTATTAAATGAATAACCAGGAAGTTGAGGTATTAAATGAATAACCAGGAAGTTTTTCATACCATGGATCATGCAATATCCACCAAAAACAAAATTAGATCTGAAGGCTTGAAGTTAACCGTAGACATCAATCCAAATGGCATGAATTGTTCCACTTATTATTAAGTAGGTTGTTCACCGTATTTTGACATTAATTAGTCTTCTTCGAGTGTTTAGATCATAAAGATATTTCAATATTGGCACAAGTCATTGTAAATTGACCTCAAATGATCAATACATATTCAATTTTCCCAAGCATGACAACTCAATTAAGTGCTTGTCTTAGATCCAAGATAAGTAAATAGGTGAAATAAAAATATAGAAAATTAAATAACCTTGGATCTAGTGACCTAGATTTAGAGATATAGAAAGCAAAACCCTCCAAAGAATTCAGAGCAATATTCCTTTTTCTAATGAATCATCAATAGGGTAGTTCAACCATGAACCCATTACATCTTCATGAATGGAACTAGTAGTTAAAGACATGTCATGTACAACTGACTCCAGAGTATTATCCTATCCATAAGATAAGCCTTCCCAGGTAACACAACATCATCATTTTATAGTGTTTTGACAGTGGAGTTGGAAAAGGACGCTTGACCACTTTGTTCACAACCTGACCATTTTACACAGGAGTTCTTCGACATCATTCTCTACATCCTGGATCTCTTATTTAGTTGTACTTAATCCCAATTCACCCTTGTCACATCTTAACATGCTATCCATTATAAGTTAATGTTGAGGAAGAATCCATTTTTTATGCATGAACAAACTCTACAGATGGATGCATAGGAAGTGCATATTCCAGTTTTTGGAATGGTAGAATATTATACATGAATCAATAGAAAGTGAACACAACCTGTGAACCATTATATTTTGGAATAATGGAGATGGAAAACAAAGTTTTGACAATGACACTATGATTGTACTTTGAACCCGTTATTGCATGCAACCACATTCACACGTAGGCGGTGGAACTAGAATATTTCCAGTAGTTTATTGAGTACAAAATGCATTTATGTCCAACAAACTTGTTAGATTAAGACATGGAAAATCAACCAACAACTAACAATGAAAGAGGTTGATCCCAAATGTTCTGGAATGCAGTTTGAATACCCTATTTTTAAGTTGGAAATTACGCAGCATTGAGTTCTATGCTTCTTCACTTTCATTTTTTATTTTTTTTACAAGAACAGATATTGGTTTATATTAAAGCCTTGGCATGAATGCCTCTAATCAGGTTACATAATATGAGGGCAAAGCCCAATTTTCCTCTCCTGCCAGGATCTCAATGGCTCAGACACTTATAAACCGGTGATTCTTACATACAGCGATCGAATCAATATCCGTAATTTTCCCAAGCTTGTGGATACAAACAAACTGATTCAGTAAAATGCAATAAAACATGTAAGCAAAAATTTTAAGGAATGAGATCCCATGCTTTGTCCCTGTCTCTTAGAAGAGTGCCGACAGAGAGGAGGACTGCTTTATTGGCTTCCGAATCTACATCCTTGTTATTCTCCCTCAACACATGGAAGAAGTTCAAACTCTGAGAAGTTTTAACTAGTGTTTTGATTCTTGTCATCAATCTTGCAAACCTGAAATCTGTAGGGGCAGAATTGTCCACTATAGTTTTTATAATGGACTGAGAATTTCCAATTACATTTACCTCTTTGATGCCTAGGTCTTTGACTTGCTTGAGCCCTTGGAACAAAACCAACGCTTTTGCTTGGTTGCTAGTGTTGTGTCTCAAGCCCCAGGCATAACTATGCTCGATTCTGCCTTCTATATTCTTTATGACACCTCCTACACTAGCTTTCCCTGGATTGGCTTTGGCAGCCCCGTCAAAGAATAAGGAGTGTTTGGATTGCTTGTTAACCCAATCTAAGAAGTCTTTCTCATTGACTCTAATTTTCCATTCTTTGCTTGGATTGCTTAACCTTACTACTTCAGAAAACTGGAGGCCCATCATGACGCCCCATTCAAAATCCTGCTGACTTAAATTTGTATCCTCAAGATGATCACCCAAGATTTCTTTCAGCTAGCATTTGATCTTGATCATGACAATATTTGCATCCTGCACTTTATCTCTGAAAATTCTCTTGTTCCTCTCAAGCCAGATTTGCCAACAAATGATCTTTGGCAAGGAAAGCCAAGCAGCCTTAAACATTTGTTTTTGGGAATGACTCCCGAATATCTGTGCAACCAATTGGAAAACAAATCAGTGATGGAGATGGGAAATGTGAAATTGAATCTCCAAGGGCCCAGAAGCTCATGCCAGATCTCTGTTGCAAATTTGCATTCCAACAATAGATGGCAGGCATTCTCTTCATTTTCTCTGCACATTATACATCTGGAAGGCCCATGGAAGCCCCTTTTCTTCAATCTGTCTTCTGTCGGGATTCTGTTGTGGCACAAGAGCCAGCGGAAAAGATCGATTTTAGGAATGGATGTGTCGCTCCATATCCCCTTCCAAGGCGCGGGATTAGGAGGGACGTGGGGTTGTTCTAGCAGTTTTATATATCCCTACACCACAGAATAGTTTCCCGAATGAGAACCCCAACCATGTTTGTCAAGTCTCCTAGTGTGGATTGGGGCCATGCCCTTCAGATGAGCGAATAAGTTAGCGCAGTCCAACTTCAACTCCGTTGGCACCTGAAGCTGCTTCCAACTCTGCCAATTACAGTTATCCTAGCACAAGATGTCCCACAGAGTTATGAATCCAGCATTGGACATCCAAGACTGTAGTGCATGCAGAGATCTGATTTCAGCAAGTGGAGGATTATTCATAATGCGATCCTCCCAGATATTAATTTGTTTGCCATTCCCCTAGATCCAAAACGCATGGTGGTTGATCAACGGAGTGGCTTTAGCACAAAGCTTGAGAAAGTGCAATCTGTTTTTTGGGAGGGGTCTATCAAGACAACGTTTCCTTTGGCTGCAGAAGTATTTCTTCCATAATGCAATTTTTGCCCAACCAGGATTAGGAGCTATAATCCTACAAATGATTTTTTCTCCCATAGCCATGTTTTGAGTGCAGAGGTCTTTGAAGTTCAAACCACCTTCCATCTGGGGCTTGGAGACTTTGTCCTAGCTAACAAACTGGATTCTCTTCTCATTCTGTTTACCCCCTTTCCAAAAAAAAATTCTGATGAAATCCTCCATTTTCCTAAGAATGCACGAAGGAGCCAGCAAAACAAAGAATTGAAAAATTGGGAGACTGCTGGGAACAGCCTTGATGAGCATTGACTTACCTGCAAGGTTGAGCCAAGAGAAACCCTAGGCCTAGATCTTGAGCTTGAATTTTTCTAACAGAGGGAGCCAATCTCTGCTGAAGGCGATCTTGTGGAAGATTGGGAGGCCAAGATACTTGAACAAAGACCAGTTGGAGGAGGCAGCAAAGCCCAAACATCTGGAAATGGCACTGAGAGTATTGGCCAAAATGTTCCAACAATATATATGACATTTCCCCTTATTTAGTTTTCTGCCCATTTCATCACAGTAATCATCCAACACATCTTTGAACCTTGATGCCGAAAGCACAGAGGCTGCACCCAGCAATAGAGAATCGTCGGCAAACAAAGCATGATTTATACTTTTGACTCCTCTTGCAATGTTGAAACCCATAATCTCTTGGTCTTGCTACTTCTTGTCCAAATAAAAGCTAAGAACATAAGCTTAAAGGACAAATAGGAGGGGGGAAAGAGGACACCCCTACCGAAGCCCTCTCGTAGCTTTGAAGAAATCTGCTGCTCGCTCATTCACCAGAGGGGCGATCCAAGGCTCAGAGATACAAGCCCGAATCTAGTTGGTAAAGTTAATCCCAAACCCAAGCTTATGCATAACATCCAAGAGAAAGTTGTGTCTAACACGATCAAAGACATTTGCTAGGTCTAGTTTGACAACCATACCCTTTTCTTTTAGATGCAGGCTTGAATGGATCGCCTCTTGAACTAAGATGAAATTGTCCACAATCTTCCTTCCATGAACAAAACCACCTTGGTTCTCCGAGATAATACTAGGAAGGATACTTTTCAATCTATTGGCAATCACTTTGGTTATCAGCTTGTAGCCTATGTTGCATAGAGAATAGGGCGAAATATGTTGAAATTATTGGCTCCTTTTTCCTTAGGGATGAGGGCAAGAAAGGCAGAGTTAGTGCTGCCCCCAATTTTCTGACAAGCTTGGGATTTCAAAACCATTTTGTACAAATCCTTTTCCACTATCTGCCAACAAGATTGAAGAAATCTGGCTGTAAAACCATCCGATCCTGGGGTTTTGTCGGGCTCCATAGCAAAGAGAGCAGCCTTTATTTCTTTTTTAGAGACCTTTGCTTCCAATAACTGATTCATCTTGGAGGTAATCTTTGAAGGAACCACATCTAGGAATTTAGAATTCTAGACCATCACCCCTTCTTCACTGTAAAGATTTTTAAAATGAGAGAAGATTTCCATTTTAATGCTAGTGAAATCATTGTGAGTTATGGTCTCTTCCTTGATTTCTGAGATGGAGTTAAAGCTTCTCTGCGCTTGGGCTTGCTTGTGGAAGAAGGAGGAGTTCCTGTCTCCCTCTTTAAGCCAAAGACTGTGAGATTTTTGTCTCCAATATTCTTCCTCTGACAGGCATGCCTTATGAAACTTCTATTGTAAACCTGCCTCTCTATCTAGAACTTCTTTTGTAATTTCTGCATTTTCCAAATGCAATTGATGAAGCTCCAGACTGTCTTGGACTTGTTTTCTTTCAGTTGCAGGGTTAGGGAGGGATTTGGCCCAACTTTTCAGAACAGCTTTCACACTTCTGAGCTTCTCCTCCGAAACAAAGAAGGAGGAGCCCTTGACAGGCAGCCTCCAACATTCCTTAACCTTATTCATGAAGTCCAACCCCTTGACCCATAAAGGACAAAATCTGAATGGAATAGGGTCGTGATCAATTTGGGCCAACAGTTCAAGCTTGATAGGTTTATGATCTGAAACGTTGCAAGGGAGAATATGCATTCTAGCCTCTAATCCTAAAAGGAGAAAATAACTTTGAACAAGAAATCTATCTAGCCTTGCAGCAATATGCCCTGAACCGACTCTTTTGTTTGACCAGGTGTACTTACCATTAGAGGGCTTGATGTCGAGCAAGTCCCAATCCTGCATGAGGTCCTCCACCCATTCCCTTGCTGGATCCCTTGCAATGTTGCGTCCTCGCTTCTCTGACAAGAGCAAGGTGAGATTAAGATCGCCAGCAATGATGGTGTTTTCCAGATTCTCCATTTCTACCAAATTTTTGATGGAGTCCCAGCATGCCTTTTCCTCCCCTACATTTACTGGGACATACACATTGAAGAGACTAATGACCTCCTTTGTATCAAGATGTTGAAGTTTCAAGAACAGCCAGTGAGTATTTAGGATCTCAATGACCATCGAGAATTTGCTAATATTCCAAAGAGTGCCCAGCCCGCCCAAGGCTCCTCGAGCAGAGACTGCCTGTC
Organism: Pinus albicaulis; assembly: GCA_034641835.2. Classification (NCBI taxonomy): domain Eukaryota; kingdom Viridiplantae; phylum Streptophyta; class Pinopsida; order Pinales; family Pinaceae; genus Pinus; species Pinus albicaulis. Next base: position 1,210,808,896 of record CM076579.1, read on the forward strand.
CTCCACCTTTATTCCAAAATTTCTTACTTATTTGGAGGAAGTCTTTGTCCTCCATTTTTGTCTCCTAAATACGAAGTCTATCTGGGGTTTCTATCCTTAGAAGACTTCTTATTGCTTCTTCTTTCACTCTGCTCCCCATACCTCTGCAATTCTAGGAGACAACCTTCATCACTTGCTTTTTTGGGTGTGATGAGCTCCCTTGGAGCCCTGTGTCTGGTTTCTTTTCATCTTCAAAGTTTTTGCCAAGGGTTTCTCGAGGGTTGGTTTCATACCCTAGATCTTATCTTTATAGTTTTCATGTTCTCTCTTTTCTCAGGCACACTTACGACCTCTTCTCGATCTTCTAGTCGAAGTTTGTGAATCCCCTATTTCTCCTTCCTCCTTTGATTCCTCCTGAGACTTGTTCTTCCTCTTCAGCTTCTGCATGTTTCTCTTTAGGTCTATCTGAGGCACTTTCTCCTTGCCTCGATCCTAAAGGGGTCCCTTTGTCTAGGGTCACTTTCTTTTGCATCTCAACCTCCTGGGTGTCCTCTAAAGCTGAGCTTAAGGGCCCGAATTTGTTTTCTTGACCATTCGAGGGAGGGGTTTGTTGCATAGTAGCCGGCTGAGGGCCTTTACCATTTGGGACCCCAAATTTGGGGGTTTTATGGGAGGTCTTTGACTGCTTGATCTAGTTCCAACCCTCCTCCTTCCCTTTCTCCGCCTCTCCATTGCTCGAGCAACCCCTAGCAAAGTGACCGTAAACATGGCATTTCCGGCACTTGAAGGGAAGCTACTCATCGTCTAGCTTTTGCACATGAGTCCAACTACTGACATTGATTTTTATTGCCTCCGGAAGGCCCACCTCTAGATCTACCTCAATGCATATTCGGGCACAGTCGTATTGATCCTTGTTATTTGCCTGGTCAATAAATTTACCCAGGGCGTTACCTATGTGCTTTAGAGAATCCCATTTCCAACAATGCACTGGGAGATTCAGCAACCTAACCCACACAGGAACAGCCATTGGTACATCCACTGCTGGGTCAAAATTCGGCGTCCACTTATTGAGATATAGGCCCTGAGGTCCCATGAAGTAGGGGCCATTTCGAAAGATCGGGTCTTTATCCTCTTTTGAGATGAATTTGAACAGAAAATAGCCTCTCCACAAGAAATACGAGGTTACACCATTCTTGATCAACGACGTCTAATTTTTGACAACCTAATTCACCGTTGTTTTTTGGGAGGGCCAAAGACCCGTGAACTATCCCACGAGAGCGCGATCCGCCACGGACAAAGCTACCTGGATCGGACCCTCAAGGGGAAGGGAGATTTCTGGAATAACAACATTTTTACAAACTTGGCTGCTTCAGTTTTCTTCTTCTTCGACAGTGTAGCCAGCAACGAGTTGAACGCATCCTCAGTGAACGGACGAGGCGGGGGAGGAGGAGCATGGGGCGAGCCCAGAACCTCCATGGCAGCATGGAGAAGTCCTAGCTTCGGGCGTGCGCAGGCTCACAGGCAGCTATAGTAGTAGCGCGGCTCTTGATCAAAATCCCTTCTTCATTTTCATGATTTCCTCATCCCACACCAATTATCAGCCCTAAAATTTTATTTTGCAATTAATCCCAAACTAGTGTTTTCTACTGCACATGTGGAAATAAAGAAAACAATTTTTTCAATGTCCACAAATGACCAAAATAGGTCAATGGGACAACTATCTCAAATCCTACACAAGGTGATAAGCCCAGTGGAAAAGGGAAGTGTCACCACTATTCCTGAGGCAACAACTTTCCTCATTTTAGCGAAACTCTACCTATGCCCTTTCTCCTAGGCCTATGCATCTGCACAATATCCATATCCAGCTCCCTTGCTGCCATTCGCATCAATACAACCTCCCTACCCATCACCCTGTATCTCCTACTGTCATTCTCGTTCCCCATCACTCTCCCCCAACACATACCCTTGCAAAAAAACTTCAAATATATGGACAATTTACTTGTTGCATTCATTGATTTTAATTTATTTATCACACATATTTAATTATTATTCTCACAAATCAGTCAAAATTTAATGAACATGTTGGTAGATTTATTGCATATTTTTGAAGGATTTAAGACTAGATCCATGCTTCTAATTCACTAATTTGGAAGGTTAAGTGACAGATTTTGGATTTTGGATCAACCAATTATCCTAGATACATGCCCTAGAACTAGCATTCACTAGCTTTGATGTGAGGATTATTGTCGGCGACAGTTGCAGCTTTCCTAAACTGTCCAATCAAACCCCTTGGGATTTATTCAAGGGGAAAAAGTGATTGACAATACTACCTGTCTGAATTTGGAGTAGGAGCAGAGAAAAATTCACTTTGAGAGACCATGGATTCTTATACAAATCAACAAAGAAGAATGCCCACAGAAGATGATGAAGCCCACAACTAAGAAAAAGTAGTGTTCTGAGTTTTGAAATTTACATTAAGGAAAATCCCAGTTTTGATATTTTATAGCTATAAATTGCTAATATCTTTCCATTGAGAAATTATACTTTCAATTATTGCTATCTTTGAATGTATATCTAGCTTAAAGTTGAAAAACAATTTAAATAATTTCTCCAATATGCCTATGATTTACCAACATCACAATGGATCCATAATGACACTCATTCTATGTTTAAGATTCTAAATGATATGCAGTTTCGAAACAAACCTGTGACGCGCATGGGGAAAATTGTTGATTTACTTCACTCACTAGATCTCCCTTTATAACTGACTGTATAACCTATCCATTCATAAAAGTTGTTAAAAGTCACCACTTGTTAGCAACACTAAAATTAAGATGGGGAGAGCCATGCCTTAAAATTACCCATTTCGAGAGGTAAATTATAGTTCATTTAGTTTTGAAAGCATTTTCAAAGTTCAAGCTGCAACTGCATACATAAAATACACTTCTAGTTGGAACTTAGTTTAGATAATATATGATTGTGAATATTCTATTGTATAAGAAAGAACGTACCTTACTCATCCTCCCAGTGCATGTTATCCTAGATGATGCAACATTTCTTCTACTTAAATTTTGTTGATGTACCAATGAAAGGGTCAAATCTCACAGCTCTACTTGCTAAAAGTCCCAATAGGGAATAATCTTGAACTATTAGGACCAAAAACATAAGCTCCAAAAGCCTGCAAGCAAAGTCATTAAAGTAGATTATAAGGATTGTTTCCCTTATTGGTAGAGAGAAACATTTAAAAAATATAAACACGTAATAATTAAACATATTTGAAAAATGAAACTTCCTTTTATGAATCATTACTCTTAACCAACCATATCCTATTCATCATAAACAAAATATCAAAGAAGGAACTAAATCCTAGCAAGAGGATATAATGTCATTGTAAATTATTTATTAAGTACAACAATCCTAGCCTATATTGCTTTAAGTTTTGATTTTAAAAGTAAATTTTGACAAGATCCTGGTGCATCGGTGTTCAATAATGACTTTGTATTCATATTAGTTCCATATTACCTTAAAGTTCTTACATTAGAAGGTAAACATGCAATGCTCAGTGTTCTCATTTTTCTAGTATTTAGAAGACGACCAACATGTGAGAATGAATGGCATACATTACTGAAATGCCTTTTTTATGAGAGTATAGTTGCAATTAGAAGTGTAGCATATGTAACTCAATCCAAGAAGTCTAAAAAAGTTTAAATTCTTCAAAAATAATGCATGTTGGTGAAAAAATTCAAATTCAATATGATTTGAAATACATAACAAAAAACTATAAAACAAAGATAGGTTTAAAGAGGATATAAGTAAAGCACAAAATCATTCATGAGCCTTACAACACAAACCATCCCTAAGCCTTGAATATATTTTTAACAAAATTTTGGGATCAGCTGGACTTATTATTTACTACTATTTGCTACGTTTTTTACTCATCCAGGCCTCATTAAAGCAATATGTTTGTAGTCTGGTGCTTTCATTTGGTCACATATTGATACCAAATGAAAAGTTGTAAATTGTAGAAATCTGTAGGGTTAGGTAAAGTAGAGCATTAGGAGGTTGTAGAGCTTGAGTGGGCCTGACAGTAACGAACATGTGTTTCATAAGAGGCCAAAGGATCAAATCTAGAGTGGGGTAGAATATATACACCTCAGTAGACTTTTGCAGTCAAATCACGAGGTGGAGGTGGGTCCTTTGTCCCTTGCCTCAAAGAGAAGAAGTAGAATTGATGAAATAAAAAGTTCTCTCAAATTTATAGCTTATCACTCATGCAAAACCTACCCAAATTTGATTTCTCAAGTAGTCTAAGGAAAATTTGGGATTTATCTTGAAAATAAGTTCCAAAACCCTTTCACTGTAGTCACTGTACAATGATCTATGTTTCCAACTGCCTTTTTGCAGTACCTTTTATATTTCTCATACAGATAACAAGGGCTTGACTAGTCTGACTGATACCTTGCACAGAGGTACTTCTTTATTTTACACCATTTTAGTTGTCTTTGATCTTGAAATCCTATGTACTGTCCAAAGATTCCTACAATGCAAGAAAAATATGTCATGGCCTAAATCTGGTAAGTATCTCATAGCCGACATCTGCTTTGCCACTGATGATAAACATTTTATTTTGTTCTGAGCTCAGTTTTTCTTAATTTTGCAACCTCAACACTACTTCACTTTCATATGATATGCTTTGGTATGGGTGTTGTTGTGAGGTTGCTACAACTGATCCTGGATGTATATTTTTGTCCCATTTAATGAAGTATTAGGGAATATATCAAGGATATTCACTAAGCTTACAATTCAAAATTACCAAGTAACAATCCAACTAAGAAATATTATGAATATAGACATTACCCACATTCTGATAAATCATAACAGCCCTCAGAAGCAGAAAATTCTGAATATGAGAAGCACTTTGGATTTTGGACAACAAACCTGAATGCACCGGATTGACAAGATAATAATAATTCATACTAAAATGAATAAACACGGACTGGAAAAGTTTTCGAATCATATTTCCAAATGGACAAGCATACCCACTCTACAGATATGTTCATTTTAGTTAGAGTACAACATTCTGTTTTCGAACTAAAACACATATTTTGACTAGGGGATCCTTGGCAACATGTTCCACACATATGTTGCAAACATATCTAACAAAGAAACAATCCTTGATATCATTTTTTTGGTGCTCTAATGAATTACTTGCTCTCTCCACTTGTAACCATAATTACGATTGCAACAACTGAAAAAAGTCAAAAGTAATGCCTTTGTCTCCTCCGATTGTAACTTGCAAAATATATTTTGATTAAATGACGTGATCGATGAAATTGCATGCATATGCAAGAAATTAATATTATTTCTACATCCAAGATTTCAATATCAAATTCAATAACCGTTTGAAAAGTCTGGAATATTTCAAAATCAGATGTTGCAAGTCGTATGCTCAACACTTAGGCAGTTAGGCTATATATCGATATCTTGAGCTTCCCTTTCATTCATCTCTGAAAGGGAATTTAGTTCCCCTTGTATTCAGGAAACTAATTAAAACCATTTAGCTTGAACCTGTATTACAAATTGCCTAAGTATTTTGTTGAAGAGCGGTATTTTATAATACAAAAGTTAGGGACTGCAAGAGACGACAAAATCAAATGCATAATGCTAGAAACCATCAAATTTGACACTTAATGAAGATTCAAATGCTTGGAATAAAGGTGAAGCTTACATTATATAAATACTTTGGGTTTCTTTTTGTATGAGCTTGAACTGTCTACATGATTACACAACAATGAATGCCCAAGCCTCATCTTCTTCAGTACAAGATGGCTGCAAGTGGAATGGAGCCATAAACTGCAAGAATTACTTTCTTTTTGTTTTAATCATCCTATCAAATCCAGCTTTAGTTCTTAGAAGGAATGCAAAGGTATACCTTTAACGTTTATTTTCAAATAAACATCAAATCACAAGAGGACAGATAGATAGAGGAATACATAGGCATCATTTTGTTCATGCTGAGATGTTAAATTAGAGATTTAAACTCAGATTATTTCAGAGGGAATAGGGTGAATGGATAGCAAAGGATATATACACCTTAGGAAATACTCTACAATTAGACTGATGTTGGAGAAATTGTAACCCATAGTTGGGAACTCCCATGTTATATTCAAACTCATACAGAGTCAAAGATAGAGTCAGAGTCAGAGCTTGAACAAAATCCAAAAAGCCCAGGAAAGAGCTAGATTCGGGACCTAAAAAAGAGCCAAAGTTCGATAAAAGGAAATAATTATTTAGAAGTATAAAATAACACCACTTGGGCTTCATATCATGTTAGCAGCACAGTAACCCATAAACTGTTGTACGAAGAAAATTTTGGGGAATTTTATCTCATTAGGGTTGTTGGGTAGGCTAAAAGGTAGATGGATAGTGGGTGCGGAGTGAAGCCAGACAGCCATTGATTGCCAGCCCTCTGTTCTCTGGTTTTGCACACACCGGAAGAGTATGCTCAAATGTTGCAAACAGAAAGGCTCTCGATCATCCCAGAAAAGAAAGACATGTACAGCATAGGGTGGCAAGAGAAGTGGCATGAGTTCAACCCCAATATAGGGCATTAGAGCTAAGCTGGCAAGAGACCAGTAAGACCCGGCAAGAGGTCAGTCTCCTCCAAATCACTCACTGATGGCTGCTATCTATGTTAACATCCTTAGTGCTATTATGGTATGGCTTGGGGGTGGGCCCTTACTTACTAAATCGATTCCAGGTGTGATTGGGGGAATCGGCCGGATGATTTTTGACCCAGGATTTAGGGCTTATTCTCTCAAATACACCATAGAAATGTAAAGCCCCACGTCCAATTTCATGATCTTTTATTAATCACATCGTTCTCTGGTTCATCTAATCCAACCAAAAAATAAATTACACAGCGGATTCTATCACGGCTACTATGTCTGATCATCCATTGCAGCTAGATTATCAGTAAAAATTTTCTTAAATGCTTACCTTCTGAAACCGAGTAATTGCTTCATCATCGTTGCTGGAGTTGAAATCTCCAACGCATTCCCAGTATCGATGGATCCCCTCGATTGATCCCCTCTGTAACTCTTCTCTACTGTGTTGGTAACGCTGTTTTAATATCAAACATCGGTTTTTCTCTCTTCGAAAATAAAACATAAGATTATTTTTGTTCAGTCTTCCCGCCAATATTCCATGGAATATACCTTCTTAACATTTAAACGAGTGGGAAAATGATATTCAAATGAGTGAAATAAACAAGTGGGAAAATGATATTAAAATGAGTGAAATAATTTTAACTAAAGCCAAAAGCTTTTATCATAAAAAAATTTATTCGAATATAATAAAAAAAAATTTAAGTTATTCCTATATTATAAATATTTTATGTTTTTTAAAAGAAAGGTGGAAATTATGTTGAGTTTGTAATCCATTTTGTCTTTTTATTTTTGTATTTTTTTATTGTATTTTTTTTATTCTTTTCATTGTATATGACTAATTTAGATCTATTTTAACTTTTGATTTACCAAAATCTAGATCCATTTTAACTTCGAATTTACCAAATTCCCAAAGGGATCAAATCTCTTTTCACTCTAAAAGAGGTTCGCACCTCAATAGATTTGATTCCTCTCTCTCACCTGGACGTAGATCTAGAGTTAAGATAGATCTAGATTGATTTAATTATTAATTATAATAAATTAGAATTATTGATTTTACGTTTTTAAATTTTAGTATTGTTATTTTATTTTGATGGAGTTAAAATGTTAAAGTTGACATTACAACATCTCTACCATGGCAGAGGAATTCAACACTAGAGAAACCCTAAAGGCCCACAGAAAAATTGGAGGTGAAGAAAGGGTCATGGAGCTTCAAACTAGAGAAGGGCATAGTTTTGACGAAGACTAAACGAGCTCTGGACAATGTCAAGCTCTGATATCCTTGTCAAAACACAAATTAAGATTAAATTGTAATCATGACTTTTTTATCCATGTAATATATAGTTTTGAAGTACAGAGATGGCCACCATGATAAACCAAGACACAAAACCACGCGTCAAATATTCTTTCCGGATGAGATGTCGGTTTCTTACTATTGGAACCACATGGAAGAGGATGAGTTAAGTGGAATATGAACCGAAGGGGGGGAGTGGGGGGAGGTTCAAAAAAATTGAGCTAGTCCCAAGGATTTTATACATTCACATTTGGAAGTCATGTTAGAAGGTTAGCATATTGTGATTTCTAGGCCTATTAGGTCTTTAGAAAGAAAAGTTAATAATTCAATAGGAGACCATCTTGAAATTCGGAGGCCCTAACCCTTGCTTCGGCCACACACTATTCGGGTCCTTTAGTTTTGGTCAACCTAGGGCCCAAGGAAACTTTCCAGGGGCTGGAGAACTCTTCTTGGGGTTCTTTGGCTCTGAGTTTAGTTTCCCTACCATCCTAGAGATCAAAGGAACACATACAATGTGCTATGACTTCCTTAGGGTTTTCAGAATTTTTTGAACACATTGAGGATTCTTCGCTCTCATAAGCCTCTTTGATTTGTTTTATTGTCTGTCCTTAATCTCTGATTTTTTTTATTGTTTGTCCTTAATCTCATGAAGTATCGTTGGCCTCGCTCTCCTTGGGTGAACTAGTGAAGGAGATCCTTGCCTTTGCAACAGAGGAAGGTTGAACTAACGTCGTGAATGGTGCTATGGTTTTTGAGGATAAACACTCTTGTGAATAAAAAGGAATTGTGATTCAGAAGGAATTTTAGAAGGCAAGGAAGAGGAAAATAAATTGTAGTTTCAAGAGTAAAAACAAATTCCTTCTTTCTTTGTTGTTGGGAGTCGTCATCGCCAATCAGGAGATTGAGGAAATTTCCCAAAAATCTCTAGTGGGGTGAGTAAGGGGTCGAAAATTCAAGTCCTCGACCCTAAAAGCATGGGTGGATAAGGAAACCTCACCCATTGTTAAATGTCCTCCAAAGGTTTCACTACTAGCCCAAGGTTGCATTTATTTGTGCTTCAAAGATGCGGTTGACACCCAAAAGGTACATTAGATGGTTTGGAAAATTGATTCATCTCCTATCATTTTTAGTTTTTGGATGCCCCTCTTCGATGCAAAGTAGGAGAGGCTACATATATCCCCAATATAGGTTCATCTTCCAAGTCTCCCTCCTAACTATTGGGATGCCATAATTTTCAAAGATAGAGGTAACTCAATGGGATCCTATCTGGACCATGAATTTATCTCGACCATGAATTTGCATATTTGGAGATGGGGATTAAGACGTACTCTCGCACTTTCGCTAATATGGACCTTAGGGAAGTGCTTCTAGAAGACATGGATTTCAAGATTGGGGTGGAGTGTATTCAGATACTTGATTATGAAGGAATTTCTTTCATGTGTAGGCATTGCCATAGGTTTCGCACCTAGCTAAAAACTATGAGCTTCCCTTTTCTGCGAAGGACCATATATCCAAAGGCAAGGACTCGGTGCAAGGACATATTGGGTCAAAAAAGGGTTATGGATTGGAGGTTTTGGGTGCCAAGGAAAAGAAAGTTCTAATAGATATTTAAACTTTCCTTTCAATATCTGTGATGAGAGTTGGGTTAGGCACTCACTATTTCAAAATCATTTGTCATAAATTAAATTTCACCTTGCCATCTCCCCCACAAAGCCTTGCATCACACCAAGCATATTGTGCACACTTGAACAACCAATATGTTGGCTAGATCAATGTAAAATAAATACCATGACCTGGAAACTCATGCTTCTCTCCTTTATCCTCAATCACAACATTAGGGCCCTTAAAAAAGCAAGACGAGTAAATACCTCCCCACCCATCTATCGTCCATTATCTATTGTTTGACTTTGTTGTTGTCTTTGGAATTTCAGGATGTTCCAGGAATTTATAACAATTTGGATAAGTAATTGTTTGATCTCGATGTTGTTCTTAAGTTTTCAGAATATTCCCTAAATCTACCATTGAAATGAGTTCAACAGCTTTAGGTTGGCCACGAATTGTAACTTCTTCCACCAAATTGTAAATGGATTAATTTTATAGAATTCATGATTTAAGGGTGGCAGCTAAGCCTCTTTATAATTTGTAGAAAATATATCATTAGTGACCTTAATTTGTCCCACATATTATCTGACAAACACCAAAGGCTGAAAGGAGAGAGATTGGTGTTATAATGATCTCTTCATGCACATGGAGGGGTCCCTAGTCAAGTTGGTCCCAAAATGTTTGTAGCAGTACTGTCTAGATCCTATCAATCCATTGTAGCCTCACGCTCTCTGTATTTTTATACATACACAGCCAAATCAAAATGTTACGTAGATGGATGTATTGTGTGAAGTTTACGATCAAATCAAATTGAAATTGCTCATCATCGACAATCTACGATGGGCCACATAATATTGATATGGTCGGTTTGTGGCTAAGATTATAGGGCATGAGAGCTTGCACTGGATTAGATACCTAGATTCCAAAATAATTCTAATCCTCTATTGGTAGAAAACTGTAATGTTTGTTTGTAACCTCAATTCCATTGTGCCATCAATCATTTGTTTGAAGGCCTAAATTTATGCAGGGTTGAAAAACAAATCAATTAAGCTGTGAAATTGTGTTTTGAATTTGCAAATCATTAGAAATATTAATGCATTATCCAAAACAAACTTGTTTAAAACTAATTGACACTTCCTCTGAAGATGATCAAGTTTTAATGGATAAGAGAATTGAAATTCAATGGCTCTAGCAAGCACCATGGGTAATCACAATGCTACTTCCCTATCGGCACAATTCTTAGATTTTTCAGACACCATCGACGGCACACCTCTTTATATATTTGTGAGACAGTTGATTCGTTTGTTGTGAAAGTAGGGAATTGAGTGGAGGCCCATATGGGGATTTTGTCTTTGGATTTTATAAATAAATACAAGGAAAGTTCCATATCAATCATTATCCTCTTCTGATCATTATCCTCTTCTAATCCCTTTAGGGACCCCTTTGTCTCTAAATGTTACACTTCAGTATCAAAATTTCAATTTTCCATTTATGGAGTGGCATAATTAAAAATTACTAACATAAATGACTAATTCATATACTTGTTGTACTTTTTATTTGGTCATATTTTTATTCTTGGACTATAATACTCATTTACATTAATCATTATTAATTTGTCACTTATTATCTAGTCATATATTTTAATCCTCACTAAATTAGTCATTTAAGTTAGTCGCTTTTAGTTTAGTCACTTATTATCTAGTCATATATTTTATCCCTAGATTAAATTAGTCATTTAAGTTAGTCGTTTTGAGTTTAGTCACTTATTATTTAGTCGTATATTTTATTCCAAGACTAAATTAGTCATTTAAGTTAGTCATTTTTAGTTCGGTCACTTAAAATTGCTCAAATTTAGTAGTAATTCACTTGAAATAATTGCGATGACTAACATTTTTAGTCACCTGGTCAATCGACATCATTGTACTCTGCAGTCCCATTGAACTACTTTTGTGGTCATTCGTTGGACATTAATATAGTTATCTCATCTTATATTATCTACTTGTACTTAATATTGGTTGATTTACTTCATTCTTTCAGAAATGAGAAGGCTTTTAGTACTTCTTAGTTATTGTTGCTATTTTGTATTCCTATATATTATTCCCATCATTCAGAGACAATGACTTCATAGTCTTGTGTTTGTTGGCAGGGAAGAATTCTATTTATTATTATATTTTTCTTAGATTTTTTTTTTCATTCTTATGTTTTGTTTAGATTATTTGAGAAGTTTACTCGCTTTTTGTGATTTTCTAATTCTATACCAAATAAAGTTTAGTTCTAAAATTATTCAACATAGGTATGGGTTTCAAACCTGTTATTGCCCATGACCTTGTATATAACTCAAATAGAGTAGGCTTGAAAGCTCCCTTAACTATCCCAATCTTCAATTAGAAGCTATATGGAAGTCTCAGTAAAAGAGCTGGATTGTCTCTTGACTCTTCTTGTTGAGAAGCGTAATATGGAACAAGACGATTAATATGGAGATACTCATGGGCTTCTTGAAACAATTGAGGTAGCGGAAGCATGCAGCATTGAATGAGGTACAAGTTGATCTCCATTATATAAAGGGTCACATATTAGCAAACAAAGACTGGAATTGTCTAGAGCTAAAGAACGATATTATAGGAAACTACATATGCTTTTAGATGAGCCAATAGAAACTAAATTAGGTCATGCTGCAATTGATGATGGAAATTATGTTCGCATGAATTTTGTACATGGTGGCCAAGGTGATGTTATGCCAGGCAAATTTCAGCAGAAAAAATGGTAAAATGAAAGCACAAGCTAGATCTTAAGGGATGAAAAAGAGAGCTAATTTTTGTCATTTTGATTCCCAGGTTTTTCCTACTTTGTTAACACTAACAATGCAAGGAAAAGAAGAATCCATGCAGAGTTTGATGATTTACAAGAGTGTTTGTAAAAAAGGCAATGCTGCAATTATGAAAACAATGTGATCACTGTTTGTGAAAAGAAAGGAATGGAAATAGTATTAGTAAAGAAGGCTATCGTGGAGGCCTCAAGGAATTTCAATCTATTATTACAACATATACAACCATTTGTGACCTAGTTTCCATTAAATCCAAATTTTTCTTGAATATAAAATCTCAAATGAGTCAAATGTCATGTAAATGACATCGGGTTTTTAAGAAACTGAATAAAGAAAGAGGCGGTCTCACCTTAGCAATTTATTCAGTACCCATGAGGGTTTCAATAGCTCAAGAAATGGAAGAAGGATAATGGGGGGAATTTACAACAAAATATGTGGCATCTGGTATCGCTTCCAACATGATTTCTACCTCAATTACTCCCATATTTGCACCATTCACAAACCGTTGTGATGCTTAGAACCCCACATAAACCCTCTTCAAGAAACATAGGCCTTGGATTTAGCTTGCAGTTCGCTATTTTTCAAATTCCTTTTACTTGCATGGCCTCTAGAATTCCCATGTTTTTCATATGAATATCAAACATCCACAAAATAGCGCTTAAATCGATGTTAGGGTGCTTTTTTTTGGGATCAATTCTAGTGAGGTTTCAAACCTCCTACTGACTTTAGGTCAGATAAACCAACTTTGGGTTGGTATGTGACTTTTTGAGTCCATGTGAGGTTTCAGACCTCCAACTAACTTTGGGTCAGGTAAACCAACTTTGGGTTGGTATGAGACTCTTTGTGAGTCCTATAGAGGTTTCAGACCTCTGGGTTGAATTTTTCAGCCGAGAATGATGTCTTTGTGACTGACCCACTTCTGTTCTAAAATAAAGAGGCCAACAAAGGAAGTTACGGTGGGATGACGCATGATGTTTGATTGCACAGGTGGATGGATTTCTCCCTAGTTGAGAGGAAGTGTTAGAAATGGACAACTATATCCAAACTCCATGTTGTGTTGTTGTTGGTGTTGCTGCTGCTGTTGTTGGTGTTGCTGCTATTTTTGTTGTTGCTACTACTTGCTGTTGTTTTACGTTGACTTTTTTGGGTAGCATTGAATTTTTTGGGGTTGACTTTGAGTTGACTATGTGGCTGTTTTGAGCATTGTTGTGACACATGCTGGGTTGGCTGACCAAGGAGACTTTGCTGGTTGAAGCATCCTATTGACTTCCGTAACGCACCAACATATTTATCTGTTTCTGGTTTAGATTCTGTTGATCTACTGATATGTTCTATCAGCACTTTGCTTGATTGTGTGATTGTTGTAGTGAAAGTAAAGTTGCATCAAGCATAGAACATCTACATAACTTTACAAGTTCAAATATGAATATGGCTTGAAGTCCTAAAGGAAGAAGTTGATCTACTGAAGACGAATTCATGAAACTCTCTCTGTGTTGATGATATATTTCTCACAAAGGATGAGAACCTCTTTAGTGTAAGAGCGAGTTGATTTAAAGTGTTAGATGAACCTAATAAAATGCTTGTTGAGAATGTGGCATGATGGATTGTGAGCCCATGGCTACTTCCTTGATGAAGAAAAAGTTGCAAGAATATTTTTTTGAGCAAAGAAATAACATTGATAGGTTGTTGGTGTTCGCTTTTGTTCAAAGCTTTGGTTAAAGCTGGACGAATAGCTAGATGTTACTAATAAAACAAGTATTGAAATCCACCCTAGATACCTTTCTTCTTTTGAGTAGGTTGAATATTATGTAAGAATCCTAGAATGGCTAAGGATCCCTTTGAGAGGGAGCATTGGTTTGATAGCATCATCGGGTTACCGTAAGACCTATGTGGTCAGTGAATTTGGTTTTGAGGCTTGCAATCATGAGGTACAAATTTCATCTCTCCTTGAGAGGATATTGATAGTGTACAAATTTCATCTCTCCTTGAGAAGATATTAATGGTGTACAAATTTTATCTCTCCCTAAGAGGAGATTGATGGTGTACTATTTTCATATCTCTTCAGAGGAGATTGATGGTGCACTATGTTAATCTCTCCTGAGAGGAGATTGATGGTGCATTGTTTTCATCTCTTCTGAGAGTAGATTGATGGTGTATTATTTTTTTTTCATCTTTCCTCTTGTGAGCCCTATGGTGTATGGTGTAATGGTGTAATGGAGATGGTGCATCAAGAGCTCCTCATCTACTACCTTTATATGCTCCAGACATATTGGTTTTATTGGAAATATTATATCAGACATTTGCTCATCGAGTGATAGGTACTCTTCAGAGGGAAAAGTGGTCCATATGGCCTAAGTTTCCTATTAGGATCAGATGTTATGTATTTGATCGCACCAGCCAAGCCATGAAAGAGGCGATTCAAATTGAATCATATAATTTTAGTGAGATAAGATTCAGGAAACATGATCCTGAAGCTTTTGTTATTATTCATTGTGTTGTTGTCAACCAAATGTGGTCTTATACCCATGAGAGGGATACTAATGAGGAAATATTCAAGAGACTTATTTATCCATTGAAGTTAAAGAAAAGATAAATCAAGGACCTTAGAAGAAGGCCAAATAGACCCATGCTTCACTTATTGTCAACCTCCAGGAAGAAGTTGAAAAGCTCCAGAGAGTGTTGTAATAGGTGACGGAGATGAAGGAAGCATTGGAGAAAGAATCATATAGAATCAAGAGGAGGATTGAAGAAGAGCAAGCAACGAAGGAGGCAGAAGAACCAAGAAGGAAAGAAAAACAAGATGACCTGGTGAAATAATTGGCTTTGGAAAATGAACAAAGAATCAAGAAGCAGGAAAAAAAAAGGAAAAGAGATGAAGAGCTTTGGAGGAAAATATATGAGGAACTCCAAAATAAGAAGGAATAAGTTATGTGGAAAGATAAAAGGATTGAACACCTTGGCATTCCATCATCTCCGAAGATAAACCCCACTCCTCAGTCTCTAGCTGAACCATGTAAGATTGAAGAAATGGAGAAGGAGAAATTTTTCCCCATGATCATGGCTGACCCAGTAGTAGTGTTGGAAACATTCGGGTATGAATACAAGAAGAACAAAGTCAGTAGGAGAGTTTCCAAAATGATAAGGTTTGGGGAGAAATTTTCACTGAGGAGGTTCTCATTCATTAAACAACATTTGATTCAGAGATGACTGCAGCTGCCATTGTTACCATGGCCCAAGCAACAGGTGATAATGTTGCCATGCTAAAGAGAAAGGTCTATGTTTCTCAGTTGGAACTCAATGCTGATAAGCAAAGAATTACAAAGCTAGAATTCCAGCAGCAAGGTGGACTAGACTCAGTTAAAGATTTCAAAGGTAAATCACTTAAGATCCAAGAGGAACTGAGTACGGTTCAGAAATAATTCTATAGGAGCATTCAGGGCATCAAAGATAAAACTCCTAAGTTTGATGATTATATAAAGGGGACGGTGCCTATCGAGGAAGAATTGGAGAATATTATAAATATGCTAGATAACATCATTCAATGACAAATACAGTATCCTGATGAGGGGGTAGAAATTCCTTAGCTCTGTGACTTGGAGAAAATAATATATTTTTCTAAAGCTTGTAAATGTCTCGACAGGGCTAGAGCCTTAGAGGAAAAGGCTGAGGAAGCTTTCAAAATTTTCTTCAATTTTGGAGGAGAGGTTGATGCAGTCTTAAATAAATTCAATTTTTTGATGTTCCAGTGAACCTTTGGTCCTGTACCTATGGATCAGTACATAGGATAAAAGGAGAGAGTGATAGACAGCTGCAAGCAGGAGATCCAAGCATTAAAAATTTATCACCAGGGACAACACAATTTATATGAAGATTTGCAGAATACAATGCTAATCCAAATTAAAAGGAAGGTGTCTCTCTTTATAACAAGGATTGCATAGGTACGAGGCTATGGTAGTAAACGACGAATGTTGAGTAGTTAATCTAGGACTTGGGTTAATCTAACAAAAATTTTTCTCTTTATCTCATATAATTTTATAAAAAAATTGGCCAGATGAGAAGTTTCTATTTCACTCAAATCCTAAAAGATATTAAATTTTTGGCACTGTGCTCAAATGGGTTTAAAATTTATAAGGTTACAACTCCACTAACATTTACAAGCAACCTCATAACATAAATAAGCAAAGAGAGACAGAATCAAAGAAAACCATCATATACATACTTAAGTGTCTTGTCCCAACTTCCAGTTGCAAGCAAGTTCATTTCTAGAATCCATGCAATTTCCTTAATAGGTGCATCATGCATACCCACAGTCACTGGCTGGCCCCTAGTCATCAATGGCCACATTTTAGCTTGTTTATCATAGCCAATAGAGAAAATAGCAGTGCCATCATCCTTTCATGTCGAGCTTCCATGTCGAGCAGAGAACCTGCATACGAAGCATTACATAATAAAAAACTTAGAAGCACACTCTGAAACTTCAGTAATGGTTCTTGCCATACGTAATACAACCCTGGTTCCTATAAGCATATTACAACTTCTGGATAAAATTCACAAGAAAAAATAACAGGTACTAGAATTCCAACCACAATATGAAGCATCTCATAGATTGGTCATGTGACATTGCTTCTTGTGGCATGCCAGCTCGAGTTTGAAGGACCTTCCAGCATCTAACATGGCAATCTACGTTCCAAAATATAACAAAAGATCAAAACAAAACACCAGTCAAAATCATTACAATAATATCAGTATCCCCAAAATCTCAGATGAATGAGTCAGCATTTCAGTAAATGGAGATAGTTGAGAACACGATGAAGCACAGCAAAATGCCTAAATTCTCACTTACGACAACCTAAAATCCCTCCTTTCCACCTGTTTAAAGGTCCCTGGAAACCATCACTACACAAAATCTTTGAAAGCTTTGTTTTCAAAAAAATGTTTAACGGCCAAAACTGTTGAACCCTCAAATCTACAGTAACCCTGTGCTCATGCCTTAGCTTTCCCTCCAATTGATAAGCCACCAAATTTCAAATGTTTAACACACCCGCCAAAGTTCAAATGTTATAATTTTTTGACATATGTTTTGTCATATTAAAAATAAATAAAACAAGTTGTAAAATTTTATTACTTAAAAAAGTTAGAGCATTACTCTATATTTTTTAAGCATATTTTTTTTTCTCATTAAAAAATATAGAGGTTAATCTAGGGTAAATAGAGCTAATATTTGTAATATAGTAGTAAAAATATATTTTTAAGATCTTAGTGAGACCTTAATGTGATCTCATTGTTTGTAGGATTTTTATTGTGATCTTACCTTATTGTGATCTCTTTGTTTGTAGGACAAAGGACTTGAGTCCGCTAAATTCTACAAAGGTGTACATACTCTACCCCTTTAGATTTGAACCTATGACATCTTATGACGAAGCACATGTTCTTAACCATTGTAAAGATATAAAAAAGTTGACAATTTGCTCCAATATTTAAATATTATGACCCATGGTCATCCAAAGGTAGAAGCTTATACTAAAAAAATAATTCATGGGTAGACCTAAGGTTTGAAGGGGATTTTATTATGAAAAAACATAAATCGAAACATATAAAAGATATTGCAAAGAGTACAATAGTAGATAAAAATCCAAATTCTATTAATGGATGAAATAGAAAATAACTATAAATTTCAAAGTGATACAAACTAAGTGGAATGGAGGTAGCTTCTTTATGAAGATCGGTGTGTCAACTACTCTTAATCACAAGAAAACATTACAAGATGTCAAAAATACCTTTGAACATAAAGTATGACGTCCTAAGATCCAAAAAATCTAAAATCCAAAACCCTAGCCCTAGGAAATGGCATGCAAAAATAACATGGGCCCAAAGAGGCTAATCGATATATAAACTTCCTGGGGCTACAATGTTTGCATGCAAACTACATTTAGGAAATTTCTTGGACCAATACAATCCATACTATGTGTCTTTGGCCTATGACAAATGCCAAAAATGCAAGGGAAATGCCCAAAAAGGGCACCAGACGTTTGAGAACTAAAACACTAGTATAATATAACTACCAAGACATGGAATAATGTTGAATCAATGTAACAAGTGGGTGGTCACTAGTATTCTATTGAATCAACTGTCCGCCTTTATGAATAAGTGGTCCATTTTGTGTCAAGTTCCTTCGTCAAGTGGGGAAAGTTTTGCTGAATATGGCTCCTAGCGAGACATGTGCGCCAAAGTAGGAACATGAGGTGCCTATGAGAGGTGGAAAATATGGTTGAAGTAGCTCCACATTAAGTATAAGGTTCAATCCAAAGAAAAGGGAATTTTTTATTTAGAAGCATCTTCACCCACAACCTTTGTGTTGGTGTAAGGCCTATATCGGAATGGAGAGTCAGGGGGAACTTCCATTGGGATCTTAAGAGGTGTTCTTTATAAAAATGCAAACATACCTTATCTCCCAACCTAAATGTATGTGACACTCTAATCCAGGTGGATATTTGGTGGCTACCCACATCTTCCACTAACTCAATGGTTCTTTATTGTTTTATCAATTTTTCTATGGATTTTTTGGTCTTGAACTTCAATGGTCATTTGTAGGCCCTAAATGATGTTTTTTTTTCCATTTATGGGTCCAGCGGTTTTTATGTCATTCCCTAGGGTTAACCAAAATTTATAATCCTAAATATAGTTCTTTCATATGGACTAATTGTGTTCCCCAAACAGAGATTTTATGCAAAAGTTGCACCACTAGGAAGTTGATTCTAGGGTTACAGTTTTAAACCTCTGCGGTTATTTCTTTTATGCTAAAACATATGATGAAACTAACATAAAAAATGAACAAAATATGCATTCATGACCTACAAGCATCTTGATCACAACATGTTTGTAAAACTGAACAACCTGTATCAGGAAATCTTGAGCAAGATTAGAGCTTAGAAACAAAGCATTAAGAATGAGGAACCATGTTTTCGTCTTCAGGGTAAATGTAGATGCGGGCAGGGAGGGAACCCTTTCTCTCTCTGGCAGGAAAAGATAAATGTTAGTGTTGGATTTTTGTTAAAGAAATCTTAGCCTTTGCCTCTCATTCTATGGAAGTGACTCTTCTATTTCAAGTGTATAATTTTATTAATATTGTATCACCATATTTTATGGAAAGTTATTTGAAAAAGGTCATTTTTTAGTAATAATTTTTATTGTATTCTATAATCTAAATAGAGTGAGAGATAACTCATTAATTTTATTTAATTAAAATTAAATTATCTGAAATGATTCATTCGCAGGCCATTAAGGGGTGGACTTTCACTTTTGCAAGATCTTTTTATTTATTTCTTAGTTAACTTTTTTCCTTGTGTATAAGGAAAACAAGCTTCTAGTCAATCAGAAACAATTCTAAATCTTATTATATGACCAAATTCAATTCTTTATTGCCAAAACATGTTCTCGGTGAGGTTTCAATATGGTTATGCTTAATGTCAATTCAATTTATCTATTTTAAAGACAACCCACACTATCACCAAATTTAATTCTTTAATGCCAAAACATGTTCTCAATGTGGTTTCAATATGGTTATGCTTAATGTCAATTCAATTTATCTATTTTAAAGACAACCCACGCTATCCAAATTTAAATGGAGCTCGAGGTATAAGTTTATTTTAAAGACAACCCACACTATCCAAATTTAAATGGAGCTCGAGGTATAAGTTTTTATAAATAGAAAAAAAAATATTCATTTCAATTTCATATATATAAAGCATTAGAAATGGATAAAAATGAAATTAGGATTTCAATTAGGTTTAGCTTGGGTGGTTAAGAGGAGTTGTTATCATTATTGTCTAAGGTCAATATTACTTGTGATGCATTTGTTCCTTATGTAGGGTTTGCATTATCTTTTGAATTTCCAACTCAAACTTTTGAATTCATCCATTCTACCATGAGTCATTTCCATTTAGTTTGCATTCAAATCATTCTTATGTTATTATCAATTTTAACTTAAGAAAAGTATGGAATGTGTTGGTTGCATCTTGGTGCTACAAAATATGGTCTTATGGGTGTATTTATTATATGGTGAACAGTAGATTATATGTGTTGTGTATGGAAATAATTTTGTTTCTTACAGTTCTTAGTATGTTGAACTATGTTTGGTTGTTCTTAGGTGTGATAAAAATGAATTTAGACACCACCTCTATTTTAGAATACGAGTTTTCTAATATAAAAAATCCCTTGATTCTCCAACATGGTATTAAAGCTAATGGTTTGAGATGTAGCATGTTGCCTACAAGTCTCATGCAAGTTTTAGATGCTCTTAAAAGGTCAGATTTTTTTAGTGGATTGGTTCAAGGTTTCTAATTGCAGACTAACTCTAGGATCAAATCAATGGGTCAAAATAATGAGTTTCAAAATAAATCTTATAAATTTTAATGGACACAATTATGGAATTTGGCACAATATATGGGAACATTTTTGAAGAGTGAAGAGTTATAGGACTTTACGAAAATGGTGGTTCTTATCCAAGGGATAACTAATAAAATTTTTTCATCAAAAAGAAAAAGGATGAGGCTCTACGAGTCATAATGTGGAAGAATGTAACTAGGTTCAGTCTTAATTATAAATGTATTTGTCAAAATAAATTATTATTATTCGAATTATTAAAGCAAGGGTTTCATGCTTTAGTCGTATTTAGATTAAGGTCCCAATTGTGGACATCTAGGTTAGTTGTTACAAATTTAAATTGATCCAATTTTTGGGCTTTTAAATCATGTAACATTAGGTTGTCAAAAGGATCCTCCATCAAGTCATCTTCTTCAAGGTCATCATCCTCGAAATCTACTTAAAGACAACCCTCATGTCAAGTGATACAAGTCATCAAAGTTTCATCCTTAAGTCGACTTCAATCACTCTTCAAGTTGGCTCAAATCAAAACACAACACTTGACACTGTCATGTCGGCTCAATAACTATGGCTAACAACTATATATAAAGGGGTATAGTTTTCATTTCTACCACATAATTTTGGAAATGTATGAAGTTTCGGACCACAGATACAGTTCAGATCATGATCATAGGTTCAGTGTTGGAGTATAAGGTCTCAAACATATTACAGAATTTCGGTAACCATTTATGCTATGAATTGGGTAACTTCCATGATATGATGTTGCAGCAAAAAAGTGCCTCGGTTTCAACAAAGATCTACCACAGAATCAGTGCTATGTTATGATACTCAATTCAATGAATATGCTTGATTATCTCAGTTATGGTTCTCAATGCTATGATGATGCTTAGTGATCTCAATAATGATGCTCGGTGCTATGTTGTTATCTAAAACTCGATCAATAATGAGGATGGAGTTTTGGTGCAAGCAAAGGATATCTCGGTGTCATGGAGATCTCGGTGCTAACATAGTGAAGGGATGACTTGATGGAGGAAGTTTATAGTCTAAGGTCTTGGTCATCTCATCTTAAAACTAATGAAGGAAGAATTTTCACTGGGTTTTCCCCAAAAGGTGGGGTTTTTCCCTAACATGTGCCTACATTTTGTGTCTTCTTCTATTTTTTCATTGGAATTACTCTTGATGATAAGAAAAGATAAATTGAAAGAAGAAATAATAATAACAAAACATCATAAGATAATTTCATGATAAGATAAATTGATTAACTCCCATCTCCTTAATTTCTCTAACACATAACAACCTCCATCTCAAGGTTGATTCAATGTCATATAAACCATATAGACTACTCATATAATATGTACTTGTTAGTATATCAAAGAGCTAGAATTTGATGCTTATTTTCCCCTAAGACCCTACAAATGCTAGTGGAGATCGTGTAGGCTCAGAGGGAGTTGTGAATTTAAGAATTATATGGTTTGATTTTCACAAGAAAAGTCTAGGTGGGCTTGATGTTAATAAGCCATGTGACAACTTTTCAAGCCCATGTCGATGCCCAAATGAAGCCCTTATATTTCGTATAAATAGAAGGTGAGGTTGGAGGCTAAGATAACATCCAAGTCAAAAAATTTAGGAGTAAAACACCTTCTAATGTAAGCCACAACTTGAAGAAGAGAAGGTTGAAGCCTGAAATGACTATTTTGAGGTCAGATTAGGAGATATAACAAGGTCGATAAGTA
The DNA here is from genome assembly GCA_034641835.2 of Pinus albicaulis. Taxonomy (NCBI): domain Eukaryota; kingdom Viridiplantae; phylum Streptophyta; class Pinopsida; order Pinales; family Pinaceae; genus Pinus; species Pinus albicaulis. The sequence continues at coordinate 1,210,831,375 of CM076579.1, forward strand.
GCTACGTAAATACTTTGGTAAGAGGGTTGTTTTGGTACCAAAAGGAGTGCCATATTTTTTGTTTAAGAGAGTCTTAGGCACTGTAGTTATTACAGGGATAACACATGTATATATTAGTTTTGTTGGAGGGGTCGTAAGGTGTAATTACTACAACCTAACTAAGGGAAAATAAGCGTATGCGAGAAACTCTAGGGTGAAGGCAAGGCACATTTATAGAAGGAATTGTTGGCAAGTGTTGAGAGGGATGACATGGACTGTGGATAAGCTCTAACCAGATTGCAGAATAAAAAATGGTACCAACACATTAGAAGGTATGTTTTTGTGTTAAATTATTGGTCCTAGTTTGGATAGTTGGATCATTTTAGTATAGCCTACGGAAGCAAAGAAGGGAGGGCTAATGTGTTGGTTAGAAGCCCTAACCAGTGTAATGATTGGTGATTGGATCAAACTCATATGCAACCTATGGAAGCTATGTGTTGGGGTTATCTTGGGTGTTAAGAAACCCCAACTAGGAGCTAATCTTGCAATGAAGTAAGGGGTGTCCTAGGATAGGGCTGTTAGAGAAGTATATTGGTAGCCAAGAGGAGGGTTTACTAAGTGTGAGGATGCCCTAGCTAGAGGTAGATACTACAACAAGTATTGGTCACTCGTGGTCTACTGGAGGGAAATGTGAGAGTGGGCCAAGTGTGAACGTGGATTGTGCATTTATGGTCTATTGGAGGTTAGTGTGATAGTACCCATGTTGGGGCCTGGTGTGCATCATCTTCATGAACCTCGATGGTTGCTAGAGGTAAAGGGTCTGATCAACCAGGAGCAGTTTTGTGTAGCACTAGACTCATGTGTGGAGAAGGACTTCTACAAATAATGATGGGAAGTCCTCCTATCCTGTGTTCATTGTGGGATATAGACATCTTGTAGTGAAAGGTGGTAGCGCTTCATGCCCTATGTTGGCCTTCATTGGTGCAGCACAGGAATACCATAGTGGGTTGAAGTCCCTAAGTAACTGAGTAGCAGCAATGAGAATACTGAAAATTGTTCACAAACGGAGTTGTGAACAATTCGAGAGGATTCTCGATTTTTTTTTCCCTTGATGGACTAAGGCACAACTAGTGAGAAGATTGGCAGCCAAGCTTTAGTGGCTAGATGGACTTGGAGCATTGATAGAGTCAAGAGTTACAGATCGAGGGTATGGCCGAGAAGAGCTTATAGAGAATACGTAACGACATGGTCAGAGTATCTTGTTGAGGGTAGATTGGTTGTCGATGGATTGACACCAAGACCAATTTTGTATTTTGTATCAATGGGTGTATGAGGTCCATTATCCCTGGTACGAGAGCCCTAGATTTTAGTATTATATGTTGATTAATATAACAAAGTTGGGTTAAAAATTGTAAGAAGTTGTTTATTTTTTGTGCATTGGTATATTTACTCCTATTTATATTTTGTTGTGCAAAGTAGTATCATTGTGATTCTTGGTTTGGTAGCGTGAAAGATTTTAAGACTCTATCCTAGACCCAAGATCGTGGAAAAACAACATGGTATCAGAGGGTATCTGAGCTAATTTGAGGGATAGTGAATCAGAGTGTGCTCAGCGAAGCAACTCAGAGGGAGTTGTGGATGTCTAGATCAAGGAGCAAAAGGTTCAGCTAAAGACATGGAGATGTGGTCTTCACTGGCTTGGAGGCGAGATTGGCTAGGAGTTCTGGTGGATTGGTGGAGAGCCTAGTGAACAAAAGTTTGTTGTAGGGAAGATTTTTGATCATGGACTTTCATTGATTTGTCATGGATGGTTAGAAATTAGGACATCTCGAGGGTTTCTTTGGCATGGACGAAATGAGGTTGATTGAGATAGATTCATGTGATGGACTAGATATTGGCAGGCTAGAGTCTTCATCGGATCCTGATGTTGCATATCCAAGATTGGAGGGATTTGCATGAGTGGTATTTGATCTAAAAGTATGAGTGCTTACAAGACTGAGCCAATGGAGATCGTGTAGGCTTAGAAGGAGTTGTGAATTTTTGAATTATATGGTTGGGTTTGCATAAGAAGAGTCTAGGTCAGCTTGATGTTAATAAGCCATGTGACAACTTGTCAAGCCAATGTGGATGCCAAAATGAAGCCCTTCTATTGCATATAAATAGAAGGTGAGACTAGAGGCTAAGATAATATCCAAGCGAAAATTCTTCATGTTCTGGTGCAAAAATGGCATTCCTCATGTTCCGATGAGACCATTTGATGTAAACCAGAATGATTGATTGGTCATTGACAAAAATACTTACAAGCCTTACATCTTACATTACCATAACGTGCAACATTTGGATTTAGTGTGTGAATATGTAGACCATCATGGTATGTTTCAAAAAGTGTCATGGTAATGTAACCATCCTTCTGCGTGCCACTTCATTCAGAGACATGTTCATACTCAATGGAACCTCTTATGTCCTGAAATGAGCATGTCTTTTGCACAAGTTCAGTGAAAATATCACAAAATCATTAAATTCACATTTCCTATAACAAGCATGTTCATTACCACACAGATGTTCATTACACCCTCAATGATGATTTTTTTTAGGACAATATCTCCCAAGATAAGTGTGTTTTTTACAATACTCAATCTCAATGTTATCACACAAGGAATTTTTCAGCTTCGGAGAGAACACTTCATCCTACAAATGTTTAGGTGACTTAAAAAATGAAGACCTTCATGTCCAACCTTCAAGCAACAAGACTTGCTACATCTAGATGATTTTCAAAAGAAGAACAAATCTCCATATATGTATGATTTTTCTTTTTGCAATCATGACCTGCTAAATTTCAAGAATCCTCCACTTGGTTTCTTTGGTTTAATTCGAGAGATTAATATGTTCACTTTTCATCACAAACATAGTTACCCATACAAGAGTGTTAAGAGGAATGGCCTTTCTCTATAACACATCACCAAAAACATATAGAATAGTTACAACGACATATAGAGTCTCCTTGTTTCAGTTTTGTGAGGGCTAGAACTACCTCTAGTTTCAATTTTTGTACACAAATTTTCCTAGATAATTCTGCAGTGTTGTAGCAAAGCCACATTTCAACGTAATCCCACTGTCTACTATCCAATGCCCCACTAAAATGTCCTAAAATTAAAACTGCCAAAAATTGCCATTTTTACCTCCTCTTTCCAAGTCACTTGTATAGTATCTAAGATGAGAAAATTTTATCGTAGGCTAGTGTCCTGCCAACCAATGGGTAGATGGTTTCATGGGAACATGAGGAATGCCATTTTTTCACATCCAATGCTACCATTCAACTTCTAAATTTTAATTTTTTCAACCAATGATTTAATTTTATAGCATTCATCTCACCTTGATATTTCTTGGTGTCTATACATCCACTTTAAATAGAGACTAGTGATATGTGTTATTAGAACCTGGTCTCTCTCTCTCTCTCTCTCTCTCTCTCTCTCTCTTCTTTATCCAGAGACAACCATCATCCATATTATAGCCAATGAGCCCTCAAAGGGTATTGTTCTATACCATTGGCATTAATATTGCTATAGTCCCAGAGATGTTAAAGACTTGTGCGTCCACTGTTGCAATCTCTCTTCTGAGGCATTCCTTTGATTATCATTCTACTTGTTTGTCATTTCTAGGATTTGAGATTGCTTCCTTGTCTAACTTGTGCCCATATTTGGATCTTGCAATATTCCATTGAATCCTTAATATACATTAGAATATCTAATAGTTTTGTGTATACTCATGAAGATTTGAGGGGAGCAGAGGCTCAACAAGAATAACCATTGGAGTCATGTGATGATATATCCTTTGAAGGGTGAATGCATCAAGAGTAGTGGTTGCCAATAAGTATTGCATGGATATTTGGCTTAGCCCCATAAAAATATTGTTGGGGCATTTAGTATATACTCAAATGATAGGTCAATAAACGAATTCCATACTTCTTGTCACTGTGTCTTTTTAATTCATGACATTTATAGCACAAGAACTATTTATAATTGGGAAAAGGTTATTTTTCCTAGCTTTATCTCGGCAAATATTAGACTTTAAAATTTCCAAGGCCATGTGTGTTGGCTTCTACATTATTTTTTCCCTAGAAAATTGTATTGTGTTTATTGGATTTCCCTGAAAATGATATACTACTTGGCTACAAGTATAGTTTTGGAGAATTTCAGTTACATTCTCTGTATTGAACTATCTTCATCTTTGAGATCTAATTTGTCATGCTTTTCAACCATTGGACACAACAAGTTTATTTTCCTTAGCTAGAATTATGGTTGCAGGGTTGTCTATGAAGACACTTGTTGCAAGACTAACTAGAAAAAACAACTTAAGGTCATACAACACAAAAATACAACTGTTGATTCATGATTGTCAATTCTAACATGTGAATTGTGATACACAAGTATGCACTCAAAGATAATATAAAGATGAGATAATGTCCAATTAACACACATATAAAATAGTGTGAATAGAAATGGAGTGCGAAATGAGATTGCTAAGTACTGCTCCTATAAAATAAAATAAAATATCAATTAAGTAAAAATCAAATATAAACTAAACTATACGGGAAATTATTTTTGTATTATAGTAGAATGAAATGGAAGAGATGAGTTGTGATGCAGAAATATGAAAATACTATTGAAAACAAGAGAATACCCTCATAGAATTAAAAAATCCTAACAACGGGACTAAACTTTAGTATCTGCCTATCAAAATTTCATATTTGTATGAACAAAAATTGAAGGATGTAAATTCAAGAGTGCAAACACATCATGTATAGAAGATTAAAACAACAAATATATTAGGCCCATTCTACACAAATCTGTGATCTGAGAATTCAGGATAAAAAGAGCAGGCTCCAACAACAATTGTCGAGAAGTCTTTATTACTCAAATAGAAGAATGACACAGCAAGTTTTCATTGCAAAAAAGCTCCTACTACAACCTACAAGCTAACACTGATTCTTATTATCTATTTCAACAAATGTCTAACTAGTGTGCCCATCCTTTTCATTCATAAGTTAAGAGAAGGTGCTGTTAGAAAACAGATTAATGATAGCGTTAGTGGTGCATTTCCCTTGAGCATGAGTAACTCCCTCGTAACTTTGCCTTGAATGCAAGGCTTTTCTTTTAGAGTAGTGCATTATCATAGTAGATATAAATCCTCTCCTGAAGGTGCCTCATTCCATAAGTGTGCACTCGTGAATGCACCTGAGATGATGGTGTTAATCTCCTCAACTAGTGTGCCATACTTGGTGGGTGTGACCCAACAACTAATTCGTTTATCCTTGAAGGTGTCGTTATAAGCTTCTAGCTATATTTAAGAATATTTCCGACTGGTGTACCACAATCTAGCTTTGCAATCCTGGTGCTACTCAACTTCCCAAGGCTGAGGTAAGACCAACCTAGAACAACTAGGTAATCTAACATTCTTGAGAAATTTTTTTTTTCCAATAACCCAAGATTCTCCTCCAACTTGTCAAACTTCCCCTTTGTTAGGATCTTTGTTAAACTATTAACCATATGCAACTTTGTTATAATGTGGTCCAACACTACCAACTCCCTAATGAACTTGGAATATTCTTAGGAAATTGTATTGAATATCAATGTGTTTGAAATGGTCACAACACATTGGATTTTCATAGATCTTGATGTAACTTTGATTCTCAAAAGAGGAAATATTGGGCTTCAACAGCTGATTGGTTGACTATACAATCAAGTTGAAAATCTAGATAGCTTCATAATAAGTATATGAAACTTCCATATACTTTTCTTCAGTGGACCTGAATGCAATTGTTGCTTGCTTCTTGTTGATTTAATAAAAATGATTTATAAAATGATAATAATGATGTTTAAAATGGGCCTTATGATGGTCTACTTACACAGATTTATTGTTCACAAGGTGTAGGGGTATGTTTATAACATCACTACCCTCGAAAGCTTTGTCTTGAAAGCACAATAATTAGAATTTTCTTTAGTTAAGAATGTTTTTGTGGTGGAATGAAGTTTATCAGATATCTATTTATACTTTGTAGAGGTTTGACTTTTTTTGTCCTTTGAGTCTTGGTGAGGTTTCCTTGTGTTTTTTGCATCATAGTCTAAAGTATTTTGACCTGGTTTAACATGAAAGCTTTATGCTTATTGGAAATATATTTGAAATACCTGCATGATCAAGAAACTGTTTTGGTTAATTAAATTACTAATTAGGTACTACAGAAAGAGGATGATGCTGTGAGGGCTTGCCTGGGTGACTCTCAGAACAACTCGGAGGTGGTCAGACAAAGCTCTTCTAAGTTACAAATCTGAAGAGAAAAAACTGGTGATGTATATGTGGTTGCTCAACCTTGGCGGTATAGAAAATCTTGGCTGAGAGTGTTTACCTTTCCATGTCTTCTGGAAAGTAGGTTGTCTAGTCATAAAATAAGATCACTACATGTCGGTGATGGTTATGTAGTAAGTTATCAGCCTTATTTTCAGAATGGCTAACAGAGAGGATCTTGTTTGAATACAGGATATAATTTGATGAATTTGGAGATTTAGAGTTAAAGAAAAAATTGTGGTGATGTTTGGATGGGTGCTAATTTGTAGGTTGCATTTTTATAATTTTCTCTGTTGTTCTTTCTACCATGCTACCTAGTTTCTTTCCTGTTGCCCTAGAATTTTAACTTTTTTGATGTATATATCTCTATTTTTTCTTGCCCCATTTGAAATGTCATCCTTATTTGGTAGGTGTTTTCTTCAATATAGTGTGAATATTTTTCCATCACAAAATTTCTGTGGGGTTTGTCTATGCAAATAGCTTGTAAGGCCCATTCACCAGGGTATTTGATGAAATGATCTTAGTCATATGATCTTCGTTTGACGCAAATGATACCTCGTTATAAAGATCTCTGCGAGGAATAAAATTGCTAGTGTGATTTCTATGAGATCACCAAACCTTTCGTGCCCAAAAAACATTGTTTGGGGCCTCAAAACAGCTCCAAAAGTTCAGGACCCGAAAAAATGACAAAAATAGTAAATTGTGCTATAATTAAGGAAATTGAAAAAATGAAAGAGATAATGGTGAGGGCCCAAGTGGAATAGGCGGGTGGCCACCAATATCCACCTCGATCACCTTAAATCGAATTTCTTGAGATAACTCAATCATCATGACTTAGTTAAGTGACACAAGTTGTTATGAGATGAAATTACAATTTATTGTTTATTTTATTTAAGGGAAAAATAAATTAGACACCTCACATTCCTCACTCCTGGTACATCAAAATTCCTCACTAGTGTTGGGGCATATTTTTTTTTTCCTTTCTAGTTGCCAATTTCACTATTTCTTGTTGCAAATTTCAACACTCCCTCTCAACAAGAAATAAATTCAATCTATCCCCATCTAGTACCTTTGGAATGTTCTGCATGCTACACTTCTCTAGTGTTGTTTGCACCTGCAAATCCTGAAACTGAATATCCTCTGAACAACTGAATCAGTATAATGCATCTATCATCTGAGTCTTTTGACTGCTGCTAGCTATTGCACCTGTCTAGTACTAGACTCTCTGCGCTGCTACTCACATCTACATCTGTGCCCTTTGAATTGTTGATAACTCTGATTTGTGCTCCAGTATTTGACATTTGTCACTCTGATTTCTGTCTTGCTGACATCTGACTACATCAATCTAACTGATCCTTCCTACTACCATTGTACTGTGGGCTCCTTGTAGTCGGCTAGGGTTCGATCCATGAGACATGCCATCTCAATGAACCTTGCCCAAATTTCTTATCTTGGGATTATGTCTACACATCACCCCACCTTACACCTCAAGGTATGGCTTCTCCCTCTTCCCATTTGGCTCGAAATTTCCCCCTCATGGAGGTCTTTGCTTGAGTGGACACTTCCACTTGGTCTCCTCTCTGCTTCTCTAATTGTGGCAACTACTCCACAACCTTCAGAGACTGCTTCTCATGAGGATGCATGTTGAGAGGTAATTTATGCTCCCTCTAAACCACCAAGTCTCTAACTTCTACCTTTCTCATCAAAGCTTTGCATGCATCTGTTACCTCAAGTGCATATAGGTTCTTGACTCACGCACAGTGTAATTTCCCCGATGTTACAAAAAGTTTCAAAAAAAGAGTTGATTTTAAATTGATGATATCTCCCTCATCTGAGCTCCGATTCGACCGATTTTTTTTCTCCATTTGGGTAGATTTTTGTAAGGAATCCAAATATTCTATTTTTTTTGAAACGTTTACACCAAAATCTTCAGATATTATTTGCAAAATCATCGCCAAAAAACTTCCTGCTCTGATACCATGTAGAAAATCTAACCAACGAGATTCAATCTGATCTTGTAACCTACTAAAACAACATACTGAATCCTTCCTACAATTTGCAGAAACAAAACACAATCGCACAATCACATATAAGTAAGAGAAATAAATTATCAATCGCACAACAACATGATGTATTTGGGGAAAGAAACTTCTCAAAACTCCTCTATCTCTATTGTGTATTAAGTTAATGTATCATGAAACAATACAATGCTTAATCCCTCATGAGATTCTCCAACACTCTATCAATTGGCTCTTGTTGATCTAGGAAAACTCTTCTAGTATTTAGCCAATTCTCATCCTTACGTCAGCCTGCCTTGCTCATGCAATTCCTAGGGAATTAACTCCTTATTAATTAGGAAAATCAGTCTTCCTTGATCGTGCAATCCATCATGGCATGCCAATGACTTTATAATTGCACATGGGAAATTTTCTCTGAATACAACTGATATTTATGTTCCCATTAACCTTTGTCTCAATTGGGTATTCCTTGAAACTGGCATGCATGCAACTATTAATAGCGAATTATCAGTTATCTGATTGATCACTCATTGTGAATTAAATCTAATTTAATTCACTGGACCTCTCACTAGCTCATAAATTAGTTAGAACTAGTTAAACTGATTTTAACTCATTTAATTGAGCTAATTACACTTGCACCCCACTAATGCATCAACTTCAACTAGACCGCAAAAATATTAGAATCCCTCTAGATGCGTCATCTTAGACCCTCAACTATAATTTCTTGAGCTAACTCAGTCATCATGACTTAATTAACTGACACACGTTTTTATAAGATGAAATTACAATTTATTGTCCAATTTATTTAAGGGAAAAATAAATTAGACGCCCCACATTCCTCACTCATGATCAATCAAAATTCCTCACTAGTGTGGGTGCATTTTTTTTGTCCTTTCTGGTTTACAATCTCACTGTTTCTTGTTGCAAATATTAAACATTTCATAATTTGATGTGGCCTTCACACAAAGACACAATTGAAATCACATGCCCAGATTCTCATGAGAAGCCTCTCTTAAGCTTGATCTTCTAGAAGAGAACCAACAATATGCCATCCTACTTCCTAGTGCAAACTAACCATTAAGGTATGCAACATTCTTCTGAACCCTCACATGATGATCTTGATCTTGGAGGATGATCATGACCTCCCTTTAGCAACCCTTACTCGGCCCTCGTACTCAACCTACTTTAGGACTACATCTCTCTTTACCACTTTGATGTGCCAGATAGTGGGAATACATGTCAAACATGCTAAGATGTGCGAAGTGATAAGGCATGCCAAGATGTGAAAGGGTGTGTCAATGCATGTCAGGGACTATCAAAACAACAAAAGGGAGAAAAAATTTAAACTACAAGGAAATGAACACATAAGAGGGTTAATAAGTCATCAACTTACCTTTTCCAAGAGGGGCATGCTAGGCACACCAACACTAGGTGGCAATAGGTGTAGTGTGCAAAGTCTTAGTGCATTCTAAGTGCCAAGTATTACTTTGTTGCTTCTCATCTATTTTCCAACAATTGATCATCATAAATAAATTTAATATTAAACCATGCCAAATCATACCAAGGCATCTCAACGTATTCCATACATGTGCTAAGACTTTCCAAGTGCCAACACGTGCCAAGCCCCAATATGTGTTAGGGACTAGTGTTATGCATGATATGAAGTGGAAGGGAATGTTGAAGAGTGCTAAGGTGTTCTAGAGAGTGATAATGCATGTTGATGAGTGTTAAGGAGTACTAGGAAAAAACATTAAGGGAGCACTAGGTAAAAATTCATGGAAGTTAATGAATATGAGGAATGTATGCCAGAGACTAGTGTTAATGAGTGTTAGTTGTCATGCCAAGGAGGAAGTGACAAGGTATGCTAAGCATTGGTAAGGCATGCTACTGAATATCAAGGCATTTCAAGAATTCCCAAAGTGTGCTTGGGAGTTCCAAGGTGTGCTAATTATATCATGTGCCAATTAATAGTACCAAGATATGCCAATACATGCTAGGTGCTAGGGATGTGGCGCAAGGTGCCAGGGTATGTCAATATGTGTCAAGGAAACAAAAGGAAGAACCAATAAGAGGGTTAATAAGTTAGGACTTTATCTTTTTGAAAAGGGGCATGCTAGGCACACTAATAATAGGTCCCAATACATGCCAAGTGGCATTGTGTGCCAAGTGCTAATGTATGTCAATGAATTCAACCAAGGTGTTCCAAGGCATGCTAGGGACTATATGCAGCATGCCAACACATGCTAGGAGAGTTCCATGTTGTGCTAGTGCATGCCACCATGTGCTTTGGCGTTAGTGTCATCGCAATATGTTCTAGGTACAAATATGTTCCAAGACATGTGGGGTGATAAGTAATGTTAGTGTGTGCCAAAGCATTAATTTGAGGTGTGCCCAGATTGTTGAGAAGTGTTAGGTCTTTCTCATTAATATAATTTTCAGAGCTTGATTATGTATTAAATAATATATTTCCTACACACAATAGTGGAACTTTATCTGAAGGGAATTTGTTAGATAATAAACTTAATAGATATGAATCATGTGTTGACTCATAGGAAATCTCTATTCGACTAGTCATTACTTTAGGGAAATTATACACACTAATTACTTCTTAAAAATTTGACTGACCCTAACCACTATGGCCTTGGAAATATTATAAAAAATACTTCCACAATAATGGTATTAAATCATTATCTTTTGACAAAAAATATATTAACAGGCACATAGCGTCATCAAAAACTCATTGGAATGATCAATGATGATGGACATTTTTTGATCGTCACCAAAAGTAACAAAAAGAGCATTGGTGAGGGTCATTAAAAGTTCGTCACTAGAAGTGTCACCAAGGAGAGAATTAGTGATGGGCCTTTAACGACCCTCACCAAAAGTGTCATTGAAAATGTCTTTGGTGACGGACCATAAAGGACCATCACTATATACACTTACAGTGACAGTTTTTTAATGATCAATGATGACGAACATTTTTTGACCGTCACCAAAAGTAACAAAAAGAGCATTGGTGAGGGTCATTAAAAGTTCGTCACTAGAAGTGTCACCAAAGAGAGAATTAATGATGGGCCTTTAATGACCCTCACCAAAAGTGCCATTGAAAATGTTCCTGGTGGGGATGCACTGGCAGGACCATCACTAGTACACCTACAGTGATGCTTTAAGGACCGCCACCATATGACATCGTGACTTTGACCTTCAAGGTCCCGTCACAAAGCATGACCCTGGCACCAATGTGCTTTTTATTGTAGTGAGAAGTCCCAAGGCGAAGAGGGCAAGGGAGACTTTTCTAAGGTCAAGTATTTTGTTTGGTCAATTTAATGTTCTTCAATTGCTATCATAAATTATCAACTGGAGTTGGTAATCTTGTGAAGTGAAAGTGCACTATACATGCTAGAAACCTTCCTTACTTATTTTATTATGATGATTTTATTTTTGAAGATGTTCTAAATGAAATTAAGAAACTAAACTATAATTCATGAGAAAAAACTAAATCCAAGTGTAACTATGCCCCTAAAAACTTTTTAAAATAATATTAACTAATTTATCTGTTAGTAACCAATCATGAATTTGAGAAAACTTTAAAATTCTGGAAAAAGAGGCAACATTAATATTATTTTGTCTTTTTGGAAATTTTATGTGAATGAAACTTGAACCAAGAAATTACTTGGAAAATATTTACACTATTATGTTCAGAAAGGAAATGTATAAATCACTATTAAGAAACAAGACTATTTAAATTTACAAAAAGAATTTAATTCAAAACTAAAAAGGAAATTCTAAAATATGTCTCTCAAAATAAGAACTAATCTACAAAAAATCACTGATGCATAAAAGAAACTATGATTATCTTTGTGTTATGACTATTTAGAAAATGAAACTACATCAGATGATAAAAACAAATTATTTGAACATATATTCTAACAAGATGAAATTCTAGAAATGATTATAGCATCTAACATAATGATAAAATTCAATCAAACACCTATATTAGAAAATTATGGAAATGGTGATAACAACTAATGTAATGAAAATGATAAGCACAACATCTATACTATAGAAGTTTGGAAACAATTGCAATTTCTAGCTTGAAAAACAAAATCAAAAGAAAAATGTTACACCATGAAATGCAATGAAAACATAAACTGGGTAATAAAAACAAGGCTATGAATAACATCTAATTAAGAAAACAAACAAAAAATAAAATAGAACCTCTTTTGTTGCAAGGGCCCTCCACAACAGATGGATTCAAGTCTTAAACGTTACTAACTGCACATTGAAACTCCAAAACACTTCTTCATTTGATTCATAAATAAAATAGAGTTTAAATAAAATTACAATCACGCAATAATTCGTACTTGGCCATGTTAGCACTCTATGGGATCTTCGAGGCTAAGAAGAGTAAAACAAAGGTAACTACAAACCAAGCTTAGCCAAGTAGCTAGCCCTACTAGGAAGGAGAGCGCTCTCTCCAAGGGATCTCAGCCAAGAGGGCTGGACAAAATTAGGTTTTAGGCTAGGTATAGTAGCACAGGGGTTTTGATTGGTTGATTTGGGTGTTGGAGGAGTGAATCAGGTCAAAGAGGTAACTAGGTCAGGGAAAATAAGATCAAAATTATAGGCATCTGATGGGGCAAGGTAGGTAGGCACTCTAACACTTTAAGGTTTTAGGGTGACATGGATTAGACTCATGAGGTGCTAAAAAGAGTGTGACAGTGCATGAATTCATTTTAAACAAAATAAATTGAATAAACTATGGTGATTCTCCCAAAGGAGAGCATAAGAGATGTATTATGCCTATCAAACTTGAGAAATCAAAATATCATAGAGCTGAAATGATCATGGAAAGTAAAAAACATTCATACATATGAAATTGAATAAGAAACTAATCCAAAATACAATACCACATGAATCCCAAAATAATAGCTGTAACTCATCCAATATATTCCTGCAAAAATCTGAATACACTAGTGCCTTTGATCAATACAATAGTATCCAACCCATGAAATGAGTCAAGAAATGAAATATATAGGCATGAAACAGCTTCTCCCAACCACGGGCATTGAATCACTGAGTTGTGGATCTGATCCCTAAAATTATCAATTGAAACCCCAAAGACTAGGGAGGTCAACAAATGCATCCCTAACTTTGGTGAAACTGATTCATTTATCCCAAAAATACATTTTTACCTAATCTATCTACCTCTAGTAACTAAAAGTGACATAATTACATTTACATGAATCAATTACATCAGTAAAATCCATCAAATCCATTGAATAATTGAGAGAAAGTCAAAATCTAGAAAATATCAGTGAAATGGCAAAAGCACAGCGCCTAAAGCAAAAGTGCAGTGCTTGAAGTAGAAGCGCAGCACCATATTCAAGGTGAATTTTGGAGGCCTTCACAAAGTCCAAATTGAGCTCAGGATAGCTCATTGGAAATAAATTCCTGTATAATTTCGAAAAATTCCCTTAAGTTCTAAAAATTATGAAGTTAAGGCCCTCAAAAGTCAAATCTCCCAACACTGGTCAAAAGTGCATAGCCTGAAGCAAAAGAGCAACGCCAACTTAAAGTCCACTTTTGGATGACCTTTCGAACTCCAAATTGATCTCATTATAGCTCGTTGTAAATATCTTTGTGACTTATATAGAATGGACATATCAAGCATTAAAAATGATTAAGTATTTCCCCTCAAAAATCAATTCTCCCAAGATTGGTCAAAAATTGCAGAAATGGGATGGAAAAGCGCAGCGCGCTCTTGTAGGTGAATTTTGGAGGCCTCCCTGATCTCCACATTGAGCTCATGATATCTCATTGGAAATATTTGGATGTCTAGGTATCATTTGAATCATTACAAAAGTCATTTGGACATTCCATCAAGGAGAAAAGTTGATTTTCCCAAGACTACTCCATAAGTGCAGCAACTCTCCTATTGCAACTATATATTTAGAATTCCTCCAAAACCATAACACATGTGTAAAACCTGAAGTATTTTTTTCTTCCTTGGTATATTATGAACAAAAAAATATTTTATTTTTATGAAATTCATCTCAATTTGGTCAGAAACATGCTTTTAAGAAAAATTGGCCCTATGTGTAGCAAATGATTTATCTCTTGGAATGACTTCTTGAAAAATGATGGACACATTATGTTTATGAGTTGGAATGGCTTCATACTTGCTGATATGACCTCCCTTATGCATCCTGTGCTCATATGTCTATGATTCCATCGCAAACCTTAGCTCAATGGGAGAGGAAATTAGGGTTTAGTGTAGGCAAAACATGGGATTTGGGAAATTTATAAGAATGAAGGGAAATAAATGAGATAGGGGGCTTCTAAATTCTTAGGAAATTTTTTGGAGGTATGGAAGGATTTTAGGAATTAATTTTAAGTGTAATTTCAAGGATTGAGTGAGGGGAAGGAGTCCTAAAGGGAAAAACACTAGCCTAGTCTAGAAAAGTGTCAAATTGTAGCAATAGGTTAGGGTTTGTGGAAAAATGATGATTTTGAGGGATAAGAGTGATGGGAAGTGTTTAGGAATTTATTTTAAGAATATGGAAAGGTGTAAGAGCATCAGGATACAAGTCTTGTTGATGATTTAACCATGGAATTCATGAAACCAAGAAAAATGCCCTGAAAACCCTAGGAAAGGGAATGAGCTTTCCAAGCACAATTGAGAGACAAATATGGTAAACACAAAACCACTTACGTGGAAATGATAGTTTGGAACCTGAAATTCTTGAATACATTTGACTATTACTACTCCTTCAAAAGATGAATTTGATTGTGAAATGACCAATTTTCATGATTTTGACCTTATGACCTAATGATGGCACAACATGGAAGAATGAGCTGAATGATGAACAAGATGACTATGGGACTCTTTCAACAATGAATGAGCTGACCATGATGATTTCCATTGAACATGGAGGTGAAAGGAGTAGTAATGATCTCAATACCCTAATCAGTGACCAAAGTTTTGCATGACCTAGTGCAATGATAAAAAATTTATGAGTGATACCCCTAACATGACATGAAAGAGTTAATTTTGATCACTGGTGGAAGGATGTAAATACTAACACTAAAATTGGCTTCAACTGGAGATGGAAGCTCCTTGTAGGTGCCAAGAACACCGTAAACCAAGTTCCTATCCATTGGGCATGTATTCAAAAGCTAACAACCAAACTGAATACTGAAAACTTGACTCAATAAACTGACTCAAGACTAACTCAAAACTGACTGAAAACTAACTAAAAAAAGATGCTTGGAATTAATATTATTTGATAAAGCCTACTCTAACTGATCCATTTATCAACTGATCAAGTGAAATGGAACAACCAATGCAACCATGTAAGCATTCTAGCTACTAGTTGAATTCTTTGTCGCAAGTGCTTACTTATGAGCAAGAAGAGAGAACTACTGAAAGGAAACTCCCATGAAAACATGTAATTAGATTGAATCTTAATTAAACTACAAAGCATAAGCCCAGCAACTGACCTAAATATTGCTGGAAAATGATCTTCATAAGAATACATATTGATTTCTATCCCATCTAATACATTATTTCTCTACTCTAGGCAGTCTTTGTACCTTGAATATGAACTTTCATCTTTACCCTTACTTTCCTAATATGACTGCAAATGTTCGGAAGAGCTTTGTAATGAAACTGTTGCTGAAAATGAATAAGAAACTGGCTGTCGGATCAAGTTTATATCAACACTCTTTTCATGCTCACAGTTAGCTAATGGAGAAGGACTTTTACTGCAGATATCATCCAACACATCAACTATAGGGTCATGAAAAACTTGAAAAGACTATTGCAACCTATTTCCATTAGTTCTAATGACACTGCATGACTTTCTATAGGCTGCTTATCCTTTTATTTAGAGAAATTATGAAAATTTTCCTTTAAAAACTGAAATGTTTCAAAACATAATGGTACAAAATCGTCTTGCATCATTTGATCATATGTTTCAGCTTCCAAGCCTTCATCTGCAATTTTAAATTCAATGGAACTCGGTGAATGCAAATTTATAGCTAAGGAGGCTTATATGTCACAAATTATTTCCTCATCCATTTTAGGAGAAGGTTTTTCATTAACAACTCGCTCAAGAAGTTATATTCCTCAACCTCAACATCAAAACTAAAAGATTGTTGATTTCTAGTCTTGGAAAAAATTTCTCTTAGAAATTGAAATGAAGAAAAACATAAAGGTGAAGATGCTTCACTTATTTCAAAATTTTATGCATTTTCCTCATCGTTGTCATCATAGATATGCATTAGTTTGTTCATCAGAGGTTGCCATTGATGTCAACCCAAGCAGCATCGGGGACTACCCCGATCTTGCATGGTAATTTTGACCTACAAAATTACTATATTATGGGTCAAGAATATATTCGATGGCTTATACTTGTCGAGATGTTTCTATTGATAAATGGCACGCCATGTAATTCGTCGCGGTTTGAGAGATATTCATGTTTGAAGTTTGTAACCTTAGTTAGTGGGCTAAAACCCCATGGGGTTGTGGCATGGGTCATTGAAAATTCAATAATTAATCATTTTTAAGCTCCTAAAATCCCTCCCACGTTCACTTTTTTAATCCCCTCTCAACCTAAGCATTTATATAAATTGTGATCCTCATATCCTCCTTATGTAGGGATTTTTCTATCTGAAACAGGTCATCATGGAATTTTCACTCTAAATTTTTTTCTAAGAAGGTTCACAAGCTGAAATTTTCATGAGGAAAAGCCAAGATCCTAGGGAAGCTCCTGTAAGAATTTCATATCAATGGGTGCAACATTTTTGGAGATATGATATGTGTAAGTCAATTTTTTTGCAGGCTATTGAACTTCATCTCAAAGAAGTGACCTTGGGAAAAACATCATAACTCTCTATCTAAGTATCGGATTTGAATTATGTAAAAATTGGTAGATAGTGCACAGAATTTATTTTTTTTCTGTATCAATTTTAGAGTCGAATGAAGAAACAGTGACACATGGCACATTGTACAAGTTCGCTATACTAAAATAGTCCATAATTAGGTCATTGTGAGAGATTGGGCATAACTATCCCTTGAAAAATCCAAATTGGGTCAGACTTGTGGCATTGGAAATAAGACTCAGAGGAATACTACATAACCAAAAATCACATATTTGGGATCTGAAATAACAGATATACACCAAATTCAATATCAAACTCCTAGAAGGCAAGAAAAAGCTAGGTCATGTGTTGTCAAGGGCTGCAAAGGACCAGACTTTCTAGGGAAGCAAAGCAAAGCAAGGTGAAGTAGAGGGTAGCATGACAAGAGCAGCAATCAAGGTGTAGAACAACAGCAAGAATTTCGTCACATGAAGACTTCAAGTGGGTAGCACTGCATACAGTCATTGCAAAGGTATCATTGTACTAATTCATTGTAAATTCATCATTGTAAAAATTGTACAAGTGTCTATCTGCCAAGAGTCGAAGAGGCAGTGTCGAGAGGTATAGGATAATCATTAAGTGGTTGTGTCATAGTTGGGGTTATGGTCTAGTGTTCCTTCTTCTTATACATCATTCTATATCATTGTAAAGTGGACCATTTTCCCTGGCACGGGAGTTCATTCTTCTTTTATTCTTCTATAAGGTGGTAGGCTGGTGTTAGGTTGGTGCATGAAGTCACCAATAAGTTCAATACTGTGAAAAATTCAGGGTGGTAGGGTGGTACTAGGGTGAGTTTTATCTCATTTGGTGTTGGGGCATCCATTCAGTTGACTACTGAAGAATCTCGGGTGTTGGAGCATCCATCCAAAGGATGAGAATGCTTTTTCAGATCTGCTGATTTATTTTCAATTGGATTTGATTATTAATTAGGGGAATTTTGAGGTCTAAAATGGGCCTCCTAAGGGAAATTATAAAATAATAGTGGAAACATTAAAATAATATTTGATTACATCATCAAATTTTAGAGGGAAAAAAAGAAAAAACTACTTTTTCAACTCATATTTTCAACTTATCTCCAATGCTTTTATCAGTCAATGATAGGAGTACTTTTTTGGATGCAAATTTAATTCCTCATCCAAGTAGTACCCATATTGCATACTTTTTATGGACCTTTCTACATGAAAAATGAGAAATACATGAAAAACATGATTTCAATCACATTTTTTCATGTATTTCTCATTTTTTGTGTAGCGGGGTCCATCAAAATTATGCAACATGGGTACTCCTTGGATGAGAAATTAGATTTTTCATACAACGAGTACTCTTTCTTGAAATTTGAGTAAAAACGTTGGGAAAAAAGTTGAAAATACGAGTTGAAAAAGTAGTTTTATTATTTTATTATTTTTTAATATTTTTACCCTTTTACTTTAAAAATGGTGAATCATCCCCCATGGTTGAAATCATCATCTTGAATCCTATTGGTTCTTATAAATTTTATTTTGGTTGTACATTTTTCTTAAGAGGCCCATTTTAGACCTCAAAAATCTCCTAATGAAAGAATTATTAGAAAAGCATTCATGTGGTTTTTGTCCCGAAGAGGGTTTCCACCTTAAAAACGATGTGCATTTGTGTTCCTTTTGTTTACTGATATCAATGTACAAAAACTGATAATAATTGAAGATTAACTAATACTCTAATTTAAAGGAATATTGATTCACCCACACCCCCCCTCCGCCCTCTTAGTATTTCCAACAATTGTTATCATAGCTTGGTTCCTTCAATAGCACTTTAACAACTCGAAGGGAGCATACCAAGAATGGTGTACCTATGTTCAATAAAAATAATTATGCACTCTGGAAAGGAAGAATGGAGGTCTATCTCTTGGCGCAAGGTTAGGAAGTATGGGACACTATTCAAAATGGATATACATCAACCGTGGATGAACAAGATAAGAAGAATTTGGTAGATGATGCAAAAGAAAAGAATATTATTATCAATGGACTTATTGAATCTGCTTATCATAAGGTGTTGGGTTGTAAAACCACCAAAAATTTATGGCACAAGCTTTAGAATATATATGCAGGTGACTCAAATGTCAAAGAAGAAAAACTTCAAATCTGCAGAGCAAAATTTGAGCAAATCAGAATGAAAGAAGATAACAACATTGTTACATACTTCCAACACGTTGATGAAATAACCAACACTCTGGAAGGATTGGGAGAGCCTATTGACGAGAATACTATTATACGAAAGATTCTTAGAACGTTACCAGGGAGATTCAACCCAAAGGTATCGGTCTTAGAATATAGTACAAATCTGGACAAACTTAGCAAAGAGGAATTACATGGAGTTCTCATAGCATAGGAAACGAGACTTGATGAAGAAGAGGATACTTCACATCTAGAAATTGTGTTCGATGCATCTAAGAAAACCAATAAGGAGAAACAACCTTCAAAGGCACAGACCTGCATCTACAAGTGTGAAGTAAAGGAAGATGATGAGAAGGTCTTTTAGATGGAGAATATGCTTACTTTATGAGAAAACTAAAAATTGCTAAGGTAAAATTCAAGGGTAAACTTCCATTGATATGTTTCAGTTGTGGTGAGGTTGGGCTTTTTGTAGAAAAATGTCTGAACAGAAGTGATGGCAACTCAAAATAAAATAAATACTTTAATAAATTCAACAAGCAAAGAAAAAATAAAGGATTTAAAAGGAACGTTCTCTCTAAAGAAGATAGCTCATCATCTGATGAAGACAATGATAGCGAAGAAGAAGCCTATGAGAGAGTATTATTTATGGCCAAGCACATTAAACAAGAGGTATCAAACAATGAAGAATAAGGGATAACCATAGAAGAATTTTATAACGAGGCAATCAAGCTTATAAAAGAGCTCAAGGCTGAGAAGATTTGTTGCAATACTCTTGAAGAACAAGTTCAAGGTCTCAAAATTGAAGTTGAAGAACACAAATGTATTAAAGAGTCACTTCAAAAGAAGTTGGAAGAAAGCAACCAAGAAAGGGAAGCGTTAGAAGCTGAAGTAGTCTCATTGCGTAAGGAAGTGAAGAAGGGAAAAATTGTCCAAAACTATGCCAACGGCTCAAGGGCATTGGAAGAACTCATCAACAATCAATGATCTTACAACGACAGAACTGGCCTCGATTACAAAGAAGAAGAAGCAGTACCTTCTACAACAAAATACAATGAACCTATGAGATCTAACATGAATGTAGACTTCATTGGACAAGATTCGCAAGAACATCCTTGGAAGACCATTCCTCGAAGAATATTTCCATCCAGGTACCAACGTATTTTTCATGGCTATTGTTATTGATGTGGAAAATTTGGTCATAAAGTTGTAGAATGTCGCACGTACCCTAGGAACCAATACAATTCTAGGAGATTTGTCAAATATGAACCTCCCAGGGCTCAAAGAAACATCAATATATTTGAACATTTAAGAAATAATATGGAATGTTACAAGTGTTAAAACTTTGGACACATGGCTAGAGACTACAGACTTAAAAATCCTCCAGAAGAATCTTCGAAGCCATAGAACGAACGAACATGGAAGAAGAAGAAGACTGATAATTGTGCTCTCGCTCTCAAGGCTCAAAACAACAAAGAGGTGTGGTATCTTGATAGCGGTTGCTCAACGCATATGACTGTAGATAGAAAGAAATTTGTATCTCTGAAAGAGAAGAAGGATGGAACTGTGTCCTTTGGAAATGATGGATCTTAAAATGTTATAGGATCAGGTACCGTCACTCTCAGAAGAAAATATGCTCTAGCCAAGAATGTTCTATTGGTTGAAAACATGAATCAAAATTTGCTCAGTGTTGGAAAAATGTGTGATCAAGGACACACAATACTATTCAACTCCACAAAATGTGAAATCAGGAAAGGTAGGTATGGTGAAATTGTGGCTACAGCAAGTCGAGCTCCAAAAGACATATATGTTATGGATGAAGCAACTAAATCACATATAATAGCTAAATAGGATGATATAATATTTGGTAGCAATGATGATCAACTAAGTAAGAACTTTGCTACAAATATGCAAAGTGAGTTCGAGATGTCTTTACTAGGTGAGCTAACATACTTCTTAGGGCTTAAAATATCTCAGCAAGAGAAATAAATATTTATATGTCAATCCAAGTACATCAAGGAAATTCTCAAGAAATTCAAAATGGAATATTGCAAACCCATCCTTACTCTGATAGTAACAAGTTGAAAATTGAGCATAGATGACTCATCTAAGGATGTGGATCAAAGGATGTACAGATCTATGATTGGTATTCTTCTATATGTAACAGCCTCAAGGCCAGATGTTATGCAAGCAGTTGGACAAGTAGCAAGATTCCAAGAAGCACCAAAAGAATCACATATTATTGTCGTCAAAATAATTCTTCGATATATAAAGGGAACAACAAAATATGGCCTCTAGTATCCCAAGGGTAACAATCTCATTATTCAAGCCTTTACAGATGCAGATTTGGTAGGAAGTGTTGATGATCGTAAGAGTACTTGTGAAACATTAGGTATATCTTCGCTAGAAGCTTGGGATTCTCCCAATTTCTCATTAGATTTTCCTTATTCAGAATATAAAGGGGGAGTGGAAGTGTGTACAGGTCCACAGGATGGTTGTGTGTCAGGGGGGGTTACACTTTTCCATTGATGTCAAAGGGGGAGAGAATTTTGTAGGAAGAGGTGTCATGATCGCAGGGGAGTACTTGTGTTGCCATCAATGCCAAAGGGTGATATTTTTTATCATTGGTTGTCATTGATGTCAACCCAAGCGGCACAAGGGGCTACCTCGATCTTTCATGGTAATTTTGACCTACAAAATTACTATATTTTGGATCAAGAATATTTTTGATGGCTTCTACATGTCAAGATGTTTCTGTTGATATATGGCACGCCATGTAATTCTTCACAGTTTGAGAGATATTCATGTTTGAAGTTTGTAACCCTAGTTAGTGGGCTAAAACCCCATGGGGTTATGGCATGGGTCGTTGAAAATTAAACAATTAATAATTTTTAAGCTCCTAAAATGCCTCCCACGTTCACTTGTTGAAGCCCCTCTCAACCTAAGTATTTATATAAATTGTGATCCTCACATCCTCCTTATGTAGGGATTTTTCTATCTAAAACAGGTCATCCTGAAAATTTCGTTCTAACTTTTTTTCTACGAAGTTTAAGAAGCTGAAATTTTTATGAGGCAAAGCCGAAATCCTAAGGAAGATCTTGTAAAAATTTCAGGTCTAGATGCACAATATTTTTGGAGATATGATCTGTGGAAGTCAGTGTTTTTGCAGGCTCCTGAACTTCATCTCAAAGAAGTGACCTTGGGAAAATTGTCATAACTCTCTCTCTGAGTATCGGATTGGAATTCTGTAAAAAATCGTAGATAGTGCATAGAATTTAGTTTTCATTGTATAAATTTCAGAGCTAAATGAAGAAATAGTGATATGTGACACGTCGTACAAGTTTTCTCTACTGAACCAATCCATAATTAGGTCATTGTGAGATATTGGGCATAACTATCTCTTAAAAAATCCAAATTGGGTCAGACCTGTGGCATTGGAAATAAGACTCAAAGGACTACTACAGAACCGAAAATCACATATTTGGGATCTGAAATAACTGAGATATGCCAAATTCAATATCGATCTCCTAGAAGGAAAGAAAAAGTTAGATCACATGTTGTCAAGGGTTGCAAAGGACCAGACTTTCTAGGGAAGCAAAGTAAAGCAAGGTGCAACAGAGGGTAGCATGAAAAGAGAAACAATAAAGGTGCAGAACATCATCATGAAGTTCATCACATGAAGACTTCAAGTGGGTAGCACTGCATATAGTCACTGCAAAGGTATCATTGTACTAAGTCATTCTAAATGCATCATTGTAAAAATTGTACAAGTGTCTATCTTCCAAGAGTTGAAGAAGCAGTATTGAGAGGTCTAGGATCATCATTAGGTGGTTGTGTCATAATTGGGGTTATGGTCTAGTGTGTCTTATTATCCTACACCATTCTATATCATTGTAAAGTGGACTATTTTCCCTGGTACGTGAGTCCATTCTTCTTTTATTCTTCTATAGGGTGGTAGGGTGGTGCTTGGGTGAGTTGTAGCTCATTGGGTGTTGGGGCATCTGTTCAGTTGACTACTGAAGAATCTCAGGCGTTGGAGTGTCCACCCAGTGGGAGTTGGAGAAGAGTGAATTTCTAGATTCTAGGAAGTTGGAGCTTTATTTTCAATTGGAATTGAATATTAAAGAATTATTAGAAAATTATTCATGTGGTTTTTGTCTCGGATAGGGTTTCCACCTTAAAAAATGTGTGCATTTGTGTTCCTTTTGTTTACTACTATCATTGTACAAAAACTGATAATAATTAAAGATTAACTAATGACGTAATTGAAACGAATACTGATTCACTCCCCCTCTCAGTATTTCCAACACAGTTGATCACTGCATTTCGATTGTTGAAACTAAGCTTCTTCCTCTCACAAACAAGTTGTTTATTTCTCTGCAAAATTAGCTTCAATTTGGAGAACATAATCATCATCATACTGATAAAACTTTGTAAAATTATCAAAATAAAGAATGTCATAAAACATACACATTAGATCAGTAGATTGTTTCTCGTCAGATTGATCTACAAATCCATTTTCATGATTGAATATAAATGAATACAAAAAAAAATCATTTTCTGATCTATAGTAGCTGGAATTAGCAGGATAGTTTTTAAGGCCAACAACTTCTTCTTCTTCTGCAATAAGTGAGACATGGTGATATTGAACAGAAAATTCATCTCTCATGGTGATATTTTACAGCATTTCCTCTACTATACTTACCAAAATGTTGAGCTTCACTTATGAATATGCCAAGCATTCTTTCTCTATGTTCTCTCTTTCTTCTGCTTTCAATCTTAACCTTTTTACCAGCAAATTAGCTTCTACAACTATTACATTGTCCTACATTTCTTCGAGTGTTGTATTGTCCCTTTCTCTCAATTGAAATTCCATTTCTAGATCAAAGGTATTTGGGTAGTATAAGAGGGCTCAACCAAGAGGCGGTTTTATATCAGCAGGGATTGAATGGTATACTTGATTGAACTTAGCTGAAAAGTGTTGCACTGTTTCTCTTGGCTTCCTTTTCAAATTATCATATTCTTCTAAAATCAGAAAAGGGTTCCTCTTGATCACCAATTTATCAAGGAATACTTTCACAAACTGATGGAAATAAAAAATACTTGCAAATGGAAATTTTTTGAACCATTCCTTGGCTTTGCCTTGAAAATATAGAGCAAAGATCCTGATACTAACATCATCTTCATCAACCTCAAAAAGGTCGAGAAAAATTTCAAAACTTAGGAATGTGTTTCTCAGTAGTGATGTCACCATCTTCTCCATCAAACCTGGGAATATATTGTAATAGTTTTCAAGGAAATCATGGAGTATAGGAGGTAAGATTATTGGTTTGTATCTATATAGAATTTACGAGGTGTAGGAGTATGTATAGAAGTTGTAGGATTATTCTTGATCTCTTGAGGTACATCAAGTTGAAGATGGTTATCATAATATTGAGAAAAAGGGTTTGGACCAAGATCAAAGGTGTTTGGGGAATTTGAATTTACAACCTTCAAAGGAAAGGAGTCTAATGGAGGTTTGTGATCTTTTCTCAAACATAATATATTTTGGGAAAGTTTTAGGACATTATTAGGAAAAGAGAAGAAATATTTCATGATAAAGAACATGATGTCTTGAATGAAATTTCAAGTTGAATACCTGATCTTCCCATGTTTTCCTTTCATATTTCCTGGCAAGTTTCATCCTCCAGTGGAGACTTTGGATTTGATTTCGAAACTGATTTGGAGTTGCTAGGTGGATGATTCAGCCTTCATATGTATTTTAGCATTGTCCACCATCACCAACCAGATCTAAACTTTGATGATTTCTGTCCCAGGGAAGATCTGTCACTTTCTGTCCCCAGTATGGTCGCCAAGATGTTAGAGCTCTTCCAGATTTCTGAGGCATAGAAGAGACTAGCATGGGTAACCACAAACCAATATTATCCAAGTATCTAGCCCTACTAGGTAGGAGAGGTCTTTCTCCAAGGGATCTCAGCCAAGAGGGCTAGATCAAACTAGGTTTTAGGCTAGGTATAGTAGCATAGGATTTTTGATGGGTTGATTTGGTTTCTGGATGAGTGAATACGGTCAAAGAGGTAACTAGGTCAGGAAAATATGATTAGAATTACAGGAATATTATGGGGAAAGGTAGGTAGGCACTCTAACACTTTAGGGTTTTAGGGTGAGATGGATTAGACTATTGAGGTGCAAAAAAGAGCATTATAGTGCATGAATTCCTTTTAAACTGAAAGAACTTAACAAACTATGGTGATTCTCCCAAAACAGAGCATAAGAGATGTATTCTGCCTATCAAACTTGAGAAATCAACATATCCTAGAGCTTAAATGATCATGGAAAGTAAAAAACATTCATACATATGAAATTGGTTAAGAAAACATGCCAAAATATAATACCACATGAATCCCAAAATAATAGTTGCAACTCATCCAATATATTCCTGCCAAAATCCGAATACATTAGTGTCTCTTATCAGTACAACAACATCCAACCCATGAAAAGAGTCAAGAAGTGAAATATATAGGCATGAAACAACTTCTCCCAACCTCAAAGTTCGAAACCCTGAGTTGTGGAGCTGATCCCCAAAATTCTCAACTGGAAACCCAAACAATAGGGAGGTGAACAAACTCATCCCTAACTTTGGTGAATCTGATTCATTTATCCCAAAAATACACTTTTAGCCAATATATCTACCTATAGCAACTAAAAGTGACATAATTACATTTACATGAATCAATTACATCAAAAAAATCCATAAAATCCATTGACCAACTAAGAAAAAGTCACAATCTAGAAAATATCAGTTAACTAGCAAAAGCGCAACACCTGAAGCAAAAGTGCAGTGTCTGAAGCAAAAGCGTGGTGCCAACTTCACAGTGGATTTTGGAGGCCTTCCTAAAGTCCAAATTGAGCTCAGGATATATCATTAGAAATCCTTTTCTATCTAGTTTCCAAAATGTTTCCTTAAGTTCTGCAAATGATGAAGTTAAGGCCCTCAAAATTAAAATCTCCCAAGATTGGTCAAAAGCGCAGTGCAAACTTCAAGGCCACTTTTGGATGACCTCCTAAACTCCAAATTGATCTCATGGATATATCATTGGAAATATCTCTTTTTCAGCTACACAATTTACCCATCCAATGTTGAAAATGATCAAGTATAGCCCCACAAAATTAATTCTCCCAACACTGGTCAAAAAGTGGAGAATGGGGGTGCACAAAGTGAAGTGTGCTCTTGCAGAAAATTTTTTGAGGCCTTCCTGAAATCCACATTGAGAGCATTATAGCTCATTGGAAACATCTAGATTTCACGTTATAATTTGACTCATCAAACAAGTCATTTGGACATTCCATCAGGCAGAAAAGTTGATCTTCCCAAGACTACTCTAGAAGTGCAGCAACTCTCCTATAGCAACTATATTTTTAGCATTCCTCCAAAACCATAATAACTATGTAAAAAAAGAAGTATTTTTTTCTGCCTTGGTATATTATTAACAAAAACCTCTTTTATTTTTGTGAAATTCATCTCAATTTGGTCAGAAACTTACTTTAAATAAAAAATGGCCCTATGTGTAGAAAATGATTTGTCACTTGGAATGACTTCTTGAAAAATGATGGAGACATGATTTTTATGAGCTAAAATGGCCTCATACTTGCTAATATGACCTCCCTTATGCCTTCTCTACTCATATGTCTCTGATTCCATAGAAAACCCTAGCTCAATGGGAGGATTGACACTGAATGAAGGGAAATAAATGGGATAGGGGGCTTATAAATTCTTAGGAAAATTTTTGGAAGTAGGGATGGATGTTAGGAATTAGGGGAAAGTATAATTTCAATGATTGAGTGAGTGTAAGGGTTCCAAAAGGGAAAAACACAAGCCTAGTCTATAAAAGTGTCAAATTGTAGCAATAGGCTAGGGTATGTGGAAAAATGATGATTTTGAGGGATAAGAGTGATGGGAGGTTTTTAGGAAGGTATTTTAAGGATATGGGAAGATGTAAGAGCATCAGGATACAAGTCTTGTTGATTATTTAACCATGGAATTAATGAAAACAAGAAAAATGCCCTCAAAACCCTAGGAGAGGGAAATGAGATTTCCAAGCACAACTGAGAGACAAATATGGTAAATACAAAACCACTTACTTGGAAAAAATATTTTGTAACATGAAATTTTTTAAGACCTTTGACTATTACTACTCCTTCAAAAGATGAATTTAATGGTGAAATGACCATTTTTCATGATTTTGACCCTATGACCTAATGATGGAACAACATGGAAGAATGAGCTGAATGATGACCATGATGACTATGGGATTATTTCAACAATGAATGACCTTACCTAGTAATGATATCAATACCCTAATCAATGACCAAATTCTTGCATGACCTAGTGGAATGATAAACAAAATTCTGAGTAAGACCCCTAACATGATAGGAAAGATTTAATTTTGATCACTAGTGGAAGGATGAAAATACTGACACTAACATGTCATACAATTACTAGTCCAATATTTATAAAATCTTATCATAATTGTCTTGAGGATTTTATGCCTATATGAACTAGAAAAAATTAGCTTGAACTCTAAAACAGAAAGTATAATTTTTTTGCTTCATGATTTGCTACATGAAAGAGAAAATCGTGAATCATGATGGCTTCAAACTCCTTGCTCGCTTGATTTAGAACCTAGTTTACCACACCTTTGACTGCAATTCTAGGTGATTTTCTGCTTGATTTGGACTAGATGGATAGGATAGGATCCATGATAAGATTAGTTTTCATCTGCCCATATATTTCTCTGCTCCATTAATACTTCAGAACCTATCGAACCATGGTGATGACTACAAAAACATCAACCAGCTGCATAATTGCATTAATTTCATAACTAATGCAGATTTTACTCTAATAATAAGGAACAATTGAAAATATGAAAAAAAGTTCATCGGAATACTTTACCAAGTCAAAAATTTTATTCTAACACTTGTTTGAGCTAATGATGGTACCAAAAAGAAGGAAAATGAATGACAAGAGTGTCAAAATTGAGGGAGTCTTGAGGCTCTACATTCCCCCATGAGGAAACCATTGTATGACCTCATGCAAAACAAAAAATTGTTGATCCTTATCATGCTAGTGAATTTTCCCTAAGACTTCTACTAAAACGTCAAAATTCAATTTCTTTGCCTTTCTTTTAGTCATAAACATCATTGGCTTTCTCATCAGGAGTTTATATTTCAGGTTTATGATTTTCCTGTTTAGATTTTTATTTCTCTTTTTCAACTTTTTATTTTTCTTGAACAATAAACCCAAATGAAAAAGAGTATTATCATTTATGGTTTTCTCAATCTGGTTCTACAACTTCAAGGCTTCATGCTATTATTTAATTTACATGTTTAGTGTCTCCAGTTCAAAAATATATTGCCTTAGAATATTCACTACTGGAGGTTCTTGTGGACTATGAGGTTGTGCTTCTTCCCTCTGTTCTAAAACTGATGTCTTCTTTGTATCTCTCTTATCCAAGGACTCGATATAGTCATAAATTTCTTGTTGTATTGGGTCAATCTCTGGGGTCTTTCGCCTAGACTCTACGTAAGCGACATAGCAGTGGGTGATGAAACCCTAAGTTCCTCTTCAAAATCCACAAATCTGGTTTCTTTTGGAGCCATATTTTTCACTGTCTGGCTAAGTCTAGCACTTCTCCTTATTGCAGGAGGAGGGTTTTGAATATTTACCCTATTCTTCTTTATTTGGTACTTTTGTGTTTTTGTCGATGTAACTTTTCCTCTTTTTACTAGTTTGCTTCCTCAGTTTCCCCAAAATGTCTACAATGGGAACTACATCCTTTTACAGTTCCTAAGGTTATTGCTCACTTTCAACAGGGTCTTTGTTATGAAACCAACTCCAAAAATAGAAGAAAAGAAAGATCAATGCCTTAGAAATAAGCCACTTCAAGGGGGAAACCTCCTTTACATTGCATAAATGAAAAATTATTGGATGATACAAATGAAAAAACCTCCTTCTATATATAGGAGTTCATGGGGTCACAATATAATCCTAGCCGACCTAACAGTATAATGTAAGGGCACAATAATAACAATATTGGGGTTACAGGGGTACAACAATAACAATAAGGGGGTTACACTAACAACAATAAAGGACTATACTAGTAATATAGGGACCAAACATGCCCCTCTCCTTAAAGTGTTGTTCTCAACGCTTGAGTAGCTCTGGATGCTTCTGTATAAAATTCTCATCCTCCCATGTAGAATCTTCAATGGGTAAGTTATTCCATTTGATGAGATACTCTGAAATTGATTAATTTCGTAGTTGTTGAGTTATTGTTTCCGTGATTGCTTCAAGTTCCAATATGATTTTTCCTTCTTCATCAAGTTCTGGAAATATTGTTTGAATTGGAATTTTGTCCACTATAACCTTCTTAAGCATGAAACATGGAAAACTAGATGCACTCGCGAAGAAGTAGGAAGCCCCAATTTATATGCCATAGTACCAATATTTTGCAACACCTTTTAAGGACCATAGTACTTTGGTAATAATTTATTATCCTTCATATCTTGCTTGAGGGACATTTGTTTGTATGGTTGTAGCTGTAAAAATACCTAGTCTCCTACATCAAAACTTCTCTCACTGCGATGTTGATATGCCTGTTGTTTCATTCGATTTTGTGCCAAATTTAGGTTATCCTTTAAGAGTTGGAGAACTTATTGTTGACGCTCGATGTGATATTCCACTGTTTGAACCTTATAATTTTCTCTTAAAGAAGATGTAATGGATGGTGGATGATATCCATAAAGTGCCATAAATGGGGTCATTTTTGTTGTAGTATGGAAGGAAGTGTTATACCACCATTCAGCGAAAATTAACCACTTGACCCATTGTGTTTGCTTATCAAATACAAAACAACAAAGATATCCTTCCAAAAATTTATTCACTATCTCAGTTTGACCATGAGATTGAGTATGATAAGATGAGATATGAACTAGTTGAGTACCCAAACAAGAAAATAATTCCATCCAAAAATTTTCCAGTAAAAATGGGATCTCTGTCACTTACAATAATCTTTGGGTTTCCATGTAGCATGTGAATTTTTTCCATAAATGCAGTAGAAATTGTACTTACTTTAAATGGATGAAATAATGCACAAAAGTGTACATACTTTGTAATTCTATCAACTACCACCATGATGGCACTCTCTCCTTTGGAATTAGATACACCTGTCATAAAATCCATTGAAATCTCCTCCCAATGTTGACTTGGAATGGATAAAGGTTGTAGAAGACCCAAGGTCTTAATTTTCTCAACTTTATTTTGCTGGCAAACCAAACATTCCGCCATAAAATTTTGAATATCGTATTTAAGGCCATCCCAAAAAAAATCCTTCTTAAACTCGTGGTAAGATTTTAAAAATCTTGAGTGCCCTCCAAAGGGAGAGGTGTGAAATTCCAAAATGCTAATATTTTGTTTGAGTTGGGAATTATTACAAAGATTTAAACAATCTGTGTACCATAATGAATCATTTTTACAGCTAAATTTATCATATGTATTGGGATATTGTTGTAACTTTTGAATGAGTGCCCACACTTCTTCATCGTTCTTTCATTCATCAATTGCTTCAGTTATCCACTCTAGTTGAATAATAGAAATGGCACAAAGCAATGATTCTACATCCTCATCCTTTCTTGAGAGTGCATCTGTAAGAACATGTTGCTTCCATTTTTTTTCAAATGATTTCAAAGTCATAACCCAACATCTTTGTGACCCATTTTTTTCTACTCTTCTCGAAGATAGTCCTTGTTCCAAAAAAGTGTTTAAGAATATCATGATCAATTTGTACCTTGAAGTGTCTTCCCATTAGGTAAGGTTGCCATTTATTTAGTTCATGTAGTATTGAAAACATTTACTTCTCATAAATAGCTTTCTGTAAATACTTTCCTTTGATTGGATGAATTTCAAAAGAAATGGGTCTTCTTTATTACATTAAAAGAGCACCAATTCCATTCTTGAGGCATCAAAGTCCACAATAAAGGTTTTTGTGAAGTTTGGCGTAGCTAAGACCGGTGCTAGGCACATTGCCTATTTAAGATGTTCAAAGGCCTTAGTTGTTTCAGGAATCCATGAAAATGAATCTTTGTTCAATAATGTTGTCATAGGTGTTGCTATTCTCCCACAATTCTTAACAAACTTGCAATAATACCATGTTGACCCAAGAAATCCTCGCAATTGATTTATGGTTGTGGGGACTCTCCATTCCTTAATGCCTTTAATTTTGTTAGGGTCTACCTTAACACCCTCGTGAGATACAATATGACCCAGATATTCCACCTCTTATACTCCAAAGAAACATTTGGATGTTTTTTCATATAATTGTTTCTCCTCCAATAGTTTGAGCACCCTGTCAACATGTTGAACATGGTCATTCCAATACCTACTATAGATTAGTATGTCATAAAAAATACTAGTTCAAAATTTATAAGGGTTTGAAAGTGGAATTCATAAACCCTTGAAATGTAGAAGGTGCATTGGTAAGGCCAAAAGAAATGACCAAAAATTCATAATGACCCTCATGAGTTCGAAATGTTGTTTTCGGAATATCTTCAATCTTCATTCTAATTTGACGATATCCTGAACAAAGATCCAACTTGGTAAAATAAATTGCTCCATGTAATTCATCAATCACAAGAATGGGAAAATTATCTTTAATAGTGAGCTTATTGAGATCCCTATAATATGGACACATGCACCATGATCCATCCTTCTTGTGCACCAATACTACTAGAGTAGAGAAATAACTTTGACTAGGTTGAATTATACCATCCTCTAACATTTTTGAAATCATATGTTCAATTTCGCTCTTTTGGACATAAGGATATCTGTAAGGCGTGATGTTTGGAGGAACACTTCCTGGAATAAAATGAATAGCATGATCATGATCACGAATGGTAATAGGTGGGAGTCCTTTGGGAGTTTCAAACACCTTGGAATGAGTGTCCAATACTTTTTGGATATCTTGAGAAATAGATGATTTTGATGTTGGAACTTCTAGTGAGCATAATTGTGCAATTACACCTCATTTTTATTTATTCAGAAGCTTTTTCATGACATTAGAGCTTATTATATTTCTTGGCTTCCCTGCAATACCCCATAATTCAATTTCCTTTCCTTCCGAAAAAAAAAAGAAAATCAAGAAAATTTCTTGAAAATTAAAAGCTACTGTCCCCAAAGATTGTAACCATTGTACTCCTAGTACAACATCAACACCTCCCATTGGAATGGAGAGCATTGGACTATTCAATACATATTCCCCCATGGTTAGCTTAATATTATGGCATTTTCCAGAGAAATTTATAGTTCCTCCATTTGCAACCATCACTTGACATTCTGGTGCTGGGTATAAGAAACGATTGAATTCCTTGGCTACCTTACAATGAATAAAATTATGGGTACAACCTAAATCAATCAACACTATTACCTTTTTCTTCTTGATATCTCCTTTTATCTTGAGAGTTTCAGGAGTGGTAATTCCTGTCAATGTATTACATGATATGGTCGAACTCATTTCCTCTTCTTCTAGGGTTTGTTCTTGGTCTATATCCTCTTCTTTTGAAGTTTCTTGTTCTTTTCCTTCCTCCTCTTCCCAATATATGTAAAATAATTTCTTCTCGGCACACTTATGACCTTTAGTGTATTTTCTATCACAATTGTAGAAAATCCCTTTTGCTCTTTTTTCTTCCAATTGTTGTGATGTCAACCTTGTAGGTTGTGGAAGTCTAGGAGTAGCAACACTTCCATCTTTATAGATGTGGTAGGCTTCCTTGTCGCCATAATTTTACATTCAATTTTTCTTGCCAACCTGAGTGCCTTCTCCAATGAATTAGGTTCCCAAATCTGAAATTCATGTTGGATGTTATCCTTTAAAGTCCCTATGAAGACATTAGTATTGTGTTCCTCTAGAACATCAGTTACCCTTATATTCAATTTTTGGAAGTCCTCAATGTGCTCCACCACTAAACCCTTTTTTTTTTAGATTTATCAATTGGCTAAAGAAGGTGTTTCTCTCTATATCCTCATAATGTGCTATCATTTCCTCTGTAAAAATTGACCAAGTGACAATTTTTTTACGGGAGAAAAGCCATCGATACCATACAAATGTATTTTGTTCTAAATTTAAAGTTGCAATGCGTACCTTTTGTGTGTTTTTCACATTATTGAGATCAAAATATTGCTCCATATGTAGTATCCATGTTACGGGATCCTTGCCATCGAACTTCCTCATATCCATCTTTGGAATATGGTGGTTCTTCAATCCAACATTAGTGTTTATGAAATCACGATTAACATTTATTTTGTTTTCATCATGAGTTTCCTCTACTATATTTCTTCCATTAGGAATCACTTCTTGTATTAACCTTGTCATCAAACCTTCCATATCTACTTTTAGATCATTCTTCATGTCTTCCATGTTGTCTTTCATTTTTTCATCGATCTTAGATTTCATGCCAGCTTGCATGTCATCCATCTTAGCTTCCATGTCATTCTTAAAATCATCCATGCCTTTCTTCAAACCATGCATCCTATCTTCCATGCCTTTCTTCAAAACTTTCATTCCATTTTTTGTTTCTCCTTGCGAGGGTGAAATTTGGAGCACATTCTCTTGTAATTTTGATATGTCATGTTGCGCTTATTGCTCTTCATGAGTCATAGTAAAGCCTTATGAAGGCTTAATGGGTGTTGAATTCTTTTTAGGTGGCATTTTAGAGCCCAATACTGATATATATAATTCAATATGCCCTTTTAATCACTTAAAACTATTTTTTCAAACAAGACTTATGCAAAAATAAAAACAAAAACACATTGTTTTCTTGATTTTGAGGAGCTCGATATTGAAACTGAATTATCTCTGTGATTTCGGATCTTCAATATCTAAAATTTGGCCTTGTTGTAGCCCTCTAAATCTTGTTCCAAATGCCCCAAGTCTGACCTTATTTGGATTCTTCAAGGCAAAGTTATGCCCAATATCCCACATTGACCTAATTATGGATTGGTTCAGTAGAGAGAACTTGTACGACGTTCCACATGTCACTATTTCCTCCTTCGGTCTTAAATTGATACAAAAGAAACTATAGTCCATTTACTTGCGGCCACTTTTTACAAAATTCCAATCTGATGCTAAGAGAGAGAGAGAGTTATGACGATTTTCCCAAGGTCACCTCTTTGAGATGAAATTCGGGAGCCTGAAAAAAACCCTAACTTCCACAAATCATATCTTTGAAAATGCTGCGAACAAAGATCTAAAATTTCTACAGGAATTTCCTCAAGAATTCAACTTCGCTCTGTAAAAATTTCAGCTTCTGAACCTCCATAGAAAAAAATTATAGCACAAATTCCATGATGACCTATTTTAGGTGAAATTCGGGAGCTTGAAAAAACTCTAACTACAGATCATATCTTTGAAAATATTGCGAACAAAGATCTGAAATGTTTACACGATGTTCCTTAGGTTTTTGGCTTTTCTCTATAAAAATTTCAGCTTTTGAACCTTCGTAGAAAAAAAATTATAGCGAAAATTCCACGATGACTTGTTTGGAGTAGTGAAACCCTAGAATCCAAAGCCTCTGATACCAAATTTTATGAAACTAGCTCCAAAAATAGAAGAAAAGAGAGATCAATGCCTTAGAAATAACCCACTTCAAGGGGGAAACCTCCTTTACATTACATAAATGAAAAATTCTTGGATTATACAAATTACAAAACCTCCTTCTATATATAGGAGTCCATGGGGTCACAACATAATCCTAGCTAACCTAACAATAATAATTTAAGGTCACAATAATAATATTGGGGTTACAGGGGTACAACAATAACAATAACAGGGTTACACTAACAACAATAAGGGACTATAATAGTAATATAGGGACCTAACAGTCTTCTGTTTTTCTTTTCCTTCCCCTTTTTCCTTTGCTACAACTAGGTTCTTCTTGGTTTCCCTCTTTTAAATGATTTCTAATTAGGAAATTTTTGCAAGTATCCCCTGAAATGTTAAGGCAGAATTCGATAAGAATTTTTATGAACCCATGATGATACATTGTGTTGTCTATAAACTGAATTCTCTTTTGAATAGTCCCTGACATTTTTCTCGAGCTATGTCACAAAAATTAGGGAAGATTTATTTCATTTCCCTCAAGAAAATTCATCAATAACCTAACATGATAAAATAACACGCATCCAAACCTTCCCTCACAGGTAATAAATTTTTGGATTATCAATAGTAAAATTCTTCATTTTCATTTAAGTTTTGTGCTAGGGATTCCCTTTTTAAATATGGTGGTATCCATACCTGGATTTTTCAAAAAAAATGTCCATTCTTCACCTTCGATTCCTCTGTTTTTGAACCACCTCTCTCCAGTTCTTGGTAGTCGAGTAGCTTCGGCTATGAAAGACTCTGTTATTGCAAAATTAAAATCTTTGATTTCAACCTCCATCCCGTCAAATTCTCTGGCAAATGTTTTAGTTACATCTTATGAAATCCTTGGAATTTTTCCACAAAACTGAGCCATCGTGCCTTCTGTAGTACTTCTTTTACCTATGGGTAACCTTCCATGAATTTCCTTCATTCCAGTTTTATTCTCACTATCACTCCCATGGCTTGAGAAGTTTTAACTTAAGACTACCTCTTAACAAGTTAAGATGAAGTTTTTGGTGTGAACGAAAATGTGAATGAATTATGCTTCAGAATGAACGAAGGTGTAAATGAATGAATGAGGTTTTAGAGTTATCGAGAGTATAAGGTTAATAATAATTGATCGTTATGAGTTGGATGATTTCACCAAAGTAATCAAGATTTGATGTTGGAGTGGTTGTGTAATGATGAGGGTTAAGTGGCGGAGTTTGAGATTTGATTTTGGTTTGACAGGATTAGCTCTTGTTAATAATGTTTTTGAATTGGTGTATAAAAGGACCATATAATTCATATGCCAATGTTTACATCCTTATTATTAAATAAAATTTTGCATTTGCATACCTTGAATTTGATGTTTCTAACCTTCAACTATTTCTCTATGTCAGCCTTCAGGTGTTCTTCAGGGTATTCTTCAATTTCTTCAGTCAAAAAGGTCTTGTTATATATAAGTTGAATAAATCCATTAGAGATGCATAATTTCATTAATTATGTAGCTATATATTTTATTATTTTTTAAAGAGAAAAATGATGCAAAGAAACTGGGATTTTAGAACAATAATAAAGAAAATGTAAGATGCCAAAAGAATTTTGGTTTTCACCTTTGATTTTTCACATAAGTATGTCAATTAATGATTGGTTTTCATACTTATACAAAATGTTTTCTTTTTATTTTTCTTTTTGAAATATATATATATATATATATATATATATATATATATATATATATATATTATTTTCTTTTTATTTTTATTTTTATTTTTTTATTTTTTAAATGATAAAATGAAAGAAGAATTTTAAGTTGGGAAAGAAGAAGAAGTCTTCTTCACCAACTTTATATCAACATTATCTTGAGAAATCTTAACAACTTCCTCCTTTTTCAATGGTTTGTGACAGATCCTTAGTCAATTTCCATTTACAAGGAGAGGAACTCTTTCTTCATCAATGGTTTTGATCCTAACTTCTCCATTATAAAAGACTTTCTCAATCTCATAAGGTCCAAGCCAGTTATTTTGAAATTTTCCCTAAAAATATTTGAAATTTGAATCATAAAGTAGTGCCCAATCTCCTTCTAGAAATTTTATTTCCTTGATATATTTATCATGCCATATGTATCTCTGTTGTTGAACTAGATTGGTCCTTTGAATTTCATCTTTCCTCATTTCATCAAGCTCATTGAGTTATTCCATCCTATGCCTTTGTGCTTCTGACAAGTCAAGTTCCAACTTAACAATTGTCTTGAGAGTTTTTATTCTGGAACTCAATTGTAAATAAGACTTGCTTCCCATAAACGATTTCATAGGGAGAATTTCATATTGTGCTTCTCCATGTGGTGTGGTAGGCCCATAAATATTTTGGAATCTTTTCTTCCCAATCCCTTCTATGCAAATGTACAGTATTTGTAAGGATTGCTTCAATCACTTTGGATTACACTTGTCCATTTTCCTGTGGATGATATGGAGTAGACTTCCTATGCTTCA
Source organism: Pinus albicaulis (assembly GCA_034641835.2). NCBI lineage: Eukaryota > Viridiplantae > Streptophyta > Pinopsida > Pinales > Pinaceae > Pinus > Pinus albicaulis. The sequence goes on from CM076579.1 coordinate 1,210,868,952, forward strand.
TTTTTTATTCTTATAATATCTTCCACTCCATTCTGGATGTAAATTGAGTTCCTTGATCTATCACCATTTCCCTTGGGACACCAAAATGAGTAAAAATATCCTCAAAAATAAATGAAACTACAACATTTTCCATAGAAAAATAAATTTCTTTAGCTTCTGCCCGTTTAGTTACATAATCAATGCACACAAGAATATACCCATTTTGTCTTGATGGTGGATTGATTGGTTCGGAAAAATCTAGAGCCCATTTTTTAGAAGGTTCGATAAGTACCTGGGGTTGTAAAGGCATTTCATATGAAAGAATAGGTTTCCCCATTCTTTGAAAGGCATCACATCTCCTAACATATTCATTGGCATCCTTAAAAATGGAAGGTTAGTAATATCCTAAGAGAAGAAATGTGTAAGCAGTCCTTTTGTCAGTGAAGTGTCCTCCACATGGTTCATCATGACATGATTTTAGTATCTCAGGTATTTCGTCTTCTCTTACACACCCTTGAATAATAAGATCTGGACTTGTCTTGTATAATTATTCTTTATCCATGAATAAGATGCACTCATTTGAATTATCTTTCTCTTTTCTTTAGGAAAAAAATATGATGGTAGCTTCCTTGTGGCTAAATAGTTAGCAATGTCTGCAAACCATGGATATTTAGTCGATATTGCAAAAAGATATTCATCGGAAAAACTAAGTTCTATTGGTATATAATTGTTATCATTTTGAATTCCAGACAAAAATTATGAAACTGTGTTTTGTTTTCCAAGTCGATCTAAAATGATGATATTGAATTCTTGCAATATTAATAACCATCTTGTGACTCTTCCATTAGTGATTGATTTATTCATTAGATATATATTTGTGTGAATGAAATTTTCATAGCCAATGATGTAATGGTTAAATTTTTTAATGGCATGAACAACAACTAAAAACACCTTTTCGGTAACATTATAATTTAACTCCCCAAGAGTCAAATTTTTACTTGTATAGTAAATAGCATAAGGATTCAGGCATTTTTGTCCCAATACAGCTACCAGAGATGTTTATAAAGCATCGGCTGAGATATGAAAAGGAAATTTCCTGTTTGGTCCTCTTAAGATGGGTTCTTTATAAATCTTGTCTTTCAAAGTTTCAAAGGCCTTTCAAAAATTAGGATTCCAACTGAATTCACAATATTTTGTACGCAATTTAAAGAATGGAGATTCAATCTTCATAAATTTTTCTATAAATCTCTTATAATATCCAGTGAATCTGAGAAATTCTAACATCTCTTTGACAATTTGGAACTGCTAATTTGGAAATTACTTCAACTTTAGATGAGTCCACTTTTATTCCATTTCTTGAAATATGGTGTCGTAAAACAATTCCCTCAGTAAACATCATAAATCAATTTTCATGAATTAATGAGAGATTTTCTTCCTTATATCTTATGAGAAATTTTTCCAAATTTTCACGAGCTTCTTCAAAATAATTTCCATGGACTGTAAAATCATCCATATAAAATTCCACACAATCATCGATTAAATCAAATAAAATACCCAATACTGCTCTTTGGAGTGTTTTTGGTGCATTGCTTATTCCAAAAGGAAGTACTCGGTAAGCATAATTTCCCCATGGGCAGGTAAAAGTGGCTTTTTCATGATCTTCAGGTGCCACCTGAATTTGATTATATCCACTAAAACCATCCAAGAATGAAAAATATTTATTCACCGCTAATGTATCTAAAATTTGATATATGAAAGGTAATGGAAAATGATCTTTTAAGGTGGCCTTAATAAGTTCCCTATAATCAATACATAATCTCCATTTTCCATTCTTTTTAGGAACAATTACTAAAGGTGAAACCCATTGATTGTCTGATATTGGATAAATAAAGTTTACATTAAACAGTTTTTGTTGTTCCTCCTTTACAATTTCCCTTAAGTTTGAATTCATTCTTCTCTGAGGTTGTTGAATTGGTCTGGAATTATCTTCAATATATATGTGATGCATGCAAGTTTCAGGATTAATTCCTTTCAAGTTAGTGTATTCCCATGCATATGTAGAAGATTGTTTTTGTAATGTTTCTATTAACTTCTTCTTTTGGAATTCTCGAAGATTTTTGTTCAAATTTAAAGTTTTTCCTGGAAAAATTTCTATTGAAGAATTCCCAAATTATTCTATAGAATATAAAGACACTTTTTTAGATGATATATACTCAATATTGCATTGTTCCTAAAATTTTTGACTACTTTCACATTGTGAAGATAACTCATTATTTTCTATTGAATTTAAAATATGATTTTCTTCACTAATTTGAGAGATAGTAAAAACAGGTTGTATGGAATTTTCATCATCCATCCATTCTTCTTTTTCTACCTCTATAATTGATTTTTCTGGTGCATATAATGTGAATTTATTCGTTGAACTACCATCAGAGATAAACATATCACCAGATCTACAACTGATAAAAGCACCAGTTGTAGCTAACCAAGGTCTTCCTAAGATTAATGGATGTCCTCCTAAGTTATTCTTGGGGTTTTAAATCATGAAATCAATTGGATATTCCCAAGAATCTAAGGATACATAAATGTCTTCTAAGACACCATCAAGTTTAATTACAGATATATCTGCTAATTGTAATAATGTTGGTGTATATTGAAGATTTGGAAGTTTTAGTTGATCCATAGTTTGTTTACTCATGATGTTTATGGTTGATCCTAAATCGATCAATGTGTTTGGGACTTCAGTTCCATTAATGAGTGTCTTCACAAAGGGACTTCCTGGATCCAAATATTTTTGTTTTGTATTTTTTCCCATCATGATGTCTGCAATTTTCCCATCTAATTGTATTATTTTTACTTCTTTTATTTTTCTTCCAGGTTTCTTTATACTCAACTATCTTATTGTATTTGCAAGGATTGGAATTTCTTTTATAGCTTGTAACAAAGGAATATTTATACAAACATTCTTTAGCTCATCTAACATATCATAATCAAGCATCATTATTTTTTTTCTACCCCTTTACCAATTTGTAATCTTTCAGGGAAAGGTGATTTTGAGACAGATACTAAAGGTTGTTCTATAAGAGGAGTTGATTTTGTTGGTGTTTCATGTGTTTGTTTTCGAAGATTTTTATTTTGGTGAAGAGATGTTGCTTCATCAAAATGGTCATCCTTTTCTTTTTCCTAGATAACAACAAATGGTAATTTCTTTTCTAATATTATACCAGAACTTAGTTGAACATTATTAAGATCTAGTGGACTTATCCCATGATTTTAGGGGGTCTAGTTAAAGTTATTTTGTTATGAAACCAGCTCCCAAAATAAAATAAAAGAGAAATCAATGCCTTAGAAATCAGCTAATTCGAGGGGGAACTCTCCTTTAAAATACATAAATGAACAATTCTTGGATGACACAAATGACAAAATATCCTTTCTATATATAGGAGTCCATGGGGTCACAATATAATCTTAGTCGACCTAAAAATAATAATGTAAGGGCACAACAATAACAATAGTGGGCTATTATGGGGCACAATAATAACAATATGGGGACTACATGGGTACCACAATAACAATAAGGGGGCCACACTAACAACAATAAGGGATTACACTCGTAATATAGGGCCCTAACATGCCCCTCTCCTTCAAAAAAATGTTGTCCTCAACGCTTTAGTAGTTCTAGATGCTTCTGTATAAAATTATCATCCTTCCATGTGGAATCTTCAATGGTAAGTTCTTCCACTTGACGAGATACTCTGAAATTGATCGATTTCGTAGCTGTCAAGTTCTTATTTTCGTGACTGCTTCAGGTTCAAATATGATTTTTCCTTCTTCATCAAGTTCTGGAAATATTGTTTGAACCAGAATTTTTTCACCTATAACCTTCTTTAAGCATGAGACATGGAAAAGTGGGTGCACTCCGAAAGATGCAGGAAGCTCCAATTTGTATGCCATAGTACCAATATTTTGCAACACCCTGTAAGGACCATAGTACTTTGGTGATAATTTATTATCCTTCTTAGCTTGCTTGAGGGACATTTGTTTGTATGGTTGTAGCTGTAAAAATACCGAGTCTCCTACATCAAAACTTATCTCACTACGATCTTGATCTGCCTGTTGTTTCATTCGATTTTATTCCAAATTTAGTTTATCCTTTAAGAGTTGGAGAACTTCTTTTTGATGCTCGATGTGATTTTCCACTGCATGAACCTTAGAATTTTCTCTTAAAGATGATGTGATGGACGATGGATGATATCCATAAAGTGCCATAAATGGGGTCATTTTTGTTGTAGTGTGGAAGGAAGTGTTATACCACCATTCAGTCAAAGGTAACCAATTGACCCATTGTGTTTGTTTATCAGATACAAAGCAACGAAGATATCCTTCGAAGCATTTGTTCACTATCTCAGATTTCCCATTGGATTGAGGATGATAAGATGAGATATGAGCTATTTGAGTACCCAAACAAGAAAATAATAATCTCCAAAAATTTCCAGTGAAAATGGGATCTCTATCGCTTACAACAATATTTGGGTTTCCATGTAGCTTTTGAATTGTTTCAATAATTGCAGTAGCAAGTGTACTTGCTTTAAAGGGATGAGATAATGCACAAAAGTTTGCATACTTGGTAAGTCTATCAAATACCAACATGATGACACTATTTTCTTCGGACTAGGTAAACCTATGATAACATCCATTGAAACCTCCTCCCAACATTGATTTGGAATGGATCAATGTTGTAGCAGTCCCGAGGTCTTAACTATATCAACTTTATTTAGCTAGCAAACCAAACGTTCCACCAAAAAATTTTGAATATCAGATTTAAGGCCATCCCAAAAAATTCTTTCTTCACCTTGTGGTAATTTTTTAAAAATCCTTAGTATCCTCCTAAAGGAGAAGTGTGCAATTCCAAAAGAATCTTTTGTTTTAGTTGGGAATTCTTGAAAATATATAAGTGATCTTTGTACCATAGGGAATCATTTTTCCAACTAAATGTATCATATGTACTAGGATCTTGCTGCAATTTTTGAATGAGTGTCCACACTTCTTCGTCCTTCTTCCATTCATCCCTTGCTTCGGTTATCCAATCTCGTTGGATAATAGAAATGGCACAAAGCAATGCTTCCACCTCTTCATACTTTCTTGAGAGTGCATCTGCAACGCTTCCCTTTTTTGTAGATGATTTCAAAGTCATAACCCAACATCTTTGTGACCCATTTTTTCTGCTCTTCTAAAGATAGTCCTTGTTCCAAAAATTGTTTAAGACTATCATGATCAATTTTTACCTTGAAGTGTCTTCCCATTATGTAAGGTTTCCATTTCTTTAGTGCATGTAGTATTTCCAACATTTCCATCTCATAAATAGATTTATGTAAATATTTTCCTTTGATTGGACGGCTTTCAAAAGCAATGGGTCTTCCTTCTTATATTAAAACAACACCAATTCCATTTCCTGAGGCATCACATTCCATAATAAAGGTTTTTTTGAAGCTTTCATAGCTAAGACCGGTGCTTGGCACATTGCCTCTTTAAGATGTTCAAAGGCCTTATTTTCTTCAAGAGTCCATGAAATTGCATCTTTCTTCAATAATGTTGTTATAGGAGCTACTATTCTCCCATAATTCTTAACAAAATTATGATAATACCCTATTAACCCCAGAAATCCTTGCAACTTCTTTAAGTTTGTGGGGACTTTCCATTCCTTAATGGATTTAATTTTGTTAGGGTTTACCTTAACACCCTCCTAAGATACAATATGACCCAGAAATTCCACCTCTTGTACTCCAAAGAAACATTTGGAGGTTTTTGCATATAATTATTTCTCCTCTAATAGTTTGAGCACACTGTCAACATGTTTAACATGATCCTTCCAAGACCTGTTGTAGATTAGTATATCATCAAAAAATACTAACACAATTTTTCTAAGGAAGGGCTTGAAAATCGAACTCATCAAACCTTGAAATGTAGAAGGTTCATTTGTAAGGCCAAAAGGCATGGCAAAAAATTCATAATGACCCTCATGAGTTCGAAATAATTATTTTGGAATGTCTTCAGCCTTCATTCTAATTTGATGATGTCCTAAACAGAGATCCAACTTGGTGAAATAAATTGTTCTATGTAATTCATCCAATAATTCATCAATCACGGGAATGGGAAATTTATCCTTAAAAGTGAGCTTATTGATCTCCTTATAATATGGAAACATGTGTCGTGATCCATCCTTATTGTACACCAATACTACTGGAGTAGAAAAATAACTTTGACTAGGTTGAATTATACCAACCTCTAGCATTTCTGAAATCATACGTTTTATTTTTCTCTTTAGACATAAGGATATATATAAGGCCTAATGTTTGAAGGGAAACTTCCTGGAATCAAATGAATAGCATGATCATGATCACAAATAGGTGGGAGTCCTTTGGGAGTTTCAAACACCTTGGAATGATTGTCCAACAATTTTTGGATATCTATAGAAATAGACGGTTTTGATGTTGGAACTTCTAGTGAGAATAATTAATGCAATAACGCCTCATTGTTATTTCTTCAGAAGCTCTGTCATGGCATTAGAACTTATTATCTTTCCCGGCTTCCTTGCAATACCCCCTAATTCAACTTCCCTTCCTTCTGAAAAACAAATGAAGAAAATTTCTTGAAAATTAACAGCTATCGTTCCCAGATATTTTAACCATTGTACTCTTAATACAACATCAGCACCACCCATTGGAATGGAAAGCATTGTAATATTCAACACATATTCCCCCATGGTTAGCTTGATATTATGGAACTTTCTAGAGAAATTTATAGTTCCTCCATTTTCCACCATCACTTGACACTCTCGCGCTAGGTATAGGAAGAAATTCAATTCCTTGGCTACCTTACAATGAATAAAATTATGGGTACTACCAAAATCAATAAGCATTATTGAAATTTTCTTATTGATATTTCCTTCTATTTTGAGAGTTTTGGGAGTGGTAATTCTTTCCAATGCGTTATAGGATATGGTCAGATTAATTTCTTCTTCATCTAGGGTTGGTTCCTGGTGTACATCCTCTTCTTTTGAAAATTCTTGTTCCTTTTCTTCCTCCTCTTCACAATCTATGTAAAATAATTTATTCTCAGCATACTTATGACCTTTAGTGTATTTTCTATCACAACTATAGAAAATCCCTTTTTCTCTTTTTTCTTCCAATTGTTGTGGTGTCAACCTTGTAGGTTATGGAAGTCTAGGAGTAGCAACACTTACATATTTATAGTTGTAAGTGGTAGGCTTCCTTGTCGCCATAATTTTTCTTTCAATTTTTCTTACCAACCTGAATTCCTTCTCCAATTTATCAGGTTCCCAAAGGTGAACCTCATGTTGGATGTTATCCTTTAGATTCCCTATGAAAACATCAATCCCTTGTTCCTATGGAATATTATTTACCCTTATATTCAATTTTTGGAAGTCCTCAATGTGCTCCATCATTGAACCCTTTTGTTTGAGATTTATCACTTGGCTAAAGAATTTGTTGTTCTTTGTATCCTCATAATGTGTTATCATTTCATCCATAAAAATTGACCAAGTGACCAGTGGTTTACGAGAAAAAAGCCGTTGATACCATACAAACTGATTTTTTTCTAAATATAAAGTTGCAATGTGTACCTTTTGTGTGTTTTGTGTATTATGGAGCTCAAAATATTGCTCCATTTGTAGTATCCAAGTTATCAGATCCTTCCCATCAAACCCCCTCATATCTATCTTTAAAATATGGTGGGTCTTAAATCTAACATTATAGTCTATGAACTCATGATTAACATTTCTTTTGTTCTCATCATGAGTTTCCTCTATTACTTTTTCACCATTAGGAAGCTTTTCTTGTAACAACTTTTCCAAACCTTCCTTCAAACCTTCCACGTCTTTCTTCAAATCTTACATGTTTCCTTCTATTCCATTCTTCAAACCATCCATCTTAGCTTTCATTCCCTTCTTCAAATATTATTTAATTCACAAGTAGTGGTTAATCAGTTAACTGCTAATTTTCTACAAATAGTTGTTGCATGTCAGTTCTAAGGAAGGCCCGGGTGAGTTTGAGGTCAAAGAGAAGATAACTATCAATTGTATAATTATAAAATTGTACATGTCATGCATGAGGTAATCATGAAGGCTTGAAGGTTTTTTGAAATCATTATTTTGGATTTTATTAATTAATAGGGGCTCAATTAGCCCAAGAATGTGTAAGCAAGGCAGGTTAGGCTGAGGCAAGAAAAAGGTTAAATATTGGACCGATTTTTCTTAGATTATATTCCAAATTCGAGCAGGATAAAAGTGAGATAGTTAGCAGAGTGCAGAGGCTTCTTAGCAGGAGGAATAGCATTGTATTGTTTCATCATCTTGAATTTTTAAAATATACATAGAGTGGGGTTTTTAGTTGAGGCTTTCCCCAAATACATCACATGTTGTTCGATTGATAATTTATTTCTCTTAATTTTTATGTGATTGTGTGATCATATTTGGTTTCCAAAATTTGTAGAAGGATTTGGTATCTTGTTTTAGTAAATTACAAGATCATATTGAATCTCATGGTTATATTTTCTACATATTATCGGAACACTAGGAATCACAATAGAAGAGAAGAACAAAGTTTTCTTTGAACAGGTTCGAATTTTCATATTTATTCTTCAGGACCCAGAAGCAGATCAAGATGTATTTCAATGGCTTGAGACTTGAATATTCCCTTGAGGGAAATTCGAATTACATAGCATGGAAGGATAGGATGGAGGTAGTGCTCGAGGACAATGGACTGAATGAATTCATAGGCAGTGATATTCTCGAGCTAGTAGCAGCAGATGTTCATTTTTTTTATGCATGGAAGAAGAAGGTAGAAAAGGCGAGAATGATATTTTTAGAAGGATTTTGAGATCATATTTTCTCGAGTCTCCATGGGAGTTTGACTACATATGTTATTTGGAAGGCCTTGATAGACCTATTTCATAATAGCAATGACCACAGGAAGTTGGTGCTAAAAGACAAGCTCAGAAAGCTCAAGATGGAGGAGGGTGAGACGATACCAAAATACTTGATGAAGTTCACTCAATTTCGAGATGAGATTCAAAATGTTGGTGTGATAGTATCCCAGGATGATTTGGTGACACTAGCTCCTTTAGGCCTTCACAAGAGTTGGCATAGTTACTAGGAGTCCGTGAAAGGGAGGGAGAAGCTACCAGACTAGGAGCGTTTTTTGTTTGCCTTAGTAATAGAAGAGATAAGTGATGCAACCATATGGCCGCAAATACTCAATGCTCAGACCCAAAACTTAGTCTTCCAAGATCCCAAGATTTATTCTAACATAAAGTGTGCTTTAACTATTAAACACATCCCGCATACTTTCATTAGATATCATATGGATATTTTTTAATCCATTTTCAATTATCGAAACCAAATATGTGGCATTTCAGATTAAAACCCAAATACCTTACCTCATCTCCCTTTTCAAATTTTTCATGTGACCAATACATGTTTACCGACCTTCTCCATGTTTTCTTATCACCATATCGCAAATTAAGCCTCATCACAAATCGTCCCATCGCAATATCACAAATTTAGGATTTATCACAAATCGACCCATTTCAATATCACAAATTTAAAACTTTAACCTCATCGCACATTGCACATAAAATATATCGCAATGTTTGTGATTTCGCGATTTCACAAATCACAATGAATACCTTATTGCATGTCACACATTTTAACAAATAGAAATAATAAGGTTCTTTCACCTGATTTCGATATGCGAAGAAAATATTCAGATGACACGTGGCTCCTTATTGCAGTCTCCAGATCCTTTAATGACCTCATTGCTCCAATTGCAATATGGCTTCCCAACCGTCCATCTTCCACTTTAATTCTACGATGCGATATTGACCGTTCACATTCCAATTCATTTCGGTGATAGTATCTTAACCATCCATCGCTCTCACTTCATATATGCGATATGATCTTGTTCGTCCATCCAACCTACTTCATTTATGTGATCTAATCTCGACCATCCATTCCACCTTCACACTTTTTTCTATTCTCTGAGACCGATATTCTTCCACTGCAACCTGACTGTGGTGTCTTTCCATCAAAGGCCTGTCAATACTCTGTTTCACCCAGCACTCCAATTCTTCGCCGGAATTTCTCTGATTTTCTTCAATTTCTCAGTTTCTGAGACACGATCGTCAAGTTCAACTGATAAATCCTGAAGGATCTAACCAAATTTCGATACGACCAAAAGCTTGCAATTCAACTTGTGTTTAACCTAGACTTTGAGCAATTTGTTTCTCCGTCATGACTTTAATGTGAGATGGGAGAGACTAACATAAAGAAGAAACCACATTTTACAGGATTAACAACCATAGAAATTCAACCCCAAAACGTAACTCACAGAGGTTCGTTATGTAGATCATTTGATCATAGAATAGATCAATGATCTTAATCGATCTTGTCTCTAGCTCAGGGATTCCAATTAAAAATTCAATTAAAAAGGTTTCCTTACTATTGCCAAACCTATATACAAAGCCTTATTCATCCAGAATATAACCTTTCTCATAGATTATAACAGGGATTAACATCACATGTAAAAACTAATATGCAGAGGTCTAATTCCCACACACAAATAGAGAATTTTCATTAAATCTCATAAACAGACATAAGGTATACAAATCTTCCACATAGGCTGCATAGGCCTGATATCATTCCTTTGGCCCTTTTGACTCTTCAGCCTTAGTTGGCCTTTGCACACTTCCTATCACACCAACCTCACTCTATCTGCTTCCTATATAATCCCAGGCATACCATATTTACAATGAAAGGATTCTAAACTAATTTTAGTTCAAATCCTATAAAATCTCCTCACCAAACTCCTAAAATCCCTAACTTAATATCCAAGAGATATTTTAGTTCCATAAAATATGCATGAAACTTGTAACACCTAATATCTCAAATGTTCTCACACATTCGAGAAAAATCACAAATTAATCATCATTTTAATAAATTAAACATTTGGGAATCTCTCCCTTCATAAAATAATACTTCCCCTTAGGTTTTTTCAAAAATGAATTTATGGAGTAGGATGCTCCTCCATCAATAAGTTAGAGCACCAGCGATGAGACCTCTAGCATAGACAAAGAAGAATATTTTTCATTGGTCAGAAAAGACAAGAAATCCAAGGGAAATAAGTCCCAAGGTGAAGAGGTCAAGAGAGACTTTTTTAAGGTAAAGTGTTTTGTTTGGTCAATTTAATGTTCTGAAATTTCTATCATAAATTATCAACTGGAGTTGTTAATCTTGTAAAGTGAAAGTGAACTATATATGCTAGAAACCTTCCTTACTTATTTTATTATGATAATTTTATTTGTGAAGATCAATTTTGAAGATGTTCTAAATGAATTTAAGAAAGTGAACTATAATTCATCAGAACAAACTAAATTCAAGTGTAACTATGCCCCTAAAAACTTAACTAATTTATTTGTTAATAACCAATGATGAATTTGAGAAAATTTTAAATTTCTAGAGAAAAAAAGGGGGAAACATTAATATTTTTGTGTCATTTTGGAAACTTCATGTGAATGAAACTTGAATCAAGAAATTACTTGAAAAATATTTACACTATTAGGCTTAGAAAGGAAATTTCTAAACCATTGTTAAGAAACAAGACTATTTAAATTTACAAAAATAATTTAATTCAAAACTAGAAAGGAAATTATAAATGTGTCTCTGAAAGGAAGAACTAATCTAAAACAAATCACTGATGCATAAAAGAAACTATGATTATCTTTGTGTTATGAATATTCAGAAAATGAAACTACATCAAATGATAAAAAAAAATTTTAAACATCTATTCTAACAAGATGAAATTCTGGAAATGATTATAACATCTAACATAATGATAAAATTAAATCAAACACCTATATTACGAAATTTTGGAAATGTTCATAACAACTATGTAATGAAAATGATCAACACAACATCTATACTAGAGAAGTCTGGAAATAATTTCAATTTCTAGCATGAAAAACATAATCAAAAGAAAAACGTTACGCTATGAAATGCAATGAAAACATAAACTGGGTAATAAAAATGAGTCTATGAGTAACATCCAATTCAGAAAACAAACAAAAATAAAATAAAATTGCTTCTGTTGCAAGGGCCCTCCACAATAGATGGCTTCAAGTCTTAAAGTTACTAACTACGCATTGAAACTCCATAACGCTTCTTCATTTCATTTAGAAATAAAACATAGTTTAAATGAAATTACAGTCATGCAATAATTCATGCTTGCACATACAATTACTAGCCTGATATTTATAAAAGCTTATCATAATTGTCTTGAGGATTTTATGCCTATCTAAACTAGAAAAAATTATCATGAAATCTAAAACAGAAGGTATAATTTCATTACTTCATGATTTTCTACCCGGCAGAGCAAATCGTGAAGTGTGATGGCTTCAAACTCCTCGCTCGCTTAATTCAAGACCTAGTCGACCGCACCTTTGACCACAATTCTGGGCGATTTCCTGCTTTATTTTTGCCAGATTGATAGGATAGGATCCATGATAATATTATTTTTCATCTGCACATATATTTCGTTTCTCCATTAATACCTCAGAACCTATTGAAATGTCGTGATGGCTACAGAAACATCAATCAGATGTAGAATTTCATTAATTCCGTAGCTAATGCATATTTTACTCTAACTAAGGAACAATTGAAAATATGAAAAATAGGTCATTAAAATACTATGCCAAGTGAATATTTGTAGCCTGACACTTGTTTGAGCTAATGATGGTGACAAAAAGAAGGAATATGAGTGAAAGGAGTGTCAAAATTGAGGCAATATTGAGGCTCTACATGTTTTCAATGTCATGGGCACGGGCACTATGCCTCGAAATGTCCACAGGAGGAAATCAAGAAGGAGCCTGTAATTGCACCAGCAAGTGAAGCGCTAGCTTCACAATTCAAGCTTAATTTTACTCTCATTGAATGCATGGTCGGCACTGTAATGCAACACATGTGGTATCTAGACAGTCGTTGAGCAGGAAAATCCCCTTTGTGGACAAAGGTGATCCCTATAGCCCTAAGGTGGGTCTAGCAACAAGGGAACATGCTGGACTCCTGAATTCCTAGCTTATAAATGAAATATGAACTGGAACAGATATCCTACCTCAATCCAATGTTTTTGTCGTGGCATGCGGCAATGATTCTTTAATCTTTGTTTTCACGCCTTGCACTCATTTTTGGTGACGATGTTCACGTGTCTACTCAAATATCAAACAAATGATAACATCATACAAACATATAAATTCATATATAGCTATTAAACTAGTCAATGAGAGCTAAAAACTTTGCACTTAAATGGAAACAAAGTTGGAACTAGAAACCAGTCATGTATTATTGATAGAGAAAAAGAAGTTTGCAACCTTATACCTTGACATTTTGGATCTCCTTTGACAGCTTCAGTCAGGCTCATCTCAATCATTCGTTCGAGATTGGACTCGATGAGGCAATGATCCTAAACTCTCTCTCAACTATGGATTCTTCGCTGCCTTCTTCTACACACCAGATATAGTAATGATTGTTCAAGTAGCTGAATCAATGTAAGGAGGAAGAATTTATAGGAGAGGAGGAGGAGGTTTGGGATCCCACATAAGGTGGAGGAGAGGTCTATCCCTTGGGGGAGTTGCATAATTGTAGGAACCTATAAGCCAAAGGGATAAAATCGATGTGATTTAGTCGAACAAACCATGATGAATCCGCTCATGAAGTTTTTAAGCATGGAAACTTTATTTCTATTTTAAAAAACTTTCCAAAAACAGATCAGCGTGGGTGCCCTTCTGAGACAAAGAGCCAAAGGGTGTGGGGCCCATCGTTAATTTCTCCATGGACACGAGGCCATAACTACCTATGAGCGCTAAACCTAAATCATATGTTTTTGAAGGTATTCTTAAGGAATGAGCAACGAAGAAGATGTTTATGACATGCTAAAGGATGCAATAATATTTTGGACAATGTATGATAGTACACAGAAGTCACTGAAATGGTCCTCTAATGTTCAGGATGGGGATTGCAGGGACGGTGGAAAAATATTGTGTAACAAATTTTCTCTAAAGCATGAGGTCCTAGAGAGAGGGAGGGGTGAAATTTGTAATCAGAACATGCCCAAACCAAAACACCGTCGTCGAAGGACCTGTAAGAACATGTACAACTGATATCTCTGATACATGAATATGTGGTATGAGCACAACCATCCATAATAGAGTACATATAATAATAATATCTAAGGTATGGATGCAACCATCTAGTAAGAAGGATCATCAAATAGACTCAAGTATGGTCGCAGCCATCCAATCAGAAGAGTCATGCATATATTCATGATAAACCAAATCATCTCGCAGCTTGGATTTTATCAGACAAAACCCAAGGTCTTGCGCTCCATCTTGACCCAAACAAGTACAAATTCAAGCATGTGAATGAATGAACTGAATTCGAACATGTAATAAAATCACCTAATTACCAGCCAATGATGAAATTTGTTAACAAACGCGAGAGAAACCACCAATAATGACAATGGTTCTCAAGGTACAATCAGTACAATCTGCGAAATGTGAATAATGAGTTGTATTAAAACACTCGCGAAATCACTTGATCGAAGGCCAATGATGAGAACCTGTCATCGAATGCGAAGAAATTTCCATTAAGGCATGCAAGCTCTAAGGTACCAGAAGAGAGTCTCCAGATCGGCTTCGTGGATAATGAGTTGAGGTCAACAAGAAGTGACTGGTCGAAGGAGGGCCATAATTTTTCCCACATCATTGACATGAGACAGAGGAATAAGATGATAGTGAATCAGGACTAAACAGAGGATCAGGGGTTGAAAAGTACAGAAGGAAACTTCTCTTGAAAATATTGGCGACACGACTCTGGAATTTGGCAGTATTTAACATCAAGGGATCTAAGGTCATGGTGACGTGGCAAAGAGTATATGAGAGGTAAAAACAAATAACCCAAACCCATGGAGGCAAAATTACGAATGGGATGTCCCCAGCCCGACACGAATTACAGAAAAGTGTCATGTTCAATAGTGAAATATTGCCTACACGACTGAGAACTAGTTCAATTTTCCCCCACCATTTCTGGCGAGTGCCCCAATTATTTTTGGAAACAAGATTGAATGGGATAGCATATGCTTGTCATATAATTTTTTCCTTTGGACAAGGCCATCCTAGTACATTTTACGAGCCCTAGGAAGGAGGAACTCGATAACATCATGGTGACGGTTCTGATGTCATTTAGGTTTTAACAAGTCTGACAAAGGAAGAACTCGGTGTCTTTTCATGTTTAGAGAGTTTGAAAAGAAGCAGAAAAGAAAACTCCAGCAGGTACCTCTTTGTAGGTAGTCTCACTGATCCAAAAAGGTAGAAAACAATATCTGGGAGAACCTATTAGTCGTGATCGGCTAAGGTATTCCTTTTTTGTAAATAATTTGTCCCAGCCTGAAAAAGTGGTAAACATATACTGGGCAGCTAACATTTCGCAGCCTTTAACGAGTTCAAAATGACAAGAGTGTCAGCAATATTTTCAATTTTCGAGAGTCATAAAAGAGCTGAAATATAACTCCAAGGGGTGACTTTTTCGTGTTTTTACCGAGTCCAAAAAAGTAATAAAATACAACTCGTCACTTCACCGTCATCATGTTTAGGACCTATTGCTGCACAAGAAACAAATGTAAAACCCATTTTATGAGATAAAACATTAAAATAATCTAAAAATAAGCTTAAAAACCTAATTAGGGTTTTGAAAAGGTTATAAAATGATATAAATATTAAAAACAAATTACTTTTCACCTTTTCACTTCCTTGTGAACATTTTACCATTTTTAACTGTGATCTTGTGGAGCTGACAACAGACAATCCAAGATGTCATTCGCAAATACGCTTTCTCTAGGTAAGAGCTCTCATCTTTTCGTGCATTTCAAACTATGTTTCGTTTCCTGCATTCTTAATTTTTGATGTATTTAGGGAAATTTTGTTATGGATTGGCCGCAGCGGTCGGCATGGGTTTTAGGCACGGAATCTCGCCAACCCACCTAGAATTCTAAAGGGGAGGTGCCAAGCAGCACCGTTGTTTGTAAAACAGCAGCACCAATCATCACGGCTAAAATTAGACAAAAATTCTCCTAAATAGCCTAATTTAAACAATCCAAAAGTCAATTATGTAACTAATGGAAGCCCCAATTATGGTTTTGCAGGTAAATTAGCAGTCAAAATGGTCATTGAGTGGAAAGAAAGAGAGCACAGGGAGGATGATGAACAAGCCATGGGAAATGATGCATGCATGGATGCCCTGAGAGATTGTGGGCTCTTGAAATTCTTCCTAGCACTGTGTCCACGAGCTCAATTGGATCTACTGTAGTATTTGATCAGTGTGTGGGACACCGATCGAGAAATATTTTTGATTCATGACTAACAGTTGGAGATAGAAGTCTCTAATATATATTTCATCACTCGATTGTCCTGGAGGGGAGCGAAACTAATCCTGACAGGTGCCCGGCCCATGGGTGAGAGCATGGGCATGCTAATAGACAGAGTCTGCCCAGAGAAAAGAAAGGATTGAAGAGCGGCAAAATAGATATTCAGAAAATACCTGATTTGGCACTAAGGGTAGTGCTGCACACTACAATACGAGCTGTCGGATCTCAGGCCCCTCACGAAGCTACAAAGACATAGCTTCAACTTGTCATGGATTATATGGCTCCAACCATTTTCAACTGGGAAAAAGCTGTAAAAATCAACCTGAAGCGCCAGTTAACGAAGTGCAAGAACGGAAAGCTAAAAAATTTTGGATACGGTTCCATCTTGATACCATTCATCCTAGAACAGTTGTTGATATTTCAATGCCAGTAGGTGATATTACCGACACCACCATCATGAGAGCCATGGATGGTCTGTTGGGCAGAGTTGATGCCTCTATTTGGAGGTGGTTAACATATTTCATGGAAGCCAGAATTCTTCAACTGCCTCCTCCAACAACTAATCATCCTAGAGGACTGGCCATATACCGACACCGGTTTCATGGGTGATCTGGACCTTCCGCTCCCAGGAGGAGAGGATTGGGATGAAGCTTTGGGTAAAAAATCATTTTTTGATTGTGATGAGTATTATGATTTTTTTGTTAATATATGTTCTAATTATTTGTAATATCCCAAAATGGAAATACACAGCAAGCCTGCTGGAATAACGCTCTCTTCACAAATTGGTGTACTGAAATGAGTTTGCAGCTCCTGGATCCCTTATATCAGTGGATCTAATGTCTAAATCCAAATGGAGAGAAAAAAACAAATCAAACTAGGTGAGGTAAACAGACCTCCCACCACCTAGTATGGTTGAAAATCACCTAAAGAATGGGGTTGCAATCATGCACATCAACTCTGCTTTAGAAATAATGCAGTCCCACTGAGTTAAAGCAGAAGAATAATATGGAAGCTTAATAATTACATGTACATCAATAAAACAGATCTATAATGTGGCCCATACAATGTACAAGAGAAAAATAGAATATTTACAAGAAGAAACCCTCAAGATTTAGGTGTTGTAACAACAAATTGAGACTGCAACGCTTGACAGCGTTATTTTATGGGCTGAAGCGGTTGTATATTAAATTTTAGATCTAGAACAGATCTTTGTACAAAAAGATATATCTATATCAGATCTTTACACTAGATGAGTTCCTCTATAGATTCCCCTTGGGGTTTTGAGCAAAACATGAGAGTACAGGAGTAGATCTGAGATCTAGAATTATAGATCTGCAGCAATATTCAGGTATTCCGTAGTAAATAGAAGCATAATTAAATCATATCTGAAACAAACATGGATTGGATGGCCAATCCATGGATCACCACAGTGAAAAGGAGAATCTTATCACCAGAGATCTTTCCTCCAAAATGTAGTCAAAACACCCTGCACTGAAATACTTGAAAATAACACAGTTATGGAAGGAAAACTACGTTGTAGGCTCTAGTACTAGTTTTTCCTAATTCCAAAATCTGAAATGGTAGCTCCAAGGATCCAGAATCCTCTTGCCAGTGGGATAGACAGCTTCCCCACTGAAAAGAGCCCCTAGATTTGCCTAGATTTGAGTAGATCTAGCCTCCACTTGTTGCATCTTACAAAAACAATCAAACCCTAAACATGATCTAAATTGTGGTTGGAAGATGAAGCTTGGCCAACTTCCGGATAGTGGACAATATGTAACAAGAATCCTCCAAGAGCTACTCTAGGAAGGAGGTGGGATTCCCGACTGAGAACACCCTAGTACTAAACAGAACTATTCTTAGCTAAATAGCCAGAGAATGAGAGATGTCTAAATAGACAATACCTTCAGAAATATCAAATCATAAACCCCCTCCTTGGTGTCCTCCTCTTTCTTTTATAATGTGGAAATCTTGTCAAACCCTAAACCATCTTGATGAATTAGCTTCATTCACATGAGTGGCCTCCAACATGAACTGCGTCGTGCCTCTAGGAGATACATTCCATCTGGAAAATGTTGTTGATTTGGTCCTGTTACCCCAGTGAAATGATCCAGCCTCTTTCCCACTTAAATGTGTTTATGAAAATAGCTCAGATTTAACTTTGTTCACATTGATCATTGATTTATTTTGTTTTTTAGGAGTTTTATTGATCCTCCTTCACAATTTTAATCATGAGACAGAATATTTAAAGAAAAATTTCATATTACCATTAGCTTGGCTAATTGGGAATATTACATTATTAATCCATGCATTGCAGATGTTTGCCCAAAGAGACCTGCAGGGATGTCCCCCATAGCACGGAGGGTCCCACGTGATTTCGAGGTAGCCCTTCAAGGTGAGGGGAGCAAGGAAGAAGAGATCGTGTGCAACTTCGAGGGACTCACTTGTCGGATCCCAGATTATGTGAGATTCAAGGATGTTCCTTGTGCATATCAGAGGCACACTGTAGGGGTGTCTAACCGCATCCATCGTTTACTGAGGCGGGTCGTGCGTGCAGTGACATGCTATCATGATCATCATGTTGATTAGATGCCTAGGCTTTATTTTTGCATATTTTTTGAGAGACATGATGTCTCAGTATGTAACCAAAACACACATATTTTATGAACTTATGATGCATGTGGATGCAAAGAATCACTATATATATATATATATATATGCATGCTTATTTTTCTTGTCTAAATATTACAATGTGATGATGATGCTTTTACAAATTTCTCAAATGTCTATCTAATACAATATTGGCTACTAAATCAGTTAACACATTCATTCTTCTATGAATATGCTGTTATGTGATATAATCAAAATTCCTTTCTAATAAATGAACACACAAATACAACCTTAAAATGTGAGGATTTCTAACAGAGTAATGCCCATTAAGCTGGAGAACAACAAGATGAGAGTCTAGGTTCATAATTAATTCATGAATGTCAAGAGCGATGGCTTCAGTTAAGAGTTCAATGAAGACAATGTAATCAGCGACATTGTTGGTTGTTTGTCCTAGACAAATACCTTAAAGGTCTATAAACTCACCATTAGGATCATAAATCATCCAGACTGTGAAAGACAGATTTTCGGGTACTGCGGGAGGCACCATCTGCGAAACCAACATAAGGAGTGATAGACATCTGCACAGTAAGAAACGAAATAATAAGCAGGAAAAATTGATCGTAAAGCACACCAAGCCAAAAAATGTACAAAAATGAAAAACACACTTATGTACAAAATGAAATGCACAAGAAAACTCATGCATAGTATTTTTTGAGGTACAACCCATTTCTGGGTTGATTCAAAGGATAGCCTTCATAGTCAATTATCTTATAGGCCCCGTTCTGCAAAACGCGCTTAAAAATATAAGGCCCATGCCACATGGGTTCAAATTTTCCTACCCCCAGCTTATCATGATCTTGGTCATACAACATGTTGGGCATTGGGTTCAACGCTCCCCATGTGTTTCAGAACATGGAATAACTTCCTCTCATGGATCCTAACTTTGGCGACTGTAGTGGAGACTAAAGCCTGTGGGTTTTGGTCTAACAGAAATCGTGATTCCAACAAGTGGTATCAGAACGATGGGTCTCAAGTTTGAAACTCACCCGGCTCTCGTTGGGGGGAGATTTTTGGACATTGGGTTCAATGCTCCCCATGTGTTTCGCGACATGAACTAACTACCTCTTATGGATCCTAACTTTGGAAATTGTAGCGGAGACTAACGCCTGCTGGTTTTGTTATAACGGAAATTGTGATTCCAACACAAGAGGACTAGGTCTACTTCTACAAAGGTATGACAGGAAACTATCTGATCAAAATGAGATTTGACCCACTTTTTTTGTGCTTCTATGACTATAGCAGCAATGCAGCAAGTTTCATTTAACCTCTCCAAATATAGAAGACATTCTTCCTCCGACGAGGTATTAGAAATAATTCAACAGTTGTCTTGAGAGAAGGGATTTCGCATTCAATCGAAAGGGTAGCTTCAAGACCATAAACAAGTTGAAATGGAGTGAATCTGGTTGCATCCTTCGCCGAGATTCAGTAAGCCCAGAGAGCTAAAAACAACATGAGATTCCAGTTGGACTTGTGCATCCCAATCGTACATTAAATAATTGTGACTAAAACCTTGTTTACTGCTTCAACCTGGCCATTGGCCTAAGGTTAGTACAGCATTGAGCTGTCGTGATGCAGACCCAACTTAGAAGTCAACTCAACCATCATGTAATGGAGGAAATGAGAGCCATGATCGGTGACAATGGCTTGAGGGACATCAAACCTGGTAATCACATGATTGAACAGAAATTGTGCAGTCATCTTACCGTTAGCTATGAGTGTAGGAATTGATTTGGCCCATTTAGTGAAGTAGCCCAGGGCTACGATAATATAAGCATGCCCCCTGACTGAGTGAGGGTTACACATCATAAAATCGATGCCCCACTTCGCAAAGGGACCAAAGGTAATGACGTGATGGAGGTGTGTGGGTGGCGCCCACATCTTGCGCTAGAAAATTTGGAAATTGTGACACTTATGGATAGCGACAATGCTTTAAAAATGGTAGGCCAAAAATATCCAGCACGAAGAATTTTTGGGAAGTAGCATATCTAGACATATAATTGCCACAGGCACCAGAATGGAAATCATTGAGGAATTTTTTAGCCTCCTCAAGGGTCAAACATTGATGGAGAATAAAATCAGCTCCGATGCAGTATAGAGTATCTTCGACTATGCAATAAGGTTGCAAATGATGACAGATACATCGATGAGCATCCTTCGTCAACTCAGATCGGAAGGTGGAAGTCTAGAGATTGATGATAATATCACCGTACCATGGATCAAGGGTGCTAATGAGAAAAATATTATCATCTGGAATGCATTCCCCAGAACTAGAGGGAGAAGAGGCAGACAGTAAAGAGCAAATCAAATTGGAAAAACCAATGATTTCTTCGATTTGGCGATAGTAAACTCCAATTCTAACTCTTGGAGGATAACAATCCACTTCGATTATTTTCCCCCCAGCAATCTTCGAATCAAAATATAGGTCATGGGGTTGCAATCAAAAATCACGGTTATTGTACGAAGTAAAATATAATGGCGAAAACGTTGGACGGCTTGAACAGCTACCAACGCCTATTTCTCGACATGTGCATAATGCATTTCGGTATCGAGAATATTGCGACTCAAGTAATAAATGACGTGCGCATCCCCATCGTCATTGTCTTGTATGAGAACCATGGCAATAGTGCTAAATGAAGTTTCCAAGTAGAGGGAATAGTCGCGATGATAATTGGGTGAATGCAAAAGAGGAGTATTGATAATAAATGTATTCAGTGCATCAAAATATTTTTGGGCAATCTTATCCCGGAGGAATAGGACACCTTTCTTAGGAAAACGCATGAATCCTTAGGCTAGTTCAGCATAGTTCAGTATAAAACAGCGCAGGAAATTAGCTTTTCCTTGCAAACTCTGCAAATTATGCAAAGAGGAAGGGGAGGGGAGACTGACAATAGCTTCAACCTTAAAATGATCGAGACGAATTTCGTCTTTAGAAATGATAAACCCAAGGAGTCTACCGGAATCGCAGAAGATACACTTATGCAGATTGATCCAAATGTTATAGCATCTACAGTGAAGAAATATTTGACAGAGATGATCCGGGTGGTCTTTATGCTTAGCGGAATGAGACGGCAGGTCATCCAAGTAAGGTTCACCAATGCGCTTAATATCATGGAAAGCATACAACATTTCTCATTGGAATGTGACCCCAGCATTCTTAAGTCCAAAAGGGAGCTTCTTGTATGCGAAGGTGCCCCAAGAATAGATGAAGGAGGTCTTGTGTTGATCAGCCGACAGAATATTGATCTGGTTGTAACCAGAGAACCTATCCATAAGGGAAAAGATCTCACTCCTAGCACATTCGTCAGTTATCTAGTCAATGAAAGGAGTGGGATAGTTATCCTTATGACAAGCACAATTGATGTCACGGTAATCCACATAGTCTCAAATAGTACCCTTCTTTTTATCCACAGGAACGATGTTAGAAACCCATTCTATTAAGGGGATCAAATAAATGAATCCATCTTTGAGAATTTTTTCAACTTATCCCTTTATGGTGGCAGCCTTTCTAAGGTGTACGAGACGAAGACGTTAGTGAACAGGCTTCGCATCAGGATAAATAGGGATCTCATGCACGACTATACTCAGATCGATGTTAGGCATTTCTTCGTAGGACCAAGTGAAAACATCTCGAAACTCTTAGAAGAGACTAGTATAGAGCTTGGTCTCATCAAGAGAACAGATCGCCCCAATGTGGATGTTCTCAAAAACCCCCATTTTAAAGGAGATGTCAATAGGCATCGTTTGCATAATTTTTCCCAGGTTACCTTCCATGAAAACTTCATGTGTCAAGGTGGGTGTTTGAAGTGGATGGGAAGGAGCGTGGGAAGAAAATTCTCAAGACAAGTAGACATGGCCCCGAGGCCAAGCATAAAGAAGGAACGATGATGACTCTCGTCCCAAGGAGGATCCTCAAGAGACATGGTTTCCATGATGGCCTCATCAGTGTGAAATATCTCATTCAAGGGATCAGGAGAATCTGAAGTGCCAAGCCAAGCAGATTGAGAATATGTGTCAGGAGACACACTCAAAGGAGTATGATCAGAGGGAAGAGGAGCCGAAGGCGAGATAATTTCATATTAATCAATTTATATTAGGCTTAATAGCATTGATTCACCAAATGAATCAATCTTCTCGAGTGAAGGTATGATCCACAGATCATAAGACATGGAGATCATATTGACCTAAGCAGTATTGGGTGGAGGAAGAGAAAAATTACCCATAAGGGTGGAATCTTTGAAAATTCCTAGCCCTATGCTCTCATAAGGCATAGGAATACGATCAACATATGGAACATTGCTCTTGGAGGACATGGAAGTGAAAAACGATAACTAATCGATAGTGATGATCTTTCCTTCGTGCGGAAATTGAAGAACACGAAAGAGAGTGGATGGGATTCATAGCATAGCATGAGTCCAACTGTGACTGAGGAGAATATTATAATTGAGCTTGGCATCAACGAATTCAACCTCAACGTTAACCTTTTTCCCTTCCAACGTGATAGGTAAACTAGCAAGAACACGAAGAGGGAGATATTCCCTTCCGTAAAAAGCTTCTAAAGTGTTTGGAGATTGATTGAGAGCCAAAGAACCAATGGCTTTCCAACATGAAAAAGACAAGATGCAAGTAGATGCACCCTCGTTCACGACTGCTCGATGGATGTTCTTTCCATTAATCCCAACTTGGATAACCAGTGCAAGATGGTGAGGAAGACGTGGAACAAAATTTTCCAAATCGAAAGCAATAAGGCTGGAATCGACGGGGTCAACCCCTCCGATGGAAGATATTAAAACCTTCCATTGTGACAGACAGCTCTGAAGTACTTCTAACACAGACATAGCGGATGGTTTCTAAGCCAAATCCTCAACAATACTGTAATGTTGAGCCGCACGGGCATTTGAGTTATAAGAAGACTTATGGAGTACATCTTTAGAAGGTGGTCGTACAACGGGCTCGAGACAGGGCCTTTCAATGTGAAGAGGGCCAGAAGCAGGTAGGGGAGGAGGACTGTCTACAATCTCTTTCCCTACTACCTAACACAGTTTGATATAATATTTCAATCTGGTAGCAATAGAGATGGGTTTAGTGCCATTCATCATGAAAAAATGAGAGCCAAAGGGGCAGAGGACTGAGGTTTCTCCGCCATCTGAGTTTGTTGCGATGGGAATGGTTCTTTAAGAACAACCAAAGCTCCTTGAGTGCCTTTGAACAATCGACTCACCTCGGCTCGTCGTGGACAATCCTTGGTGTAATGTACGTCGTCAAAAATCAGAAAAGGGTACTTCGGTTTATGTTTTGAACCATCATCATCATTAGGTTTCAGAAAATCCTGTTTCGGGGTATCGTATTTGGCCATGACTTTACCCTTCTTCTTACCTTTGGAAGATTTACTCATTGGGGTGGACTGGATTACATTCACTTTTGCGGTTGTATTGAATTCAGAGGTGGATGAGAATCAGTATCAGTGGAAGAATTATATTTTTTCTTTCTAGGATTCAGAGAAGACTTACAAGAAGTCTGAGACACAGAAACAATGATACTGTTGACATATGGCGTCACGGGTGCTTTGTTAGTTCCATGTCGTGGAGCATCAGGCAAGATTTCATACAGTGTGTTGGATTGAGAGTACACGAGATCGAGGTACTGGGCACGAGCAATGGCTTGTTCCTCAGTAGCACATGCCCTCATAGCGATGTCCTTAGAAATCAGACAGATAAAAGAGGTAGTGAACCAATCAGTCAAAAGTTGATCAGGAATCTCAAACTTGATCAAATGAAGATGCTAACTCCATTCATGAATATGATCAGAGAGATGAGTAGCTCGATCCTGTTTCAATGATGTTAGGAGGTGCGTCCCAATTTCATAACAAATTGGTAACTGAAAGTGTGTGAGAAATTCCATGGAGAGAGAGTTGAAATCTTGAAATATGTCATTGGAGAGCTCAATGTACCACTTTGCAATGGTACCAATGAGAGTCCTTTGGAAAAGACATAGTAAAATTTGATCGTCAACCCAAGAGTTAGAGGAGCACCAAAGATGGTATGTCATAACATGCGCTTGGGAGTCTTCTCCAGACTTGTCTTGAAACTTGGGACAATCGCCAGGGATTTTAGTAGGAATTGGGGGCCAATATGGATTATGAAGGATAGGATCATTTGTCAACTTCAACACATCGAGCAATACTAGCGTAGCAAGGCAGGGAAATTGAGTATTGAAAGGCATTGCATGCCTTTGATAGAGACCAGTATTGGGATTCCAACCAGGTTGGGAGAAATTATGACCCCATATGTTCTGTCCCAGAGGATTTTATCCATAGGGGTTATAATTCTGATAATTCTGCCTATACACCGATTAAGGACTAGGATATTGATTCTGACTGAACCACTGTGGTCCTATCTGAGCAACATATGGATTTTGTTGTGGAATGTAAGTGGTGCCTTGAAGTGGACCTTATACCATCAAATATTGATCGTGAGGAATAAAATGTGGGCCTTGAGGCTACGCAAGCTTCCCTTAGGGTGTAGGTTGACCTGGATGCCGAGGTTGAACATGATGTCCCTAGGGTTTAGGCTGGCCTAGATGTTGAGGTTGGACAGACTGTCCCTAGGATATAGGTTGGCCTAGATGTTGAGATCCACCCAGCTGCCCCTGGGGTATAGGTTGGCCTGATGGTTGAGATGATCCAAGTTTCTCCTGAAGACTAGGATGGCCCGACTAAGCAGTAGAGGGTTGACCTTGCTATACAAAATTTGGGCCTTGTTGAACATAAGGTTGGTTCTGTTGCACAACAGGTTGTCCCTGAGATATATAGGTTTTCCCCTCGGGAACATAAGACGCTCCCTGTTGAACATGAGGTTAACCAGCAGGACCATAGGGTTGTCCCTGTTGGACCGAAGGTTTTCCCTGAAAGGGTTATCCTTGTGGACCATAGGTATGTGAACTAGTTGGGGTAAATTGGCATCTGAGGCATTTGAATATATAATGGACCTTGTGGGTGAGGCCCACAGTGATAGATATGATTTCCGTGCTCATCGTAGTAATGTGAAGGATTGATGGGAGCTTGAACCTGTTGAGAACCTTGAGGGAAGTAATTTAGTTGCTGAATTGATCCAAATGGATATTGGTGGCCACGGACCTATTCCGTTTGGACCTGCACCATCAATTCTTGTAGCTTTCCACTTTCATCACAGCTTACTATTTTTAGTAGGTTTCTGGGTCCTGCACTACCGGATCCGTTTTGGGGCCCTAATGATCCAGGTGGAAATTGGTGGCTGCCCACCTATTCCATCTGAAATGACATCATTAGTTCTTTCAGTTTTTCAGTTTTAGCACAACTTCCTATTTTTAGTAGTTTTTTAGGTACTGAAATTCCAGAGCCATTTTGAAGCCCAAAACGAATTTTTTTGGGAAAACTGGGAGCAACATGGGTCTATATATCGATGTTTCTCCTAAAAAAATTGTACTCATTGGATATATATTTCTAATGAGGTATGGTGCACATCAAACAGAGATCGAATGCCAAAGTTACGTCCCTGGGAAGTTGAAACACCAATTTACCCAAACGGGGCCCATAGTTTTGGCGCTTCATCTCCTAGGATTAGGATTTTGGACCTTTAGAGTTTTCCATTGTTTCTAAATAATAAATAGTCCCTCGAGGCTAATTTTAACACAATTTAGAGGATGAAGCCACCACATCTCTCCTCAAATATGAGCTACCATCGCCCCAGCTAGTTTATTTCCATTTTGTCTGTAAACATATTTCAGTTATTTCATATTAATGAAATGAAGTATTATTTCTGTTGCATCTCTGTTTTTATGTCTATCTATTTATTTTATTATCTTCCTGCATAAATTTGGATCAGTAGTATCAGAGCAATTTTCTCTTTCTCTTACTTTCTTTGCATGTTCGCAATGCGATCAGGGTATAAGGACTAAGGGCTCAATCTAGTTGAACCCTTGCAAGAACAACCTCACAAACTCCAATGACCTCCCATGGTGGAAGAAAATAAAGACGAGGGAGTAGGAGATCCTATCAAAATATTGCTCGAGGAGGCCCTCGAGAAACAAAGGAACGCAATGATAGATAATTTTTCTCAAATCCTTCAACGACTGCCCACCTATAGCGCATCTGCATCCAAAAGCCACTCTGGAGGCACCACTCCCTTCAAGATACCTGTAAAATTTGACATTCCTATATTTGAAGGCCAGATAGATGCAAGTGCCATAGATAGATGGTTGATTTTTTTGGAAGGGTATTTCTCGGTCCATGATTTCTCCGACCGAGAAAAGATTATTTTTGCAATCCTCAAAGTCGCCCCCCATGTCAAAGATTGGTGAGAAACCTACTGTGAGAAAAAGGATAGGAAAAAACACTCTCTGTTCTCGGCCACACCCACTTGGAATTTGTTCTGAGACGACATCAAGGAACAATATTAATATTTTGGGGAGCTATGAGGACAAGTACATCCAATGGACCACGTTGCGGCCGCAAAGGGATCAATATGTGCACGAATTGGCGAATTTGTTCCATAACCTACACACAAAGTTGGGCATTAAATATTCAGAGAGAAATTTGATGCTCAAGTACCGTAGCTATCTGCACAGACACATTCAGGAGGAAATGGATTTCCTTGACATTACATTTCTTGGCATGGCATATCGCTAAGCTGCCAAGATCGAGAAGAAATTTAAGCAGAAGAATCGAGACTTTGGATCTGCGAATCTGAAGCTAGGGAAAGGCCCCCACAAACCGCAGAAAAAGGGGCAAGGCCAAAGTGGGGGAACTCAGAAAAACACCACAAATCCAAATAAGGACACAAGGAAGTGGTGTGAATTTCATAATAGCCCTACTCACAACACAAACGAGTGTCGAGCTAAACAATCGTCGGTGGTCGAGCTAAAGGCACCCAAATCAAATGCATGTTTTGATGCTGAGTCAGAACCAGACAAATGCAATTAAAAAGGGAAACAGATCATTGATGCATATCCTAGTGCCATTGTTTCCACCACCAAGATCTAGAGAGAGGATCCTGAGAATTGAGAGGAGGGGGAGCGCCTCTTCCATTCGCAGATGGGGGTGAAGGGTTCTCTTTTGCAATTCCTTGTCGACAGAGGAAGATAAAATAACCTCATTTCAATAGAGGTCGTGAAGCGGCTCGGACTACTGCCCATAGCACACCCACAGTCGTATACCATCTGGTGGCTTCACCTAGGGAGATATCTCCGCGTCCACCAGCAGTGTCACCTTCCATATAGTATCAAGCCATTCACGGATGAGGTATTATGTGATGTTGCTCCTCTTGATGTAGTTGATGTATTATTGGGCCAACCATACTTGTGGAGGAGACATGTTGTGTATGAGTCTAAGCCTTGTGTTTTTATTATTACTTTGGGAAATAGCTTGTATAGGATACTGGAGGAAGTACTTCCTCCTGACATCTCTTTGACTATTACAAAAAAACATAGTAAGATTGTTTCCCAAATGAGGAAATTTATTTTACTTTGTTGGAACAGGGTCTCCTAGCCTCTTTTTTGTCGAATTTTTTGCAATATTTAGTCTAGCACAGGAGGTTTGGGGATGGGACAAAACCCCCAATCATTTTAATGGGTCAAAAGGGTAGACTAAGGGTCCGCAAACCATAGTTTTCGGACCATAGGATATCGTAGGCTAGCATGATAGAAATATATGAGAAAATTGAGTCTAGAAGTAAGTAAGAATAGAGATAGGACCGATTTACGAACTGCGAATCTGTTGCATCGATTTTCTGGGTAAGGGCTCCTACTAGCTGTGTGCACGGAGTTTCCTGCTATGTGCAGACCCCGCTAGTTGTGTGCACTGGCCGATAAATAGTATGTAAGTGGAATCTGGTTATAATTATATGAGACGACTGTGTTGTGATCCCTGTGTTGTATCTATTGCTTAAAGATATCTTGCGGTTATTATTGTAAATGATATGCACGTCGATGTGATGTTCTGAATGCATAGATCTAGTTTACGTAATTACTTTGTTAACTGTTATTTTCTACACATGAAGTATTCTGTTAGATCTATTGTTATGGATATTGGGTTAAGGGCTTATTCAACGCAAGTCTGATAGAGCTGCATGTGCACCCTTTTATTAACCTTATCTCTCTCTCTAGGTGCGGAAACCTGGTTCCAGCACCTTCCCATACTACTTCGGGTGAGACCTTGGTCTGCTTTGCAGGCCATTGCCGAAAGGGCCAGTAGTATAGGAGTTTTTGGCAAACCTTAACGTTGAACCTAGGACAGGGCCCCTCAAGCCAACAAATGGTTATGTTGATGGGATAGGGAGAATTTCGAGAGAGAGATTAGGTAATGCCACAGGGACATTGTTAGCCACTAAAACCTAAATTAAAATATTGGTTTCAAGATAGATCCAGGAGTTTGCCCTAAAAGAGAATCGAAGTGAATGATTGGAAGAAAAAGTATATCTTCATGGAAGTCACACGAAATCTTCTTTGTGTCCTTCACATACGGGTTACAAGAGTGGTTAGCTCGATTAGTAGAGTTTTAGACTTGCTGGAAAGATGATCATATCACACAGTGGACCCCCAAGCTAGTCCGACAATTGGAGAATACTGACAATATGATTACCAGAACTCTGGTTCATTGCGTTGACAGTATATTGGGCAGATTCGTGATAGAATTTCTGTTGATCATTTTGTGTCATATTCGGAAGCCGAACGAAGATTTTTCAAAGGATTTAGAGGTAAGTTCTTAAAAACCTTACCGTTGTTGATTAAAATGCTATTAGGTGAAAAAGGTATCTTGTGTGGCTACACCGAATGAATGACCTCCAATCAGAGTGTAAGTACAATGCGACGTTGTAAATACTACCAGATTAATCAGGAAGGAGATAGATTGATATACATCCCAGTAAGGGAATCATCGGAGCATAACCACGAAGGGGCTACGCAAAGGAGAACCACACCCCCCGACACACCAACATCAGATCTTCATAGGGATAAGAACTCTCCTACACCTTGCCTACCACCCTTAGAAGATGACATGGCCAAGCACATGAAGCTACCTACCTTCAAGGGTGCAAAGGATGAGGACATGGATCAATTTTGGTCCGTAGCCGAATCTGTATGGACTGTGAAAAATGTGAGCAATGATGCTATCAAACGAGTGCAGCTATCCATGGAATTTGAGGGAAGGGCACTGGACTGGTTCATGGGATACATCTGTCAAAATGTGAATGCATTCATACAGAATATTAAGGATTCCCTAAAATAACAATTCTAGAAGCCTAAGTCATACGCTCAATGTGTGGTTGAACTAAAAGAATTTAAGAAAGGACCTACAAAATCCATTTGGGACGCTGAAAAACGATTAAAAAAGGTTATCAGTGATGGGGGATTTGTCTACGAAGATAAGAAACATAAAGGATGGTTCATTTCTATGCTATTACCACACTTGCGTGGGCCCATGGGACAGCAAAAGATTGGATCTCAGGAGGAAGCACTAGAAATAGCTACGAAGTTAGAAGCTGCACCCAGATATGATACGCAGTTCGTAGCTCTGCAAATCCAGAACCAATTGGAGGCAATGCACTTAGAAATTCAAAGCTTGATAAATGACCGTGGTAAGGAAGCCATCCCAGATGTATGGTGCATATGCTACAAGGGACTAGCTCATTCTAAGGATCAATGTCCATTGCTATCAGACTACATGAAAGCTGCGGGTTCGAGCCCTCTACGACCCAGGGAAATGGATGGCCCCAACAGTCTGATGCTATGGTGTGCAGATTGTCGGGTGGTAGGAAGACACAACATGGATCATTGTCCGTGATTGGGTGCTTATGTACCGGAATTAAAGCAGCAACGGTGAAGATTTTTCTCGTCGGTAGGCCATGACAAACAAAATTGTCGAACCCTTGACCTTATGGTAGATAGGGGAAACTTATACAGAGTTCAAGTTGATCCATCATCACCATTGTCTCCTTCAGGACGGGGGGGATCCCCACCAAGAGGAAGGGGAGGAGGAAGAGGGGGAAGTGTCGGTCAAGGGCGCGGACAGCTGACTTTTTATAACTATGGGGATGTGGGACATTTCACACAAGACTGCCCAAACATAGCACGCCAGTCTTATAGATATTTCCGGCAGTTTGACCATTTCATTGAAGACTGCATGGTGCTAATAACAAAAATGCAAGAAAAACAACAAACACCTACGCAGAACATGCAAAGAGTTAATGAAAAACCATGGGACGATGGGCCAATTATTAATTTAGTCACGCGCAATGGAATCTCCACAGGAGGGGCTAAGGAAAAAGTGGAAGTCGAGCCATTAATCCTAAGGGCCGACGACAAAGCAAAAGAGGTAAACCTAAAAAGAGAAAAATAAACCTTCATCGAAACACGGAAGGAGGTTACTAAAGATGAAACACCAACCAAGGGGGTAGCAAATCCAAGGGAGGACGAGGCATTCAAACCATTCCTCCAAGATTGTATGAAGCTGCTACACAACCAGAAGGCTGTAGAAAATCTCCAAGCCCTAATAGACAACTGCGCGGAAAGAATTTATCCACAACACAAAGTAAAGACATTGAATAAGATATGCAAAAATAAAAAGAGGACCGGCCGAGATATGCGCATGACTACTTAGATTGGGGAATACGAAACAGACCAAGTAATCCTTGACTTAGGTTTAGATGATAATGTCTTACCTAAGCAAACCTGGTAGTGAATGGGGGAACCTCGGCTAGAATGGTCGACTATTCAGCTACGGATGGCTAATCAGCAAAACATTATCCCATTAGGAATATTGACGAGGGTAGTAGTAGATATTGCAGGTGTTAGAGTCCACACCGATTTTGAGGTAATATAGATAGTAGAAGACGCAGACCCTTACCCTACACTCCTGGCTCTGGATTGGGCCATTGACATGGGAGGTATTATTAATTTAAAAAGGAGAAGTATGTTCTTTGAAAATGAGGACACAAGGGTAATTGTTCTGCTAGATCCAATGGAAGGAGAACGGTATACGGAGTCGATTCAAGAAGAGGAAGATGTTGATAATATATTCAAACTGACCACCCAAGATGACGATTGGATCAACCCCACGGCTGACAGTATGCTATGATGGGAAAAATATAGTGAATGCTTATCTGACTCAGATGAAGAAATTGAAAACTGGAAAAACCAAATGCATGACGTATCCTCGCTAAGGTGTCTTAAAATCACGAAGAGCTTCTGATGTATTTCTTTAGAGGTAAGAGAACTACCCCATTTTTATGACTTTGGTAATGTTGAAGATTTCCTGGCAGCAATTGAGGCAAGTGTTCCTAAGGAACGACGAGTCTGTGCCTTAGACTTGGCCATGGGTGCAATCCCTGCATGTTGGTGGGAAACCCATAAAAGAAACTTCCGAAACTGGGAATAATGTCGCAGGATGTTGATTTTTTGATTCCAAAGACCAACTAACCCACTGATAGAACTCTTCTCGGGGAAAGGGAATTTGCACAGGCATGCGACTCATTGGTTATAATGAGTCGATAAAGATACAACGAATTAATGGGTCCATAGGTCTTTTCACTCATTAGGGCCAATCCCAACCTCCTCGTACTTGGACACAGAACTACATCAACGTACCAGGCATTGGAGTATGATGGTCGAAGACTTCATACGAACGTTTGGACTAATGGGAGGTATCGAGCAACTCAACAAAGCCTTGCAGGACATCTATGCTTTGGTATTCAGTGGAACCCACCCTGGGATAGAATGTGTTGCGCCAGCTTGGGATGTGCAGCTACAGGATGTCATAAATTGTATAAATTTTTCAATAAAATCATGTGATGAAGATCCCAGAAACATTAGCACTGAAGAATCAGAAGGGGAATGGGTTTTTACAGATCCATTGTTGCAAATAATTTATTTCACCAAACCTCTGAAACTGAAAGAAATTAACATTAGCTTGGAGGAGCAACCCAAGATGTCTAAGATCGGGGACTACTGGGACGATGAAACGGTGGGAAAAGTTGCGGAGCTGCTAACTGAATATCAGGACCTATTTCCATCCAAGTTCTCAAAACTTAAGGGGATCTTGGGCGATATGGGAGCTATGAGGACAAAATTGAAGCCAAATGTGCGGCTTTTCAAACAACGGCCCTATCTCCTAAACCCGAAATACAAGCAAAAGGTCAAGGAGGAACTCAAGAAAATGGTGGCCATAGGTATCATCGAACCAGTCGACCAGTCAAACTGGGTAAGCCCCATGGTAGTCCAAGAGAATAAAACTAAAGGGGAAATAAGGATCTGCGTCGACCTGCATAAGCTAAACAACGTCTGTTTCCATGATATGTTCCCCACACCATTATCCAACGAGGTCCTAGATAATGTAGGAGGTCAGGAGGCATATTAATTTAGGGTACCATCAGATATGTATTGCCCCTGAAGATCGTAGCAAGACAACTTTCAGTATATTGTCATGTCGTTTGGGTTAAATAATGCGCCTGCCATCTTTTTGCGAGTTGTTGTGGTCGTGTTCAAGGAGTTCATGGACAAGTTCTTGGAAGTTTATTTTGATGATTGGACGGTGTTCGGGTTAGTGAAAAACCATGTATCAAACCTATGCATGATGTTGGATGCTTGCAGAAAACACCAGATCTCCCTCAACATCAAGAAATGCATCTTTTGTGTCCCATTCGAAATTTTGTTAGGACACGTGGTTTGTCAGAAAGGGCTAATGATGGACTTGGCCAAGATCGCGATTATCATTAATTTGGCAGTTCCAACCATAGAGAAATAGCTTCGCTCCACACTGGGTCACACAGGTTATTACAGAAAGTTCATACAGCGGTACGTGTTGATCACTACCCCGATGGAAAAGCCACTGAAGAAATATGTGTCGTTCTTCTAGTATGATGAATGTCACAAAAATTTCGAGCTGCTAAAAGAAAAAATGGTGACTGCACCTATCTTGATATTTCTTGATTGTGCTAAGACCTTCCATGCCCATATGGATGCATCAAGGATTCCCTTGGGGGTTGTCCTGGCGTAGCCTAAGGAAAGGGATATTGATCACCTGATGGCCTTCGCTAGTAGGAAGTTTTCCAACGTAGAGCATAACTATTCTACCATGGAACGGGAAGGGTTGGCAATGGTATACATCCTACAAAAATACAAGAACTATTTACTAGGAGGGGATTTCAAGATGTTCACATATCATTCGGCCTTAAAATACCTGGTCAATAAGCCGGTGTTGGGGGGGAATATGTTGGTGGTTGTTTCTTTTTCAGGAGTATGACTTTGAAATTATTGTAAATCTAGGAAGGTTGAACACTGGGCCAGAAAACTTGTCCAGAATTAAGAATGGGGAAGAGCTAACTAACTTTGATGAAGGGTTGCCGGATGCACAATTTTTCGATATTAGGGTGAGTGATGACCACTTTGATGATATTATCCACTTCTTGACTACAGGTACAACCCCAGATGGATACTATGTGCCACATAAGAAAGAGTTTGTCACCTGCGTAGCCAACTTCACTATCATCGCAGGTCAGCTCTATAAGTTAGGGGCAGATGAGGTACTGCGGAGGTACATTCTCAAACATGAGAGGCCATCTATTCTAGCCGAGGCTCACGGAAGAGTCATGGGAGGTCATTACACAGGTAAAGCCACTGCGTAGAAGATATTACGAGTCGGGATCTGGTGGCCCACACTATACAGAGATGCACATAACTATTGTTGGGCCTGTGACACATGCCAATGAACTGTGAAACCCTCATGATGGGATCAGATGCCCCTGCAGCCGCAGATGGCCTTGCAAGAATTTGAAAAATGGGCCATCAAATTTGTAGGCCCCATTAACCCCCCAAAAAAGAAGACAGGTGCTTGGTATATCACTACGGCTACAGATTACGTTACCAGGTGGGCAGAGGCTAAAGCCATCAAGGAATGCACTGCGGATATGACGGTGCACTTTATCTTTGAGAATATCGTAACCAGGTTTGGATGCCCAAAAATCTTGATGAGTGACAGAGAAACTCACTTCGTTAATGAAACAATTAAACCTCTGATAGAGGAATTCCAGATCCACCATGCCAAGAGCACCCTATATCATCCACAAGAGAATGGAGCTATGGAGGCATTCAATAAAATTTTGGAACAGGTGCTCACCAAATTTTTTAACGCACAACGAAGTGATTGGTTTGTGTGCATCCCCTCGGTACTCTAGGCATATAGACCTACGTGTAAAAATCTCATAGGACGAACACCCTTTTGCATGGTTTACACGAAGGAATCTATTATGTCTATGGAATAAATTATTCTCAGATTGTGTATCTTAGCCTTCACTAATATGGAAAATCCAGACATCATGGAGGAACAAGTAACGCAACTGGTAGCATTGGAAGAAGACCGGTTCATAGCCCACTTCCACTAGCAGGTTCAGAAGGTGCGAGAGAAAGCATGGCGTGATAGAAATATTTGGTAGAAGGTCTTTTCAAAAGGAGAGTTGGTCCTACTATATGATATTCAGTTTTCGAAACACCTAGGGAAGTTCTGCCAGCACTGGTTAGGTCCCTATATGGTAAAGGAAATCACCAACAGAGGAGCCGCCTGATTAGCTACATTGCACGGTGATCTTATGCCAGGATATGTTAATGGGAGTCAGCTGAAGCCTTATCGGGACTCCTCTGTGCTGATGAAATGACTATATGGTTGAAGTAGTTGTATAACAAATGCCACCTGCAGGGCTGGTGTAACTAGATGGACGCACAGGGAGGATGCGACATCTGTGCAGGTGGGGTTCGTAGTGGGAAAAACTAGCCATTGGAACAGGGTGGGTACTTGGGAAACTATGCTCCCCTTTTAAGGGAGTGGATAACAGGAAATTAATATGGCAAATTATGAGGACTTTTTACCATTTCCGTAATAATGAGGGTAAGTTAAGGATCTATGACCTGGTTTTCCCTTGGGACGACTATAAGATGGGGAAAGTTCAGCCTGTGGGGGTCGCAGATTGGTCTATCTTGTTACCCTTCGACCACTCTGATACACATCATCTTCTCTAGCTAACTGTTGTCTGCATGACTATGCGAACTGCACCATCTGACAGTAGCACTGCTAAATTTATCTTCGAAGCCAGGATGCCTGCTACCAACCCCATTGGCCCCCCACTTGGGACGACATCTGAAGAAGAGGGATCTGATGAAGTTTGAGAAGTAACCCCTATAGCGTAGGAAGTCATTTCCACCTAAGCCACACAAAAAGGCAAAGATAAGTTAAAATAGGCATAGTGGGCGGGTGTAAAGCCTTGTACTTCCCCCCAGATTCATCACTCCCCTAGGAAATTTCCCAAGCAGAAATCACTTGTCATCCCTCTGAACCCATGGTGCTCATGGTAGAAGGTCTACAAGAAACTTCGCTGACCTAGTTACTGCCTTATGTTCGGCCACGCAAAACAATGTCACGTATGCCCAACGTGGATTTTGTCCGTTCTTATCTTCAAATGTCGTTGGTCCCCAAAGAAGTGACTCAGCTGAGGGACATGGTTGGCCACCTCCCCAACATAACGTTTGATGATCATGACTTGGGCAACTTGGATGATTTTCCTTCGCTAGCTCCACACCTGTACTTGGAATAGGTCATCAAAGATGGTGTGCCCAAAGTGGAGCCATTGGTTTGGGTCAAGGGACTAGCCGGCGTTGGAATTTTGAACCTATTGTGAATTCCTCACTTTGATCACTACAACATCACTAGCTTAGTCATTCTCCAATTGTTGGAACTTGTTCATGATGGCTTCTTGTGGCTCTGAGGCCACATACCAATTGATTCTAGTCTCATTCACCACATTACTAGCCTTCCTATGCATGGACCTAATCCATGGGACAACATGGGAAAGAAATTCGAGCATCACCTCGCTAAAGTTGTCCAAGACAGGTACAAGGTCCATCGTAACAAGCGGGGCTTCCTAATTGATGCAATCAATGACCCAGGAATGCTCCCGAGAGCTCAAGTCCTTGCCTGTAAGATGATGCAGAAATGTCAGGCGGTGACTACCCCTACTCATGTAATTAAAGTAGCAGGCTAGTGTGAAAAGGGCATCTTCCATAACTGGTCCCAGTACCTGGTGGAATAATTCCTCGGCAATGTGCTTGAGGCTCAAGAGCATGGAAAAGCATTCTACTATTCATGGCTAATCTTGCTGATAGTATTAGTTTCCTGGGAAACCCCAGAAGAAGCAATCTTTCCCCCTTTGGAGCCTGGCATGTGCGAAGGGGCGCGGTTTGCCAACCTTTGGGACTCTAAGGACCCCCAGCAGATTGAGGAAAATAAGACCTTCTGGATACTCTATGATGGTGCTATCATTGTAGCCATTGATTCCCAACCGCGCCTATCCCCAACCGTCTATGGCAAGCATAACCACATCGTTACATTTCAGGTAATAATGCATAATGTGAAAATTCGGGCCCATAAGGAACACACTTGGCATAATATTCCATATATGAATGCAAAGGCTAAAATTGAACAGGTCACCACTACTTGGCCACTGGAATGGAAGGTCATCGCCTCACCCACCTCTTTAGACGTAGCAGGTACATGTGGCCACTAGGCAGTATCCAAACCAACCGTTCCTCTTAGCTTAGAAATGGCGTCAATGATTCCTACCATCACATCGCAGGTGACCCCCAGAAGTACTACCATGCAGTCTAAGCTAGACTCCCCACTGTACCAGAACATAAAAAACAAAGAAAATTCAGGTACGTCTGTCCTACAAAGTCTTAAATGACCCTGTAGACTGTCTCAAGGGCCTCGCAAGAAGCGTAAAGCCACTAAGACTGGCACCAACGTGGAAGTTACCCTAATGGAGGATGATCTTGACAATATTTCTAATTATTTCACCACTATGGTTGTGGATCAGTGGATTACTTGAGAATAACAGCACAAGGATGCTATGGAAGTTTTATAAATAGAACTGCAGACCCTCCAACTCAAAGCAGACACCCTTCAAGCGAGTGCAGATCAAACGAGGCAGAATCAAGTGAGTGAGCATCAAGTGAGGAAGTTGGGCCATCTTCCGTTACTACCCTAACAACCCCTATGGACAGCCGACTCTGCCAACTCCCAGGTGCTTCCCTTACAATGGAACCCTCTAACCTATGCAACCAAGTCTGGGGATGCCCAGTCGACCTTGATGTTAGTCGATTGGCCAACAAGTAGTTGCGCGAGCTATTTACTGCCATCACCAGTTAATAGCAGCACCAAGAACTTCGTGCATAGCAAAACCTCAGTAAGGCTGAACATATTATTGTGAACCAATTTGCTAAAGTTGCCCAGATCTAGGCTACGCATGTCGCCACTATCACACAATAAGCTACTTTGGAACAGCTGATCAACCGGCTCTGCGAAGATATGCCATAAGTAATTCCTACTTTCATCGAGCCATAGGCCAAGGTATAAAGATTGGTCGATGCCTTGAAGGCATCCCGGACTGAGGTATCAACTGTCAGGGCTGAATACGAACTTCAAACTACATTTTTGTAGGCCAAGCTTCAACTTGAAACCCCCCCGGAGGTGCGTGCCCAGCAAGCTACACTAATTACATAAGCCACAACTACTATCACAACATATATCATTCAGGTTGTCACTCTGCTTGAGAATGCTATGGAAATTTGGTCTCAGGTACAACACGATCCTCTCCTATTACAGATCGATCAAGACTTGACAATTTAAGGAATAGTACTTTGAGTACTGAGCATGATTTCCTCCTTGTTCCAAATTTCAAATAGCTAAGGTTTCCTTAAATCCAGCTGCTGCACAGAAGGATTAATTGCTCTCCTCCAACACAAGGAGCAGGCCCTCGATGAACATCTCGCGACCAAGGAGGATGCCCCAAGCTTTTAAGTGGACATAGACGCAAGGTGTGGTACGACAAGAAACAGTTCTTGATAGTAGTTACAGCATATGGAGGGACTAACATCTCAAATTAGAGATCATGCATCATAACCGAAGATGAGCCTCGTTTTCCACTTATCAGCCGCAAAGGAGCGTACCAACAATAGATGACTCACTGGGCCGTGACTTTTAACGAGTCACAAGATTGTGTTGGGGGACTGTTGGAATAGGGTCTCCTAGCCTCGTTTTTTTTCCAATTTTTTGCAATATTTAGTCTAGCATAGGGGGTTTTGGGATGGGTCAAAACCCCCAATCATTGAAATGGGTCAAAAGGGTAGGATAGCGCAGGCTAGCATGATATAAATAGATGAGAAAATTGAGTCTATAAGTAAGTAAGAATCAGAATAAATATAGGACTGATCCTCTGATTTATGAACCGGTGAAATCTGTTGCACGATTGTCCGGGGTAAGGGCTCAAATTGAAATGGGTCAAAAGGGTAGGATAGCGCAGGCTAGCATGATATAAATAGATGAGAAAATTGAGTCTATAAGTAAGTAAGAATAGAGATAGGACTTATTTACGAACTGTGAATATGTTGTGTCGATTGTCTGGGTAAGGGCTCCTGTTGGCTGTGTGCACGGAGACCCTGAGTCCTGCTGTGTGCAAACCCCGCTAGCTATGTGTGCGGGTCGATAAATAGTCTGTAAGTGGAATCTATTTATAATTACATGAGAAGATTGTTTTGCGATATTTCTGTTGTATATCTTTCTTAAATATATCGTGTGGCTATGATTGTAAATGATATGCACATGGATGCGTTGTTCTGAATGCATAGATCTTTTTTACGTAATTGCTTGGTTAAATGTTATTTTATGCGCATGAAGTATTATGTTAGATCTATTGTTACGGATCTTGGGTTAAGGGCTTATTCAAAACGGGTCCGATAGAGTTGAAGGCACCCCCTTTTATTAATATTCTCTTTTTCAAGGTACAGAAACCTAGTTCCAGTACCCTCCCATACTACTTCGGGTGAGATCTTGGTCTGCTCTGCAGACCATTGCCGAAAGGGCTTGTAGTATAGGGGTTTGTTGGAAAACCTTAACGTCAAATCTAGGTCAAGGCCCCTCGAGCCAACATACTTACAACTCGCTCACAGGGAAAGAATAAAATTGTGGCCACAACCTTGAAATAGGGCTCCCCTACACGATTACAGCAGATGGACAAAGTCATGGAGGAATACAAGGACATTTTCTCCTCACTCACAGAGGTTCCTCTACACTGTTAGGACAAGCACTCCATTGATTTGACCCCTGACGCACCGCTGCCTGATGTTGCCATACCTAATGAAACTACACAGACATAATCCACACATGTACTATCTAAGGCTGATAAAGAAACCAAATTTACTAAATGCATCCATCATGTCTGCCCATAGGTCCATGACATCTTCGACAAATCTAATACCATGTTCAAAAGAATTTGTCTCATCTCATGGAGGATCTCAACCCAATGGGAACCATTTCTTCCTAAGGAGGGAGGAATGATCCAAGTGGATATCAGTGGTCACCCACCTATTCCATTTGGACTTACACCATCAATTCTTGTAGATTTTCACTTTTAGCACAACTTACTATTTTTAGCAGGTTTTCGGGTCCTGTAATTTCGTAGCTATTTTGGGGCCCTAATGATCCAGGTGGATATTGGTGGCTTCCCACCTATTCCATTTTAAATTCCATCATCAGTTCTTTCAGTTTTTCAGTTTCAACACAACTTACTATTTTTAGCAGCTTTTAGGGTCCGTAACTTCCAGAGTCGTTTTGAGGCCCAAAATGACATTTTTTGGGAAAATTGGGAGAAACAAGGGTTCATGGGCCAATGTTTCTCACAAAAAAACTTTCAATCCTCATATAAATATTTCTAATGAGGTATGGTGCACGTCAAACGAAGATTTTATTCCAAAGTTACATCCCCGGGAAGTTGAAACACCAATTTACCCAAACGGGGCCCATAGTTTGGGCTCTTCATCTCCTAGGGTTAGTTTTTTGGATGTTTATATTTTTCCATTGTTTCTCAATAATAAATAGGCCCTCAAGCCTCATTTTAACATAGTTCAGAGGATGTAGCCACCACATCTCTCCTCAGTGATAAGCTACCATCACCCTAGCTAATTTATTTCCATTATGTTTGTAACCATATTTCAGTTATTTGATATTAATGAAATGAAGTATTATTTCTGCTACATATTTGTGTTTATGTATATTTCTGTATTTTATTGCGTTCCTGTATAAATATGGATCATCAATGGCCATCATATATAGGTCATACGTCAAACCTCTAGGAATAAGATTAGAGGAGATAGGCGCACTACCAGTAGGTTGATGGACTCTCGATATTTGAGGCTGTGATCCACTCACGACGGTTCCAAAAGGTATCATGGAAGCAATAGGAAGCATCCCACGAATAGTAGAAGATGGTGGTAATCACATAATCACACTAATAGAAGGTGTGGATGAAGCCACACAAATGGTGGGTTGGGTTGGGACATATGTAATGACCGTCGACACGATAGGAGTCGAAGGGGATGGACCTGATACAAAAAACCCCTCTGAAGGAGTCGATGTACCTGACCATATCAGATTCTGATACAAATATGTAGCACCAAAAATGATCTAACTCAACGAACGATAACCAGCTGGGAGATATGAAGGTTGTGAGGAAGGTTGACCCGAGACACAAGGAAAACTCTCTGGAGGGAACTCATATTCTCTCGTAGAAACATAAATATCTTCACTACTAATAAGACTCATGGCATCCATTTCGGATGAATACATGTTGTTGGTGAAAAGGTGATGAGCAGAGGCAAGTAAAGCATGGGGTAGTGGTGATTCAGGCGGTTGTGAGGGATCTTCCCTCAAAAAGGCCCAAGCATCCGAAGGTTTCCAATTGATATCAAATGGTTCCTCAGGAGGAGATCGAGTGGCAAGAGGTTGAACAATCGGAATAATAGAATTCTAGTAACCTATATTCCTAACAGACTGAGATGTCTCTGAAGAAACTTCGGGAAAAGGTTTTTCACTCCGAAATAATGAAGGATACGACAAAACTGGTGGTTCCACCACCATGACTTTGTCTCAAAAACAAGAGAGAAAAGATATGATCAATTTGAGGCTTCAAGACCAATCACTAAGGAATTACTTATGAACAAGAAAATAAAATAATTTTAATGGGCGTGTGATCGTAGGTAATCAATTTTATGAAATTGAAACAAAACTCTGCATTTTCATATTTTAAGAGTCGAGAAAAGGGAAAAAGATGACTCTATTCACTTTCAGGTTGGACAAGATTGAAAGGAAAAGTGCTCGATGATCTTTTCAAATTTTAGATAGTCATGGAAAGATCAAAATGACTACTCAGGAACTCTAAGCAAGAGGGTGTACCAAGCTCCCATGAACTGCAATATCCACCTTGGTGATCAAATGAAATATAAATTACCAAGGACTTAACATACGTGTAGGAAGTCTCCCCGAATGTTGTGTTCGGTGTATCACGGTTACAGGGAAGCAGACTTGACCTCCTATGGATATAGGATTGCAACCTATCAAGGTCTCCCTTTATATGCTCGATGGTATGGGGTGCACAAATCTATACTAGTGTTTTCTAATGCCAGATGGTGAATGACAGATACTAGTTTTAACGACGTTGGAACACATCACTGGCCTAGACCTATAAATGTGAGTGTTAAGTTTCAATGCTTCCTTAGGTTGATTGAGTTCATTTTAAAGTTTATCTTGAAATTATGTTTCAATTTCAAGGCCTTACTGAATGTAATCTCAAATCTCTAATGCACAACTACATGAGAAATAATATCATTCCAATTTGATGAACAAATAGCTAAGAGAGGGATAGAAGTTCATAACGAAGCAGTAATCAATCAAATGAAAGAAGAACTTTTCCTAATGCTACTAACACAACCAAAGTAGAAAACGAAAGGATTTTCTCTTGTTGTTCACTTTTTAATGAGAAAGCTACTAATGCAAAAGACTACTTTTCATTTTCAAATAGAGAGAAAGAATGCAAATTTGTCTCTTTTATATGAATGAGAAGAAATAATGCACTGTTACACTAAAAGGAAAAAACGAACACTAGTTTTTAGCAACTCGAATGAAATGATCCAACACGAAGAGACCAATCCAAAGCGAATGTAAAACGTACTCAAAATAGACACACATTCCTTCACAGAAAAATAGGACTTTCAGATCGACTCAATGAGAAATGTCATCTATGCTTAGGGTGACAGATGGAAGGTCAAACGGACACCAAGATAACAGTTCGATGACCCAACAACACATAGAATCGAGAGAAAATGCCAAATAATCTATCTAAAAGCTGAAAAATACAAAGGGCTAGACTGACTCATACACAACTTAGAAGCTCAATGAACATGTGGCCGAACAAGTAATGGAATATTCCTAGAAATCCTAGGATGATGAGCCACACAGGTCAGATGAGATTAAATTAACTAAAAATAATGAGACATAGAAGTTAAAAATAATCCAAGTGGACTAATCTAGGAAGGAAAAACCAATCCAGAGGGAAAGATGTACTGTAAAAATCAGGGAAGAGGCCCAAATCCAAACCTACAGGATTCAGCGCGACTATTCAGCTGTAATCTATGCTGAACAAGGGAAATCGCACTTGAAAAACAAGCAACCAGCACCAAATAGTGTGATTGTCAGGGGCACAGTAGTGTCGCGCAAGGAAACCAAGGAAAGGAGAAAGAGAAGCTAAGGAAAATCCAGGATTAACACTCTAAGAATAGGTAAAATGGCTTGAAATAGTCAAACATGCAAAACAAATTAGAGAAATGAAAATATGACCAAATTAAGACAGACAAGAAAAACTCTAAACAAATCAACGAGAGACAACAGACACCTTGATCCCCAGTATGGTCGCCAACTTGTTGAGTAGGAAAATCCCCTCTATGGATAGAGTCCATCCCTCTAGCCCTAGGGTGGGTCTAGCAACAAGGTAACATGTTGGACTCCTGAATTCCTAGCTTATAAATGAAATATGAACTAGAGCAGATATCCTACCTCGGTCTAATGCTTTTGTCATGGCATGTGGAAGCGATCCTTAAATATTTGTATTCACGCCTTGCACTCCGTGTTGGTGACGATGTTCACGCGTCTACACAAAGATCAAACAAACAATAACAGCATACAAGCATATACATTCATCTACAACTATTCAGTTCGTCAAGGAGAGCTAAACACTTTGCATATAAATGCAAACAAAGTTGGAACTAGAAACTAGTCATGTATTATTAATAGAGAAAAATAAGTTTACAACCTTATGCCTTAAAGTCACAGATCTCTTTCAATGGGTTCAGTCGAGCGTGTCTCAAGAATTCGTTTAGGATTGGACTTGATGAGGCAATGGGCCTAAACTCTCTCTCAACAATGTATTCTTCTCTGCCTTCTTCTACACACCAGCTATAGTAATGACTGTTCAACTAGCTGAATCAATGTAAGGGGGAAGAATTTATAGGAGAGGAGGAGGAGGTTTTGGATCCCACATAAGGTGGAGGAGAGGTCTATCCCTTGGGGGAGTTGCACAATTGTAGGAACCAACAAGCCAAAGGGAGAAACTCGGCGTGATTCAGTCAAACAAGCTATGATGACTCCGCTCATGAAATTTTTAAGCATGGAAAATTCGTTTCTACTTCAAAAAAATTTCCAAAAATAGCTCGGTGTGGGTGCCCTTCTAATACAAAGCACCAAATGGCATGGGGCCCAGCGTTAATTTCTCCATGGGGACAAGGCCATAACTTCCTACCAGCGCC
This sequence comes from Pinus albicaulis, assembly GCA_034641835.2. Classification (NCBI taxonomy): domain Eukaryota; kingdom Viridiplantae; phylum Streptophyta; class Pinopsida; order Pinales; family Pinaceae; genus Pinus; species Pinus albicaulis. The sequence goes on from CM076579.1 coordinate 1,210,913,795, forward strand.
GACCCAAAATCATATGTTTTTGAAGGTCTGTTTGAGGAATGAGCAAAAAAGAAGTTGTTATTGACATGCTAAAGGATGCAATGACATTCATGGAAATGTATGACAGTACATAGAAGTCACTGAAATGGTCCTCCAATGTTCGAGATGGGGATTGCAGGGATGGTGACAAAATATTGTGTAACAACAACAGTGTCTTGTTCCATATCACAGGGAATAGATATCTCTTTAGTGACTTGGAGGTGAAGGACCTCCAATAGAATAAAGAGTTTGGAGATGATGAGAGGTATAGCGCGACCAGGATAGGTAGAGTCACCTTTCAGAGGGAATATGGCTCCCCTCTTAGACTGGAAATTTTTTTGTATGTTCCAGGACTAAAGAAGAATCTTTTTTATGTAAATATATTGGAAGACCATTATTTTGATGTCATATTTTAAAAAGGAAAGGTTTTTCTTAGACATGTCTCCATGGGATGAGTAAAATAGATCAGCGTACGAGTCAAGAACCTCTATGCTCTCTAGGTTGAAGATGCATGAAAATATTTGAGGAGAAAAGTAGAGGTTAGTGACTTGGTGGTTGAGAGAAAGCCTAAATTACTTTTCAACTTGCAGCCTCAAAAGGTTGTGGAGCAACCTGAATTGGAGAATCGGAGAGGAGACCGAGTGGAGGCATCCACCCAAGTAGAGACCTATATGAGGGGGGAATTTCAATCCAAATGGGAAGATGGAGCACATGTAGCCATACCTCCAGGTGATAGGTGGGGTGATGTGAAGACATAATCCCAAGAGAAGAAATTTGGGTAGGATCCATTGATATGGCTTGTCTCGTGGGCCATATCTGGCTATGGGGAGCCCATAGTACACAGTAGCAAGAAGGATCGGTAGGATTGATGCAATTAGATGTCAGAAAGAGAAAAAACAGAGTGACAAATGTCACATACTGGAGCATAGATCAGAGTTGGCAGCAGTGCAGATGGCACAGATACAGATTCGACATAAGCGTAGAGTTTTCAATATATAGTACACTAACCGGTAGCAGTTAGAGACTCTGATGACATATGCATCATATTGATTCAATTTTTGGAGGCTTTTCAGTTTGAGGAGTTAGAGGAGAAAACAACACTAGAGAAGTGTTGCATGCATAACATTCCAAAGGTACCAGATCAGGGTAGATTGAATTCCTTTCTTGTTGAGAGGTAGTGTTGAAATTGGAAACAAGAAACAGTAAAAACGACATCCAAAAATGACACTGAGAAATGGTACCATAAGGGGCTTTTGATTTAATTTTCCCTTAATTAAATTGGAAGACTTGTATTAGTTAAATGAGTCGGTAAGACTTAGTTAGCTTAGGAAATTCAAGTTAGAGGTCAAATAGGAATCATTTAGAGTTATCCCATGATTTTAAGGGGTCCAGTTATAGTTATTTGTGAGTTTTAATTAGTTAACTCAAATATTTGAGTTAAAATCAATTTAACTAGTTCTAACTGAGATGTGAGCTAGTGATAGGTCCAATGAATTAAATATGATTTAATTCACAAGTAGTGGTCAATTAGTTAAAAAATAGTTTGGTATAAATGGTTTTTGCATGCCAGTTCTAAGGAAGGTCCAGTTGAGTTTGAGATTAAAGGGAAGATAACTATCAGTTTTATAATTAGAAAATTGTACAAGTCATGCATGAGGTCATCTGGAAGGCTTGAAGGTATTGTGCAATAATTATTTGGGATTTTCCTAATTAATATGGGCTCAATTAGCCCAAGAATGTGTAATAAAGGCAAGACAAGAAGAGGTAAGAAAAAGGTTAAATATTGGACCGATTCTGCTTAGATTGTATGCTAGATTCGAGTAGGATCAAAGTGAGATAGCTAGCAGAGTGCAGAGGTTTCTCAATGTGAGGAATAACATTGTTTTGTTTCATGATATTGACTTTATGAAACATACAGATAGCGGGGTTTTTAGCTGAGGCTTTCCCCATATACATCTTGTGTTGTGCGATTTATAATTTCTCTCTCTTACTTGTTATGTGATTGTGGGATCATATTTGGTTTCTGTAATTTGTAGAAGGATTAAGTATCTTGTTTTAGTACATTACAAGATTAGATTGAATCCCGTGGTTATATTTTATACAAGTATCTTCTCTTCTTAGTTGACTCGAGTAAGGTGACATGGACCTCAGGAATGTTAGAGTCAAGAAAGGTATCAGAGACCAATATTTTTATATGAAGGAGCTTAGGACAATTATTGGTGGCATTCCCAATAACATCATGCAAAGCGCATGGAGGAGTAGGATTTGGAGGCTTAGGAGGAGCTGGAGTTTTTTGAGGTGAATTTTCTTTGGTTCCCTTTTAAACGGATTTTCCAATCTCACCAGATGATTTTGCAATAGGAGTGGCTTCATGTTGAGGTTGTTGTGGAACTGAAGAAAAGGGAGTAGACACAACAGGTTGAAGCGGGGTCAAAGTAGTGTAAGACTTGAGTTGATCAGGAGGATTTTTTGTGGGAGGATCGATGTACTAGACTAGGATCCCTAAGGTAATGTTTTGAAGACTCAACATAGCCATTATAGGGGTGGAAAATTTTTTTGGTGGCGGGAATAAAAAAAGGTATCTGACCATAAGGGTAATGACTTGGAGGAAATTCCCCTAGATGGTTAAAATGTAGGGGAACGGTTCTAGGTTGGAAGGGATTAGTAGATATACTAGCAGAAGGAAATGGACCTTGAGGAATTATACCTAAAGGTTGGGTTGAGTTGGGAGAAGTAGGTTGTGGGGGGATTGGTTGCTGTGAAGGCATACCAAACCGCTTATTGGAAGCTCATGATGCTTGAAGCATGCAAACACTTTAAGATCTAGGCTTAGAGGGAACAGGTAGTGGGCCATAATAAGCACCAAGTAGTGTGGAATATTTGTAGACTCCAAGAGAAATAATGGTGAGGGAAGAGACATTCTTATCTCCAGTCATTGATGAGATATTGGACTGAGGATCATTCTAACATTGGGGATCATAGTACGTCAATATATCGATAGTAATGATATTTTCATTGTGAGGAAATCACATCTTGCGAAAGATATTATATGAGAGAGCGTACATGGAATAAGTGTAACTATGATTCTAGAGTATGTTATAATCTAATGGGGAATAAATGAATTTGATATCAATTAATATTGTTGTTGGAACAGGGTCTCCTACGAAGCTGCGAATCTGGTCCATTTTGTATATTTTTTATTATATTTAGACTAACACAGTGGTTTTTGGGTGGGTCAAAGCCCCTAATGCATTGTAAGCGGGTCAAGGGTAGACCAAGAGTCTGCAAACCACAGTTTGCAGACCATTGGAGGCGTAGGATAAAGTAATATAAATAGTTGAACCTTTTTTAGTAGATAGACAGAAATGAATAGAGATTGATACGAAGTACGAATTGCTAGATCTTGGGTTGGGTTGTTAGGGTTAGGAATCCTGCTAATTGTGTGCGTGGAGATCCTCTATCCTGCTGTGTGCAGACCCTGCTGGTTGTGTGTGCAAGTGGTATTTGGGGAATGTAAGAGGATTTTTGATAAGTAATATATGCGAAGTATTGCTGGAACTTATGATGTTTTCTGGATCTATTCTGTTATGATTAATATGAACTAATATTTTCTGCTTAAGCTACAAAATCATTTGTTTTATCTCTGCAATATGAAAGTATTTGCACTTATTATATTACTGTGATAAGACTGTTGTTGCACTTACCGATTGCATCTCTGTTAATGAATGCAAACTATCTATGTTGACAATATTGTCTATGATTATGTTGTTTTATGGTTGTAATTGATGACACGCACGTGGATACGAACCAACTAGAGCAGATCTGATAAGAACTATAGTCTGGTTACGTTATGGAACCTTGCGAATCTCCCCTCTATGTAGATCTGATAATTGTGGGCCTGTGTTATTACCTACTCTCTCTCAGGGTGCAGAAACCTGGTTCCAACACCCTCCCATACTACTTCGGGTGAGACTTTGACCTGCGCAAGTGGGTCACTACCGAAAGGGTCAGTAGTATAGGGGTTTGTTGGCAAACCTTCACCTCTGAACCTTGGTCAGGACCTATCGAGCCAAAAATTTTCTTTTCGGAAATAGTAATTAGACAGTTGTGATATAATTCAACGGGATGTTAGGGATGATCGTCCCAAGCATGAAGGGTGATGGTGGATGGGGATAGGTCAGGTGAACCAAGTTGCTTCCAAACACTAGCGACCATCGCACAAGTGGAGGTGCCTTTATCTATGATACATTGTTGAACAGTGGTGTTTCTTATGGATACTGGTATTTGAAAGAAAATGGATGAAGGAAATGGGGGATGCTCTGATTTGTCAACATCAAAGAAAATCATGTGATTTTCATAAGGATCCATAGATCCCAAAGTAGAGAGTAGAGATTTTTGTTTGGATGGGAATGTCTGGAGGAATTCTAGCATTGGCATGGAAGTAGGAGATTTTTCCAAGTCATCTACTATGTTATAGGTATGGGTGACTTTAGCAAAAGAAGAATTTCGATGTAATGGACCTTTAGGGATATTGGGGACAACCTCTACCTTAGGTGGAGGGATCTATAAGGTACCATTTTGTGACGACAGAGGCTCAGTGGAAACTTTGGGTTGGGAATTATTCATTGAATTTGTAAGAGGATTTTCATATTGGTGCGATCGGGTCTGGAAGTTGACTTGTTCAGTATTGATTTCATCGAAATTAAACATAAGGATCTGGTAATCATTGTGGCTAGATGGCGTAGGTTGGGGAGTTGCATTACCAGGTGTGGGTTGGGTAGCTATATATCCTTGATGTGGAAAAGTATTAGTAAGCACAAAGGGTTATCATGAAGCAGGAGGAGGAGGAGGAGCAATGGGTTGAGGTCCTCTAGAAGTAGCTGCTTGAGTTTCCCATACTTGCTGCATCTTAGGTAAAATGGGACACTCATGAGTATAATGGACAAAAAGGTTGCAACATGCACAAGGTTTATTCATATGAAGATCCTTTTTTTTTTTGGGTTGTCCTGCATATTGTTGGATTGTAAGGTGAGGCTGGTTTCCCTAGGGGGAATTAGGTGGTGAACCTTGGTTACCCAGATTATCTTAAGATGGATGGTTCCAGTTACCTTTCCCCTTGTTTTGTCTCTTGGTGTTGGGGAGATTGGCTTCGCTCTTCTAAGCATACATTTGACCTTGCAGAGGAGTTTTTTTTTGTGGCAGAGGTGGAGGATGCATGGGATGTTGGGGCGCTAGTGTCAGTGGTGCTAGAGCGCAAGGTGGTGCATACATATAGTAAGGAGATGGGGCAAAAATAGGATGAGAAGGTGAGGAAACAACTAGCCCTATCATTTATTGATGCAGATGGGATATTCATATGCGTGCTTGGCATTAGATAAGTGTTACCATGTGAAGGATTGGGAGGGGGATAAGTGTAAGAGGAATTGGTCCCCCCCTGGGGTTGACCATAACTCATTATAGGTTGAGCATATCATGGTGGTTAAGGGTGTGAAATGGATCCAATGATATCATTTGCGGCATGAGATTCCCCTAGTGCATTAGCAACACCGGATCTAGTCAGATCAGGAAGGACTGTATAAATATACCCTGACTATGCATAGATCAAGTCATATTTCAAAACTACTTGGAGCCCTTCTTACTCAGACTAGGGGAAGTGGGATGCGACATGTTTACCTATGGAGTCCAAAAGTGATCTAAGGAACCAATCCATATAAAAAAATTCCTTGAATTCAGGGGCCCTACACATGCTCCTCCTTTTGCCTAATTCTTGAACATGGTTAGATAAGCGACTGGTAGAAGTTTAATGGAAAGAAGTCAAGATTTCGATACCCCTTTCATAATGGAGAGGTAACTGAAATTAGGATATAAATGATTTGGAAAGAGTTGCAAAAGTGGAATTGGAGGCATGTGGTTGGTCCACATACCACTTAGCAAGATCTCCAGTAAGAGTGTGTTGGAAGAGGCGAAGGTGGATGGAATATTCAGTGATAGAATTGGATGAACACCACATATGGAATGAGTGAACATGAATTTTTGGATCTTCTCCAGGATTTCCTTCAAACTTTGGAATGTTAGAAGGAAGCTTGGTAGGCATAGCAGGCCAATTGGTGTCATGGAGAAGAGGGTAATTGATAAGCTGGCTAAAATCAGGGAGACTCAAACCAACCATGAAGGGTAGAAATGGAGGAGGAATGACCATACCGATAGAGGTTCCACTTGTGGGGTTACCTTGGTTAGTACCTTGGTTTCTTGCACCCATGTTAGTGTGACATGGTGATGGTATGGGTTGGGAAGACGTGGAATCAAATGAAGAATTGGAAGAATCAGTAGAACCATAGTCAGAATCAGGTCTCGAAGGAGGACTAGGTGTTTGAACTCTAGCTTGACGGGGAGGAGTAATATGTCTTAAATGAAACTGGGGGAGAAGGCCATCAATCTCCATGAAAAGTGCCTAGGGGTTTCAATGATTTCAATACAATGATGACTCAAAGGACTAAAGGATGATAGGGTAAAAAGAGAAAAAAACAATAAGCAAACATCTAGTGCAGTGGTGTCAAGTGTAAACTAACTATATTAATATGCTACTATAATTCAATCAAACACGTCTTACCAAATAAAAATGACATCTATCCTATAGGTGTTATAAATCCTCAAACAAGTCGTAAATCTATTATTTCATATGGCCATCCAAAAGAATTCTTACTTGACAGAATTTGATCCCCGAAAGTATAGTTGTCGAGAGAAAGATGGGGTATAGAACCAATTGATGCTCACAACAATTCCTATAGGTTGTTTTCCTATGATTTTTCACTAAATTTACCCTGGTCCCACGGGGGTGGTCAAGTCTTGAGCTTCTTGGTGATTATCCAACACACAAAATTCCCTACCACAAGTTGGGTAGCCCCAAGGAGAACTGCTCGCACAATTACCTAGCCTAACTGCCTCTGAATCGGATTTCTAATGCACTCTGGATTTGGATCGTGTGATGGTGAAGGATTTTAAGCTCCTTAATAAGTCTACTTCTATGTCTCAATGTAAGTGATTGATGGGTGCTATTAGAAGCATATCCCACTGATCCTACTCCTAAGTACACAGATTAATCTTCCCTAGTGCCCAAGTGGGCTTAATCTATGTGTGTTAGATTATTATTATGTGAATTTTTTCAAGTCTTAGGTTGGTGGTGTTAATCAAGTTCAGATTTGCTTAGGGTATGAAAATATTTGTGAAAAGTGTGTTCAGTGTATGAGTTAATTAAGCATGTTTTATGATGCCATGTGCTATTTAAATAAAGTGTTGAAAAACTGTAAATAATGTTATAAATGGATAGTAAAATAAATAGCCAATCCAATAACACAAACCCCACCCAAAAAGGCTATCAAACAATTAAAAAAGAGGCGGAAAAAAACTACTCAAAGACACACAAATGGCCTAAAACATATAATTACAAAGGGATTGTGATCTAAATGCACTAATATGTTGTAAATGGTGTAGAAAAACAATAAAAATAAAAGGTGAAAAATGTTGCAAAGGATAGGAAATAAACTCTAAAACCTAGGACACACAAAGGGGTCCTAAGGGGAAAGGAAAAACTAAACCCTAAACGGAGTAAAATGATGAAGAAACCTACCCTAGAGGGTTGTAAAATAGTGGATCGGGCCTTGAAAATAATTTGTTGAAAATTTTGTACCCTCGACTCCTCAACTCATCAAATCTCTTCCTAAAAAATGTAGGTGTACTCTAAACCCTAGGGTTGTTTTTTCCTTCCTCAAATAGAAAAAAGCTAAGAGAATATAGGCCTCGGGGTGTCTTTGGAAAGAACAGAAACCTACCCATTACACACACAACATAATCATAAATTCTATAAAAAAAATCTAAAGAAACAAAAAATCTGGAAAAGTGCAAAACGCAGTTTCTAACCTGAGTAGTGTGTTGGAGTGCAGAAAATGGGCCAAAAAGTGTGTTTTTCTCCCAAAAATCTCGATCAGAAAATCTCTCCCATATTTTGTTGTCTCATGCTTGGTTGGTACATGTGATCTACTCAAATATCTAAAAAACCAACATAATCCAAAAAAAATCCAAAAAAAGAAAGGATATCTAGAAATAGAAATTGAGAGGCTAAAAATAGTTGAAGAAAATATTGAAAACAACTAAAATGAAAATCACCAAGGATCTGAATTACTACACCAATGGAGTCACCATTTTTTTATGACCATGTAGCTAAAGACCCAACGGATTCGCCATTTTTTAGTGTAAATATTTCGGGAAATGTACCAAAAACACTTCACTTAAGTCGCCGGTGACAAGTGACCCTAACAAAAAAATGTAAAACAAGAGAACCCTATATAAAAAATATTGTATGTGATCCAAAACATAAAACCGCAAGAAATAACTGATGCATTAACCTAATAGAAGAATTCTTTTAAAAATAACGATATATTATTAAAAACACCTGGTCATTGATCAAGTTTTCTTATAGTGAAGAAGTTGTTTTCATTATTTTATGGTTTCAGTTCGTATAATCAGATACATATTATCCCTCGAGCTCAGGATAATACCACCTTCACATGTCCATGGGGGACCTTTGTAATATTCCTAATTAGCCCAAGCTAATAGGAATACTCAATTTTGTTTTCATTTTCTTGTACAAGAATAAAATTGTGAAGGAGGACAAATTAAACTCCTTAAACAGCAAAATAAATCAATGCCCTTGTGAATAAGGCTAAATCTGGGCTGCCTTAATAAACATCCCTCCTATGTGAAAAGGGATTGTGACAATTGATTTGGTCAACGGGACCAAATCTACAACGTTGTCTAGATGCAATGTACCTAGATGAATAGCGCAGATCTAGTTGGAGGTTTCAAATGTGAAAGGAGCTAAACCTTTGAGATGGTTTAGGGTTTTGCAAGGCTTTCATCCTATAAATGGAAGAGGAGAGAAACATGAGAGGGGTTGTTGAACATATTTTATTGAAAGGATTTGTCTATTTAGACACTTCTCATTCTCTGGCTGTTTGGCTGAGAATAGTGTTGTTTAGCACTTGGGTGTTCCTGTTTGGGAATCCCACCTATTTACTTGAGAGGCCTCTTGGAAGAGTCTTGCATTTCTTGTCCACTATCAAGCTTGGGCCAAGCTTCACCTTACACCTAAAACTCTGATCATGTTGAGGGTTGGGTTGTCCATGTGAGTTGCAACAAGTGGAGGATAGATCTCTTAAGATCTATGCACATCTAGCACCCATTTTCACTGGGAAAGTCTTCTATGCCATTGGCAAGAGTGTCCTAGATCATTGGAGCTACAGATCTAGACCTTGGCATTAGGCCAAATCATTCTCAGAGCTTACAGTGCATTTTCCCTTCCCTAATTGCATTATTTGCAAGTTTGCAGTTGCAGGGTGTTTTGTCTACATTTTGGAGGAGAGATCTCTAGTGATAGGATCCTTCCTCTCACTGTGGTGATCCATGGATTTTCCATCCAATACATGTTTGATTCAAATCTGATCTGTTTTTCTATCATATGATTCAAATATTTTTGAATATTATTGCAGATATGCAATTCTAGATCTCAGATCTACTCTTGTACTCTCATGTTTTGCACAAAACCCCAAGGGGAATGTATAGATGAGCTTTTCTTGTATACAGATCTGAATTAGATCTATATTTTTGTGTACAGATCTGCTCTAGATCTGATTTTTCATATACTGCTTCTTCAGCCCATTAAAATAACGCTGTCAATTTTATGCAAACATTTCTTGTGGTTGTATCACCTCATTTTTTAGGGTTTATTCCTGTATAGTCTTCTACTTTCTCTTGTACACTGTATGGGCTGTAATGTACATATGATTTTATTTTGTACATATGATATTTGAGCCTCCATATTGGCCTCCTACTTCACTTCAGTGGAACTTCATTATTTCTGAAGTATTTTGTTGCATATAGCTGCAGCACCTTCATTGGGTGTTTTCCAGCCATACTAGGTGATGTGAGGTTTGTTTACCTCACCTAGTTTGATTTTTTTTTGCTCTCCCTTTGGATTTAGACATTATATCCACTAATATAAGGGATCTAGGAGTTGAAAACTCATTTCAGTGCACCAATTTGTGGAGAGAGCGTTATTCCAGCAGGCTTTGCTTAATATTCCCATTTTGGGATATTACAGTGGTATTAAAGAATATTTCTTAGTACAACCTGTGCTTTTCTTATTGAAGAGCCAATATGTATTTTCATGGAAGGGAAAGAATGATGAATAAGTTTGGTTACACTGAAGACATAGAAGACAAGGGTCCAAACCCTTCATCTAGAAGATTGATTGGGAAAGAGTTTTCAAAAACTCTGTTCCAAACTATGCATGAGCTGAAGAGAGAAATCAAGGGAGTGAGGAATGAAAGACAAGCAGATCTTTTGCAAATATTTGCACATTAATGAAACCCCACTACTTCATATGTTGTGTGTGAGCAGTTAGCCACACAATCTGATCTACAACGTTGCAGCATGCCTTCTTTCTTGACAAAGAAAGGAGGAAGGGGAGGAACACCAAAAGAGGAATCTCTTGGTGATTATCTCCAAGAATATGAGTCTCAATTAGAGAGATTCAAAGAGCATCTCAGTTTCCCGGAGTTCTTTCAACTCAAAGAATAAATATCTAGCAGCTATAGTAGAAGGAAAGGGTGCATTCAGCACATGGGTAGATTCTCTCTACCTACATTTGATGGATCACCTAAAGACTCAGCCAAGTCTTGGGTAGAGAAGCTTGACACATACTTTCAACTGCATCAAGTGTCAGAAGAAGAAGCCTTGAGAGTAGCAGTGCTGCATCTTCAAGGGAGGGCTTATGCTTGGTGGCTATTTTAGCTCTCTTCCTTGAAAGGGAGAAACATCTCTTCTTATGCAAGATTCACTAGGAGAGTAGTGACAAGATTTGATTAGAGACATACTAAGACTTCTTGGGAGGAGCAGATCAAGCCCAAGAAATCTGAATCTCTACATAAGTTGGAAGATTCCATGGAGCCAACTCCAGTCCTAAACATTGTTGAGGGGTTTGAATATTTGCTGCACAATTTACCAGAGGCAAAGGCCCCATTTCAGCAAGATCTCTTTCAAAAAATAAGACATGAGGATTCCTTCTTCACTAAGAGATCAAGAAAAAGGATCTCTCAATGATGAAGCATTCTCCACTGATGAGGAGAAGGGAGAGGGAGATCAGAGGAGATCCTCCAGTGTTGTGCTAGTAGGAGAATATCTATTTTCATTTGGAGATGGAGATGAAGCAATGGCTTCCATTAGAGGGGTTATTGCACCTTTGCAAGGAATTCCAAAGGCTCTTCCATATGGAGGACATGAGCAGCATGTGTCTTTGCTAAAAGACAGTGAGACAGAAAAAAGGAGGGATCACATAGCTAATCCACTATCAGAAGATGGGGCAAGGGATCTAATCAGAGGCACTCTTACACCACTAAGAGGGGTCTCCAAGTTTCATGGTGCTTCCACATAGAAATTAGAGATGGAGTTGCGCAGTGGAAGTAGTCATGATATGTTCCCATCCGTTGTTCACATGGGAATGAGCCATGAGACATCATTATCCTATGGTATGCCTTCTGGGAGACCACCTGATTCACATTTGATGAAATATGTTTCATACATTGATGCTCCTTTCATAGATCCAAGGGAGGAGGAAGCACGAGAATACCATGTTATAGCGTTGAGATTATGGGGAAGGTACAAAGAGAGGGAAAGCATTTTTCCTTTGAAATCATTATCTATTCTCACCTCTCAAATTGCGTTGAGAAGATATGCTGCAAGGAGAAATAATGACACCATCATGGGGCATGGAAGGCAATCCTTGAAACAGGAGACTAACTTCCAAGAGCTTCCATCTTATTTTGAGTATGTGCATGAGCAAGGAAGGACTGGCAACCTTCCACCTTATACCTTTGGCATGGGAGATGTCAAGGAGGAGGGAAATGGGAATCTTGGCTTCCCAACATACACCTTTGACATGGGAGGTGTCAAGGAGAAGAATGAAAACATGGCAGACACTTTAGATGACACTCTATCAACATTGTCATTGTTGGGCACATTAGATCCCTATTGGAAATCCCAATTGTTGGTGGAATATTCCAAGGATCTTCATACTTGCATGATTCTTGATGACTGGTTGCATGAATAGATCTATTCAATCCTTGATGGAGTCATCTATAATCATGGTAGGATCTTCTTGTCTAGAGCTTCCAAGCTCAAGGAGAAGTTACTACAAAGGGCTTATGAAGAGTTCAATTTCAGCCACACATATTCTATGAAGCTCAACAATATCATTTTGAGGAGTTATTATTGGGAGGGCTTTGAAAGAGAACTATATCAACATTTTCAAAGATGCATGGACCTTGTGGAGTTGGAGCAGCAACATGACTCTAAGAAAGAGTTAAATCATCCCTCTCCTTATTCCCTTGAAGAAGAGAGTAGATCTATGCACCACTCCATTGATATGAGGAGGATTGTTGGTGAAGAGCATGTTCTTAGTACGTGTGTTTTATATTCTGATTTCATGCATTATTACACCATGTTTTTGCAGGCCATGACTCCAAGGAGGAGTAATATATTTTGTAAATCTCAGGGCAATTTTTGGGCCACTAAAAATTCTGAACTTGGCCACTCCCTTGATGTGCAAAGGGAGATTTATTTTCATGATGGGTGCTTCCCAAAGGCACCAAATATATCTCACATTTTCTGCAATAGTGAGATGACTTGAGTAGCAAGTAAGTGGTGGGAAAAGCACTTACCACATCTTGGTTTGATGCAGGCAAGGGATGCTCTGCACTAGTTCCACATGTGGGACTATGATCCACCTCCATGTGCACACATTTCTATTTGTTTGTACATTGTTTTGATCCCCTATGTTGATGATGTGCTTGTACTTTTCATGGGGATGAATGGAGGAAGGAGGGAAGGCATGCATGTGCCCTATAGGATGACTACACTCCCTGTAATTTCTGTCTTATATTTTAGGAAGGGCATTGGGAAAACCATGGTTGTCTCATGTGATTCATTGTTTCCTTATGGGAGGAGTTGTTTGCATCTCATGAGGACATTGTTGGGACAAGTCATGGATGGATGGTTTGGTGATCACTTAGCTTATGAGAGAAGCTTACCCTTTTTTTATGACACCAATGGAGGAGGAGATGAGTTGTAGCACTCACCTTATCAGTTTATTGAGGACAAGCAACATTTTGGAGGGGAGGACTGTAATTTTCCTAATTAGCCCAAGCTAATAGGAATATTCAATTTTGTTTTCATTTTCTTGTACAAGAATAAAATTGTGAAGGAGGGAAAATTAAACTCCTTAAACAGAAAAATAAATCAATGTCCATGTGAACAAGGCTAAATCTAGGATACCTTAATAAACATTCCTCCTGTGTGAAAAGGGATTGTGACAATTGACTGGGTCAATAGGACCAAATCTACATCGTTGTCCAGATGCAATGTACCTATATGAACAACGCAGATCTAGTTGGAGGTTTCAAATGTGAAAGGAGCTAAACCTTTGAGATGGTTTAGGGTTTTACAAGGCTTTCATCCTATAAATGAAAGAGGAGAGAAGCATGAGAGGGGTTGTTGAACATATTGTATTGAAAGGATTTGTCTGTTTAGACACTTCTCATTCTCTGGTTGTTTAGCTGAGAATAATGATGTTTAGCACTTGGGTGTTCCTGGTCAGGAATCCCACCTCTTTCCTTGAGAGGCCTCTTGAAAGAGTCTTGCATTTCTTGTCCACTATCAAGCTTGGGCCAAGCTTCACCTTACACCTACAGCACTGATCATGTTGAGGGTTGGGTTGTCCTTGTGAGTTTCAGCAAATGGAGGATAGATCTCTTCAAATATATGCACATCTAGCACCCCTTTTCACTGGGAAAGTCTTCTATCCCATTAGCAAGAGTGTCCTAGATCATTGGAGCTATAGATCTAGACCTTGGCATCTGTTCAAATCATTCTCAGAGCTTACAGTGCAGTTTCCCTTCCCTAACTACGTTATTTGCAAGTTTTCATTTGCAGGGTGTTTTGTCTACATTTTGGAGGAGAGATCTCTGGTGATAGGATCCTTCCTCTCACTGTGGTGATCCGTGGATTGGCCATCCAATCCATGTTTGTTTCAGATATGATCTACTGTTATATCATATTATTTAGATATTTCTGAATATTACTGCAGATTTTCAACTCTAGATCTCAGATCTACTCTTATACTCTCATGTTTTGCACAAAACCCCAAGGGGAATGTATAGATGAGATTTTCTTGTATACAGATCTGAATTGGATCTATATTTTTGTGTAAAAATATGATTTGTAATATACTGCTGCTTCATCCCATTAAAATAATGCTGTCAAGTTTATGCAGACATTTCTTGTGGTTGTAGCACCTCATTTATGAGGGTTTATTCCTGTATAGTCTTCTACTTTCTCTTGTACACTGTATGGGCTGTAATGTAAATCTGATTTGTTGTTGTACATATGATATTTGAGCCTCCATATTTTCCTCCTACTTCACTTCAGTGGAACTGCGTTATTTCTTAAGCAGTTTGTTGCATATAGCTGCAGCACCTTCATTGGGTGTTTTCCAGCCATACTAGGTGATGGGAGGTCTGTTTACCTCACCTAGTTTGATTTGTTTTTTTCTCTCCCTTTGTATTTAGACATTATATCCACTTATATATGGGATCAAGGGTTGAAAACTTATTTCAATTCACTAATTTGTGGAGAAAGCGTTATTCCAGCAGGCTTTGCTGAATATTCTCATTTTGGGATATTAAAACCTTTTCCTATAGAGTCCTTTCATTTAGCTTGTGCAATGCCCATGTTACCTTCCAAGGGAAGTTTTGAGTAATTTTATTGGTAGTGTTCATGACACAGTTGAAATTTATATGGATGACTTCACTCCTTATGGGAATTATTTCTAGGAAACTCTTTCAAATCCATGTAATTAAAAAAAATGCATTGAAATGAATCTCTCCCTAAGTCCCGAAAAGTGTGATTTTATAATGAATGCAAGGAATGTCCTAGGTCACTTCCTTTTCTAAGGAATGGATCCAATTTGACCCTAAAAATATTTCCATTATTGAAAGGTTCCATGTTTCCTTGGACTAGATGGATATTATAGGAGATTCATTAAGGATTTTAGTAATATGGCCTCACCTTTGTTTGGATTGTTGACTAAGGATTTAGATTTTTGTTGGACAAATAAATATCAAAAAAAATTTGAAGGGTTGAATGAGAAATTAACCACTACACGAATTCTTAGGGGTCCCATTTCCACATCCACACAGATGTATCCAAAAAACATTTAGGACAATTGGAAGACAAATTTCCCTATGCCATATATTTTATCAGTAAGAACCTATCCAAATCTTATCTCAATTACATAGTTACTAAAAAATATCTCTTAGTTAGTGTGCACTCATTTAACAAGTTTAGTCAGTATATCATGGGATACCAAGTATTTTTACATACTAATCATGCATCCATTAAATATTTAACTAATAAAGCTAATGTCAATGCTAGGATCATTAGATGGTATTATTGTTGCAACAACTTGATCTGACCATTCTTGACATGCCAAGGAAGGAAAATGTGGTTTCACACTATTTGGTTTGCTAACATAGAAAATTTCTTTGTTGTTTGGATATTCCCTCCTAATATATCCTCCAAGGAGAAGAGAAGAATTATTACAAAAAGTGCCCCTTTCACCTAGATTGGGGAAAATCTATTCAAATTGGGACCAGATCAGATCTTGAGGATATGTGTAAGGGGGGATGAGGTATTTGGAATCCTCTCAGTATTTCATGATGGACCTTGTGGGGGTCATTTTTCTTCCAAGAGAACAACCTTTAAAATTCTCCAAGTTGGCTACTATTAGGCTACTCTACACCAAGATGCTAGGAGGTAACTTCTAGATGTGGTGAGTTCCAAGGGATGGAAAAGCCTACACCAAAGGATGAAATACACCTGCAACCTCAAGTAACTCTTAATCCATTTGAGAAGTGGGGTGTGGGTTTCATTGGACCAATTGATCCCCCATGCATAAAAAATAGATACATCATTGTGTGCACTAACTATTTGATAAAGCGGATTGAGGTAAAGGTATTAAAAAAAAAAAAAAAGAGAAAAAGGTGGTAGATTTTATAAGGGAAAACATATTTTATAATTTTGGATTCCCGGGGGAGTTGGTCATTGATCAAGAGGCTCAATTCAATTCAAATTTGATTGAGGGAATCATGAAGCATCATATAAGGAACATAAAATCCACTTCCTATCATCCTCAATAAAATGGGTAGGTGGAGGTAACGAACAAATATTTGGACATCATATTGATGAAATTTGTCAACAGCAACAAGAAGGAATGGGTAGCCAGACTTATGGAGGCCACTTGGGCCTATAATACCACCTAGAAACCGCTGCTAGGTTCACTCCCTTTGAGTTGGGTTATGGAAATAAGGAATTATTGTCCATTAATTTTAATTAAAACACCCTAATAATGGAAACACAATTGGGCATATGCATCACCAAATATCAGCAATAAAGGTGGAAATATCTCAATGCTCTGGATGAGTTCAAATTGTAGGCTCTCATTCACTCTAAGGTGGTCCAATTGTAGAGGAAGATATGGCATGATAAAAACATCATAGAAAATACCTTCCAAGAGGGTTATTGGGCCCTTTTGTGTGATTCCATATTCAATTATTTCAAGGGGAATTTGATGAAGATATGGTTAGGTCCTTATCTAGTTAGAAAATGGCATGAGAATGGTTATGTCCAAATCAAAACAATTGATGAAGAAGGAATTCCACTTTTAGTTAATCGATATCGATTGAGACTCTACAAGAAGCATCTATCAAAGGTGTAGTTTTATAATTCAATAAGTATTTGAATGTTATTAGGATTCTTAAAACTGCCAACCCATCCAGCCTCTAATCAGTAGAAAAGAATAAAACAAAAAAATAAAAAAGAGAAAAAGAGAAAATAGTGGAAAAAAGGCTAAAAATCATGGGTGAAAACCTCCATGAGGAACCCAAGGAAAGATTTGGAACTAAAAACCTCCATGAGGCATTCCAAGATTCTGAAAAAAAAAATGGAAAAAGAAAAATAAAATACCCCCAGGTGAAAACCTCCTTTGAGGTAACCTATTGGTCTCAAAAAAAAAAAAACAAGCAAAATAAAAAAAGGAAAAACAAGGGAGCCCTTACATCACCTTTAGTAACATTTTTTTTCAAGGTTCCATTCACAGTCCAAGGAAGAAAATAGACAAGGTCACAACTTCAAAACTCCACTTACCATCCTCCTATGTTATGTAACTAGCTCACAAAATAGAAGAAAATATAGATAAACAACTTTAAAATTATTAATTTCGAGGGGGAAACCTCCTTTACAATACATAAATGAACAATTCCTAGATTATTCAAATGAAAAACACTCCTTTTTATATATAGGAGTCTAATGGGTCACAATATAATTAGAGTTTACATAACAATATTAATGTAAGGGCACAACATTAACAATAGGAAGCTTCTATGGGGCACAACAATAACAATAATGGAGATACACTAACAATAAAAATAAGGGGCTACACTAGTATTATAGGACCCAACATGGCCCTCTCCTTCAAAATAGTGTTTTCCTCAATTCTTAAGTTTTTTGGATGCTTCTGAATAAAATTCTCATCCTCCCATGTTGAATCTTCAGTAGATAAGTTCTTCCACTTGATGAGATACTCTGAAATTGATCGATTTAGTAGATTTCGATTTCTTGTTTATGTGATTGCTTCAGGTTCCAATATGATTTTTCCTTCCTCTTCAAGTTATGGAAATATTGTTTGAATTGGAAGCTTGTCACCTACAACCTTCTTTAAGCATGAAACATGGAAAACTAGGTGCACTCGAGAAGATACATGAAGCTCCAATTTGTATGACATAGTACCAATATTTTGCAACACCTTCTAAGGACCATAGTACTTGTTGTGAAGATAAATCCCCTTTGTGGACATGGGTGATCTCTCTAGCCCTAGAGTGGGTCTAGCAGCTTGAGATAATTTCTAATGCACATATTTCTTAGCTAATATTCAAAATGTGACAAGAAAGGAGATCAAGGTACCTTTTCTTGATGCTATGTTTGAACGCGTTCATGGTGGCCTTGATCCACGATCCTTTTAGGCTCGCTCCTTGCTACTGGTGGCACACTAATACGTGTGGATGATCAATAGGAAATATAAAACGTAATCCAATACATAATAATCATTAAACATTAGATATCTATCATATCAAGGAGTATCAGAATATTTTCATAAATTATTAGACAAATATAGAAAGAAAACAACACATGTTTTATTAATGAAAATAAAAGAGAGAGCTTACAACCCATGTCTTGATGTTGGAGGCCTCCCTTTGGTGAAAATATGAGTCCTTCATAGAAGATATAAAGGGAATGAGAGTTTAGACCATCCCAACAATGACAAACTAGTAATGGAAGGATGGGGACCAATTTATATGAAGGGATAAGAGGTTGGGACCCCATGAAAGGAGGAGGAAGTCCACTTTCTAAGGGATAAACACCCATGGATGAGATTAAAGCTCTAAAATGAGAGACTTCAGCCCTATCACCATTGTTTAATAACCAACTCGCCGCCCTGGAACTTCTAAAGGTTAAAACTTCTCCTCCATTTAAGGAAAGACTGCCACAAAGGGATCAACATGTTTTTCCAAGAAATAAAGGAGCTGACAGTGCTAAGCCAACATTGTCAACCTACCATCAGCGTGGGCAGGAAACTAGAATATGTGTTGACCCAAAAAAATATGGTTTTAACCAAGTTCCTCAAGTAATCTTCTAAGATAGTTTTCTTTGAGTCTTTAGGGGATTTCTTTACATATTTTTCCATGGTGGAAACATTGCACAAGGTTTGGCAAGGGGAACTT
This sequence comes from Pinus albicaulis, assembly GCA_034641835.2. Taxonomy (NCBI): domain Eukaryota; kingdom Viridiplantae; phylum Streptophyta; class Pinopsida; order Pinales; family Pinaceae; genus Pinus; species Pinus albicaulis. The sequence goes on from CM076579.1 coordinate 1,210,932,760, forward strand.
CAGGACCAAGGACAGGAAGTGAGCATGATGAAAAATTATTGTGTAACAATACTTTGGTGATCATTTATTATCCTTCTTATCTTGCTTGAGGTACATTTGTTTGTATGGTTGTAGCTGTAAAAATACTAAGTAGCCTACATGAAAAATTATTTCGTTGCGATGTTAATTTGTTATTGTTTCATTCGAGTAGCACCAAAGTGAGGTTATCCTTCAAGAGTTGGAGAACTTTTTTTTATGCTCGATGTGATATCCCACTTCTTGAACCTTACAATTTTCTCTTATAGATGATGTTATAGAAGGTGGATGATATCCATAAAGTGCCATAAATGGGGTCATTTTTGCTGCAGTATGGAAGGAAGTGGTATACCACCATTCAGCGACAGGTAACCACTTGACCCATTGTGTTTTTTTATCATATACAAATCAACGAATATATCCTTCCAAACATTTATTCACTATCTCGGTTTTCCCATTAGATTGAGGATGATAAGATAAGCTATGAGCTAACTGAGTACCCAGACAAGAAAATAATTTCGTCCAAATATTTCCATAAAAAATGGGATCTATGAAACTTACAATAATCTTTGGGTTTCCATAAATGCAATAGAAATTGTGATGGCTTTAAATGGATGAGATAATGCACAAAAGTGTGCATACTTGTTAAGTCTATCAAGTATCACAATGATGACACTCTTTCCTTCAGACTTGGGTAACCTGTGATAAAATACATGGAAACCTTCTCCTAATATTTACTTGGAATGGATAAAGGTTGTAACAGACCCAGGGTCTTAATTGTATCAACTTTATTTTGTTGGAAACCAAACATTCCGCCAAAAAAATTTGAATGTCAGATTTAAGGCCATCCCAAAAAAAATCATTCTTTACCCTGTGGTAAGTTTTTAAAAATCTTGATTTCCCTCCTAAGGGAGAGGTGTGCAATTCAAAAATAATATTTTGTTTGAGTTGGGAATTCTTAAAAATATATAAGTGATATTTGTACCATAATGAATCATTTTTCTAGCTAAATGTATCAAATGTATTGGGATCTTGCTGCAAATTTTGAATGAGTGTCCACACTTCTTCATTATTCTTCCATTCATCCCTTGCTTTGTTTATCCAATTTGGTTGGATAATATAAATGCTTCCAAATACTCGTCCTTTTTTGAGAGTTCATCTGCAACAAAATTTTTCTTCTTCATCATTCTTCCATTCATCCCCTTCTTTGTTTATCCAATTTAGTTGGATAATATAAATGGAACAAATCAATGCTTCCACATACTCATCCTTTATTGAGAGTTCATCTACAAGAACATTTTGCTTCCTTTTTTGTATACAATTTCAAAGTCAAAACCCAACATCTTTGTGACCCATTTTTGTTGCTCTTCTGAAGATAATCTATGTTCCAAAAAATATTTAAGACTATCATGATATGTTTTTAATCCATCCTTAAAATATTCCATTTTTTCTTCTATTCCATCCATCTTAGCTTCGATACCATCTATCTTAGCTTCAATTTCATTTTTGGTTAATCTTTGTGAGAGCGAAATTTGATGCACTTGGTCTCGTAATTTTGATATATCATGTTGCAACTCTTCCTTTTCATGTCTCATAGTAGAGATTTATGAGGGCTTAATGGGTGTATAATTTTTTTTGGAGGAATTTTATAACCCAATATTGATATCAATGCTTCAATATTCCCTTGGGATCACTTCAAACTGTTTTTTCAAACAAAAGTTATGCAATTTAAAAAAACAAATACACACATTTTTCTTGCTTTTGAGGAGCTCGATATTGAACCTAATGTATCTCTGTGATTTCAGATCCTAAATATTTTAACTTTGGTCATGTATTAGCCCTCTGAGTCCTCTTTCCAATGCCACAAGTCATACCTAATTTGGATTCTTCAAGATAAATTTATTCCTTATCTATGGCACAATGACCTAATTATGGATTGGTTCAGTAGAGTGAAATTGTACGACATGCCACATGTCATTTTTTCAACCTTAATTCATGAAATTGATATAAAATAAACTACCATTCATGAAATTTCAGCTAATTTTTACATAATTCAAATCTAATGCCTGAAATGAAAGTTATGACGATTTTCCCTCGGTCACATGTGTGAGATGAAATTCAGGAGCCTGCAAAAAACCTAACTTCCTCAAAGCATATCCCTAAAAATATAGCAAACTAATATATAAAATTTGTACATGAGGTTCACCAGTATTTCAACTTAACGTGGTTTCAATTCAACTTCTGAAGCTTCATAGAAAAAAAATTATAGCAAAAATTCCAAGATGGCCCGTTTCAATAAGCGAAACCCTAGTTTCCAAAGCTCTGATACCAAATGTTATGCAACTAGCTCACAAATTAGAAGAAAATATAGATCAACGACTTAAAAATTATACACTTCGATGGGGAAACCTCCTTTAAAATACATAAATGAACAATTCTTGGATTGTTCAAATGAGAAAACCTCCTTTCTATATATAGGAGTTTAAGGGGTCACAATATAATTAGAGCCAACATAATAATAATAATGTAAGGGCACAACATTAACAACCATGGGCTTCTATTGAGAACAATAATAACAATATGGGGACTACATGGGATAACAAATAACAATAAGGGGGCTACACTAACAATAATAATAAGTGGCTACAGTTTTATTATATGGACCTAGCATCCTAGTTCTTTGCATGTCCTCCATCATTTCATTTATTTCCCCAAGTTCCTCCAACACCAGATGACCTTTCTCACTCAATTACGCCTAAGTCCTGAAGTGCTACGAGGGTGTCCTATATTTCTATAGGATTGTCCTATATTTGATACAAAATTGTGATCATTATAGAAAGAGGGTTCATATCTTCTATTTTTCATCTAGGAACAAGATGAGGGGTCCACCAGACCCTCATCATCCATTCTCCACACCACTTGGATTATCCTCCACTCAAATTTCAAATTTTGTCCTTAAAAATACTCCTTTTCACCCCTATTTCCATCCCTTCCACCACATAAAAGGCCTTTTACTCTTTTCAATAGGTTTATCATGAATTATCAGTGTTTTTTGAGGCATCATCCAAAGGAAATTGTGGTCATAGAAGGGTTTGTGTGACTACTACAAGAAGACACGTAGTCTTGTAGCATTATGCACAAACCCTACAGGATCACAATTGGAGCACCTTATTGAAGAACCAACCATCATTAATTCATTGGAGATTCATTTTGTTGATATTGAGTAGCTACAAGACCCTATGCAAGCTTATACAGGATCATTATTCACCTTAAAACATTATAATTTGATCCACCTCCTAAAGAACATGGATTATCAAGCTCCAATCAGACAACGGAATTTAAAGAACACAACAAAAATCAAATCAAATCAAATGCATGGAGAAAAAAACATGAGAGGATTACACCTCAAGAGGAAAGCAATACAACCTTACCTCTATTCAGAAATAGCATGCAAACGTCAAGTGAACAACACACAAGAAAATACTACCAGGTAGGGATAGGTATGAAAGACTCCTAACTTCTTCCTTTAAGAAGATAGTAGTCTAAAAATGTTTCGAATGACTGAGGAACGAGGATTTTAGGTTGAAGGTGGCCAATATTCTTGGCCACCATTAAACATTTAATTTGGGGTTTTATTTCTCTCTCATCACATGTGGAGAAAATGAAAAAGTAAAAAGGTGATAATTAAAAGGAGTGGGCTAACGGGTATATGGAGAAGTTATGAACGTGGTAGGTGAGATTCATCTAATATAGCATACTGAGCCCACCGCCAAACCCCAAAGGGAATAAAGAGTTGGAATGAGCCTCATTTTTACCAAAAGGCTCATTCCAAAAACAGTAATGAATCCCAATGCCATCATCAGGAGGTGAGATAGCTACACCATGGGTCTCATAAGCTACCATATAGAATCTATAAGGTTGAGGAATAATTGCTATAGGATTCAGGTTGAATGCTACAAGATACATAACAAGTGTTATAGGATCTTGACTGGATGCTACAAGATTGTCCCAAGAGGTGGAAAAGAGCTTGACCTTGTAAATATTTTCCTCCAAAACCCCAGAACCATGAAGGAGCCTCCAAGGGAGGGGTAAGTAACAAATTTTCCTCACCTCCCATACACAAAAATCATATGGAATTGTTCATATTTTTTTTCCATAGAAGCATCCTATAGCAAAATCCTAAAATTGGAAACAAATTCAAAGTCTAAATTTTCTTATAAGATAAGCATGATAGTATGAGTATTAGTTTCTTTTGAATATGGCATGCAACTTATCTTCCTCTAATCAGAGAAAGGGAACCATTCTCTCATATGTGCTCTGAAACCCTAGGTTGATAAAAATTTGATAATTGAAAGTAAATTTCATTGTAAAAACTTTGAAAAATCTATGGTAGGGATCATGGGATGTGGTTTTAATAGAAGATAACCCACAGACTCATCAAGGATCCACCAACAGCCTCTAGTCGGGGAAATATTTACAAACCACCAGTGGATGGATTTCTTTGAGAAATTCAAGGGGTTTGATAATGAAATTACTCATGAATTTGCAGTAGCCCTCCAACCTCAAGGGGAAGATAGTGCCACCACCATTGTGAGGGGGCTTGTCATCCATTTAAATGCAAAAATAATTAGCATGGTAACCGTTGGGTCAATTTACTAAGTAAACTAACACAATTATTTACTTATCAACCTGTGTTTGTAAACTTAGAAGCATGTCCAAAATTTATGGATTTCAAATGTATTCAATTTTAGAAGACAAAGTATAGAAGTTACAAGAAATGCATATTACAAATATATTCTAGATTCTAAGATTTATGGAAATGAATATTATAAATATAAAATCTAACTAAGTAGTTTCTAATTCAATATGTAATAAGTGAGGAAAGAGGCTCCTAACTTAGGAGATCCTAATTGTCCTTCCCCACAGTACTACCTTCATGAAGAGAAACTAAATAACTTATTAACAATATTTTATGATGTATAAAAGGTAGGAGAAGAGGCTCCTAACTTAGGAGGTCTATGTTGTCCTTCTTTACAATTCTATTGCCATCATTGTTACCATTGCATTAAGGCTAGAAATTCAAGAAATAACTCAAGAAAGGAAAAGAGGATGAATTTTAGTTGTTTTTATTGATTAGATAGAAGTATAATTTAGCTTAAACTCTTGTTTGTCCCTTCATATGAAAATTAGAATTAAACCAAGAATCATCCAACAAACATAAGAAATATTCACACATCTCAATGACTAAATAAATCTGAAGCAAAACTAGTTCATGAAAATTATGCTAATTTAACCAAAAAGTTTACTTAGCTTGGTGTGGGGGCCCTCCACCCTTGCCTTACACACTTGAATAAATTCTCAGCTACAGAAGCTCATTCAAATTAGATGCACAAGAAAATGATAAATCCCATCTTCAATTATCTTCAGAAAATAAGAATCTCAAAATCTCAAGTTTTTCCTACTACTTTTTCTTTTTTTTTCTAGAGAGTGAGCACTCCTATTTATACATATGAGTTTCTTTGAAAAAGATATCAGCAACTCATAAATATAACTCCACTTTTATTTCAACCAATTTCCATAATTACAAAATATGATCCCTACAAATCCTCACACAAATCTTGGATGAGATATCCATGATATTATCCTTAAAATGAGTTGGAATAATTATCTCCTCGAATCTTTTTGAAATATTCCTACACATTAAAATATGATCCCTACAAATCCTCACACAAATCTTGGATGAGATATCCATGATTTCTCCTTTAAATGAGCTTGAATAATTAGCTCCTCAAATCTCTTTGAAATATTCCTACACATTACAAGGCTCACACAACTTTTGAGATATATTATGAAAATATATTAATTTTCTAATAATTAATCACAAATTTTCTTAAAATTCATGAAAATAAATAAATTTCAAAATAATGAGGGAGACCCATATTTTACATCGAAAAAGTATGAAAAATAGTGAATGGGGAAACATATTATGGATATGAGGAATAATGAAAGAAAAAGAAGGTGAAAATACAACATTTTGGAGACTCAACATTTCCCCCAACTAAACTTGTTGCATGTCCTCATGAAAACTTGGATGAATTTTCTCGTAAACTTTTGGCTTCTTACCTTTTCATGATGTGAAGTACATGAGTAGCAATTGATAGTTCCTATGGTTGTTTCTTGTGTGACAACCATGAATATGACAAATGTTGATTCTTGTGTTCACAAAATTCACTTTCTTTGCTTTTTTTGCTGCTAAAATACTTTAGGCATACATGCACTAGAAATGGTAAGCTATCAATGTAAATAAGAAATCCCTTTTCTTCATGTTTTTACATCATGTAAGTCTATGTATCAATGTTTTTCAATCAAGTGCAATAAAGTGTAATTGGAAGAGACATGTTGGTCAATGGTAAAGAAGATGAAAAATGAAATTATGTGATGGTAATTAGTCCCCCCCCCACCCCAACTGAATATGTGTTATGTTTATGAAAATGAGAAAGGAAATGGAATATGGTGAGGGAATTTTCTAAATTCATTCATTTCTAGAAATTAAGGAATTATATCATTAAAAATTAGAAAACAACATACCTCCATTTACCCAAAAATTTGATGCACTGTGCAATAGGAATGTGGTTGATGTTGTTGTTGGATCATGGAAAATGTGGTTGTTGTTGCTGGATCACGGATCAGAAGATGAAGTCTGAGTGTGGAACTGTAGTAATCTCATATGGCTGAAAACATATTATTGCAACTGTTGATGGAGTCATGAAAATTATATAGTCTTCACCTGCTACAAAACCCAATGGTACAATCATATTCATGTGAATAAAGGTGTTGACGTCGAGCATGAAGAGAATTCATTGGATTATCGGCTATTAATGGATGTCGTTAACGAATGCGAGGCAAAATCACCATTATTGTCAATGAGTGCCGCCAAGGTACCCAATTACATCTTGCGAATTTTGAATAAATGAGTTGATGTCGAGCTACTTGCAAGATCCAATGATCAAGGGACACTGACGTATTCCCATGATTGTTGGTGAGAGAACTTTTCATTAGGGCATACAAGCCTCAAGGTAATAATGAGGACTCTAGTCTCTATCCCAAATAAGGTACTAAGGTCGATGGGTCAAGACTTGTTGAAAGGTTCTCTTTAAGGAATCCCACATCAGTCAATGGGAGTTCATACAAAATTATTGGTAGGACTATAGACAAAATATTTCTCGATCAAACAGTTTTTATGGCAAGGAAAACAAGGCAATGTAGATATCTGGATGGTTTATTCATAAGGCAAAAGATGAACTGAAAAGAAGGTGAAAATGTATGTGACTTAGAAAAGTAGCTATCTGTGAAGTCGGGATGGATAAGGAAATGAATCAGTGGAGTCCAACATGGATGACAAATGAACTTTGAAGGAGAAATATGGGTAAACATATCGTGGCACAAAAATGTTTCTATGTAATGGAAAATGTCATGACATTTGTAATGAATAATTAGCTCCTCCATGCTTCAATAATGCATGTTTTTTTTTTTTTGAGATCTCATCTGCATGAACTTGGATCGTCTATGTACCTGTAAAAGCTCAATAAAAATCTCGCATGAAAAATGTGAGAGTTTTTGAAAAACATAAATGTTAAAATGCTAGCAACCAAGTAAAATGTGTGCAAGTTCCTTTAAAGTGACTCCAAGAAACAAGTTATGATAAATTTTTTTAAGAGTTATGAAATGTACATTTGAAAAAAAAAAAAAGCTATATATATGTGTGTTTTTTTACACAACCCTTTATTAAAAAAATAAAATCACTATTAAGTATGAAACACTTTTTTTCAAATCATTTAGATTCTAGTCTTGAATTTAATGTTTTTTTTATATAACTACAATTATAAAATTAAATTATGTAGGTTATTTTAGTATAGTGCACACCAACTACAACTATAAAACTAATTTATGTAGATTCTCTGAGTATAATGCAGAACAACTACAACTATAAAATAAAACAAAGTGGAGAAAGAAAATAAAACAATACAATCACTTTCTATAAAACTAAAGACCATTCGTGAAATGTGAACTGATTATATCCCCTCTGTCTCAAATAAAAAAATAAACAACAGCTCCACCTATATTTGGGCCAGCTTTTATGAAATACGCACATAGGTCTTCAAGATTAATTCCTTTGTACTTTCGAGGGTGCTTCTCATCGATCAACTCTTTAGGAGCACGAATCTTCGCACTGTCAATAAAATCCAAAAAAAAAAAAATTCCAATGAGAGTCATTCCGACCCTCAGTAGGCCACATGGTGTTCTACACTGCAATATCTTCCATTACTCCACGTCTGTAAATAGTCACCGACGTTAAACATAAACGATCTAGACAGGGGCTTTGTTTTAATCCACTCTCCCTCCTTTGTTTGGATCTGAAGGCCGCCCACATTGTCCTGGTACAAAATAGTAAGGCACCCAATGGTTGTATGAGCTTTCGAGTATAACTACTGATGAATATGAGGATAATTTTTGTTGTGATATAAATTCATGCGGAGCCAACCTTGTGATTTGTCAAAGAGGGTTGATGAATAGTGTTGAGTAACGTCAAGACCTAGACTGCAAAGAATCACTTTCAAGATCCCATGTGACACCTCCCTCATCTCTGAGTTGTACTCTTTCATATTTTCATAGAATTTGTGCTTTCCTTAGGGTCAAAGCTTGGAAAAGATGATGTTTATTGAATTTTCGATGGGAAATACCATTTTCTCTGGTATCGAATATTTACCCTCAGAACCCATCTTGGGTAGTACATAACTAGTATTGAAAATGGGGGAAATAGCTTTCTCTTTGAATCCATTGTTTGAATGAGAGTTGGGTTGACTCCATGATTAATCACACAAAAGAAGCCCCATTCTTGGCATGCCTCTCTCAGTTTCTTGAGCTCCCACGGGTCATGGTGATGGGTATCTCCCCCAGATTTTCATGGGAGGAGGGCGAAATCAATGATCGGGAGATCAACGATTTCTATAAGAGATTCCATGGCTTTCACTCCATCGAAAATCTTTGAACCTTGACTCTTCAGCTTGAAGTAAGCTCGGGCACATGAGAGATAGTGGGAAATTGTAGTATTGGGGTTGTTTTCTCATTGCGCCGAGAGGCGCAATCTACAGCCCAGTATGACCCTGATGTCAGGTATGTAATAATAAATTTTACTTTTTTTAATGTCGGCCAAAGCATTAACCTAATCTTGAAATTTATATAACTTGAATATTTTTACGTCGTAGGACGTTCTTATTTGAAAACAACTTCCCTAGCTGCCAATGTGTCCATGTGTGAGCCATTGGATCAAATGTTAGACGATTGAAATGTTTTAGGCCATTAGATCCACAAGTAAATAGTTATATATATATTTTTTATAATGTTAGTTTTTTCTTTTAATAATAAACTACAAAAACAACCCATGGTATTGAGTTTATTTGAAAACAACTTCCGTAGTTGCCAATGTGTCCATGTGTGAGCCATTGGATCAAATGATAGATGATTGAAATGTTTTAGGCCATTAGATCCACAAGTAAATAGTTATATATATATATATATATATATATATATATATATATATATATATATATATATATATATATATATATATATTATAATGTTAGTTTTTTTTCTTTTTAATAAGTTAGATTGATTTTAGGTGTATAATATAAATGTTGTAATGTCATGTTTAACATTTTGACTATGTCAAATTACACAAAAATAAAAATAAAAATAAAAATATTGACATAATGTAATGAAAATTTTAACTAGGTCAAAATACAATTAAAAAAACAAAAATAATAAAGTAAAATAATAATAAACTATAAAAACAACTCATGGTATTGACCCATGGTATTCATGTGGAATATAGTTTATTAAATTATTTCACACGACATAATTTATCTTGAGAAATAATGATGAATGTTCATAATTCTCATTCTTAAATAACACTACATTTACCTTTAATTACTTAATTGTAATAGTTTGTAACTACATAACAATTTGTAACTACATACATATTCTATCCGATTTTTTTTTGTTAATGAATATCAAATTTCTTCTTTTAAAAAAAACTATATACATATCTTTAATTACCTAATTGTAGCTAAAAAATATTACATGTTTTTTACTTTATAATCATAAACAAATTTCATATTATATGATGTCAAACTTACTCAACTTTTTATTCTAAAATTTTAAACAAAGTTTTTCACTACATAATTTTAGATTTTATAAATTTTTTTATTTTTCAATTCAACCAAAACTTATAAAAGAAAAAACCCACTCAGTTATAGTTTTACAAATGCTAGATAGATTGTAAATGAATGTATTTAAAATATATTATTTGAGTTACATGCTCATTTCATGCTTGTTTCACAGGATTATTAATCACCAAAGGATTTTCACCCCCAATTTCCTATTTCAATATATATAGGTTTTTTTTTTTTTTTTTTTTTAAATGTGAACATATTATGTTGGTTTTTCACCCACAATTGTCTATTTCAATATCTATTACAAAATTTTCTGGTTGATAACTCTTATCATCAATATCTTTACGACCTACTTCCATGGAAGCGAAAATTGTCTTTCATTCCTTCACAATGGATCCTTCTCTGCAACAACTTATCTATTCTAGGCTACTCTTTCCTATGCTATTGCCTTACGACGTTTCTTTTGCAACATGTGGTGCAATTTCTAGTTAGATTATATATAACTTTTTTAACTTATTAATGGGCTGATATTAACTATTAAAATACAACTATGTATTATTTATATAATTTGAATGGATCATAAATTTATCTTTAACAAAAAAATTTACCACATTGAATTTCCAAATTAAGTAAACTTTTAAACATCTTTACTCTTACTAAAGTCAATACCATTTCCTAAATCAAAAGAAAAGAGTTAATTCATCACAAACAATCAAAACCCAAATTTTTTTAATATTTCTTTTAATTAAATATTTGTAAAATAAATATTTAAAAGGAAAACCCATATTCTATGGATAAATTAAAATATTTAAAGACATAAATATTTCTCCATCAAAGTTGAAATATTTTAAAATTTAAATAAATATAAATATAAATAAACATGAGGTGTGGTAAATAAATAAAACCTATTTTTATACTTACTCTAGAGCTATGATAAATAAAGAAAAATATATATAAACTAGATGTATGGTAAATAAATAAAAATTATTTTTATATTTACTCTATAAACCTTTTTATATTTAAAAAAAACTTTAAAAAGAGGTTTTATTTAGATGAAGCCTATGGGACGAATACCATGGGACAAATTAATATTGATACCATGGGCCAAATACCATATTTATAAAATAAGCATGGTAAATAAATACATATAAAAGAGGTATAAAAAGGTATGATAAATAAATAAATATAAAATAGGTATAAAGAGATATGGTAAATAAATAAATATAAAAGAGGTATAAAGAGATAAGATAAATAAATAACAATATATCAAATAGGATTATAAATAAAAATCTAATTATATAACAAGCCTATGGGCCAAATACCATAGTAAATAAAAGAGGTATGGTAAATAAATAAAAATATAAATAAACCAAAGGTATCGTAAGTAAATAAAACCTCTTTTCATATTTACTTCATAATCTGCTTTATATTTAAGAATATTTATGTTCATTATTTTACAGAACTAGGAAGAAATAGAGAGACAGAGAGAGTGATAAGGGAGAGATGGAGAGAGAGTGTGTATGTTTAGGGGTGAGATAAAGAGACAGTAGGATGTATAGAAATAAGGGGGGAGAGAAGAAGAGAGGAGGAGAGAGGGAGGGATATAGTAATGGAGTTGGAGAGAGAGAGAGAGAGAAAGAAAGGGAGACGGGGGAAGAGAGAGGATTAGAGAGAGAGAGAGAGGGAGGGAGAGAGAGATGGGGGAAGAGAGAGGATTGGAGGGAAAAGAGAGAGGGAGGTAGGAGAGAAAAGGATAGAGAGGAAGGATGAGAGAGAGGAGGAGAGTGATGGGGGAAGAGAGAGTGTTGGAGAGAGAGAGAGAGAGAGATAAGGGAAGAGAGAGGGATTTAGGAGAGAGAGAGAAAGAGGAAGGACAAGAGAGAGGAGGAGAGAGGGATCGATAGAGAGATGGATTTGGAGAGGGAGAGATGTAGAAAATAAGAAATATAGAGAGTGAGAAGTGGAGAGAGATAAGGAGTGACAAGGGAGATACATGGAGAGAGCGTGTATGTTTGGGGGCTGAGATAAAGAGACAAATAAGCAGAGATGGAGATAGGGGGGGGGGAGAAGGAGATATAAGGAGAGAGGGAGGGGTATAGTAACATAGTTGGTGGGTGAAGAGAGAGAGAGAGATGGGAGAGAAATGGAAAGAGAGGAAGGAAGAGAGAGGATGTGAGAGAGTGAAGAGAGGGAGGGAAAGAGAGATGGACTTGGAGGGGGAGGGAGAGGGAGGTAAGAAGAAAGACATAGAAAGAGAAATTTGGAGAGAGATAAAGAGAGAGTGTGAGTGATAAAGAAGATGGAGAGAGAGGGGGAGAGGACAAAAGGAGGAAAGAGAGATATTAGCGGGAGAGAGGGAGAGAAGGGGAAGATAGGGATATAGATGGAAGGTGAAGGGAGGGAAGAAGAGAGAGATGGGGAGAGGAGGGGATTGACAAAGAGATTGATATATATGGAGTGCGAGAGCGTGTGTGTTTAGGGGAGTGAGATAGAGAGACATAAAAGAAGAGATGGAAGCAGATATAGATATGGATGGAGGGTGGAGAGAGGGAAGAATATTTATCACACTAGATGGATTAATATAAGTGGAGATGGTGATTAATAATCCTATTTGATTATTTGCACTATATGCATCGATTTTAGTGTAGATATTTATTTCTAATGGTACTTGATTACTTGCACTAGATGCATTGATTTTAGTGTAGGTGGTGATTTCTAATACAATTTGATTGCTTGCACTTAATTTGTCGATTTCAATTTAGATGTCGATTTATTATTATATTAGATTACTTGCACTAGATGAATTGATTTCAATGTAATGCTAATCCTATTTGATTGTTTACACCAAATGCATTGATTTCAGTGTAGATGACGATTTCTAATCCTATTTGATTTCTTTGAGTAAATGCATTGATTTCAGTGTAGATGTTGGTTTCTAGAGAGAGAGAGAGGACAAAAGGAGGAAAGAGATATATTAGGAGGGGAGAGGGAGAGAAAGGGGAAGATAGAGATATATATGGAAGTTGAAGAGAGGGAAGAAGAGAGAGATGGGGAGAGGGGGTGATTGAAAGAGATTGATATATATGGAGTGCGAGAGCGTGAGCGTGTGTGTTTAGGGGGGTGAGATAGAGAGACAAAAAATAATATGGAGGGGGATATAGATATGGATGGAGGGTGGAGAGAGGGAGGAATATTTCTCACACTAGATGGATTGATATAAGTGGAGATGGTGATTTCTAATCCTATTTGATTATTTGCACTAGATACATCGATTTTAGTAAGATATTTATTTCTAATGATATTTGATTACTTGCACTAGATGCATTGATTTTAGTGTAGGTGGTGATTTCTAATACGATTTAATTTCTTGCACTGAATGTGTTGATTTAAATTTAGATGTCGATTTATAATTATATTTGATTACTTGCACTAGATGAATTTATTTCAATGTAGATGATTTCTAGTCCTATTTGATTGTTTTCACTAAATGCATTGATTTCAATGTAGATGACAATTTCTAATCCTATCTGATTTCTTTGAGTAAATGCATTGATTTCAGTGTAGATGTTGGTTTCTAGAGAGAGAGAGTGAGTGATAAGGAAGATGGAGAGAGAGGGAGGGAAGGGGAAGATAGAGATATAGATGGAAGGTGAAGAGAGGGAAGAAGAGAGAGATAGGGAGAGGGGCTGATTGACAAAGAGAATAATATGTATGGAGTTCGAGAGCGTGTGTGTTTAGGGGGGGTGAGATAGAGAGACAAAAAACAAGAGATGGAGGGGGATATAGATATGGATGGAGGGTGGAGAGAGGGAAGAATATTTAAGTGGAGATGGTGATTTATAATCCTATTTGATTATTTGCACTAGATGCATCGATTTTAGTGTAGATATTTATTTCTAATGATATTTGATTACTTGCACTAGATGCATTGATTTCAGTGTAGGTGGTGATTTCTAATACTATTTGATTCCTTGCACTGGATGTGTTGATTTCAATTTAGACGTCGATTTATAACTATATTTGATTGCTTGCACTAGATGCATTGATTTCAATGTAGATTATTTCTAATCCTATTTGATTGTTTGCACTAAATGCATTGACTTCAGTGTAGATGGTGATTTCTAATCCTATTTGATTGCTTTGAATAAATGCATTGATTTCAGTGTAGATGTTGGTTTCTTATTTGATTGCTTGCATTAGGTGCATTGATTTCAATGTAGAAGTTATTTTCTAATCTTATTTGATTGCTTGCATTAGGTGCATTGATTTCAATGTAGAAGTTATTTTCTAATCTTATTTGATTGCTTGCATTAAATACATTGACTTCAATGTATATGCTGATTTATGATTTGATGTAATTGGATATATGATGGTACATTAATTTTAAAGTGATTGGATTAACAATATGCATTGATTTTAGTGTAAGCACAAAAAGTTATTAACAATGTACATTGATCTTTGTGTTATAGTAATTTAACCTATTAATATTGGAGAGCAAGAGAGACAAGGTATCATGTTTACTACAAAATCTCGAGCTAAAGATTTAAATGGTTTACGATTTAAATTTTATTTTTCATAAAATTGATATGAAAAGATAACAAAACTAACAAGGGTGGCAATAAGAATAGTAGAAGAAAATAGTTTGAGATTGATCACAATGAAGACTATTTGTAACATGAGTACATTCTTATTAGTCACATTTTCTGTCTTTCAACACTATTATTGTCACTTTGCATTCAAAAAAAATATTTCATCATTTTTCATCATTATAATTATTAACAATATTTATCATCTCAATGAACTGAAGTAACTAAGAAAATTTAAAATTAAAATAACCAAGTTAATCTAAGAAATATTTAGCATATTTAAAATGATTATATTAATATTTGATATATTTACATATTATTCATAAAATTAATCATATCTTTGATAGATTTTTCGTAGCAGCACATGACTGAAACTAGCCTAGATCCATCTTAACTCCGGATCTATCAAGCGCCGAGAGGGATCAAATCTCTCGAGGTGCAAACCTTTTCTCAAGTTTTGCACTCAAAAAAGAGGTTTGCACCTCAAGAGATTTGATCTCTTTCAGCGCTTGATAGATCTGGAGTTAAGATGGATCTAGGCTGGTTCTAGACAAGAATGGATACTCATTCCACTAACGTATGATGAAAGTCACATACAATTAGAGTAACATGATTCCGCCACTTGTAAGGTCCACTATAGGGAAACAACTAGTTCGTTGTCACTCAATACATAGAGTTACAACAAATCTAATTAAATGAATAACTAAATAGGGTGCCCCATCATTGCACTTGGAACGACCTATTATTTCTCAGTTCAGTCAGTGAAATTACGTATAGAATCTCTCGATAGATCGATCAAGGGCACACCAGCAAGAAATATAGGGCACACCGAACATTAATTGAACTGGGTTAGGTGGCTCGAAGAGAGGGATTGAATATGGGGCCCACAGATATGTTCATGTTCATTCTACAAACCAAGAAATGTGTTTCGACCCAAAATCCAAAACCTGACAAGTTGGTCAAGGTGAGGTGATAGTTGAGTTGGAAAGTATTGACATGGTAACTATCGCATGGACCAATTAGACGTTAACACATGGGCCACTCGATAGTTGCCACACTTTACCATTAAGCCATTCATTTGACATATCACATTAAATGTAACAAAAACTGTTTTTAATTTTTTTAATGTAAAATATCCAATTTTCAAATAAATGTTGAAGCATGCACTCGGATAGTTCCATGATTTCAGCCCCCACAATCTTAACGAAAGGATAATGCTGCCAAACCGAACGGGTTGCTAAAAAAAAATGTTGCGGTGGTTGTTTTTAATCCAAATTTGTACCCTTCAATATTTAAAACAACAATTTAATAATTTTGTTTTAGCTCGCAGCTCAGCTCGTTTTCATTGTAGGTTTTTTTCAAGCAGCGAAAATCTGAGTGGAAACAACAATTGCGTTGAACTCGTAGGTCGATTTCATTTGTAGATTGGAACAATGTCAAGGCCCATCAATGGAGTCTTCATGGACCTACAATTTTGCATTCACGTCTTCGTTGTGACCTCGCCGTTAAACATTTGAACCCTTTGTTTGTTTTCCGCATATACAGTGCATTTTCTTCTTTAAATTTAGGTTATGTATTATTTGTTGGTTATGTATTATATGTGTTCTCTCGGCGTTGTGCGTTATGCATTATTCGTTGGTTTTGTTTTTTTAAAATGTTATTAATGTGTTTTGTTATATTTTATGTTTGTGTTTTTTATTTGGTTTGGTTTGTGTTTATTATCTATTTATTTTTTATTTTATTTTTATTTTATGTGTTTTGATTGGTTGTTATTTGTTGTTTTGTTTTCTTAATTGATAGGGGTTTTTTTAATTGTATTTCATATTGATTGGCATTTTTTTATTTGATTTGTTTTTGTTTTATTTGTTAATTTTTATGTTTTGTTTTTGTTTTGTTTTGTGTATTTTTTTTAATTATTATTTAAATTAGTTTGTCCTTTTATTTTTATTTTTGTTGTTGTTGCATTTTATTGATTTTAAAAACTAAAATTTAGAAAGAAATTAAATTTTATTGTATCTCTAACAACTTAGAAAATTTTATTGATATTAACGAAATTTTTTAGCAAATGGAGACAAACTTATTTGGGATTTAAAGATGAAATTGATTAATCATGTTGCAAATTCTCAATTTATTCATTATTGGAAACGTTTATAGAGATCCTACTTTCTGATCCTCGAGATCGTGTGAAAACGCCGATGTAGAGCATATTTATTCGAAACTAAAAATAATATCCTACCTCCTCTATTGTAGAAAAATAAGTCATTCTCTCAAGTATAAGAGAATTTCCAATAACTCATATCTAGGTTCGAAAAATATTCTTTAATGAATGTTTGGACATGAAAATTTATTTGATCATAAAGATTTGATGCTAAGGAACATTGAAAAATGGAGTGGCGTTGTGGCCTAATGACTAGTTGAAACCAAGTTTTAAGATTATATATGTTTGCTTGGATATCCTTAGTTGTCATATCACAAAGTTATTCTTGTGGCACTTGTTCAAAATCTTGAATACACAAGGGATATTTTGATATACATGCTATAAATTCTTCAATTTCGGGTTCTAATGTTTCATCTTCATTGCATGTGATCCATGACTCATTCACCTCAAAGACAACTAGAAGAAGATTCTAACTTTTCTTCTTGTGGATCCCATTCATGGATGCTTTGTTCCTCTTATAACTTCTGAAATGAAGATTCATCCCTAGTGATCATTCTAAATTGTGTACAAGGATTTAATAATATTGTTGTGGTTGCATACCCTCTTTATCTAAATGACTTCTTTAACATCATGTTTTGTAGATATTTTTTTGCAAATGGATTTTGCAGTTAGTGATTTTTTTTTTAATGGTTGGGGATTTTGTTTTGGTAATATACCTTTCTAATTTCTATGTCTAAACATGAATAACCATAATGAAAATCATTGTTGTTGCTGTTGTTGTTGTTGTTTTTTTTTTTAATTGACTATATATAAGTATTTTTCCCCAGAAACTGCACCAAAATGTTAGGTCAATTTATTAAGTAAGCTAACACAAGTATTTACTTATCAATCTGGGTTTGTAAACTTAGAATCATGTCCAAAATATATGGATTTCAGATGTAGTCAATTTTAGAAGACAAAGTATAGAAGTTACGAGAAATGCATATTACAAATAAAATTCTAGATTCTAAGATTTATGGAAATTCTTATTACAAATATAATATATAACTAAGTAGTTTCTGATTAACAATAGTTTATGAGGTATGAAAAGTAGGAGAAGAGGCTCCTAACTTATGAGGTCTATGTTGTCCTTCTTTAAAATTCTATTCCATCATTGTTACCATTGCATTAAGACTATAAATTCAAGAAATAACTCAAGCAAGGAAAAGAGGATGAATTTTAGTTGTTGTTCTTGATTATATAGAAGGAGACTTTAACTTAAACTCTTGTTTTTCCCTTCATATGCAAATTAGAATTAAACCAAGAATCATCCATAAAACATAAGAAATCTTCACACATCTAAATAACTGAATAAATCTGAAGTAAAACTAGTTCATGAAAATTATGTTAATTCAACCAAAAAGTGTACTTAGCTTGGTGTGGGGGCCCTCCACCCTTGTCTTGCACACTTGAAGAACTTCTCAGCTATATCAACTCATTCAAATCATATTCACAAGAGAATGATAAATTATGTCATCAATTATCTTCACAAAATAAGAATCTCAAAGTCTCAAGTTTTTCCTAATACTTTTTCTTTCTTTTTTTTTTCTGGAGAGAGAGTGCTCATATTTATACATATGAGTTGCTTTGAAAAAAGAGATAAGCATCCCATAAATACAACTCCACTTTTCTTTCAACCAATTTCCATAATTACAAAATATGATCCCTACAAATCCTCACACAAATCTTGGATGAGATATCCATGATCTTCTCCTTGAAATGAGCTTGAATAATTATCTCCTCAAATCTCTTCGAAATATTCCTACACATTACAATATGATCCCTACAAATCCTCACACAAATCTTGGATGAGATATCCATGATCTTCTCCTTGAAATGAGCTTGAATAATTATCTACTCAAATATCTTTGAAATATTCCTACACATTACAAGGCTCACACAACTTTTGAGATATATTATGAAAATATATTAATTTTCTAATAATTAATCACAAATTTTCTTAAAATGCATGAAAATAAATAAATTGGAAAATAATGAGGGAGACCCATATTTAACATGGAAATATTATGATAAATAGTGAACGGAGAAACATATTATGCATAAATGTGAGGAATAACGAAATTAAAAAAAGGTGAAAATACGACATTTTGGAGACTCAACGGTAACCACATTGGCCCTACGAGTTAGTGTTAGTATGAATCATTTGTCGAAGTGTACGAAAAAGGACCACTTTAGCTATGCATAAATAATAGCCCTAACAACAAAAGTGGCTGCCAATATCTTCAGATCTGCAGTTAGTTGATCAAGAAAAGAGCTGCAAAAAACCAGATCTATGCATAGAAAGACATTAAGCAATAAAAAGAAGGGTTTGCTCCATATACCAATAGACAAGACAAGAACAATTTTTGAAAGAATTTTTTGTATTAAGGGCACCTGGGAGGAAAACAAGAAGGCGTATCCAATTCTCCTCAATGGGATGGGTTCTTGGAAGTCCTCAGCACTTCAGATCTAAAATTTCTCTCTCTTGTTGGTGTAGAAAACCCACACGAAGAATAGAACTCAAAGGGAGCTCACACAGCAAATAGTGGAAAAATGTGACCAAGTGTATAGATCGAGAGTGATCTAATAAGCAACAAAAGGTGAAGAATGGTAGGAAAAACCCTCCTATTTATAACAAAATATTGGGTCATTCTAGATCTTGGTGCATAATTAAAATAATGTTAACCAAATCTAGATCCACCTTTTATGGAATATTTTATTATATTTGTTGGAGGGAAAAAGTATTTGACTTGGGTCAAATCCCTTTATTTGTTAATAATAAATAAATAAATGATTTATTTATCTTTTTAAGGAAGTGGTTGAAGGATAATTTTTTTTCTCTAAGTATAACTAATTCTATTATGTATAAGGTTACTGGTACAAAACAGGCACAGTGTCAGCTATGAAAGCCTAGGCACTGTGTTTGAAAATCAAACTGTTCAAAGAGTGCCTGGACTGCCCAGATTGGGAAACCAGTCCTATTAAACAAAGAGTCTTAACCGCCCTTGTGAGGGAAACCGGTTTGGAGTACATATAAACTAAACAAACATAAAAAAGAGAAGCCATAGTTCAGAAACCACTTTTCCAACTGATCTGCAAAGCTACAAAAACTAGCATTGTCTATGAAACTGGAACAAAAAACCTAGAAAGCATTGCAGAGGCTAGCCATGAGTCGGAGAAGGTGGTTCCTCAATGACCCTGCAACCGAAATCCTCACTGCTGTCCTCCTTGCCAGATTTGTTCGTATCCATGCCGCCAGAGGGTGCTCAAGTGAATCTCTGCTGCTCCTGAGGTGAAAGAGGGGAGGTGATAGGAATAGCTTCTGCGCAGAGGGGGCCAGAACCTGGAGAGAGGTGCAAGGAAGCCAGACGGGGTGCCGGATGGTTGGGAATTTCCTCACGCAGTGTAACCGTTATGAAGGCCGTGAGAACAGAATTGGAGGCCGTGGTATCGAATCTGAGCTCCACACGCTGCGAGGTCTGTCTGATGGTGGGGCGAAGAGGGGCAGGAGGGACAGACTGGGTAGAGCTGCCGCCAAGAACGTGTGCATGGGAGGGAGAAGGCGGGGCATCATCCATGGGAGCCGAAACCGTATCCCCAGCACGACGGCGACCACGTCCTCTGCCACCGCGCGGATTCGGAGAGAGGTCCTGAGCTTCATCGGTGGAGAATGAGCTGGGAGGAGGGCGACTGAGACCTCAGCTGAGGCCTCGTCGACTTCTCATCCTCTCACGAAGACGTGGCATGTCTCCAGAGGAATGACAGAGGTGAGAGGAAGCTAGAGGGGAGGCGATGAAAGCGGGAGGAGCGATGGAATGAGCAGAGGGATGGGCGTAGCGGAGAATGACAGGAGGAGTGGAGAAACCACCAAGAAGCTCACCACGCAGGTCAGTGCCAGCACCGGAGAGAAAATTAAATAGACAATGCGGACTCTGAGTGTAATGAATACCTGGGAGCAGTTCAATGCAGGCCTGCAGAGAGCAGCGCCTCCCTATAGAATTCTTCACGCTGGCCTCGAGCGAGCCAGGAGTGCAAATACCTAGCAGCGGGGCGGGCGAGCTCACCGAACCAGTGGCGTCGTCGGAGCCATGCGAATGACCTTCCATATCTTGCAGCACCGCCATAATCGCAACCAAATTGAGCAGACCAAGGATAATGAACTTCACGTGAGCAAGAGCATTAAGAGCTGAGTTAATGCGAGTGCCGGGAGCCATGTGGGCTGCCCTGGCCATCTCCATGGGGAAGTGCGCAAGGTGGCACATCCCGTCCGGTGCATTAAACAGCCGGATCCAGCGGTGGTTGAAGGATAATTAAATAATAATGATTTATTTAATTATTTGTGGGTGATTTGGTCATATTTAACAAGGAATATTATCTAAATAAGATTTAAATAATTATTCCTAGAAAATAATAAGATAAATAAAGGTTTATCTAATTAATTTCTTTGTTTTTGGGTTAAACATGACTAGGAATAATAATTAAATTATGTTTTAATTAATTATTCCATGAGGAAAATTAAACAAAATAGGTTTGTTTAATATTTCCTTTTGGGGTTTCCTGTTTAGACCATAAACAACCTAATAAATGTAGTTTATTAAGTTATTTTACATAGTGAAAGCAATTTTACTTAGGGTAAAATTGGTCTTACATGGTGTACTTGGGTCCATCTAATGATAATAGGTTAGATGACCAAAAAATGGTGTAACAGATTGCCCCCCAGTGTGCGAGTGTTAGGAGAAAATCGTATGACCGAAGTACGTTGTAAGAACTCGATCACCAGAAATCAAGAGGGAAGTCAGAGAGAGAAATGTAAGGTAGACGAGTGTGCTGAAGAACTAGACCCCGAGGAGACGAGACTCGTAGGTGAAACAAGTCTCTTTTTATGAGAGGGTACCTGTGCTAAAGGCGGCGGGGGAGGCATACCTATGCCCGCCAAGACAAAGTACAAAAGAATAGTGTGTCCAGTAAACAAGGGACCGAACCATAAAGTACAACCGGCATAAACATGAGCCAGATAATAATACAATGAGGAATCCCACATACATGTTGTGCCTGGGATAACAACCAGGACTTATACAATAATATCTGAGTACATGAGATACAAATACAACCCAAATGCCCCCTATAAGCGGGGAAGGGCTCACAAAATCTGACTGATACATGCAAATCAAAGAGGCGCTGCAAGCGGCTAAGGCCGGCATCATCAAATATATGGAGCTGCATCGAAGGCTGCAATGAAGAGGTCATCCGGGCATGTGGGGGGCTACCTGCAGGGCCACCCCCTCATGAGGGCTGAGACATCTCACACACACCCGGGAGTCACCAATAGCTGCTGCTGTATCACTGAACCATCAAGCATACGGATCTCGATCATGCTGAAAGGAGCTGGAGTGGAGAAACAATCAATTCAAAGGGTAATGAGAGATCCCTTTGCCTGATCCGAGGCACCGAACAAGAGTGGAAGCTGGAACCAAGGTACACCGCCCTCTAGACCTGGCTTCTGGAATGAATGAGCTGATGTCGACAGAAGGAGGTCTGCCATAGGTGAGGCAATGAGAGATCCTCAACTAAGGAACGAGAGAAAATAGTAGAGCGACGGACAGACTGACACTAATGATGATGGTGAAATGGAAGGGACTGAGTAGCGAATGGACGACTTCCCTTGTTAGAGCATAAAGGGCATGAATGACATGGCAGTGACTAACGCAATATCATAAGGGATAGGAGACAGTGGGACTGAAGGCCATAATGTGCGACACAAGAGAGAGACCAAGCAATGAAGGATGGAGGGCTATAGCGGGATACAAAGGGACTCGAGATAGACTCCATGAATGCGATGATGACTCGACTTGGATGCTCTAAACAAGGGCGACTCGATGGTGCTGCCACACAGTAAAGGCCCAATGGGGGACCATGAAAACATGAGTACAAGATGGTAACTCATGACGAAAATCGACAGGAACAAATACAAGTAAGGAGGCAAAATGGTGCCCCAAGTACAAGTGTCGTAAGTGAAGAAATGCGATTTTAAGGAGAGGTGAAGTGACCCTTCTTGGAAAAAATGTGTCCTGGTGAAGTATCAAATCACCAAAAACTAACAGATACCCATTTGAGGGCTCGGTGAGAGATTTCCAAAGGTGCAGACGGTTTGTCAAACGGGGCTACGGTATGGTCGCAGTAGGCGAAAGAAGAAACAAGGGTTCTCTTTTAATAAGGCAACTTTCCCTCCAAATTCACTCATTTGCTAGTGTTGCTGTGGTGAATGTAGAGAGGAGAGAAGGCCCTAAATCTTGCGGCGAGCGTAGCGGAAAAACCGACCGTTGGAATCGAGATCTGTCAGTTGCAGGTAAGAGGCCTAACCTTACTCTTTCATTTTGATGGATTGGAAGTTCAATTTAGGGCCCAAAATCTCAGTAACAGACCCTCCTTCATCTCTACGGCCGGGTCGCACTTTTTGGGCCAAAAAGTACGACCTGGGAAGCAGGTTTCAGGGCAAAAACTGCGACTTTTCCCAGAATTGGGCAGAAAACTACGACCTGGGAGATGAGGGGGTTTTAGTGCTGTTTTATGGCTGAGAGTTGGGTTTTTGTGTTTGGTTATGGTATTCCCGATCTGTATGCTGACAAAAAATGATGTTTTTTTGTGCAGATATGGCAGATATACAGGTTAACTGGAGAGAGAGAGACCTGGGTACATTACGGGCAGAGATCCAGGCAGATCAAGGCGTCCGTCGTGTGTTGGCCAGGTTTGGGGTTCTAAAGTTTTTGGAGAACCCTTTGATGAGAGCGGGAGAGCCTTTGTTGGCCCGGATTATCAGTTACTGGGATCCAGATCATGAGGTCTTTGTCATTCCTAAGACAAGGCACGGACGAACCGATTACGTCACTTAGGAATCAATACGTCCCCCTACCACCTGGGATGGCGGGGAAACACGCAACTCGGGATATCAAATAGGGTGACATATCATGGAGTTCAGAGCACATTGTCGACTGTGTCTCTAAGCGAAGGGGACTCTGACATTAATCAGACTCATAGAGATTAGAGACTCAGGCATGGTCATAGCAAGGCTGCGTATCCTGGGCAACCAGGCGTTCCATCACATCACCGGGGGGCAGATGATGCTGGTAGAGAGTGTGTTGAGTGGGACCTACTATGGGTGGGCCCAAATGATGCCGGTGTCGTTAAAATGACAGTTTTCGCTCTGCAAGCGGCAAGTGAACCACGATTTCTCGTATGGTACTTTATTGTGCGCCTTCTTCTTTGATAAGATCCCGACCTTGCGGCCTCGTGTACAGCTTCCAGATGGGGGCCCGAGAGAGCCCAGGATGTGCCGGTGGGGGCGGATACTGTGTAGAGGAGGAGGAGGGGCGGTCGGGCGAGTGTTTCGACCTGAGTTCTTTGCCCATTGGGATCAGATGTCGTTATACATAGACGACTATCCCTATAGTGGGATGAGTTATTGTGGCGATCCGGACCTACCACTTCCGCCTGGTCGAGTATGGGGGCCTGATGGTAAGTGATAAGTAACTATTCTTGTATGGGCATGTTAAAGTTATTGAATAGTAGATATGGTACTGATTCATGTACTTTTGGTATGCAGATATAGCTCCGGTAAAACCGGCCGGATATATGGGACGCCCGGCAGCCTCTGGAGCTGCAGGGTCGAGTGGGTCGAGAGCAGCGCGCAATGAGGATGCGGCCGCCCTTCTGGAGGACATCCGCCATAGATGCGAGACGTTGCTGACCGGAGTTTCAGAGCGTGGGTGGCAAGACTTAGATGACCAGTACGTGGAGGCATGCATTGGTCTTCCCTCGGAATGGCGAGGTGTCATGCGGCGCATGGCGATGGCTGGTCAAGGCATACGTGATCTACGGGCTGCAGGGGCAGAGCCATTGGCTCGGGATCCGCCAGATAGTGAGTAGGTGTGGGGCATGTGGTGCCCCCTAGTGTGTATGTAGGGGCAGGTGGTGCCCTCAGTTTTGAGTTTTTTGTAACATGCTATGGGCATGTCATATGTATCAGAGTAGATGGACTCTAAACACATGTTTTGCGACACATATTATGGATATGCATCGTTTTTAATGATTATGAATGTTATTGTCTTGTATGAAATGCGTGTGATAAATGCCAATCTAGAACATGGTTTGCAATACTATCTACATAGTGATTTTGTTCTCGAGGTACATGGTTGAAAGTTATGGTTTCAAATTCACATATCAAGAGTTTCACACGTAAATATCGTCTAAACAGCACAGGGTTATGCACACGATAAACACCATTTAGTTGCATGACAAGAAGTAGGGAATCCAAAAGAACATGCAGATGGAGGATGCGATGAAAGAGGGCATTGGCTAAGAGACCACGCACTGCATCATATTCAGTGTGATTGTTGGTGGCAGTACCAATGCAGACCCCGTTGGAGAGGACAAGGGCATGCAAGGGGGTGAAAATGGCCCAACCTGCCGAGGCTAGATTTCGGGAGTAACGACTTGCACCATCGGAGTAACTAATAAAGGGTGGGGACTGGAGGTCCTGCAGAATGGTGTCACAAGACAACAAATGGGGGGAGGAGATACAATGACGGAAGCGTGAGTGAACAGAAGACATCGAGTGGCAACTGCGGGAGGGAGTGCAATGAGCAGGATGGCTATGGCTCATATACACACTAGAGGGTGGTATATGAGGGCTATAGGAGGTATGGCGGGGAATCGGGCTGCGGAGGGAAACAGAGATACAGGTGGAGCGATCTCGTGTATCGGTAGAAAAGAGGGGGTCAAGCGAAACAACAGGGGAGGATGCAAGGGAACTGGGCTCCAAAGGTCGCACAGAGGAGGATAGGTAAATAATGGTCGTAGTAGACTCCGTCATCTGAACATCAGGGGGGGAATGTCGATGGGAGCGGGGAGATCCTCAGGCTGGCCCGAATCATACTGCGCGAGTATGGGAGAGGCGGATTGATTTTGTTCAACCTCATACTCTCGGACTACTTCTAAAGAGGCGCGGTAATGCGTCAAGTGAGGACAATGGTGGGAGTAATGGCCATGGACGCCGCACAAAGCATAGGGTTTGCTAGCGCGAATAGTTTTGGGGTTCTTGGTTATGGACGAGGATGGAAGAGAAGGGTCGGAGACCGTAGACTCAGGGAACGCGACTTTAACCATGGGTTGAATGCGGGGCAACTCAGGACAAGTATGGGTGGTGTGACCGACGACATCACACAAGGTGCAAGGCTTTGCGGGCGGAGGAGGAGCTGGGTTAGTTGGGGTGGCCTTGTCTTTGGATGCCCCTTTGCGAGCTTTGCCTTTCTTTCCTGGATCTGTCACCACAGGGGTAAGGTCCTGGGGAGGTGCAGGGGGCACCATAGCAACGAAGGAAGCAAGAGGGACCGGTTGAACCGGTGTCAAAGCAAGATAGGGTTTGGGGTGACCAGGAGGGGTAGCGGCTGGAGGGTCAAGGTACCAAACGGGTATACCCAGGGTCAGGTTAGGGAGAGAGAGGGTGGCCATGATGGGGACCGAATAGACTCCGGGAGGGGGAGCCAGGAACGGTATCTGACCAACGGGATAATGACCAGGAGGGACGGCTCCGAGATGATTAAGGCCTGGGGGAACCGTTCCAGGGGGATAAAGGGGTTCAGGGATACCAAGAAAAATTCCAAGCAAGGAGGAATCTTTGTAGACGCCGGGGGAGACACTGGTCAAGTAATCGATGGTTTGCTTATTGGCTACAGAAGAGATGGTCGTCTCAGGGGAGGTCTGAGACGGCGGCTCATGGTAAGACAGCTGGTCAATGGTGACTATCTTTCCATTGTGAGGGAAAGACATCTTGCGAAAAACCGCGGATGGGACAGCAGACATGGCATAGGTGTAGCTTCGCCCCAATAGAATGTTGTAGTCTAGAGGGGCGTCAATGATTTCAACATCAACGCAAACGGTCTTACCGGCAAGGGTGATAGGAAAATTATGGTAAAGGCCATGGGCTGAGAGGCGTGGCCGTCCCATGCTCAAAGGGTGATCATGGAAGGGGCCAACTTAGGAGATCCGAGTTGCTTCCAAACCGAAGCGGACATCACACAAGTGGATGCCCCCTCATCAATTATACACCTAGAAACGTTGGCGTTCCAGATTTTGACTGGGATTTGGAAGGCGACGGAAGCAGGAAGGGGAGGATGGTCTGATTGATGGGCATCGAACACAATCATTTGGTCATCAGCAAGATCTATAGCGCCCATGGCAGATAGTAGAGCCTTCTTTTGGGAAGGGCACGACTGGAGGAGTTCCAGTGTGGAAATGGCAGCAGGAGATTGCGCCAAATCATCCACTATGCTATACGAATGAGCAGCTCGACCAGAAGCAGCATTTCGACGTAACGGTCCTTTAGGAATCTTGGAATGGACCTCAACTTTGGGTTGAGGGATATGTAAGGGACCATTGGTTGTCGAAAGAGGCTCTGTAGAACCGGAAGAAGGGGACTCGGGGGAAAACTGAGAGAGAGGCTTGGGGTACTGGCGAGACCGAGTTTGAAGGTGAAGGTCAACGGTTGGTGAAGGATCAGAGTTCATCATAAGGATCTGGTAATCGGAGGAACCAGAAAGGGAAGGTGGAGTGGCGACCTGGCTGTCAGGCGGTTGGGTAGCCACGAATCCTTGTTGAGGGAAAGGATCAGTAAACACAGCTAGTTGGGTAGTGGCCACATTAGGAGGAGCATGAGGGGAGGCGTCTTGTCCGCACAATGTGGATTGAGACTCCCACATCTGCCGCATCTGGGGTAAGAAGGGACAATCGTGGGTGTAATGACCATAAACACCGCAACACGAACAAGGCTCATTTGTGCGAAGTGGCCTGTCCGGCTTGGGCTGAGTGCCCTGTTGCTGGTTGGCAGTGTTAGGGTCAACATATTGAGGATTGGGTCCACGAGTACCAGGGGAAGATTGGTTTGGGTTGCCTCTCCGCCTTCTTTGAGAAGAAGGGGGATTAGTCGCGCCCTGCTGTGCAAATACTTGCCCTGGAGGGGGCTATAGGTGCTGTTGTTGGTTTGGAGGAGGCAAGGGAGATGGAAACGCATATGCTGGAGGAGCTGGCGCACTAGGCTGCGGATAAAGGTAATGGTTAGGTTGGGCAACATTGAGGTAAGCAGGAGGTTGGGCAAAATGAGGAGGCATGCCGTATCCTGGATACATGCTACCGGGAGGGGGAAGAGTGCTAGAGGTGTTGGCCCCTCCCTGAGGGAGACCATAGCCCATAGGAGGTTGAGCGTATGGATGGGAAAGGGCTCCAACGATACAGTTGGTGGAATGAGATGCCCCGGGGCGTTAGCGCCGCCGGGCCTGGGGAGGTCAGGAAGAACGGTATAAGCATAACCAGACTGAGCATAGATCAGGTCATATTTCAAGGCTATTTGGAGGGCGGCTTCTTCAGTTTGAGGAAAATGGGAGGTGACATCCTTGCCAATGGGAGCTAAGAGAGAGTGAAGGAACCAGTCCATATAGACCCGATCTTCGAAGGGGGGAGCTCGACATAAGCTTCGTCTTTGTCGCCATTCCTGGACATGAGCGGAAAGGCGGGTTGAAGAGGTTTGCTTGAAAGAGGTCAAAAGCTCCGTACCAGTATCGTATCGGAGAGGGAGCTTGAAGTAAGATAAAAAGGCTTGGGCAATGGTTGCAAAGGTGATATGGGAAGAGGTGGCTTGGTCTACATACCATTTAGAAGCTTCGCTGGTAAGCGTGTGTTGGAACAATCGAAGACATATGGAGTCATCGGTAATGGAATTGGAGGAACACCACATGTGGAAAGATCGGACATGATTGGTTGGATCTTCTCCAGCAAGGCATTTGAACTTAGGGATATCGGAGGGGAGCTTGGTTGGCACAGCAGGCCAACCAACATCGCGGCGGATAGGGTCATTGATCAACTAATTGAAATCGGGGAGGCTGAGGCCTGCGATGTATGGCAGCAAGGGTATGGCCAAGGTAGTTCCTGTGGCGGTTCCGCTAGTAGTAGTTCCGACATTAGGGCTGGGAGCACCGCTAGCGTTAGGCCCTGGACCAGACATAGTGAAGGTGACAGGGGGAGAACCAGAAGGGGAAGGAGAACCCAATGAATCAGAAGAGGAGTCGGAGTGCGGACTCGGAGGAGGACTGGCTCGACGACGGCGGGGCGGAGCAGGTCGATCAACCGAAAACTGAGGGTGAAGGCCAAGAAGTCTCCGGGAAGTGCACCTTGGGGGAGCAATGATGACAACACAAACACGACACAAGGGGAAGAAGAACGACCACAAGGGAAAGGAGGTGCAGAATCAAGTCGAAACAAGGGCAGATAGGTGCAGTGTCAATTGATTTTAAAGTCTTTGCCTGGCGGTGTAAACCAGGATCTTCTTCGCTTAGGGTGAGTGTGTGGTGTGCGTTAATTTTAATTTTTAAACCCTTTTCGTTTTGAGAGAAAGAGAAAAAGTGTGCTACGTAACAGTATAGAATGCTGAAATAATAGAAAAATAACAGCTACTAGTGCATCGATTCAACCCAAGAAGGCAGGTCACTCAAAACTAATCTAAAAAAGGGCAAAAATCTAGTCAAAACACACTTTAAAAGAGGCCAATAGATCTAGGGTCAAGAGGGACAGGGATCTAAAGGATAAAGCTGCTGAAAAGAGGTGCAGATCACAGCCAAGAGGCAGAGGCAAGGTGGCTGGAAAAAAGGAGGAAATCAGCAAAAAGCAGAAGGGGCAGGGAGGAGGCCCTAAAAGTAGATCCAAACAAATCTTCAGGAGGTGATTTGAGAGGTAGAAGAGCTAATTAAAAGGGATCTGAAAAGGAGGTAACAGATCTGGAAAAGGGAAGGTTGAAACTCTGAAAAATCAGACACCTGAAGCAGCTAAAAATCTTCCACCAAAAGTGGAGGGTACTGAAGCCCTAGGGGGCTAGGTTCCCACTTAGATGATAAAATCAGATCAGGAACAGGTCGAAACGGGCTGAGACAGAGGCTGGAAAACCCTGACAGAAGCTTCAGAAAAACCCAGAAAAATTGCAGAAAAACAGCTGAAAATTTGGCAGGTCGCGGGTTCTGACATGTTTTCAGTGAAGGTCACAGAAAATGGGCAGAAAAGTGCGACCTGGAGGTCCAGGTCGCAGTTTATGGGCTGAAAAGTGCGACCTGAAGCTCCGGGTGTCTCGGCGGCAGATTTTTGGAAAAGTTGCCGTCTCAGTTGCGGCTGATGTCGCTTACCTGCGCAATAGGGCCAGAAACACACGGAAGTTAGAAATTTAATGTTTTAGGGCTTTATAGGAGAAAAACAACATGAAAATAGGAAAAAAAAAAAGCTGAAAAGAAACCCTAGGGTCTGAAGTAGCTGGATATGCAGGAATTTGAAAAACGACAGCGGTCGTAATTTAAAACCTGTGTGGAGTCGCCATTTGTTAGTATGAATCCTTTGTCGAAGTGTACGAAAAAGGACCACTTTAGCTACGCATAACTAATATCCCTAACAACAAAAGTGGCTGCCAATATCTTCAGATCTGCGGTTAGTTGAACATAAAAGAGCTACAAAAACCAGATCTATGCATGGAAAGACATTACGCAGAAAAAGCAAGGGTTTGCTCCATATACCAATAGACAAGACAATAACAATTTTTGAAAGAATTTTTATATTAATTGGGCACCTGGGAGGAAAACAAGAAGGCGTATCCAATTCTCCTCAGTGGGATGGGTTCTTGGAAGTCCTCATCACTTCAGATCTAAGATTTCTCTCTCTTGTTGGTGTAGAAAACCCACACAAAGAATGGAACTCAAAGGGAGCTCACACAGCAAATGGTAGAAAAATGGGACCAAGTGTATAGATCCAGAGTGATCTAATAGGCAACAAAAGGTGAAGAATGGTAGGAAAAACCCTCCCATTTATAACAAAATATTGGGTCATTCTAGATCTTGGTGCATGATTAAAATAATGTTAACCAAATCTAGATCCACCTTTTATGGAATATTTTATTATATTTGTTGGAGAGAAAAAGTATTTGACTTGGGTCAAATCCCTTTATTTGTTAATAATAAATAAATAAATGATTTATTTATCTTTTTAAGGAAGTGGTTGAAGGATAATTAAATAAATAATGATTTGTTTAATTATTTGTGGGTGATTTGGTCATATTTAACAAGGAATATTATCTAAATAAGATTTAAATAATTATTCCTAGAAAATAATAAGATAAATAAAGGTTTATCTAATTAATTTCTTTGTTTTTGGGTTAAATTATGGTTTAATTAATTATTCCATGAGGAAAATTAAACAAAATAGGTTTGTTTAATATTTCCTTTTGGGGTTTCCTGTTTAGAACATAAACAACCTAATAAATGTGGTTTATTAAGTTATTTTACATAGTGAAAGCAATTTTACTTAGGGTAAAATTGGTCTTACATGGTGTACTTGGGTCCATCTAATGATAATAGGTTATATGACCAAAAAATGGTGTAACAGTTAGGTGGGGAAAAGATGACAAAACAGAGGCTATCACAACCAAAAATAATGTATTCCTCCCTAAAGAGAAATTGATTAGAGATAAAAAAATATGGTTAGAAGGTAGATTGTACCCTACCCTTGGAATGCAGTAGCCTATCACATCTTGAAATACATATCCTAGAAGGGGAGGCTAAGTGTTGTTTATGCATGTCAGTTTAGGCTACTTTATGAGCTAATATTTCAGATGGAATTTCCTATCCCAAGAAAACTAAGTTCCCCACCTCCTTCTTTAGTCCATAGTGGAAATTACCCAAATGGTGAGAGAAGGGAAACATCAATACATTTCTCATCATGGTCTCACAAGGCTCATTGTCATGGATCCTCTGGAGCATATAAAAAATATTTTGTCATAGATAGATTTTGTATACATGGATAGGGAAACTTTCATTGAAACTAAACCCAAATCTTTCCTATAGCATGAAGAGACCACAAAGCATAGTTTTGAAAAAGAAGAGGTTGAATATGAGAAGGAAAAAGAAATTAAATAAGATAAGAAAGACGAAAAATCAGAGATAGAAATAGAAGAATTTGGGGAACCTTCTAGGCCTCAGAAGATGAGGAGGAAATAACAATAAGAAAGCCTTACAGAGGGGAATACTGAACAAGAATTTTTTTTCCACCTTGATAGCCCTAAGTACACCAGCCAATGTAAAAGGGGTGTAGCCAAAGCAAGGCCCTTTGTATTTGAAAAGGAGGATAAGTAGTAGACTCAAGCAAGGTAAGCCTGAACCTTCCTCAACTACCCCCATCACCATTGAGGGGTAAGCTAGTCACCAATAGGAAGAGAAGCATAAAAAGAAAATTGAAGAGGTGGCCTCCCTCAAAGATAAAGGAAAACAACCCCAAACCTCACAAACGAATCCAAAAACTAGGGGATCCAAGATGAGATAGTTGCAAGAGGAATTTTCCATGCTATAGGAAAGCAAGGAAGTGCTACAGGAATATATATAAATTCTACAATAAATCAAGGAAGTGCTACAAGAAAGTGTTGCACAACCTCATGAAAGACAACAAGGACCATAGGATCTGCAATAGAATGATCTGTAACTAGATCTTGAGTCTTACAACAAATTTTATGAGCAAGGGGAAATAATACCTACCAATTTTTTAGTCCCAATCCTCCTTGAGCTAGAAAAATAAAGAGGTTTAAACCACTAGTGGATGAAAATTGAAAATTATAATGGAGTTGAGTATGTGGGACTGATGGAAGAGAAAATAAAAAAATATGGGTGAAGAGATGGTTGATTTGAGACTGAGAGAGGAAAGTATGAGGGGACAACTACAAATGGAGAACAAGATATTGAAAAAGAAGTTGTAGGAGAAATAAGGGAAACTTTCCACCATGGAAAGCTTGGCTATGGAGGTCACCTAATGCAGGAATCCCTCAAAAACATATGCCATGTTCCTCAAAGAATATTGGCTTCACATTCAATTCAAGACTCTAGCACAATATGGTTCACTACCTTTCCAAGACTACAAATAGTTCATTGAATTTTGTCATAGATATAATGTGGAGGATAGAGCTATGATGGCATAATTGTACATGCACAACCTCATATTTATTAACATGAACTTATGGGATCCAAATTATAGGATGGGAAATGTACAATTGATTTCATTGGACTCTTGTCTAACTCGTGATGAAGCAAGGGTTGAAGAGGAGAAAATGGTCATATCCATAGAAACTAATGACCCCTATCATTGAGTGCATGATTGGGGTCCCCTCCCCTTGTCATCAACAACCATAGTATCATCGTTGAGGACTCAAAATTGGCACCACTCTACATAGAAAAAAATGAGCAATCCATGTTGCACTTTGCAGACATTTTTAGGCTACTAGGGACTAAGGTCTTGTAGGCTTGTTAGAGGATATGGCACTCATTACCACACAGCTTACAAATCATGGAGTGCCACTCTCCAAAGATATTGAGGAATTCCTTGGAGAATACACCCTTATACAAGAGGATAGTTCAAATATTGTAGTCTAACTATATTGGATTTAATTTCAACCCTCCTTTGTTGCTAAGGCCACAAGAAAAAAAGGAGAAATTAGAAGAGCAACAAGAGGAGGAAGAGATATAGAAAAATGGTGTTCCACCTTCAAGAGAGCACTCCATCAGAGATACCTTGGGATGTTGGGGCTGACACCAGGGCTATGCATGAAATGGAATTAAGTGTTTGAGTTGTTCAGAGGATGAGAAACACCTTCAATAGGGGATTATGGCGGTCCTCACTAATAGGTATATAACAATTCCAATTTGGGCATCCTTTAGCATACATTTACCTCTCTCCTTGCATTTTATAACGCATCTTTTACTATGATGTGTTTATTAGGAATATTAAATTATATTTATCATGTATTGTTTCCTAACATGATTAATTTGCAAGAAAAGGGTGCATTTATTGTACATTTGAGGAATTTGGAGCAGATGTAGGAGGCTTGTACCATGAATTTACTCACCTACAATTTGGATTTCTCCCTGTATTTATTCACCTACATATTAAGGATCTACTAACCACTGATGCACTCAAATATTGTGAGGATCTCATAGAGATAGATCCACCTTTTTAGGGATTTTGGAGGGAAACATCACTCCTTCCAAGGAGTTTCCCCTCATCCATTTTGTATAAATAAATAATCCTAAGGGATCAATAGGCTTTGAAATTTTAGAGGAGAATAGTTATTGCTCTAATAGATTTCACTTATCATTTTAATTTCCATTTACAAGTCTTTTAATACCATAAATATGAGTTTTTTTTAGAGGGTTGAGTTCCCTTGGGATAGGGCCCAACCCAGGCACTCTAGTCTCTCTCATTTGTCGAATTTATTATGCATCTTCCTTTTATGCACTTAGGATTAGCAATATTTCCTTTTTGCAAGTTTTGTTTATATGAAAAAATTTACTTGTGTAGAGTTACTAATTATTCTTATGGGGAAATGTGTTTGTGAGGCTCGTGTTAGAAAGCATAAAAAGATAGGTTTCCTTTTTCATGAATTAAGAATATCCTGAATAAAACTCAACTCGTCCTTTCCTTTTAGTTTAATCTTTTTCAATTGATATTGTTAGCATGCTCTAGATATTTTTCAATATTGAGTAATATTTATGGTGTGCAACGTAGAAATTCCTTGTAGATTCAAACTACTATGTGTAATTTACTAAAAAAATAGACTTGAATCTACTCTACCAAATGTGTAAACAGTAAACAATCGTGAAATCGTGAATATTACAAGAGACAGAATTCAATCAACACATTACACTATGATTTCCTGGGGAAATCCACAACTAAAAACATTGCTATATGTATTTTGCATTAGTCGGAAAATGTGAGAATATTACAATGCTTTTCTCAAGCCCGAGCAACCATTGCACTATCTCTATGTGTCTCACAGCTTCCTAGACTGACATTGGAAAACACTTAGCCAATTTCCTAGCCTTCCAAGCTCCTAATTCCTTGTGTTTTTCAATGAGGAATTAGGCCCCCATTTAATAGGATTTTTCATCCATTAGATTGCGCAGCTCCTTTAGGATCTTCCTCTGACTGCATGCACCATCTGTAAAATTTGAATAATTATACAACTGATAGTACACTACTCTTGAACTCCAATATCAACTGGGTAATTCTCATTTCACATTGCATGAGTTTTTTATGGTTGATTTATCAATTAAATTATTTATCATCGAGTAGAAAACTCACTACTAGACCTCACACTAGTTCCTCTAACAATTGGAACTAGTTTAACTTACTTTAACTCAGATAAACTGAATTAATTAATAACAACTCAAAACAAACTCAACCATGGATCCTAAAATTTAGGAACCAATCTACATGACTCAAGTTAGACCCTAAAATCGAATTAACTGAACCAACAAGTCAAACTAACTTAGCTAACTCATACAGGTTTTCATGAGATGTGGAATTAGAATTTTCTTCTAATTCAATTCAAGGGAAAATTAAATTACAATATTTCTTGGTGCCATTTTCAACATTTCTTGTTTCCATTTTCAACACTCCCTCTCAAAAATAAATGGATTCACATCTATCCCGATCCAGTACATTTGGAATGTTATACATGAAACACTTCTCATTGGTGTTGTTGCTACTGCAACATCTTAAACTGAAAAGCTTCCAAAAAAACAAATTTAATCAATTGCGATTAGTATAATGCATTTGTCACCTGAGTCTCGACTACTACTAGCTACTGCATTGTCTACTTAAAACTTCACGTTGTTTTTTATTGTGCACTGCACTCCCCAGTATCTCACTTTTAATAGTCTTTGCATCTGTCACTTTGGAATCTGATTGCATCAACTGCCATTGATCCATCCTGCTACTATATCTTGTGGGCCCTCGTAGCAAGGTAATGATCCATGAGACAAAAAATATCTCAATGGATCTTTCCCAAATATTTTTCATTCTTGCGACTATGGATATGCATCGCCCTACCTCACTCTTTGAGGCATGGGTTCATGTGCTCCCTCTTCCCACTTGTCTTGAAATCTCCTCCTACTGGAGGTCTCTAATTGGTCCTCTTCATCATCATTTGCATGGTCATCCCAATTGCCAACTAGATGAGGGTTCCTCTTGAGATATAAATCCTGCTCCCTCTCAACCACAACATCTCTAATCCCTTCCTTTCTCCTCAAGGTTATGCATGCATATTCCTCTAATGTGTAGAGGCTCTCAATCCTGAAACCAAATTTCTTGATTTGACATAATGCAAGATGCTTGAGGTAGGCCTTCCCATCTCTGAAGACTACCTCATACCCATTGTCTTCAATCCTCAATTTCTTCACCAGTTCAAGTTTATTGGATTTATTGCAATTTATGAATAGCTCATTGAGAGTCTTCCACATAACAAAGAGAGTCTCTTTCCCATGTATTTTTAATATTATGTGGTCTCTCACACCCTCCAGGATGATCCTCCTGGATCTATCCACATCCTTCTTCCAATGAGAGATATCTTGGACATAATATGTTAGGGTTATTATTACATATGTCCTGATGTAATCTATTAACCCAAGGTCATATCATACTCCCTCCATACGGATCTTTCATGCCACAAAATTTGTGGTTCCTTATAGAGAATACTCGAGCTTGATTCTGATGGAATTCATTTTCTCAATCCTGGAGAAATCCTGTTGGGGTTCCCATGTTTTGGCAAGATTGACAAGACCAAAAGATGAGACAACATCAGAACCACTTTCAGACCTCAGGATCTAGCCTCTCCTGGGTCCAGAGAAGGATCTCTCTAGGTGAGCAAGGTTTTATGTCTATGAGGCTCAAATGTTATGATTTTAGGCTAGTTATAAAGCTCGGGGTTTGTTTGTTTGATTGTTTGTTTGGTTGCTGGTTATCAGGAAAGAAGGATTCAATGTAAGACCAGGATGAGAAAATTTGGATAAGGTAGAGGTGAAATGTTCTAGGAAATACTCAAAACCATTGGGCAATGGAGTCAGGAAATGATTTTCTTGCTAATCAATAGGCAAGCTTTCAATTGGGCTAGTCATCTGAAACTTAGGATCTTTATAGATGATTATGTGATGGGAGGGTGAGAGGAGGAGAGATAACACATATTTAAGAGCACAATGTTACAGATCAGTAGGTCGCACACAGATCCTAGTGGACAGGGCTCACACTAATCCCCAGTGTTCCCAAATCTTCCAACTGAAATCTATAACAAGAAGCGTCTAAGAATTGAATTCGTTTAATTCATACATCAGAGAGCAGGGAATGTCATCCACTACACTGGTTAAATCAACTGAAAACATCCCTTAGATAATAAATTCAGAAGAGAAACATAAATGGCAAGGAGAGCAGCAACATAGGGTACCTAACAAGGGTAAATCCTATGCCAAACTTCTGATGCAAGCCAGTAGAACGAAATGAAATGAATGTAAACACAGAGATAGGAAAACATCATCGCTGCTTCAGATCAGGATCCAAAGAAATGTGCTTGTCATATTAAGTAACAATACCAATCAAGTACAATATTGCCAATAGCTGAATACTCAATCTGAAATCATATCCTTCAACCTATCTTACAATCTTTCCACAGAGATTGTGTCTCAAAGAAACTACTTGCAGTTCTCTGATAACTGATCAAAAACCATTACAATGAGTTCTCTATGAATTTATAGCCCCAGAGGAGCAGAGGAGGTAGGTGGAGAACTAAATGCAGTATTAATCTTCTGAAAAGAAAGAGGGCCAAATCCCCTCCTGTATAACTCCTGTGCATTAATCTCTGAGGTTCTTTGAGTGCATGAACGATCTTTTTCAGACTGGGAATTACTCTGATATGACTCCGACTGCAGCACTGTGTAGTACCTTGGTGTACAAACAAGATGACTGAATGGACTACCATGCTGGTGAAACAAATGCTTCTGATAGCGTAGGATTGCTGCGGAGGGGGGAGAGAACTTCTTGGACGCCATATAAACTGAAACCATAATGTGTACTGTGTCCTTGCTCTGGAAGAAACATTCTGCTGATTTTAACCCTGATTTCATGATTCTTTGTGTGTTGTACCTTCTGCATGATCTTTGGGTTCACTGATCTACTGCTTTGCCTCTAAACTGTTGTATTAAACTCAAAACTCAATTCTGAATTCTGGAAACCATGATCATGAAGCTGTTTTTTCTTCACGGCTTCATAAATGTCTCGATTCTACAATATTTGGGCTTTAATGGCACTGGATAGAGTCTGCGAAGTTTCAAACTTCGTCCTTTGATGGAATTTATACTGCTGGCACCTTTCTTGGCATTTCTCTGCAGCACCAGCTTCAGTTTTAATTCTCTGTCTGCACAATACGCCATTAAAGAAGTACGTGCTCATCAAGGTGATTTTCTGTCTTCGATAACCCTGCAAAAATATGAAATCTGTTAAGAAAACCATGGGGGTGGGGTAATGGACGTGTCGAGATGATGAAAATGGCCGGGCAGTTGGTGACATGGCGGAAGAATACAGAGGAACGACAGAGGAATGCTCTGGTGGAGATTGGCGGTCTGCGGAGAGAATTTGAATGGAAAAACCTTAAAACACACAAATTTTGGACGAATATATGAAATGGAATGGACGCTTGTACGGTGAGACACGTGGAAGTGACGTGGAGGGACCAGGTGACAATGTAATAGTCAATCAGCAGAGAAATTAATTTTGATCGTCCGATCTCGACGGAGATCGACGGTGGATAACACATCAGAGGGCAAATGAACGTGGGCTAGGGGTACGGACCCACGGGCTAAACAACGCGCAGCTCCGTTGAGCGATGACCGTTGGATGGGCGAGGGAAGATCCGACGGTTGACATGAATATCGATGCGTGACCCATGCCAAACGTTAACGCGTGATGGGCGAGTGGTTTTGGAACCTTACAGGAGCCACGCGTCGAGCAATGTATGGAATCACTGACCGATCGGGGAAACCCGCCCTCTGCCCAAAGGCAGTGCGATAAAAACTGGTGGTTTGTGAATAGTGCGCGGCGGGGTCCACTGGGCAGATAAGCTTCAAACCGTCGATCTGATGGGAAAATGAACGGCGATGGCACAATCTGGGGGAAGCACGGGGAAACGCGGGCACTTAAGACTTGATGATCACCGTCCGATCAACTGAGATTAACGGTTGACGTTGCGCTTAGTATGGTTTTGAGATAGACACTTTTTGCTCTAGCAGGTGGTTCCGACACTAGATCGTATGGAGGAAGCAGCGCGGGGGCTAGCAGAAAGGGGGCTGAGACCTGATATGTGGAATATATCCATTTTATCCATTTTTTAATGCGTTTAAAGCCCGAGGAGGGTAACGATAGGGATATGGAAGGGGAATCTGAGGAAACAAAGGGTGATGGTGAAATCTAAAGGGGATTTCGGGGAAATTTAAGAGGTTAGTGGTGGAAATAAAGGGAAGAAATGGAACTTTGACCAAGGGAAAAAGGGGTTAAATGGTGGTATATTTGCAGGGGTATGAGGGGTAATATAGGCTCTTTGAGATGGGAATTAGCTGAAGGAATTTGTATAAGGAAAAACATGGGGAGACTTCAAGGATGATGAGTTTTCGGGAAAATGCATTCCTTGAAGGCTCCAAACAATCTAGCCTCCTGCTTGCTTGTCAAGAATTTCATAGGGGGGCTAACAAATCCTACAAGGACAACTTAAAATTATTTTCTTCTATAGTGATTTTAGCTCGGATACCATGTATAAATTCCTTATAGAATAAAATTTCTAATTGTAATTTACTAAAACAATAGACTTGGATCTACTCTACTAATTATGGAAATAATAAACAATCGTGAAATCACGAAGCATACAAGAAAAAATAATTCAATAAACACATTACACAATGATTTCTGGGGTAAATCCAGAGCTAAAAACTTGGTTTTTGTGTTACACCAATTTTTGGTCATCTAACCCGTTACTATCAGATGGACTAAAGTAAACCATGTAAGACCAATTTTACCATAGTAAAATTGCTCTCACTATGAAAAATAAGTTAGTAACCCATACTTTATTAAGTTATTTCTGGCGTACTTTATTAAGTTATTTATGGTCTAAACAAGAAACCCCATGAGGAATAATTGAATAAATCCTTATTTGTTTGATTTTCCTCAAGGGATAATTAATTAAACCACTATTTAATTAATATTCTTGGTCATATTTAACTCAAAAAAAAAAAATTAATTAGATAAATCATTATTTATCTTATTATTTTCTAGGAATAATTATTTAAATCATTATTTAATAATATTCCTTGTTAAATTTGACTAAATCATTTATAAATAATTGAATAAATAACTATTTATTTAATTATTACTCAACCACATTATTAAAATAATAAATAAATCATTTATTTATTTATTATTTCTAAACAAAGGGATTTGACCCAATTTAAATTATTTTTCCCTCCAACAAAAATAATAAAATATTCCATAAAAGTTGGATCTAGATTTGGTTAATAATATTTTAACTATGCACCAATATCTAGACTAACTCAATATTTTGTTATAAATAGAAGTTTTTTTCCATTTATTCACTACCTTTTGTTGCCTAGAGATCACTCTTGATCTATAATTTTGGTCTGACTTTGATCCTCCCATCATTGTCATAATTTTCTACTTTTCGCTTATGAGCTCCTTTTGAGTTCCATTTTTGTCTGGGTTTGTTACACCATCAAAAGAGAGGGATCTTAGATCTGAAGCACTGAGGACATACAAGCACCCATCCCATTAAGGTGGACTGGTAACATCTTTCTATGTTCCCTTCCCATGTGTCATAATACAAAAAATTATTTAAAAATTCTTGTCTTTTTCATTAGATGCATGAAGCAACTCTCTCTTATTATTTGTTGTTTAATGTATTTAGTTGCATAGATATGGATTTTTGTAGCATTTATTCAGATCACTAACTGTAGATCTAAGGAAATTGACAGCCATATTTGATGTTAGGGATGTTTTTTATGCATAGCTAAAGTGAGCTTTTTTCGTACGCCTACGATTATAATTCACACTAACAACTGGTGACTCCACAAGGGTTTATAATTACGACCATTGTCATGTTTCAAATCCCTGCATGACTAGCTACTTCAACCCCTAGGGTTTTTATTCAGCTTCTTATTTTGCATTTCTTGATGTTGTTTTTAACCTTTAAAAACCTAAAATAGTAAAAATTATAACTTTTGTGTGTTTCTGGGCCCTTTGCGTAGGTAACAGGTATCAGCCGCAGCAGAGATGATATTTTTTTCTGAAACTTGCTCCCGAGACACCCGGAAGTTCAAGTCACACTTTTTGGCCCAAAAACTACGACCTCAGCTCTCAGGTAGCAGATAACAGCCTGAAAACTGTGACCTCAGCCGAAAATAGGTCAGAACCTGCTACCTGTACTTTTTGCGGGATTTTTTCTGTGATTTTTCTGGGTTTTTTTGGGCCATTGTTCAGGGTTGTCTGACCTCCCTCTTCACCCATATTGGAGATTTACTTGCTTATTTTTACTCGTCGAAGTAGGAACCAAGCCCCTTAGGGCTTCAGTACGCTTCAACCTTTTTAGAGGAGTTTAGCTGAAGCAAGTCTTCTGAGATTTCAGTGTTTTCAGCCATTTTTCAAATCTGAACTTGCACTTTCAGATCCATTTCAAATCGATTATTTATCCATCCAAAACACCTCTTTTCAGTTTTTCTTGGTCCTCCTTTGGGGTACACCCCGTTTCCCTTCAGGCTGTAGCCTTTCACCCCCTTTTTGGTAGAATTTTTCCCTCTAGTTTTGTGTTGTTTTCTGCCCCTTTTTCTAGCAGATCTGACCTTTAGATCCCTGTCCCTCCTGAACTTAGGTCCATTGGTCATTTTGTGTGTTTTGACTATATTTCACACACCCATAGACTAGTTGTTCGGAAGCCCTCCACCTTGGGTTTAAATTGATGCATCTTTAGTTTTTTATTTTTACTGTCGCTTTCAGTTTCATTTACTGTCATTTTTAGTTTTATGTACAGTTATACATCATTTTTTTCCTTTTTTATTTACACACATATGGACTTAATTAAAATTAACACACTTATCACATACACGCACACCATAAGTGAAGAGCACCTGTTTTACACCACCAAGCCAAGACTTAAACATTGTAATCAATTGATCATGCACCTCCCTACCCTTGTTTACCTCTCTTCCTTATTGTTATCTATGTCTCTTTACCATCATTGTACCCCCAAGGCATTTATGCTGAAGACTCTAAGGCCTGCATCCTCAGTTTCTGTTAAGAAGACTTACCCCACCGCGTAGGGTTCGTGTTCGTTCTCCACCGAGTCCCCATTCTGACTTTAATTCTGGTTCATCAGGTTACCCTTTTGGTTCTATCCCTAGCTCTCCTCCATCTTTCACCTTCATCATATTTGGTTCAGGACCTAACGTTGGTGTTGGTCCCGACCCTAATGCTGGAAACACCACTAGTGGTGCCGCAACAGGAACTATTCTGGCTGCTCCATTGCTTCCTTATATGAAAGGCCTAAGCCTTCCCGATTTTAGCCAGTTGATTATTGACCCCATACACCATAATCCAAGTTGGACTGTTATTCCAACCAAGCTTCCTTCAAACATCCCCAAGTTTGAAGGAAATGTTGGAGAGGGTCCTACCAACCATGTTCGTTATTTCCACATATGGTGTTCGTATAACTCCATCACTGATGACTTTGTCCATCTTTAGTTATTCCAGTGTACGCTTACTGGAGAAGCTTCCAAGTGGTATGTCGACCAGGCCTCCTCCTCAAATACTACTTTTGCGACCCTTACCAAGGCTTTTATGTCTTACTTCCAACTTCCCCTTCGTTATGACACTGATACAAAACTCTTGACCTCTTTCCGTCAAACTTCTTCTACCCACCTATCTGACCATATTTAATAATGGCACAGAAGGAAAAGCTTATGTTGAGCCCCTATTTTCGAAGATCATTTCTACATGGACTAGTTTCTCAGATCCCTTTTTCCTGCTGTTGGAAAAGATGTCGCATCCCACTTTCCTTGGACCAAGGAAGTTTCCCTCCAGGTTGCGTTGAAATATGACCTGATCTACGCACAATCTGGTTATGTTTATACCGTCCTGCATGATCTCCCTAGACCCGGTGGTGCCAACGCA
The DNA here is from genome assembly GCA_034641835.2 of Pinus albicaulis. NCBI lineage: Eukaryota > Viridiplantae > Streptophyta > Pinopsida > Pinales > Pinaceae > Pinus > Pinus albicaulis. Next base: position 1,210,975,908 of record CM076579.1, read on the forward strand.
CCAGGGGAATTCCATGCCACCAACGGTATCATTGGATCCCTTTCACATTCGTATACTCATCCTCCCATGAGTTATGGTTTCCCTCAGGGAGAGGCTATCTCCTCTAGCACTTTTCCTCCTCCTAGTAGCATGTATCCAGGATATGACGTGCCTCCTCCTTTTTCCCAACCTTTTTACCCCAATATTGCCCAACCTCCTTATTATTTGTATCCGTAGCCTGGTTCTCCTAATCCTCCAACACAAGCACCTTATCCTCCCTTGCCTTCTCAAACTCCACAACAGCAACCACCCCCCCCCCCAATTAGGGGCAGGTGTATTCACATCAGAGTGTGTCTAATCCTCCCACTTCCAAAAAGAAGAGGAAAGGAAATAAAAACCAATCCGCTCCAAGTAATCTCGGAAACAATCCCCAAGGGAATACATCTAACATTGCAATAGTGCAATATGGTGCTCAGCCCAAGCAGGACAGGCCTATTTGCATGAGTAAGCCTTGTTCTTGTTACGGTTTCTATGGTCACTATACCCATGATTGTCCCCTTTTACCTCAGATGCATCAAATGTGGGAAGCTCAAGCAACATCCCAAGGACAGAAATATTTCCCTTCGGTTCCTCCTAATGTTTCCCCTACTCAACCGGTTGTGTTTACCAATCCTTTCCCCTAGCAAGGATATGTGGATGCCCAACCCCCTGAAAGTCAAGCGGCCACTCAACCTCCATCTGGTACCTATGATTACCAGATCCTCATGATGAAATATGACCAACCCAATACCGATGACCTCAACCTTCAAACTCAGTCCCGTCAGTACAACAAGCCCCCCACTATGTCTGCCACCAAGCCCACATCTTCAGGTCCCACAAAGCCTCTTTTGACACCCAATGGTCCTTTACAAATCCCTCAGCTTAGGGTAGAGGTTCATACTAAGATCCCCAAGATACCATTATGCCGAAATGTTGCTTACGGTAAAGCCACCCACTCCTACAACATAGTAGATGACTTGGTGCCATCCCTTGCCGCCATATTAATGTTGGAAGTCCTCCAGTCATGGCCTTCACAACAAAAATATCTACTAACTGCTATGGGCATTGTGGATCCTTCAGATGATCGTTTTATTGTCTTCGATGTTGACAAGTCAGAGCATCCCCCCTTCCTGCATTCATCACCTTCCAAATCCCTGTCAAGATCTGGAATGCCAATGTCTCCCATTGTATCATTGATGAAGGGGAATCCACTTGTGTGATGTTCGCTTATGTTTGGAAGCAACTCGGATCTCCTGAGTTATCCCCTTCCACTATCACACTCCATGCGTGGGATGGCCACTCTTCCCAACCCCTTGGCATGTTCTGTAATTTTCCTATTACTCTTGTGGGCAAGACTGTTTGTGTTGACATTGAAGTCATTAATGCCCCCTTAGACTACAACATTATATTGGGTCGTAGCTACAATTATGCAATTTATGTTTTCCCATCTACAGTTCATCGTAAGATGTGTTTTCCTCATAACAGAAATATCGTCACCATTGATTAGTTGACATATTATGAAACGAAGTCCCAGACCTCTCCTGAGTCCATTATTTCTTTGGTGGCCAATAAACAAGTAATTGAACCTCCGACTAGTATCTCACCTTGAGTCTTTAAATATTCCTCTTTTCTCGGTGTGTTCCCTCGTCTTCCCCCTCCTATCTCTAACCCTAGCTCGTTGAATGTTTGCATGTTGCAATCGTCTCGATTCGACCTCAAACGGGCCGGTTCGAATAGTCAGCAGCCTTGCCCTCCAAAACCTTCTCCTAGTACTTTGACTCAGTCTTCAGGACCTCCTCCTCAAGGCCCATCATTTGTAGCTGGTGTCCATGATCCTATGTATCCTCCTGGAATAGTTCCCCTTGGCCTTAACGATTTCGGAGTTGTCCCGCCTGGCTATTACCCCTCCGGAAAAATACCATTTCTCACTGCCAGTCTTGGAGTATTTTCGGTACCTGTTATGGCTACTTTGTCTCTTCCCAACATGACCCTGGGGATCCCAGTCTAGTACATTGATCCCCCAGCCAATACCTTGCCTGTTCAACCCAAACCTTACACCACTTTGACCTTGGTCCAACTAGTCGCCATGACTCCTCCCTTTGCTTTTGTGCCTCAGCCAACTCAACAAGAACCTACTCTTGTTGCGAAAGCCTCGATTTAGGGGTGAAAAGCTCGAAAAAAGGCACCTAAGGAAAAGGTTTCCCAGACAACCCCTACTCCTCCTCAGCCTCCAAAGCGTAACCCCCCCTGGTGTGCTTTGTGTGATGTTGTCGGTCATGCCACCCATAATTGTCCTAAATAGCCTTGTATCAAGCCCATGGTCAACGAAGCGTTTCCTAAGTCTGATATCCCAGAGGTCCATGTCACTTTACTCGATTTAGCCCCAAAACTCAAGTCTTTGCGCACAAATTATCTTTGTGTTTTGTGTGATATCCATGGCCACTATACCCACCTCTGTCCCTGCCTTATAGACTACCGCACCTCTTTGGAGGTAGTTTTCTAGTACGAGGCCGATCACAACGAATCCACCACTCCTTTACTTGCGCATTATGCTTCAGCAGTGCCAGAGGACAGATCCACTCCCATTGACATTCCCCCTCTCGATGTCAAGATGATAGAGTCTTCGGCCACTATCCTCTACCTGTCATCATCTATGAGATCCAAGGTGGAAGACCCCTCTAGGACTTCCCCTTATGTTTCGCCTAACCTTCCTTCAGCGATCACCTTGGGCTCAACATCGGTGGATCCCTCATCTACGTTTTTGTTGGTCACCCCCCGTAATGATGCGCATGTGAACCTTTCTTCTAATGATGATGAGTCATGTAGCTTTTCCACGTCATGTGTTCATCCTTCCACCAGTCACCCCATCTTCCATTCTGATGAAGACATTATGGAAGCTATGACCTCCCTTGACTTTCCATGGGATGATATGCACTATTGTTCATACTTCCTCCTACAGCGGTCCCATGACCAATATGTTGTGGAATCAAAAGACTTCATTCCTAATGAGGTCGATTGGTTTAGAAATCCCATCCTTGCACCCGATGCTTTCGAAGAAGGAAATATGGCCAATATCTCCCCTACCATTAAACTTAACATTTCTCATCAACCAAGGGAAGAAGAAAACATTACCTTGGGTGCCCAATGCACCCTAGAAGAAATTGAGGCATACACTAAGTTATACAAGGAATTCCGTGATGTTTTCACCTAGGCCTATTCAAAAATGCCCGGACTTGATCCCGTCATTGTCGAACACCATATTGATACATGGCCCGATGCCAATCATGTCCTTAAAAATTTGAGACCCATTCATCCTTCCAGACGAGAGGTTTTCAAAGCTGAAATCGATAAGCTCAAGGAAGCTCGTTTTATCTATCCCATTGAATACACCACTTGGGTGTCCAAACCAATTCCCGGTCTCAAGAAACAAGGCACCATACGTGTCTACATTGAATTTCGAAACCTGAATAAAGCATGTCCCAAAGAAAACTTCCCCACACTGTTCATTGACAAAATCATTAATGAGTGTGCAAGGCACGAGGTTCTATCCTTCATGGATGGTTTCTCTAGATACAACCAATTTTTTATCCATCGTGTTGATCAGCTTAAGACTGCGTTCATTAGTTCATGGGGAACCTTCACTTATAGTGCCATGCTATTCGGCCTTAATAATGTTGGAGCCACTTTTCAGTGGGCCTTGTCATATTGTTTTCATGACCCGGCTCATATTATCCTTGCTTATTTAGACGGCCTCACTGTGCGTTCTAAACATCGGGTGCAACACCTCCACAATTTGTATACCGTCTTCCTCTGATGTTGCGAGTATAATATCCACCTCAACTCGCTAAAGTGTGTATTTTTTGTTCCTATTGGCCATATTCTAGGCTTCATTGTGTCTAAAGATGGTATCACGATTGACCCCTTGAAAGTTCAAGCCATTTTTGAGCTTCCTATTCCTCGTACCTTACGTTAGTTACAAATCCTCCAAGGAAAATCTAATTTCCTTTGACGGTTTGTACCTGACTATGCCACCACCACGCATGGGTTTCTTAGACTCCTCAGATCTAACATTTCATTTGTTTAGGATGACTATGCTCAAGAGTCTTTCAATGCCCTGAAACATGCTCTCACCTTTGTGCCCTTGATTCGTCCCCCTGACTTTGATAGGGATTTCATCCTGTACATCTCAGCCTCCACCCATTCGGTCATTGGGGTCCTTATTCAAGAAGATGACAACAAAATCGAACATGTTATCTATTATGTCAGTGAGAACCTTGTAGGCCCCCCTGTGTCCTACTCACCTGAAGAGAAATTGGCGTTGGTTGTTGTGTTCTTGGTCCAGAAACTTCGTCATTATATCCTCATGCATTCCACCAAGGTCGTGACTAATTCAAAACCTATGGCCTTCCTATTGAGCCATCATATCATCAATGGGAGGTACGTCCGTTGGATCGTTATCCTCCAGAATTCGATCTTGAATTTTTCACACCAAATTGTAAGAAAGGTTTATCCCTCACTGAGCTCATTTCTGAATTACCTACCAGTACGCAGGATCTACCAATTAATGATGATTTTCCCGACGAACATTTTTTTTCTTTTACTTCGGACGATCCTTGGTATGGTGACATCCTCATGCATTTGTGAACACAAAATTTCACCCTCCACCCTGACCGTGATGCTCGATGATGTATCTGACACCAAGCCCCCCACTACCTTCTCATAGGTGACGACCTTTATCGTCACAGTGTAGATGCTGTCCTTCGTCATTTTCTAATGCACGTTGAAGCTGAGAAAGTCCTTAATGTCTACCATAGCGGTGCTTGTGGTGGCCACCTCTTCAGTTTCACTACTGCCTAGAAAATCATGCGTGCTGGGTATTTTTTGCCTTCTCTCTTTAGTGATTTCATTGAAGCAGTCAAAAATTGTTCCAATTGCAACCATTTTGCCACAAAGGCTTGAGCCCCTCCTACTCCCCTCCATCATGTCATCTCAATTGGTCCCTTCTATAAGTGGGCCATAGACTTTATGGAGTTTACACCTACATCTGTTGGTAACCACAATTATATCATTGTGGCAGTTAACTATTTCACCAAATGGGTTTATACCATGCCAACATTCAACAACACGGTAGATACCGCAACCCTCTTTTTATTTAACCATGTTATCGCTTGATTCAGAGTTCCAAAACAATTGGTCTCTGACCATGGCATAAATTTTGAAGATGAGATCTGGCGTGAGCTATCCTCTCTGTTGGGCTTTGAGCACCAATATTCATCGTCCTATTACCCCCAAGGTAATGGCCAAGTTGAATCGGTCAATAAAATCCTTAAAATTTTGCTTCAACGGACGGTGAATAACAACAAAACCAACTAGCACCTTATTCTCTTCCCTACTTTGTGGACCTATAGAACTTATGTTAAAACTTCCACCAGGTTTACTCCTTTCCACCTTGTTTTTGGCGAGGAGGCATTCCTATCGATCGAGTGTGAAATCCCTTCCCTTCACCTAGATGTAAAACTTCTCCCTGACACCCAACCATTAGAACAAAGACTTATCATGCTTGAACATGATTCCTAAGACCGTCATGTTGCATTGTTGTTAAGTTTGGACAACTAGGTTCAAACTCCATGTTGTTATGCTCAAATGAAGATGCCAATATTTTTATTGGATTCCTCTTTCGGAGAGGTGCAAGATCGATCTAAAGATCATCTTGATCCGATGAGAAGAACATTTATTTTGAATTAATTCCACTTAGGTGCAAGGTCGGCTAGCATTTTAATGGAGGCTTGAATCCCCAACAGATGTGTCACACACTCTCACCTATGGATATATATAGGTCAAACTTGGAGGTCATTTTCACCATCACTCATCATGCATTCTCTCTCATCATTTGATCGGTTCGATCATCATCTTGGAGGCTTTTCTTCTCTCACATGTGGGAAAATGCAGCAAGGGATTTTCTAGTTTTGACCTAGGGTTTCAGAGCATATTTTATGAGCGTTGACTTTGGTCAACGCATGGTCAACTTGACCTCAAACTCTCCCAAAATTGTGATTTCTTCAGTCCACTTTTTTTGGCACAGAAATCGAGGATGGACGTTGACTTTGACCTATCTTTGTTGAATTTTTGGTGATGTTGTTTTGTGTTGACCGTTGGCTGGAAAACGTTGAATTTTGTCGACTTTGGGTTTAATTTTATAGAGCTATCTGAGAGGGTTGTGTGACACATTCTGGCTGGTTGACCGTGTAGAGAATTTTCTAGTTGAAGCATCCTGTTGACTGTCGTAACGCACCACAACACATATATTTTGTTGATCAAGTTAAGTGTATTTTGTCTTGTCTTTTGTCGATCTATTGGTATGTTTTATCAGCATTTTACTTTCTTGTTTATGTGATTGTTGTTTGATATTGGGTATAAAAGTAAAGTTGCATCAAGCATAGAACATCTACAAAATTTTACATGGTATCGGAGCTAAGGTGAATACAGAGCCCAAGTTTGTATTGAGAGAAATCACTGAAGAAGGAGCATTGGTCAAGGACCCATGGGCACCTCAAACTATAATGGCTTCAAATCTGATGACAAGTTGACTGGGAAGGAAGACTTCCATGCCTTGAATATGACTTTAGATTTAATGTTGGAAGACAAAGATATAAAGGACTATGTGTAGGATAAAATCCAAGAGCCTCCATCATCTGCACCTACTGCCACCAAGTCAAAGTATAAGAAGGGGGGAATCAAAGAAAATGTGATCATATGGGATTCAATTCATAAGAGTCAGGTTGCCAACATCTATGAGCTTCACACATCCAAGGAGATGTATGATAAGTTGGTCAACATGTTCAGGGCCAACAGTGCAAATCAAGTCATTTTATTTAGGAACCAACTGAAGAATCTAAAGAAAGGAAGGGATGAATCTGTTCAATATTATTTTTTGAAGTTGGACGAAATCAAAAATAATCTTTTGGCCATTGGCGAGATAATAGTTGATCAAGAAATGGTTCTCACCGCACTTGGAGGTCTCTCCTCTGAATGGAAAGTATTCAATACTACCATTATCAATAACAATGTGATTCCTAATTTTGACTAAGTATTGTCAAGATGCACTCAAGAGGAAGCAAGAATGAAGGAATATGAAAAATAAGGTAATTTTTCCTTCACCGCTTGTGCTAAGAAGAAGAGCAATGGTGGTTCGAGGAACCATGGAAGAGCAGGGGCTCAAGGAAAGAAAGGAAGATGTTACACATGTAACAATACCAACCACTATGCTAGAGAATGCCCTAGTAATAAGGATTCTCCTGGGGATGATGACAACAACAACCGGAGGAATGGAAATCAATGGAACAACAGGTTCAAAGGAAAGAGGAAGGCTCCCTCTGGTCGCACTAGAAATTGGCAACCTTTCAAAAGGTCGAGAAATTCCAGGTATGAGGAATCTAATGTTGTTAATGATAAAAGAAATGAATTCATTCTTGTATCTTCCCTCTCTACTGCATCTCCACCAGACACTATGGATGTCTGGTTGATTGATAATGGTGCCTCAACGCACCTCACTGGGTTTAAGGAAGCACTTTCTGATTTGGTTGAGAAGGATTTTAATATGAAAATTGTTCTTGGAGATAATGCCACATATCCCGTAAAAGGGACAGGGACTGTGACCCTCCACTTATCTCAAATTCAAGTCCCTTGCTTGCAGGATGTACTATATGTACCTAATTTGAAGAATAACCTTGTGTCTATTTCGGCCATGGAAGACAAAGGTTTCAATGTGGAATTCATTGATGGGAAGGTACGCACCTGGAAGAATAGCTTCAAGGAAGCCATCACGATTGGGTTTAGAGCTGATACACTCTACTAAGTTGGAGGAATTCCACTGGGATCTATGAAATGTGATATTATCTGTCAAACCGAACTATGGCACCGGAGGTTTGGACACCTTCATTACAAAGCCCTTCCTGAAGCAAGGAAGGTGGTGACAGGGATGCCCGAGTTCAAAAATGATCATGAAGGTGCATGTCAGGGTTGTGCCGAAGGAAAGCATACAAGGGTACATTTCCCCTCAAGCGTGACAGAGACATCTGATGTCTTGCAATTTATACATTATGATTTGTCTCGTATGCTTCTCATGACATGGGAAGATGTTCTTATTATATGATGTTCATAGATGAATTCTCTCGTAAAACATGGATATACTTCTTAAAGAAGAAGGATGAGGCTTTCATATGGTTTTTTACTTTCAAAGCCTTGGGGGGAAATCAAATAGGGAAGAAGATCAAGATTTTGAGAACCAATAATGGCACTGAATATGAGACGAACAAGTTCAACAACTTTTGCAGAGAAGCTGTAATCAAGAGCGAGACCACAACCGTATATACTCCTGAGAAAAATGGTGTTTCTGAAAGAAAGAACAGGACCATTGTGGAAGCTACTCGTGCCATGCTATGTAACCAAGGTCTTCCGAAGTTTCTGTGGGGAGAAGCTGCGAACACTGTTGTGTACATACAAAACTAATGTCCGTGTTCCGCTCTGGATTCCAAAACTCTCGAAGAGGTTTTCTCTAGTAATAAACCTGATGTCTCACATTTTTGGTTGTCCCATTTATTTTCATGTGCTGAAAGAGAAGAGCAGCAAGCTGGATGCTTCTGGGAAAAAGGGAATGTTTGTGGGCTACAGTGAAACGTCAAAGTCTTATAGAGTCTATGTGCCTGGTCAAAGAGAAGTGGAGATATGCCACGATGTTACATTTGATGAAGATTCTTCCCTTAGGAAAGTAATCAATCTTCCAATCTCTGAGGAAGATCATGGAGTAAGGTTTGGAAATAAGGAAGAACCGAAGAATGAGATGATGCCCAATGTTGAAGGACCGATGGACTCTATTGATCCACCTCCTTCAATGAAGAGAAGACCCTCATGGCTCAAGGATACTCTTGAGGATGCGGAGAGACACATTGCCCCAAGGGGTACATTCCGTGAAAGAAAGAAGCCGAATAGATACCAAGGTATCTAGTAGCCATGAGTACAATCATACAATCTGAGCCTGGATCCTTTGAAGAATTCGTAAAGCATCAAGTTTGGAATGATACTATGCACGAAGAGTATGAGTCCAATATGAAGAATGATGTCTGGGATGTGGTTCCAAGACTGGAGGACAAAGCAGTTTTCACCTCGAAATGGCTCTATAAGATCAAGCATGGATTTGATGGTAGTGCTGAAAAGTTCAAGGCAAGATTCGTTGCTCGTGGCTTCTCTCAAAATGAAGGCATAGAATATGATGATATATTCGCACCTATGGCCTGATATACCACCATCTGATCTATTGTAGCCCTTGCTTCTATGTAAGGATGGAATATTCATCATATGGATGTGAAGGTCGCCTTTCTGCATGGTGCGATAAAGGAAGAGGTGTATGTGGAGCAACCTCTGGGGTTTGAAGTCTAGGATAGAGACACCCATGTTTTCAAGTTGAATAAATCCCTCTATGGGTTGAAGCAAGCCCCCGGGGATTGGTACGAGAGGATAGATAGCTACTTGATGAAGCTGGGCTTCACTCGTAGTAATGTTGATCTGAACCTTTACTTCAAGGTTGATAGAGAAAAGCCTCTCATTCTAGTGTTGTATGTGGACGACCTCTTCCTGACAGATTTTGAACCTCTCATTCATCAGTGTAAGAGGGAGCTTGCTTCTGAGTTCGAGATGAAGGACCTAGGACTGATGCATTACTTCCTAGACCTAGAGTTTTGGTAAAGACCTGGCGATATTTTCCTTTCTCAAGGAAAATATATTGTGAAGTTGCTGGAAAGATTTGGAATAGTGGATTGTAATTCTGTGTCGACACCAATGGAGCTCAAATTTAATAAGTTGAGTGGTAGCGCTACTGGGCCCATGCTAGAAAATCCTACTGAGTATCGTCAACTTGTAGGGGCCCTAATTTTCTTAGTGAACACCCATCCAGACGTATGTTTTGTAGTGAACATTTTGAGTCAACACATGGTTGATCCTCATCACATTCACTGGGTTGGTGCCAAGAATCTGTTGAGATGTCTTCGAGGCACGATAAACCATGGGCTGAGATACACTGTCAGGAGCGTGACACTCCATGGATATACTGATGTCTATTAGGCTGGCATTGTGGTGGATCACAATAGCACATCTCGATGTTGCTTCACACTTGGGTCTACTTCGATATCATGGATGATCAGGAAGCAGAAGTCAGTGGCTTTGAGCACTGCTGAGGCCGAATACATTGCAACAAGTATGGACTGTTGTGAAGCAGTTTGGTTGTGAAAGCTCTTCAATGAGTTGTTCAGGCATGTTCTAGATACCACAGTTATATTTTGTGATAACCAGAGTGGGATTCGGTTATCCGAGAATCCCGTGTTCAATGATCGATCCAAGCATATTGATATCAAGTACCACTTTATCCGGGATATGGTACAGCGAGGCACCATAAGGCTCGATCATATAGGAACTGATGAGCAGGTTGTGGATATTCTCACAAAGCCCTTGGGGAAGGTCAAGCTCATAACCTTCTGTGAGAATCTTGGTATCATGGAATGACCCTCTGCTGAGGGTCCTTTTGGACGATGAGCTCTAGGAGCTCCAAGGGCCTTGGGGATAGCTTCCTGGAGCTATAAGAAACCATAGGGCTAGGCTTGCCGAACCTTGTTGGTGTTCTTATACCCCGCCATTATGATATTGATTTGGTTCACCTCTCTTTGATTTGTGCCCCGTATGCGTCCTACCCATTGATTCCAAGACTCATGGGAAGTACCTCTCATTTGGCCAATGAGGTGGGAAAAGCTAAAGACTAGTAGTAAAGATCAATGGACACATCAGCGATTTTCGTACTCTCTATGTCTAGGATAGCACATGTCCAACCACTTGATCTGGGTTCAAGTCTAGCAAGATTTCAGACCTCCAACTAACTTCGGCTCAGTTAAACCAACTTTGGGTTGGTATGTGACTCCTTTGAGTCCTATAGAGGTTTCAGACCTCTAAGCTGATTTTGTCAGCTGAGAGTGATGTCTTTGCGACTCACCTCCTTTTCTAAAATAAATAAGCCAGCTAAGCAAGTTACGGTAGGATGACACACGATGTTTGAATGGCACAGGTGGATGGAGTTCTCCCTAGTTGAGAGGGAGTGTTAATTTTCGACAACTAGGTCCAAAATCCGTGTTTTGATGCTCAGATGAAGATGCCAATATTTTTATTGGATTCCTCTTTCGGAGAGGTGTAAGATTGATCTAAATATCATCTTAATTCGATGAGTAGAAAATTTATTTTGAATTAATTCCACTTATGTGCAAGGTCAGCTAGAATTGTAATGTTGGATTGAAGCCCCAACAGATGTGTCACACACCCTCACTGATGGATATATATAGGTCAACATTGGAGGTAATTTTCACCATCACTCATCACACATTATCTCTCATCATCTTATTACTTCAATCATCATCTTGGAGGCTCTTCTTCTCTCACATGTGGGAAAACACAGCAAGGGATTTTCTGGTTTTGACCTAGGGTTTCAACGCAGCTTTGAATAGCGTTGAATTTGGTCAACTCATGGTCAACTTGACCTCAAACTCCCCCAAAATTCTGATTTATGCAGTTCGCATTTTCTAGCACAAAAATCGAGGTTGGACATTGAGTTTGACTAGCTACATTGACTTTTTGCTCGTGTTGTTTTGCATTGACCATTGATTGGACAGCATTGAATTTTGTTGACTTTGGGTTGACTATTATAGAGTTGTTCGAGAGGGTTGTGTGACACATTCTGGTTGGTTGACCATGTAGATATTTTGCTGGTTGAAGCATCTTGTTGACCATCGTAACACACCACAACACATATATTTTGCTGATCAAATTAAATGTATTTTGGCTTGCCTTCTGTCGATCTATTGGTATGTTCTATCAGCATTTTAATTTCTTGTTTATGTGATTGTTATTTGATGTTGGGTATAAAATTAAAGTTTCATCAAGCATAGAACATCTACAAAAATTTACAATTGCAAACCACCGAAGCAGCTAAGAAGTGCACCAAATCTCAATATGACCGAAAAGTCCACCCTCGTACTTTTCATGAAGGCAATCTTGTTCTAGTGTATGACCAGGCTCATGATGTCGTCGGTCATGGAAAGTTTGACTCATTATGGCTAGGCCTTTACATCATCAGTAAGGATTTGGGTAAAGGGGCATACCTTCTAGAGGATTTCGAAGACCACCCTCTTCCCAATCCTCATAATGCTCTTTGTCTTAAGAAATATTACCCTTAGCATTTCCCTCCTAAAATCCATGTTTTATTTCTTTTAGGTAGCCATATTTTGCTTTTGGTGATTTGATACTTCACCCGGACACATTTTTTCCAAGAAGGGTCACTTCACCACTCCTAAAAATCGAATTTCTTCACTTGCAACACTTGTACTTGGGGCACCACCTTGCCTTCATACTTGTCCAGGCTCGTGTCAATTTTCGTCATGAGTAACCATATTGTACTTATGTTTTTATGGTCCCCACAGGGCCTGATCTGTGTGGCAGCATTATTGATTCGCCCTTGTTTAGAGCATCCGAGTCAAGTCATCATCGCATCCATGGAGTCTACCCCGAGTCCCCTTTGTTTCCCGCCACAGTCTTCCATTCTTCATTGCTTTGTGCCTCTCTCATGTCACACATTTTGGCCCCCAGTCATAATTTCCCCTATCCCCTCTGGAATCAATTCAGTAGTTGATAGGTCATTCATGCCATTTATGCTCTAACAAGGGATTTTTTCAGCCCACTACTCAGTACCCCCCATTCTAGTGTCAACCTATTAGTTGCTCTACTATTATCCCTCGTGCCTTAGTTGAGGATTCCTTATTGCCTCACCTATGGCGAACCTTCTTTTGTCAACATCAGCTTATTCATTCCAAACGACAGGTCTAGAGGGTGGTGTACCTTGGTCCCATCTTCCACTCTTGTTCGGTGCCTCGGATCAACCAAAGGGACCCTTTATTTCCCTTTGACTTTATTTTTTCTCAGTTCCAACTCCTCATGGCATGATCGAGATCCATATACTTGACGGTTCAGTGATGCAGTAGATTGTACCAGTGATTCTCGGGTGTGTGTGAGATGTTTTAGACCTCATGAGGAGGTGGCCCTTCAGGTAGCCCCCCACATGCCCGGATCACCTTTCTACTACAACCATGGATGTAGCTTCATATATTTGGTGGTTCCAGCCTCGGCTGCTTGCAGCTCCTTTTTATTTTTCATATATCATTCAGATTTTGAGAGCCCTTTCCTATTTTACAGGGCCTCTTTGTTTGTACTTATATCTCATGTACTTAGATATTATTGTATAAGTCTTGGTTGTTGTCCCAGGCACAGTATGTATTTGGGATCCTTTATCATGTTTTTTATCTGGCCCATGTTTATGCCAGCATGTACTATATAGTTCAATCCCATGTTTTTTGGACGCATCATTATTCTTTGTACTTTGTTATCTCAGTGGGCATAGGTATGCCTCCCCTGCCTCATGTAGAATAGGTACTCACTCATAAAAGAGACTTGTCACACATGTAAGTCTCACCTCCTTAGGGTCTTGTCCTCTCGCGCTTCATTCCACCTTATATTTCTCTTTATCTGACTCCCTTTCGGTGTCTAGTGATTGTGTTCTTACAAAGTACTTCGGTAATACGATTAGCTCCTAATGCTCGCATGTTGGGGGGAAATATGTTACACCAATTTTTGGCCATCTAACCTGTTACTATTACATGGACTAAAGTACACCATGTAAGAGCAATTTTACCATAGTAAATTTTCTCTCACTATGAAAAATAATTTAATAACCCATACTTTATTTAGTTATTTCTTATCTAAACAGGAAACCCCATGAGGAATAATTGAATAATCTTTATTTGTTTGATTTTCCTCATTATCCCTTGCTTAATTAATATTCCTAGTCATATTTAACCCAAAACAGGAAAATTAATTAGATAAATCATTATTTATCTTATTATTTTCTAGGAAGAATTATTTAAATCATTATTTAATTATATTCCTTGGTAAATTTGACTAAATCATTTGTAAATAATTGAATAAATAACTATTTATTTAATTATTGCTCAGCCACATTCTTAAAATAATAAATAAATCATTTATTTATTTATTATTTCTAAATAAAGGGATTTGACCAAATTCAAATTCTTTTCTCTCCAACAAAAATAATAAAATATTCCATAAAAGTTGGATCTAGATTTGGTTAATAATATTTTAATTATGTACCAATATCTAGACTAACTCAATATTTTGTTATAAATAGAAGTGCCTTTCCATTTATTCACTACCTTTTGTTGCCTAGAGATAACTCTTGACCTATATTTTTTGTCCGACTTTGATCCTCCCATCATTTTCATATTTTTCTACTTTTTGCTTGTGAGCTCCCTTTGAGTTCCTTTTTTGTCTGGGCTTTCTGCACCATCAAGAGAGAGAGATATTAGATCTAAAGCACTGAGGACATACAAGAACCCATACCATTGAGGGGGACTAGTAACATATTTCTATGTTCCCTTCCCGAGTGTCATAACACAAAAAATTCTTTAAAATTTTTTGTCTTGTTCATTGGATGCATGGAGCAACTCTTGCTTATTATTTTTTGTTTAATGTCTTTATCTGCATAGATATGGATTTCTGTAGCATTTATTCTGATCACTAACTGCAGATATAAGGAAATTGACAGCCATCTTTGATGTTAGGGCTATTTTTTATTCACAGCCAAAGTGAGATTTTTTGTACGCTTGCGATTAGAATTCACACTAACAATTTGTATATTGCATTAGTCAGAAAATCTGAGAAGATTACAATGCTTTTCTCAAGCCTGAGAAACATTTGCACTATCTCTATCTATCTCACAGCTTCCTAAACTAATTTTGGCCAACACCTAGCCAATTTCCTAGCCTTCCAAGCTCCTACTTCCTTGGATTATTCAATGAGGAACTAGGCCCCTATTTAATAGGAATTATCCTTCATTGGATTACGCAGTTCCTTTAGGATATTCCTCTAACTGCATGCAACATATGTAAAATTCAAATAATTATACAATTGATGGTACACTACCCTTGAACTCCAATCTCAATTGGGTAACTCTCAGTTCACACATGCATGAGTTATTTATGGCCGATTTGTAAATTAACTAGTTTTTCATAGAGTAGACTCACTACTAGACTTCTCACTAGTTCCTCCAATAGTTGGAACTAGTTTAACTAAATTTAACTCAGATAAACTGAAATAATTAATTACATGTTGAAATTGGAAACAAAAAACATTGAAAATAGCATCTAGAAATGGCACCCATAAATTGTACCATAGGGGGTTACTAATTTATTTTCCCTTAATTAAATTGGAAGAAAAATTGTAATATCATCTCATGGCAGCTTGTATTAGTTAACTAAGTTAGGAAGACTTAGTTATCTTAGGAAATTTTAGTTGAGGGTTAGAGAGGAGACATGTATAGTTCTCCCATGATTTTAGGCGGTCTAGTTACATTTATTTGTGAGTTGTAATTAGTTAACTCAATTAATTGAGTTAAAATAAGTTTAACTAGTTCTAACTGATAGATGAGCTAGTGATAGGTCCAGTGAGTTAAATATGATTTAATTCACATGCAGTGATCAATCAGATACCGATAATTTGCTATAAATATTTGTTTCATGTTAGTTCTAAGGAAGGTCTAGTTGAGACAGAGGTTAAAGGGAAGATAACTACCAGTTGTATAATTAGAAAATTATACAGGTCATGCACAAGGTCATTGGGAAGCCTTAGATGAATTATGCAATTATTATTTTGAATTTTCTTAATTAATAGGGGCTCAATTAGCCCAATAATGTGTAACCAGGGCAGGCCATGCAAAGGCAAGAAAAAGGTTAAATATTGGACTGGTTTTTCTTAGATCGTATGCCATATTTGAGCAAGATCAAAGTGAGATAGTTAGTGGAGTGCAGAGGTTTCTCAGTGTGAGGAATAGAATTTTATTTTTTCATGATATTGACTTTATTAAATATATAGATAGTGGGGTTTTGAGAAGTTTCTTTCCCTAGATACATCTTATGTTGTGTTATTGATAATCTCATTCTATTACTTGTTATGTGATTGTGTGATCGTGTTTTGTTTCCACAAATTGTACAAGGATTTAGTATTTTGTTTTAGTACATTACAAGATTATTTAAATCATGTTGTTATATTTTCTACATGGTATCATAGCATCGGGAATCACAATATAAGGTAAGAACATAGTTTTTTTTGAATAGGTTTGAATTTGCAGATTTATTCTTCAGGACCCAGCAGTAGATCAAGATGTATTTCAATGGCTTGAGACTTGAATATTCCCTTGAGGGAAATTAGAATTAAATAGAATTGAAGGATAGGATGGAGTCAGTGCTCAAGGACAATGGACTGAAGTAATTCATAGACAATGATATTCCCAAGGTTGCAATAGCATATGCTCAACTTCTTGATGCATGGAAGAAGAAGGTAGAAAAGGCAAGAAGGATCTTGTTAGAAGGAGTTCGAGTTCATATTTTCCTGAGTCTCCATGGTGTTAGCCACCTTTAAAAAAAATTATATCAAAAGGTGGCTAAATCATTTTTGAAGCCTTCAAGAAACAAGTTTTATTGCAAAAATTGTTATCTCTTGAAGTCTTATGAAGAAATCATACCCTTTTATTAATCTTCACTGTTGTTTCCCTTTTAAACTCTGAAATTCTGTTGTTTTCATGAAGAAAAGACTGCTACAAAACTCCATTTTTCCTCTCCCTCCACTAAAAACTAACCTTCATTTTATTCCCTTTTTCTCCCCATGAAATTCCTCTATTTTTCATGTTTTCCCTTCTTCCCTTCACAAAATCCCTTTTATAAGGTTTAAAACTCACTTTTGAACCTTACCGAAACCCCCAAATCCATCAAAAATCCTTGAAAAATTCATAAAAAATAAGCTTTTTTTACTATAGGCTTAAGCCCCTTTGGGCTAAGTCCTAAACCACTTCCCCACATATTCCCATGCCCTAGAACCAGACGCTAGACCCATCAGGTGCTTATCGCATCCGAAATAATTGGAGAGCGCAAGTCTTTTGGCTTTTATAAAACCTCCAATGTGATTGGCCCCTTGTACATAATCCTCGATCCCTTTGCCACTTCACAAAACCAAAGGCCCACAATCAGGCGCTTAAAATTATGAATAAACCCTGTTCAATCATATTTTTCCTTTTTATATTCACAAAAATCCATTTTCCCATGTTTTGCATTAAACCCACCGGTGCAATGTTTTGAATGATATGAATCGTTGATCCAAAGGCTGATCGATAGTCTAAAAGATCTCGCATCGGAGATTTTATAAATGGGTAGATTGAAAAGGCTTGCACCATTGTTCCTATGCGATTGGCCCTTTATATGTTTGAACCCTGGTTCCTTTAACATCTTCATATATCCACAGGCCCCGCAATTGGGCACCAAACCTCATATATATAACCCACCCTAAATCCAAAAACCTTTATTTTTCGTTAAATTTTTTATTTTCATTTCTTATAAAGGGTTTCCGCCAGTTCATGATTTGAAAAAATCTCCACCGTTGATCTGAAATGATCAAACGGCCCGAGAAATCTCGCATCGGGAGATTTCATTGGGCGCACTTATTATTTTATTCGTAACCTCCGATTGGCAATCTCCCGATCAATTATTAGCCGTTTATCTCCTCCCCGCCTTCCCAGATCCGACGGTTGCCATTGCTCCCACTCAAAGCCTTTTCCCCCGTTAAGAACTCCTCTGATTCATCCTCCACTATCGATCTGATCTGCAGATCGACGATCCACAGTCAATAGCATCGGTGCCCATTTTGTTTTGCCCCCACCGATCGCGAAAGCTACGATTACATCTGGGCCATCCACGTGTCAAGATCCGACGGCCCAGATTGCACCGCTCGACCTTTATTAAAAACATGAAGCCCCGCTTTATAAGGTTGTTTGAGGAGATCCCATCCATTAATCCCTGCGAATAAACGGCCCATATTAACCCTTTCTCCGCCCCGTGTATTATTTCATTTAAAACCTAGATTCGTTCTCCACCATTGATCCTTTACATCTAACGGCTCAGATTAATCCCGACAGGCCCGACTCCTGTGGGTCATGCCTTCCTCAAGATTTGATCTTAGCTGTCCAATCTTTGATCCAATGGCTCAGAATAAAACCACCCCACCTGCTATGACCCGTGCACCTTGTTGATATCGTGCTCTTCCTTCAGCCGTCCAATCTAAGACCTTAGATCTAACAGGCAGTGTGAATTTTCGCATAGATTTAAGCACAAAGGATAATTCTCAGAGAGCTACGCGATATGGGTGGTATTGAAATGCTACGTGTCGCCCTTTGATTCATATCACGTTCAAAAAGGCAAAATCGCCTTCCTCCCCTTTGGATGTGTGATACCACTAGTTTCTCCTCCCGAAACCATTTTCCCCTTTTGCATTGTGTTTCATCGTGTTTGCTCCCCGTCATTGATCTCTGCAAATCAACGACTCAGATTCAATCTGAAGCATTACACTATCGCCCTCCGCCTTTTCCAAAGGGCCTTTATCGATCAATCCTGACCATTGATCTCCGTGGGCCTAACCAATCCGACGGCCTATGATCATTGGAAACCCCAATTTCCCTTCCAATACTTTTTACTCTGAAAAGGATTTTTAACCCCATTTCTTTGCATTTTTTTCCTATTTTATTGAAATGTGACCCTGTCGCATTATGTTATTACATTTTCTCCTGACCTTTGATCTCTGTAGATCAATGGTCCTAACTTAATCCTCTGCACCACTTCATCAACCATTTTTCTTTTACCCTCCAATAACAATCTCCACCGTTGGATGCTTTCATCCAATGGCCATGCTCCTAACCTCAGCCTCTGAAGCAGTTTTACCCAATACGCAGGATTTATTAATTATTTTTTGTATTTTGCAGGTTCTAAAGGTTTTTCATATGATTTTAAAGAGAAAATAAAGCCGAGGATGACAATCCTCCAGGCGTTCATTTATCAAAGAGTAGCCATCTGCGGGGTTCCATATCACATTTCATCAGTGCATCATGAGCACTTATGCCATAAGAACCCTCTATGCACCTGCACATCAACAAGACATGGTGAAGCATGATTAAAACAAAGAGTATCAGTGTTGAAGATCAAATCAAACCAGAACAAAAAAAATTGAAGATTTTTTTCACAATTTAGGTGGATTATGGCTAAGATCGACAATCAAAAGCCTAATCCATTAAATTAAACACAGTTAAATAAAAATACAAAATATCTATCAGACCCAGAAAGCCTCCACCACCACATCAGAGGCTAATTGATTCCTCTCAATTACCTAATGCCACCTGTAGCCTCAAAGCATTCAACAACGATCGAGTAATGACCAGAATAGAGGATATTTTCCTTAATACAGCCGAACAGTTATTCCAAGCCAAACAGAGTTATTACAAAGATAAGACAGAGCCTTAAAGTCAACAAAATCTCCCCAGCGAGCTTAATACTTAATGTAAAAACAATTAATACAGAGAAAATATCTGTAAAATTCTCCATCGAGCCCCTCAAAGGCTGAGAAGTGTTAATATGTATTAATTGAACCTTGGAGATCTTTTATCCCATCCCACCTCCTCATTTATTCTATAAACACTTCTGTAGGAGATGAAACAAGGTTGGTTGCAGAACTTTGAAATATAATTGTGCTCGAAACTTCTACATGTAAATAGTGTTCAAAGGATCTTGAAGCTCTATTTGTGATCTAATAAGTTAGGCTGAGAAGTGAAGATGATTGCTGAGCTGAAACATCGGACTTGAAGATTGTAACTAGTTTGACATCAATTTACAAGATGTTTCTTGGGATCCTGGTCTATATCACTGGTGAAGTGCTTCTTTCTCTGTAATTTTTTTTCCTTTCATGTATGCCATTTTTTCCACTATTCTCTGATAAATGACAACAAGCATAAAGTTAGGATTTACTGTTTATAGTACCCTTCTCTAACTGATAAGCTTTATCTCAATGTTTTCCTCCAATTTGTTTATTTAAGAATGATTCAATACAGTTCAAGCAGTTAGGAATGTTGGCGTTCCCTCATCCTACTGTTTACTTTAAAAATTATTCTTGAATGTCATTTTCATTATTTTCTTAGTAAAGATAGACTAGAAAAGTGATGGTGTGCCCTGGTTTCTAGCTTCTTTCTCCAAAGGTAGTTCTGAAATTTTCCCTAAGATTATGTTGAAAGAAGACTAGGTTTAAAAGTACCTTATCTGATCTTAAGCTGCGCTTCGTTTCCCTTATATGTTTTCATACTTTGTGAAGGTAATTATGCGGATTACTGGATTGTTTGTCTATTGAGTTTACTTTAATACAAACTTTCCCAAAGAGGTTCATGGTGAGCCCTGCCCTTTGGCTAGTTTTAAACAGTTACTTAAAAGGCTTTTCTTGTTTGGACAGACTGCTAAATCCTAGTTGAAATTAGTGTGTGTTTCCACCCCTCCAACATTTTTATTGTTTCCATTCCATCATTTTATCTCAAAGATCTTGTGACATAGATGAATTGCCCCTTGGACCACTCTTGAAATTTTTGTGCAATTAAACCCTTTTATGACTCCATAGCCCAATGGACTAAAAACCAGCGTTATATCTATCTTATCAGCCAAAGCTTGTTCTGATTGCTTGCAACTTCACACCTTTGAAACTCTTGCATTTTATGACTTTCCACTCAACTAAAATCATGCTCAACCATCCAAAACAAAACAAAAAAAACCTCGGTCTTCATAACTAGCCTAATATCGTTACCCAAAAGCCTTTAAAGATAAATGAATCTTAGCACTTATTGGAGAGATCCCTCTCCGGATTCAGGAGGGCTAGATCCTAGAATCCAAAAGTGGTTCAAGTGTTCCGTAGTTATGGTCTCACCAATCTGCTAGAATTACGGGGAGCTAACATTTCTGGCGACTCCACTGGGGATTTCTGAATTAAATAACAATTTAAGAACACCTTGAAACTCTAGAAAGCCCTTGACTCAAGAACAATTGGTATATTAACCAGTTGAGCCACCAGCAACTAACATTTTTGGCGACTCCACTGGGGATTTTCTGAGTGAATTTAATTTTATACATCTTGAAAACTCAGAAAAAACCCAAAACATTTTAGATTGGTACATGGTGGTGGACCATAAAACATTTTACCTCAAAAAGAGCTAAAAAATTCCATCTGGTGACTTCACATTCTGAAACTCCCAAAAGACCAAATGAATCCACTAGTAGAAGACCTTGAACTGATTGAATAGACACAGTGACCTCTTTTTCTAAATTACAACATGGATTTAGATATAGACCCAGATGACAAACATATGCTTATGATGGAAAAATTGATGTACATGCTTGGAAGAAGGGTGTATAGGTTTATGGCTAATTTAAACATTGATGATCCAGAACAACATATGCCTTTCCCTGAGCAAACACAAACTCTACCCTTACAAGACATGTATTACGAACAATATTATAAAGAAAACAATCAAGAAAAATCTCTAATCATGATGGAAAAGATGATGTACATGCTTGGAAAGATAATGGATAGGTTGATGGAAAATATGAATATTGATGATCTAGAGCGAGCTATGCTTTCCCCTAATCAAACACAAGCCCAATCACCTCAAGACCAAGACAGTGACCAAGATATGTATTATGATCAACACCTTATAGAAAATGATGAGAAAACTTACAAAGAAAGCAATGAAGAAGGTTGTCAAGAAATTTTTGATTACCTGCCTATGTCTTGTACTATGTTGATAAGAGAATTTCATGACCAAAATGCAAATACTAATAGTGAGAAATGCTTCGAGGAAATAAGCAGCGATTTGTAAAACACGAAATCTGAAATTGAAGAAACACCAACACATATAGAAACCCTTCCTTTGTGTTATAACTCAATTTAGATTATACAACAAGAGTGGCATCCTGATAATATGAAAGAAACAACTCATGAACCTTATATGAAAATTGAATATCATATTAATCATGAGGAGTTTTTTACACAAGAAAATTAGGAAACAATAGAAAATCCTCAAAGTTTCCCTACAAGCACGAGTCAAGATCCTTTAGAAGAGGCTCAAGAAAACATCTGGCCTCAAAATCAGCCAACACAAGAGCAAGAGGACTATTTCACCTCTGTTCTAAGCAAAAATAAAACTCCTTCTCTCTTGACAGAGGAAGAGATTGATCTAGTATTGAACAGACTACCAGCCCCCAAACCTTCATTTGAACCAAACGCTTCTGCTCATCTATCTACTCTGTCTTGTTGTCTTGATACAAAAAATAAACTTGTAGAATCCACAATTGGAGAAGTAAAGAGGAGACTGAGTGGAGGCTTCCACTCAAGAAGATACCTCTAGAAGGGGGAAATTTCGAGCCAGATGGACAGATGAAGGATATGCAGCGATACCTCTAGGTGAGAGGTGGGGCGATGTGAAGACATAATCCCAAGAGAAGGAAATTGGGAAGAATCAATTGAGATGGCTTATCTCATGGATCATAACTAGATATGGGAGGCACACAATACACAGTTGAAGGAAGGATCAGTAGGATTGATGCAGTAAGATGTCAGCGAGACAGAAATAAGATTGATAGATGTCAGAGACTGGAGCGCAGATTAGTGTTGGCAGCAGTGCAAAGAGCACAGATGCAGAGTTAGTAGGAGCGTAGAGTTTTTAGTAAATAGTGTAGTAACTAGTAGCAGTTAGAAACTCTGATGACAAATGCACCATACTGATTCAATTTTGGAGGCTATTCAGTTTCAGGAGTTGTAGGATCAAACAACACTAAAGAAGTGTTTCATGCAAAACATTTCAAATTTACCAAATCAGAATAGATTGAAATCCTTTCTTATTGAGAGGGAGTGTTGAAATTGGAAACAAGAAACATTGAAAATGGCATCCAGAAATGGAACCCAGAAAATGGCACCCATAAATGGTACCATAGGGGGCTTCTAATTTCATTTTCGCTTAATTAAATTGGAAGAAAATTTGTAATTTCATCTCATGACAACTTGTATTAGTTAACTGAGTCAAGAAGACTTAGCTAGCTTAGGAAATTCGAGTTCATGGTCAGAAAGGAGGCATTTATAGTTCTCCCATGATTTTGGGGGGTCCAGTTAGAGTTATTTGTGAGTTTTAATTAGTTAACTCAATTAATTGAGTTAAAATCAATTTAACTAGTTCTAACTGAGAGATGAGCTAGTGATAGGTCCAGTGAATTAAATATGATTTAATTCACATGCAGTGATCAATTAGATAACTGATAATTCACTATAAATAGTTGTTGCATGTCATTTCTAAGGAAGGCCCAATTGAGACAGAGGTTAAAGGGAAGATAACTATCAACTGTATAATTAGAAATTTGTATACGTCATGCATGAGGTCATAGGGAAGCGTTTGATGAATTGCGCAATAATTATTTGGGATTTTCATAATTACTAGGGGCTCAATTAACCCAATAATGTGTTGGGTATGTGTTATATTCTTTCCACAACTATTCACGCACGAGGGGGTCACAGGTGGGGGCGACATGCGCTCCTGTATGTTGCGCTCGGCGCAGCAGGGGGGTTACAGGGGGGCAGTAGTCCCCCTTGTCAAGGTCCAGGGCAGCGCCCCGAGAAAAAATATTTGGTCCTTATTTTCCAGTGGGCAGACATGCCCATGGTTTTGTGCATGGGTTTGCACATGGTTTTGGGGCATGATGGTTTTCATCCCCTAGTATTTTGCAGATATGGTCAAGGGAACTACCGTTATGTTCTAATCCAGGGTTAATGGATTGGGGTTTATGTATCCTTCGGCATGTATATATATTTGTTGTGACACTAAAATTAATATAATGAAAAATCAAGCTGATCGTCCCGATTTGGGATCTAGGAGAAAATATCTGTGTATATTTGTTTTATGTTTTATGCTTTTGCTATTGTTTATTTTCTGTTTTAAGATTTGTTTGCAGATAATTTTTGTACAAAGTTAAAACCTAAATTTGGTATTAGAGTTGTTTCGACTTCAAGGGGACACCTTTGTTGCTGAGGGTTTTTTTTTTTTTCTCAGGCCTGTGGTAGACCCTGTTTAGTGGGAGATCTGCGGGATCGATTCTTGCGGTGAAAGAAGATGGCGAGCGGTGGGAATATAAAGATCGAAAAATTTAATGGTTAGAGTTTTGAGTTGTGGAAGCTCAAGATGGAGTATCTGCTTGTGGATAAAGACCAGTGGATTGTTGTAGATCCAAGTACTAAACCAACGGTGATGTCAGATGAAGACTGGAAGAAGTTGGATTGGAAGGCAAAGAGCACAATACGGTTGTGTGTCTCAGATTCGGTATTGTTGAATGTATCTGGGGAAGCTATGGCGAAGAATTTGTGGGACAAACTTGGAACTTTGTACCAATCTAAGTCTCTGATAAATAAATTGTTCCTATGGAAAAATTTGTATAACCTGAGGATGAAGGATGGAGACTCAGTGACAGAGCATCTAAACGCCTTCAATAATGTGGTAAGTCAGTTGTCATCTGTTGATATTAAAATCTCAGATGAAGATAAGTGCATCAGTTTTTTGTGTTCTCTACCAGACTCGTGTGACAGTCTGGTTATTGCAATAGGTAGCAATACAACTACCTTGAATTTGGATGACATTGTCTCAACCTTACTGTCGAAGGAAATGAGACGAAGAAATATGGAGGTTTAGAATGGAGATGCCTTATCTGTACGAGGAAGGTCCCAGAACAGAAACACGAATAAGGTTTTGAGTGGGAGATCTAAATCTAGAAGGAGATCTAAATCTCCTGGAAAGTTTGTAAAGGTGTGCTGGAAATGCGGAAAGGAAGGGCACTACAAAAAGGACTACAAATATAAAGCTTCTGAGAAAGGAAAGGGATTTGGTGATTCTCCTTCTGCAGAGGCAAAAACTACCTTGGATGAAGGTGGGGATGTGTACTTGGCTTCTTCTTCAAATACACATGTATATCATGAGTCATGGTTTATTGACTCGAGTGCATTCTTTCACTTCACTCCTCATAGGGAGTGGTTCTACGAGTATGAGAAATATGATGGCGGTGATGTCTTCTTAGGTGATGATAGGAAGGCCAGAATTGTCGGACGTGGAAAAGTAAAGTTGAAGCTACAAGGTGGAAGGATTAGAACACTTCCTGGTGTTCTGCACATTCCTACATTGGCCATAAATCTTATTTCTGTAAGCAAGATGGATGATGCAGGTGTAAAAACAATGTTGGAGAAAGATACCTGTAATATGGTTCAGAGAGCATTGGTATTAATGTGGGGAGTTCAGATTGGAACTCTATACAAGCTTCAGGGCAGCATTTTTATTGCTAGGTACAACAGCTCTGTGGTTCCCAAAAGTGGATCGGAAAGCCTAGAGGTATCTGGAGAAAAAACCATGCTATAGCATCAAAGGCTTGGACATATTGGAGAGAAGGGCCTTCGGATACTACATGGAAATGGTATGGTAGAAGGTATGTCTAATAGCTCTCTGGATTTCGATTTCTGTGAACATTGTGTATATGGGAAGCAGAATCAGGTGAGTTTTCCTTCTAGTGCTAAGAGGGTGAACAAGATATTAGAGCTTGTGCACAGTGATGTGTTTGGACCTGTGTCAGTTCCATCACTAGGTAAGTATGTGTACTATGTTTCATTCATATATTGCTTCTCAAGGAATACATGGATATATTCTTGAGAAATAAATCTGAAGTATTTAACAAGTTTAAATAATTTAAGGCTCTGGTGGAAAACCAGACAGAGAAGAAGATAAGGGTGTTGAGGACAGATAATGGTGGGGAGTTCTGCAAGAAGGAATTTGAAGAGTTCTGTAAGAAGTGTGGTATAGCATAGTAGAAGACTACTCCATACACACCTCAGCAAAACAGAGTTGCAAAAAGAATGAATAGGAATGCTGATGGAAAAGGCAAGAAGCATGCTCAGTGTTACCGGGTTAAGACAAGAATTTTGGGCAGAGGTGGTGGAGACTGCATGTTACTTGGTTAACAGATCACCTTCATCAGCGTTGGAGGATAAGACTCCACATGAGGTATGGACTGGTAAGAAACCCTCTCTTTCACATCTGAGGGTATTTGGATGTGATGCATATGTACATGTTCCAAAGGAGAAATGGAGCAAGTTGGATAATAAATTTGAAAGGCGCATCTTTATTGGGTATAAGGATGGTTTAAAGGGTTAGAAGCTTTGGAACCTGAAAACAAGGAAGGTTGTGTAGAGCTGAGATGTGGTGTTTAGAGAGGTGAAATATGTTGTTAAAAATGAAGTCCTACCAAAGGAACCTGAAAATATAGAGTTTTATCTAAAGGAGGATGAATCAAACTCTACAACAGAAGAAGACTCAGAAGAGGAAGAGCCACAAACTCTAGCTGTGAGAAGATCAGTTCAGGAAAGAAGACAACCAGAAAGGTATAGTCCATCTACTTTCTGTTCAAATTTTTCTTTAAATATAACTGATGATGATCCCAGAACCGTCAGGGAGGCAATAGGTTCATAGGATGGAAAACTCTGGAAGGAGGCCATGGTTGATGAAATGGCATCCTTACATAAAAATGAGGCATGGGATCTGGTGGAGTTGCCATCTGGAAGGAAGCCCATCAGGAGAAAATGGGTGTTTAATAAGAAGATGAATGTAGAAGTAAAGGTGGAGAACTACAAAGCTCGGTTGGTAGCAAAAGGTTATTCCCAGGTCGGGAATTGATTTTGGTGATATTTTTTCTCATGTTGCCAAAGTTACTTCTACTAGATTACTTTTATCTATTGCTGCTGCATTTGATTTTGAGGTAGAAAAGATGGATGTAAAGATAGCACTTCTTCACGGGGATCTGGAAGAGGAGATCTACATGAAACAACCTGAAGGCTTTATGGTGAAGGGGAAGAAAGAGTTGGTATGCAGGTTAAAGAAGTCTTTGTATGGGTTAAAATAGTCACCAAGGATCTGGTATCAAAAATTTGATACCTATATACGGGGACTTGTCTTCACCAAAAGCAAGGAGGATCACTGTGTTTATTTCAAATTAATTGGTGACCATGTTATTTATTTGGTCTTGTATGTGGATGATATGTTGTTGATTGGAAATGACAAAGAAATTATCCAAGATTTGAAGACCCAATTGTTCTCCAAATTCGACATGAAGGATCTTGGTGCTGCAAACTATATTTTGGGCATGGAAATTAAGAGAGATCGGGTAATGAGGAAGCTCTAGTTAAACCAGAGGAAGTATGTCGAGACTATATTTCAGAGGTTAAATATGCAGGATTGTAAACCGGTGAATGTTCTGATTCTTATAGGTGTAAAGCTGTCTGTTGAACAGTGTCCCAAGACATAAGAAGAAGAGGAGGATATGTCTTGTGTTCCATATGCAAGTGCAATGGGTAGCCTGATGTATGCAATGGTCTATACTAGACCAGACATTGCACATACAGTGGGAGTGTTGAGCAGGTTTATGTCAAACCCAAGGAAGGAGCATTGGACAGTAGTGAAGCGGGTTTTCAGATATTTGCGTGGCACTAGTGATTATGGCTTGTGCTACTAGGGAAGACCAGGATTGGAAAGAGTGTTGGAAATTCATGGTTTTTTTAATGCAGATTGGGCTGGAGATCTAGACCAAAGAAGATTTACAAGTGGGTATATGTTTAGCCTATTTGGAGGTGTAGTCAGTTGGATGAGTAAAAGGAAGTCTGTAGTGGCTCTTTCAACTACAGAGGTATAATATATGGCAGCCACTCATGCAAGAAAGGAAGCAGTTTGGTTGCAAATATTGTGTTCAAGTATGGGGTTGGTGTAGCAAGCTATAAGGATAGACTGTGATAGCCAAAGTGCAATTTTCTTGGCTAAGAACCCTGCTTATCATTCAAAGACAAAGCACATTGATGTTCAATATCACTTTGTGAGATATATGGTTGAGGCTAAAATGGTGTTGTTGGTAAAGGTGGACACCTTGAATAATGTTACAGATGCATTGACGAAGTCTATGAGCACTCAGAAGTTCTCTTGGTGTATAGAAACAATGGGTGTTGCATAGTTGGGCTAATGAATCAGCTCTCCTGTTGCCCCCTACGGAAAGAAAACAAGTGGGAGAATGTTGGGTATGTGTTATATTCTTTCCATGACTAGTCACGCACGGGGGGGTCATGGGGGGGGGGGGGGGGGGGGTGATAGACGCCCCTATACGTTGTGCCGGGTGCAACAGGGAGGTCACATGGGGGGCAGTAGCCCCCCCTGTCAGGGTCCGGGGGAATGCCCCAGGAAAACAAATTGGTCCTTATTTTCTGGTGGGTGGACCCGCCCATGGTTTTGTGAATGGGTTTGCACATGGTGTTGGGGCATGATGGTTTTTGGCCCCTGGTATTTTGTAGATCCAGTCAAGGGAACTACGGTTATGTTCTAATCCAAGTTTAATGGATAGGGGTTTATGTATGCTTCGGCATGTATATATATGTGTTGTAACACTAAAAGGAATATAATTAAAAATCAAGCTAGTCGTCTTGATTTGGGATCCAAGGAAAATCTATGTGTATATATTTTTTATGTTTTATGCTCTCGCTATTGTTTATTTTCTGTTTTAAGATTCATCTGCAGATAATTTATGTACAGGGTTAAAACCTACAGAATGCATAAGCAAGGCAGGCCAGGAAGAGGCAAGAAAAAGGTTAAATATTGAACCAATTTTTCTTAGATTGTATGCCAGATTCAAGTAGGATCAGAGTGAGATAGTGAGTGGAGTGCATAGGTTTATCAGTGTAAGGGATAACATTGTATTGTTTCATGATTTTGACTTTAGGCAATATATAGATAGCGAGGTTTTTAGCAGTTTCTTTCCCCATATACATCTTGTTTTGTGTGATTGATAATTTATTTCTCTTACTCAAAATGTGATTGTGCAATTGTTTTTTTTTCTGCAAATTGTATAAGGATTCAGTATTTTGTTTTAGTACATTACAAGATGAGTTAAATCTCGTTGTTAGATTTTATACATTAAAACTCTAAATAAACTCAACCAGGGCTCATAAAAATTGGGAACCACTCTACATGAATCAATTTATACCCTTAACTCGAATTAAATAAACCAACTAAGTCAAACTAACTTAGTTATCTCATACAAGTTGTCATGAGATGTGGAATTACAATTTTCTTATAATTTAATTCAAGAGAAAAATGAATTGGAATCCTTATTGGTGTCATTTTCAACATTTCTTGTTTCCATTTTCAACATAATTCCTATTATTGGATTACATGGTATAACACTATCATTTCTACTTGTCATCATACCATCAAGTCCTTCCTTCCTCCCCCAACAACTTCTTCAAGAACATAATTCACTAAGAGCTCATTTTTGGTTTGTTGAAGGCTATTGTGAGCATTTATCCTTGTGAAATATGGGCTCTTTAGGGTTAATAAGCTTGTAAATGACCTCGTACAACCTTATTCCACCTTCCACTACCACTTCTCACCTTTTAATCCCGTAGAATGCTCACGGATTCAATCTTGTAGCAAAACAAGGAAATTTTGTAGCATCATGTAGCACTGTGTAGAAGCTCTCCAAACTTGACCATAATTGTCCTTAACGCTTGATTTTTTCCTCCTAGCCCTTCATAATGACCCATAGGATTTGAAACCAATATTGACGAATGTTAGAGACCACTTAGGACTTGTCTATTCTCCATTACAATTCATCTCTACAATTAGGGTTAGTAAACAACTTCATGAATTGAATGGTACATTGATGATTTACATTAATACTCTATGAAGCACTCAATGAACCTTGTTACTATGATACAATCTCTTTTGAATGCAATGATTGAGGGTTTATTTCATTTTTTTACTTTATGCAATTTATATTAGGTTTTCCTTCTTTATGTTATGTTTCTTAAGTTAGGGTTTCCATTTCAAGCATTGTTATTTCTTATAAATAGAATAGGATTTCCTTTGATGTAACATTTACACTATGCAAGTAGAGTAACTTTTACATTTATCCAAGTAGAGTAGCATTTACGTTTTTGCAAGTAGATTAGCATTTACATTTTTCCAAGTATATTAACATTTACATTATGCAAGTAGAGTATCATTTACATTTCTACAAGTAGAGTAGGATTTACATTTCTGCAATTATATTGGCATTTACATTTTTGCAAGTAGATTAGTATTTACATTCCTGCAAAAGAGTAGAATTTCCATTTTTTGCAAAATTATTATCATTTCCATTCTTGCAAGTAGATTATATATTCCTTTTATGCAATATCTTTTCATTCTTACAAATTCAAGATTCAGTTGGTAGAATGGTCTTTGCACACCTTGGTTTGGTTCATTGTCTCAGAGAAACTTGAGTAGATCTTAGATTATTGTGCATACAACATTGCCATCTCTAAATTTTGTGTGAACCATGGATTGATAATTTAAATATGGTAGCATTGGGAGTTAAAAAATTCATGTTGCAATACTAGAGCTCATCAGTTAACATAAGATGTACTTGTGCATAAGATTACTCATAAGATTTTAGGTATATATCTAAGATTACTCATCAATATTTTAGTATTTATTGATTATTTATTAGGATATATCTATTTTGTATTTAATATTTATCCTTCATTCAAAATCTTATCCTGAAGATGGATCCATGTTGGGATTCAAAACGTCGACAAATGTTCTTTAATACTGTGGATAATCTGGAAAGCTCTTCAATAACTGATAACCACAGGAGCTTGAAAGCCAAAATATTTATCATCAATTTTTTTTATCTATATTTAATACTTAACTATTTTTGGCATTTGGGGTGACCTTGGTTGGACATCAATGATTTCTAGGGTTGCAAAGCATATTCTATCTATTATTTTATTTTTTTTATTTTTTTTTAAGTAATTTTATTCGTATGTTTTTCCATTGATCTTTAGCAATTGCTTCTTGTGTCTTTTTTTATTTGTAAGCATGGTGTTGCTAATTTTTTCCTTATTTTTGTGAATCGTTATTATTTTGGGTTAAATTGGTAACAAAACTAAGATGGGCCTTAAAAACCCATATTTTAGGATTAGGGTTGTTAATTTTACGGTTATATAGTTCTTTGTTATAAATAATTGCATTATAATTTTTTTCAACAATTTTCATATTTCATTAACCCCATATCATCAAAGCAAACTATATAAAGAGAACATCAACATAAACAATGCAGTAGAACAGTAAGGAGCATTAGAAGAAAAGCACACACAATAGAGACATCAGGATTTAGGTCAGAGACTTGGGAAAAACCCCATAAGGGGAGAAAACCATAATCAATTATTCTTCTTCTTAGATATCCATCAATTTTTTGTTGAAGAATGTAACTAGGTTTGGTCTTCATAAATTGTCAAATGTAATATATTTGTCAAAAGTAAAGAAAAATGAATTTTTATTATTATTGAATTGACTTTTTAAAGCATGGGTTTCATGCTTGTGTCAATTATAGGTCAAGCCTACATTGTAGGATTTAGATTATTTTCAAAGTCATTTATTAATTGGTAAAATACTCCTCCATCAAGTCATCCTATTCAGAAAAGTCATCAACTCAGCCTCTTCATCAAAGTCTACAAGTCATATTCCGTCAATATATTCATGTCGGCCTTATATAGTGACACATCTATTCATATGGTCTTTTCGGCTCATTAATGATGGACGAAAAGCTATAAGTAAAAGTGTCGATACTTTGCATTAGATACACAATAGAAGCTTGGATTGGTCTCTAAAACAGGTGTAGATATCATATAAGAACAACTTGGATCATCTCTAAAATAAGGTCAGTATATTCTCGGTGCAATCACAGTGAGATCAGTTCGGATCACAGTAAGATATGCGGATCAGTGCTACTATTGTCTTCATGCAATATTTGTCTTGGTATAACGACAGCGATAAAGGTTTGTTTCTTACACAAATACTAATATATCAGTGCTACAGTAAAAGGACTCAGCGCTACCACAGTGTCATCACAGTCACGATGTCAACATACTACCACAGTGCAGAAAACTTGGTGCTACCACAGTCAAGTTAGTCTCGGTGCTATCATAGTTTTGGTGACATGATAGTCTCAAGTATCGGTGTAATTAAGTGATGAGATCTAGGTGCATCACAGTGATGAGGTTATGGTGTAACTACATTGAGGATATCTCGGTTTAATTACAGAGATGATATTTCAGTGCATTACAGTGATGAGATCACCATGCAACTACAGTGAAAAACAAGGATTACTTGATGGAGGGAATCCCTAGTCTAGGTTATAAGGGTCTTGGTCGTCGCATACTGAATCCACTTAAGGAATCATTTTGACTGGGTTTTCCCCAAAGAGTGGGGCTTTGCCTTGGCAGTGTGCCTACATGTTGTGTCCTATTCTATTTGTCGCTTAGCATTAGTCTTGATGATAAGAAAAGATAAATCGAAACAACACATAATAATAATGAAAAAATCACAAGATAATGTCATAATAAGATAAATTGGTTAACTTCCAACTTCTTGGATTTATCAACATGGTATCAGAGCTAACATCATGATCAAAGGTGGTTTTAAGATCATTTATACATCTTTGAAGCATTCTCAATGAAATTTTTTTGTTTGCATTGAATATCAGGTCAGTTAGATCAACATCAAGATCAATTCATTTAGATCAAGGTTATGTTTGCATTGAAGAAGAAGGAGGTTTTTCGTATACCTTGAGGAGACATGTTCATATCATCTTCAGAAAACATGGATATAGAACCTCACACAAAATCAAATCGGATTAATTTTAGAAATTAATTTTATATATTTTTGGAAGAATTTACGTTCATAACTTTGCTATAGAATAATTTGGGCCTTGTGATATAAGTATGGTTAGAAAAATGGTATGTACATAGGCTAAAACCATTAGTAAGAAGCAATAATTTTTATAAGGGATGAAACATTGATAAGGACATGTCTACGAGTAGAAATAATACAATTTCAATAAATAAGTACATTATGTCCACAACATGTTGAAGAAAAGGAACTCCAATCAACTTTAATGCTATTTTTTGTAGAAATTTTAGTGTGAAGTTCGGTGTAAATCATAGTCATGGTCTTAAAGGAGAATTTGAGTTCAGTAATATATGTTTGAAATAATTATACATATAAGAGTTGAAGCATTGTCCATTGATATGCGTAAGATCTAAACAATGAAGTAGTATATTCTTTCTTCCACTCGTTGAAGAAATAAAACTTGGCACAGCTGCCTATGGAGATATATCAAGGATTTAAGATGATAATACAAGCACAAAGAACCAACTTAAGGAAAATCTATTAAGTATTCCTTACTTAACAAGATGCACTTACAACAAGTTATATTGAGCTATCAAATCAGAGGTATGTAATCACAAGGTACGTATGTTCATGATATTTTAGATTTTTAATATATCTAATATTAAATTATTCTTAGTTATAGCTAGTTTAGGGTAAAGATTGTAGTCCCTAGATAGCATGCATCCTTGTCCTCTTGGGTTTACAAGTAATTTATAATTTCAAGTAAGAACTCTAATTAAAGAAATGAATAACTTGACTTTCAATATTATAAGAATCCATCCTCCATTATTACGTAGAAGATTTAAATTTAATTATGATTATCAAGTTCTTGGTATCATGTGATTTTCTTGAGAGTATATATTACAAGAGTAAAATATCATGGTTGTATACAAGGAGAACACTTTTTTGGGTGCATTATATGGCATATTAATGGACCAACATTTAATTTTTAATTTGGGAGCTTGTAAATTTGGAGGCGTGACAATGGAAATGTGAGAGAGATCCCCTAGTAACCTGTAAATAAAATTCTAGTCTAACTTGCGCAACAATCTATTTATAGATTCCTGCAAACAATAATTAATTTGAATCTTACACTCAAAGGCCACTTAAGAAAACATGAACACCAATCTTGCAATCTATCAACAACTTGTAAGAAAGCCCTAATTATTATCAATTGAAAAAAATAAAATTAAATCACTCCTTACAATAGCAATCTTATAAGTTCTTGAAACAATGCATAAATTCCTATACTAGGTTTGGAAATTTTATTAAAAGGGTGAAAAATAACAAATACCTTGATTAATCTGGACACTAGCTACTTTCACTCACTAATTGAGACTGCAAACTAGATAAATGATTAAAATTCTCAAAAGAGCACAAGTCTCAATCCATTCAATTCAAAAGAGTCCTTAAAATCAATTAAAAAAAATTCCAAACATTCCTACACTAAGTAAATCACTTTGTCTTATTCTTATTCCTGCACTAAATTTACTTTGCATTGTAATTACTTTACCACTCACTGTGTGATGAAAATACTATAATTAATATGTTTTCTGATCACCCATGAAACATGAAAGTAAATAAATACTTTCCCAATCCCCAACTAAGCATAAAATCCTATTAAGCCTAAAAAAATTTATGACCAAGACTAACAAGTTTAATGAATCAATCAGATCTCATATTATGAAGGTAACTAGCTATAAATTTCAAGACTCTTGTACTTGAAGCATTAAAATAAACTCTTTTTGCACCTTTCTAATGTATATTCAAAATAACACAATATAAATCAACCTTTAGTACTCGAAATACTATGGACCTAAATCGAAAAGAGAGGAACACCACCCTGTCCAAAAGAAGGATTTTGCATAGCACTTTTTTCATGTACTATCTTCTTACATTCCTATACTTAAAACAATCATACAAATGAACCCTCAACTTATGGAGCCAAAGCAACAATGTTTTGTTTAACCCAGCAAAAGAGAGATATCAAATAACTAATTTTCCAGGGATTAATAATATAACTTCGAAGCTTCAAAGTTAATTACAAATATGTGATGCATAAATTAATTGAAATACACAATAAAAGGAACCAGTTTCAATATTTGTGCAATGTACAGGTTTGAATCATAGCCTTCAAAAAATTATTAAATAGAAAAATCAATCTTCATAATCTCTCTACTCTTCAACATTATTGTCTAGAATGATGTGCAATTAGAAAGGCATTCAAATATATGTTATCGTTATCCTTTAGAGGAAGATGTAATCACTATAAGGCTTCAGAACAAAAATGAAACTTTAGATCTAAGGTAATCACTATAAGGCTTCAGAACAAAAATGAAACTTTAGATCTAAGCTAATGAAGGACCAATGTGCACTATCTTGTCACAAGATGTAAATTTAAAATTCAAAACAACTCAAACAACCCAGTTAAATTTTACAAATCTCTTTAGAATGTCCATAACTATTTCCTAGATTTGAGCTAATGCAATTCCAATGCCACACCTTTCACACATTGACACCATAAAATAATTGTAGAGATTTATGTTGGTTCTTATGAGGATTAAAGCACAAGACTACACACCATAACCAAATATAAAAACACACAAGTAAATAGCTAAGGGAGAACGAGATAGGTTGGTTGAGCCCTATCCAACCAGTTAGTTTTCCTGTAAAGGGAAAATTAACTACGGTATCTCAATAATCAACACAGGACAAAATAAGAAAATATATGGAAATTTGGCATTAAGATTTTTTTAATTAATTAAAATATCAGTCTTTTACAATATCTCTAGTAGTTCAGCCTCCAAATGACTAGAGGTAAGGGGGGTAGAACCCCCAACACTCAAATCAGCAGCAACAAAGTACAAATAAATGTCTTTTTGTCCTCCAGGCTTGAATCCATAACATGGTTTTATATAATTCATGGTACAAATTTGTCTTTAGGCCAACCAATTCATTACAAAACAAGATGGGAGACTAAATCCAAACTATTTCCCATTGATGGATACCTAATAAAACCATAATCCAATCTATCAAATATAGATCTAATGCGAAATTTTCCATTTCTTGAAAATGTGGACAAGATCTTAGAATATTGGAAAAACTGTGTTTTTTTATAAAATGGCCTCAAAGAACCTCGAGTATCTTCTTAACCATAGTGAATTTTTGGAAACGGTTCGGGTTTTACATAATTTTATATACTGTAAAAAAACCCATATACTCATATTTTTGAGATGCACATCAATATGCATGCAAATCGAGGTCAAAGTTGGTAGTTTGAAAACTCTGCGAATTTTGAGCAGATTTATTGATTTGCTTCTAGAGACCCACACGTGCGACATGGGTGCAATCCAACTCATGTGGAGGTGTTAAAAAATTATTTTGGACAAAACCTTCCTTTTTTTTATTTGAAAGTGTGTCGAGGTGTGGAATCCCCAAATTGGTGGCTCTTTAGTGCAAGAACATGTCAATGAAAGGTAAGTGCACCTCTAACTATCAAAAGGGATCGAAAATAGTTATGGAAATATTTCATTCGTCATTGTCCTCCATGGTAAGCTCATATTATCGAGTGGTCCCCATCTACTTCCATTCTAGTGCAAGATCTCTGTGGAGTGCAGGACTTGCATTAACAACATTTAATGAACATCAATCCTAAGAAATGCATATAAAAAAGGTATAAAATCAAAACCAAATTAAAATATTCACTATTTCATGAAAATAATGTATAAGTGTGGGATAAAGGTTTATAAACTAGTAAAACAAGGGAATAAGTGAGGCATCATATGGGCAAAAACATGCATTAGATACAATAATTATGGGGCTTGACACACTTCAAGGAATCCTTACAAGGTTTGAACATCTCCAAGTATGTCTTAGGCTATACATTTTATCAAATTCTCTTCATCTTATTTTGAATTTTTTGTGATATTACTAACATTTTTATTCTATATATCTTGAATCATAAATATTCTTGTTTTGGGTTATTCATCATTGGATAAATCTACCCTTCTTACATCGTTGACTGTTCTTATAGAATCCTAGACAGGTTCTTTGGAAAACCATAACATAAGGGTATTTTTACTATGAATGAAACCCTAAACTACTTAGGGTTATTGATGGCATCTAAATAAATTGCTATTGTGTTTTGATATATTGACTATGTCATGTTTGGGATCTTGGTATGATCATAAAAACCCTAACTTGTTAGGATTGAATGATTTTGTCTGAGATCCAAAACCTTTGAAATTTTGGTGTAATAGGGTTTTCTATGTTATGAATTAAAACCCTATATCCTTATGGTTTGGTTGGGTCTGTAATAAAAACCCTTGTTATGCATTTAAAGTCCTAGGAATGAAACCCTGCATATGTGTTCATTTGGTTGAAACCCTAGTTTGTTCTAGGTCAGTATTTGTCTTATATGTTAATATTTTCTAACGTATGTTGCACTTATGTTTGATGACACATTCCTAGATATATGTGTTGACCTAATTACTAATGTTCATAAGTCCTAGGGTTTGGAAACAAACCCTAGTCAAAGTGGTAAATTCTAGGATAATGTTGTAGATGGAAAAATCTAGGGTTTACATCAAACCCTAGTATAAGTTATTCATGTTGATCAAGTTATGATTTTTTTTTTTTGTTTCAGCTCATGTATGAAATATAGGGTTCACATGAAATCCTAGTGGGAAGCCTAACATATGAATTCTGAAAGTTATTAGATATTTCTCTTGTTTTACTTATTTCTAGGGTTCGTTATATGAAATAACTTATAATCTTGTCAAGAAAATTGATTGATTTTTTGATGTAATTTAGGCAAGAAGTTAAAGTATTAAAATATAATCTCTTGTTTATTATATTTTTAAAGTCTATTTCTTCCACTATTACAAGTTTTTGTTATGAATAACTTCATGCTTCTATAGATCTAGTTTTTCTAGATATCTAAGTTGTCTAGGTACATCATGGTGAAGATGTTTGTAAAATAAGTTGATATGAGAAGGATGGAATCCATGAAATATTCTCCAATACCGAAAGAATAAGTTGATCTCCATAGGTTAAGAGGGAGCCTGGATAGAAGATAAACTCAATGGTTAAGAGGGATGGCATAACATAGTTTTGATTGGATAATATGTTGTTGCATGTGGAGTAGGAAAGTAAAATATGATTAAATAATATTATGTCAAAAATTCGATTGGTAGTCCTACTGATATAAGTTGAAAAGAAACATCAAGATCCCAAAGGTTTGTTTTTGATGATGTATATTTGAAAGTGTATTACTGATTTGGGTTGTGTTTGTATAGGTGAATCTCTCGAAGCATTTATAGCATGATGGTTACTGATAATTTTGATCAAGATGGATTTGTTGTTGAGGATTTGCGAGTGAAGAAATTCCTGGGAGGACATCGGGTCAGAACTTTGTATATATGTCTAATATAGAGGGTGGCATCAGGTGGATGTGCACCTATATCCCTGGGTTGATGGTTAGTAAGTAATCATGATGGTACCTAGAGAGGTTGAAAGCTTGAGTCCATCTTAGTCCCACTTGGATAAATTTCCCTGGTCAGGAATATAGGTTGTGGCATTTTGGTGCCAAACAAGTTGAGATACCAATGGAAAGGTTGCTCTGGTTAAGAATCTAGTATGTGGCATTGTGGTGCCTAAACTGTCGAGAGACCAATGGATAGATTTCCCTGGTCGGGAATCTAGTCCATGGTATTGTGGCACCTAATCTTCTTCATAGATGATTTGAGGTATTTCATGTACCTATTATATGACCACCTTCTTAGTTAATATGGAGTGTTGAAGAATGTAACTAGGTTCGGTCTTCATAAATTGTACTTGAGTCAATTGTAATATATTTTTCAAAAGAAAAGAAAAAATATTTTTTATTATTATGGAATTGACTTGTTATAGCATGGATTTCATGCTTGGGTCAATTATAGGTCAATCCTTCATTGTAGGCTTTAGGTTGTTGTCAAAGTAATTTATTATTTGGTCAAATACTCCTCCATCAAGTCATCCCTCTTTAGCAAACGCATCAACTCAACCTCTTCATAAAATTCTACAAGTCGGCCTCCTTCAATATATTCATGTCGGCCTTATACAGTGACACATCTCTTCATATTGCCATGTTAGCTCATTAATGATGGAAAAATGACTATAAATATAAATGTGGGGACTTCAAATTAGATACACAATAGAATATTATATTTGTCTCTGAAACAGGTGAAGATATCACAAAATAACAACTTGGATCATCTCTGAAATAAGCTCGGTATATTATTGATGCAATCACAGTGAGATCATTTCAAATCATAGTAAGATATGTGGATCGGTTCTACTACTTTCTTGGTGCAATATTTGTCTCAGTATAACCACAGAGATAAATTTTTGTTGCTTACATAATGACAAAGGTCTCAGTGCTACAGTAAAAGTACATGTTACCACAATTTCATCACAGTCACGATGTCAACATAGTACCATAGTGAAAAAATCTCAGTGCTACCACAATCAAGTTCTATGACAGTCTTAGTGTTATCACATTTTCGGTGACATGAGAGTCTTAGGTCTCAATGTAATTATAGTGATTAGATCTAGGTCCATCACAGTGATCAGGTCGCAGTGTACCTACAGTGAGGAGATCTCAGTGTAATTACAGATATGAGATATTGGTGCATTACAGTGATTAGATCATGGTGAAACTACAATGACAAATAAGGATGACTTGATGGAGGGAGCCTCTAGTCTATTTTATAAGGGTCTTGTTCATCTCATCTTGAATCTACTGAAGGAATAATTTTGACTAGGTTTCCCCCAAAAAGTTGGTTTTTCCCCTGGAAACTTGCCTGCATCTTGTCTCATCTTCTATGTGTTTCTTGGCATTCGTATTTTATGATAAGAAAAGATAAATCGAAAGAACACACAATAATAATGAAAGCATCACAAGATAATTTCATAATAAGATAAATTGGTTAACTTCCACATTCTTGGATTTCGCAACAATTTTTAGTTGAGATACAAAGTACAATTATAATGATACATAATTATTTCATCATCTATCACATTAGGCTCTATAGTACCAACCCTAGATCATACACGATCCTCATAAGATGGCAGTGTACAAGCCTATCTAGGAGGTATTAACAATCACTCCATAATATCTCTGATAGATTTCCATATAGTTGTTACAAGTATCATATATCTTTTTCAAGTATTACTTCCATAAATATCATTGTCATTACTTCCATAAATATTATTGTCATAAGGATAAGTTTCATTGTCATACATTTGTAAGATAACAAAAAATATCGTTGTTATACATAATTGTTATAAGAAGAATCTATACATCATTTTCATAAGTACAAGTATCATTTCCATACATCATTATCATAAGCATGGAAGAATATCCCTCTGAAACTCAATAAATTAGGGCTTGAAATCTAGCCCATTCTCGGTTGTTTATTTACATCCTCAAAGATTCAATCCTTAGAGCATCTCAGTTTTCCCACTAATATCCCTTATTTTGTTTCACAACGGAGTGTACTTGGGTCTTTTCCAAACAACTTCTACAAGTCCATGAAAATTGTACATAAATTGTTATACAAACAGTCCAAAATGGACCTCATAACCTAGAAATTTCATCAACACAAAATAAAAATGCATACCTTTGAAAGACATCATGTTTCTGGCCTTACTTACACTTCAACCTATTCGCATATCCCTAAATATTATGAGCCTTGGTTATGGATTCTTGTTGTTCCATGCCATGCCTAAAAAATTTCTACAAAAACTCTTCAAAACCTATGATTTTTCTCCATTCCAAGTCCTCTACTCATGCACTCTTCATCTAGGAAAATGTGGCCTAGCTCCAGCTTCCTTATAGGCACTTCATCCCACCAAAACAAAGACTCGGCCTATTTTCAATGTACATAACTACTAGCGACCTTGTCACAAAGAAATAGTTACAAAATTTATGCCAAAAAATTCCTTCAACCTCGGTGAGTAATCTCCTCAAACTTGGTCATGTCACAAAGGTCTTGAGGACACCTCAAAGGGTCTCATCCCCCCCTTTCACAATACAAAACTTGGGAAAATATCCATAGAAATTAGTAACAAAAACATATGTAATATTGAACTTGGATTTAACCCTAACTAGGGCATGAATGGTCTCCAAAATCCAACGCGATATTCTACACAAACTCAACCCCTTTCCCTTTACAAATTGAACATAAACCCTTGTAGCTACATCTTCTAGAGACCATATGCACTTCATATCAGAATATGACAAGAGAATGAGATGTGTTGTGTGTGTTTGAATGAGCTCCAAGGTTCCTTCTTTATATTATACATTGGAGGAGCCAAGGGATGCCTTATGTGGCAACATGACCCTTCATTTAGTGACATCGAATTGAGTAATACCCAATTGATTTGTTCTTTTGGTGAATAGAAGAGAGGTCAACTTGATGAACATGATTTCTTTCCCAACATTGATTTGAGTCACATTACTTAATAAAATGAATATCAAGTTGATTTGAACATGTAAATAATAATAATTTTCCTTTATCTAAATTAAATTATATTTTGGGGAAAGATGGATTTTCCTTGGGCTAATTGGTTTCTCCTTGGAGTAACTGGATTTATTTTGGGGAAATTCATCCCTAAGCTACATAATTTTAACACTCCCTCTCATATAGGGAGGAATTTCCAATTTTACCATGTGTCTCATCTTAGATGTACATGTCTTGACATAAGAAGCTCATCTAATCTCATAGAAGAAGAATAATCCACAACCAATGGTAGGGGAGATTAATTTACCACAACCAAGTCCATGGCAGTCATAAATGACCATAGTAAAGATAAGCACACCCTACTAGTCTCTAGGTAAACCTCCATGACCTTATCTCAGTTGAAAACTGATTACTAGATCCATAGAAGAAGAAGAATGATCCACACTGACAATAGGGGAGATAAATCTACCTTTTCCAAATCCATGGAGGTCATAAATGGACTTGGTAGATATCACACACCCTATGTCCACTGACTGACCCTCACCCAACTTGATTCTCAGTAATCACGTGGTATAACGCATGCATCCAATACTTAGGGGAGATCAATTTACCACAACCAAGCCCATGGTAGGCATGTCTTGATTTGGTAAAGATCACACTCACCTAAGTCTCCTTTCCCATGCGACTGAAATGGGAGGAAATCCCAACAATTTGAACCAAGTCCACAACTCCTTTTACAAGGGTGACTTATGGGTGGGATGTAAAATGGGGAATGTGCTCATCCAAGTTTGTGGATTTAAAGAGTACCCCCACATAGGATCCTTGTTGCGCATTCCCCTTCATCAAGTCCATGGATATTCATAAATATGGGGGATAACCTAAGTTAATTATTCTAAATCAATGGTGTTCCCTCTTAGGGAAGGATACATTCTCCTACACTCCTCCTACACTCCAAGCTACTCTCTAAATAATATGAAATTCAATGACTTAGTGAGAATTTTTTCAACTTTCTCATATGTTGAAGCCTCACTGCTTCAATATAATCATCCATTGATGGACTTATTGCAATGGAAATCTACTACATGTTCTACCAAGAAATCAAAGCAAAACCCATATGAAACAACACCTTAATGTGTTCTTCCTATTAATATAAATCTCAGTTCACTTCGCATAGGCATATCTCTTTAGTCACAACATTATCTCAATCCATGAAGCTATCTTAATGCCATGTTTACAACATCCTAATATACATCTATGGGCTCTATCTATATTAGGGTACACGCTGCAAAGCAAGGATCCATTTATTTTCTATCTCATAGATAGATCCACAAAATATGAATTTAAATAGGATTCTATAAACTTATTTAGTGTAATTCATCATGCCAAGCCTTTGACAACATTATTCCCTTGACAAGTAAATCCTCATCATCTCTCTATTACACTTCTAATCTACGGAAGTGGATAATCTAAGATCAAATATCAACTCCCTCTGGTATTGAACGATGACATGATTTGATCCTATCATAAATAAATTATTAGCATATATAAAAATAGATTTAAATACATACCTTCAACCTTGAAGAGGGGTTGGAGTCTGCAACATATGTCCATCAATCCAATCATTTCAAGCCCAATGGACTTGCTTGAGTTCATATGAGGGTTTTTTCAGTCTAGAATCATGAGCCTCCTTCTTATGTGCCTCAAATCCCTTAGGTAGCTCCAAGTATGCTTATTCCTTAAGTACATCATGGATAATCCAACATATATTAATTGATAATATAGCATTTAGAAACAGGTGTTAGGATATCATTGTAGTCCTCTCCCTCTAAGAGCATATACCTTATCATTGTTGAACTTTATATCATGGAAGCATCTGACATTTTTTCCCCCTCAATAATGGCAACCTCTTTAGTCATAGTCACCAATGTGGAAGATAGAAATCCTTCCTTCAAGGTCAGGTATCTTTTCCATTTTCAAGCGCCACTCTAACCATGAGGTTGTTTTACATCCTCAATCTCAATATTGAGGACTTGGCCTTACATCCATATAATGTACTTGTTGACCCTATAAGAAGAGCAAGATCAATAATATCAAATTAAATAAACATAATGAAAGTTTACCTGATGATGAAGCAATACTTTGCACAGTCTAATATTCCTACTAGGAAAATCCTCTCTATTTTTAGTTTCTTCATGTTGTCATCATATGTTTCAAGTTTCATCTAGAAGACATTATTGTATTTCTTCTCTAAATATGAGTGTGGATCCTTAATTTTCCTACACCAACTCCCCCTTGGATCTATCTCTTCTTGCATTAATCTTCATATTTGATTTCCCTCAATATGGATATGTTGTCCTTTATCACACCCTCAAAGATGTCACAAAAGGAAGCATTTGGTTAGCCAATTATTCTTGCAGGAAGAATAAATAGTAATCTAAGAAGATAAATCAATTAAACAAGAACAATGTCACAAATAAATAACAATTTTTTTAAATGTACTTATCTTAAGTGAGGATTGGGGGCAGTTATTATCTCCCTCTTGATCCTGCCTCTCCAAAAGAATAAATTCTTCCTCTTCAGAATTGCACGTATTCTCATTTCCAGATCCTTAATCTCCTTCATTGGAAGCCAAGACCAACAGTATCAATGCATAATATGACCATTTTATTTGCATCATAAAATATCCTATTTGGTAGGAGACAATCCAGACTAGGCCTACTTTGAATCTATCATAGGTACTTGAATAACTCAATAGATTCTCATTGATCATATCATATATATCATGAAAATTATGAA
The DNA here is from genome assembly GCA_034641835.2 of Pinus albicaulis. Taxonomy (NCBI): domain Eukaryota; kingdom Viridiplantae; phylum Streptophyta; class Pinopsida; order Pinales; family Pinaceae; genus Pinus; species Pinus albicaulis. Next base: position 1,211,020,068 of record CM076579.1, read on the forward strand.
TCACACTAAGGTTCCAATTCTATTGAACTCGTGACATTTTTCATATTCAAGACCACTCTTATGTTTTCCCTCAAGCCCTAACCTTTATTTGTAATAACAAAGGCTCTGTAAAGTTTCCTTCAAACCTGATCATTCTTTTAGGTCTCCAACATATTCATCTCTTTCACTTTACTTAATCAAAAAATACATAAGAGGTGTCTATACAGGAGTGATCTTCAATGACTTTTCTTCAGCCCAACTCTAATATCATGTTAATTATAGGGCTAGATAGCTCCTTGATACAAATAATTTCATTTTTTTAATTTTTCAACAATGTATGCATTTCATTCACCCCATATCATCATAACAATTATATAGAGAGAACATTAACATAAAAAAATGCAATGAAACAGTAAGGATTATTAGAATAAAGTAAGACACAATAGAGACACCAATATTTAGGTCAGAGACCAAGGCAAAACCCCACAAGGGGGGAATCTAGAACCAAGTATTCTTCTTCTTATATATTCATCAAATGTTCAGTTGAGATACAAAGTACAATTATAATGAGACATAAGTATTTCATCATCAATCACATTAGGCCTTCTAGGGACAACCCTAGATCATACATGATCATCATAAGATGGCAGTGGACAAGCCTATCTAGGAGTTATTAAAAATCCCTCCATAATACCTCTGATAGATCCACCTATCATTATTACAAGTAGCGTATATATTTGTCAAGTATTATTGCCATAAATATTATTGTCATAAGTACAAGTTTCATTGTCATACATCTCTATCATAATCACAAATATCATTGCCATAGATCATTTTTATAAGAACACGCTATACATCAAGTTCATAAGCACAAGTATCACTACCATACATCAATTTCATAAGCATAGAATAAGCCCTCTCTGCAACTCAATAAACTAGGGCTTGAAAACTATCCCTTTAGGCTACTTATTTACATCCTCAAATATTCAATCCTTCAAGCATCTCAATTCTACCCACTAATAGCCCTTATTTTCTTTCATAGGGGACTATACATAAGGATTTTCAAAACAAATTCTACCAACCCATTACACTTGTACATAAATCGTTATACAAAATATCCAAATTGGACCTCATCACCTAACAAGTTCATCAACACAAAAGAAAAAAACATACCTTTGAAGGACATCATATTTCTACCCTTAATTACACTTCAAATTATGCACATATCCCTAAATATTATCATCCCAGGTTGGGGCTTCTTTTTATTCCATGGCAGCCCTAAATGTTTGCCACAAAAAATCCTCAAAACCTGCACTTTTTCTCCATTCCAAGTCCTCTACTCTTTCGCTATTGCTATAGGAAAATGTAGCCTAGATTCATATCCCTTCTAGGCCTTTTAGCCCACCAAAATATAGACTCAACCTACCTGAAATGTACAAAAATTCCAGTAGCGTTATCACAAACAAATAGTGCAAAAATTATGCCCATAACTACCTTTAACCTTAGTGAGTAATATGTTCAAACTTGACCTTGTCACAAAGGTCTTGAGGACACCTTAAAGGGCCTAGGCCCTCCCTTTAAAAATACAAAACTTGATCAAAGATCCACATAAATAAGTAATAAAAATGTAGGTGATATTGATGTTGGATTTATCCCTAACCAGGGCATGAGAAGTCTCCAAAATCCAGTGCAGTATTCTACACAAACTTGGCCCCTTTCCCTTCATAAAAATACCATAAACCCTTGCATCGATGGCTTATAGATACCATATGAAATTCAAATCAGAAAATGAAAATATAATGAGATTTGGTGTGTGTGTTTGAATGAGCTCCAAGGTCCCTTATTTATATTAGGTGTTGGAGGAGAAAAGGGGTGCCTTATGTGGCAATGTGACCCTCTATTTAGTGAGACTGGCTTGAGGAAGACCCACTTGATTTTGTTATTTTGATGGATAGAACAGAGGTTGACTTGATGGACATGATTTATTTCCCAACATTGATTTGAGTCACATTATTTAATAAAAGGAATATCTAGTTTATTTGAACATATAAATAATAATAATTTTCCTTTATCCAAATTAAATTCTCTTTTGGAGCTATATTGAAATTTTTTAGGGTAATTGAGATTCTCCTTGGGGTAATTAGATATATCTTGGGGAAATTCATCCTGAAGCTGCCCAAATTTAAACAAGGGCTAAAAGACATTGAATTGACAAGCTTGGTGGGGAAATGTGAAGGAGGTATGTATAAGGGAGTTTGCTCATTTTTTGCTACATAATTTTATGATTCCATTCCATTTTAGTTTAATTCATTTGTTTTTTGGTAATTATACCATGTGTGTTTATTTAAATTTAGATTTAATGTGGGTATAGGATAATAATTGGGATCTACATGTATTAACAAAAATTTCATAGAATTTAGTAGAGTTTGTAGATATGGATGACAAAAATAAAACTTCTAACCAAGTGTGCTTGTTTAAATTTAGAGGCAATGTCGTTAAAGGATAATAATTGGGATCTCCATGCATTAACAAAAATTTCCTATAATTTATTAGAGTTTGTAGATATGGATGAATAAAATAAAATTTCTAAACATTTTTTTCTTATCCTTTCTGCAAAAAAAAAAAAAAAATTATTAATATTTCAAAGAATAAAGAAAATATACTTTGATTGTATTTTGAACCCATGTTCCTCTCAACTACCCCCATTCAAATCAAGGAATAATTTACAGTATCGCCCTTTTAAAAACAAATTTTCAACCATGTTATTGCTTAACACTTGACTACTCCAATTAGAGCTTACACGATAGCATTCTAGTTTTCATCCTTGAATGACCTTAAGAAACCTAAAGATAAAATAAATTCAAAGGAAAATTCTTTGTATTGCTACCAAGGTAATTAAATGTAACTTTCATTGGATTTTCATCTCATGTTCCATTCAACTACCCCCATTAAAACCAAAGAAGAATTTACATACTTACTATTTTAAAACCCAATTTTCAAAAATGTTTTTGCTTAATTTATGACTACTTAAAATAGAGCTAACATAAGAACATTATAGTTTTTATCCTTGAATGACTTTAAGTAACCTAAACATAAAATAATATCAAAAGAGAATTTGATGTATTTCTAGCAAGGTAAGGAATTGTTGTCATGTTCCTTATTGAATTGAGATAACCTCTTTCAATAATGATATCAACATTTTGGTTGAATTTCCTATATATATGAATGAAGGATATTTCATAAGGTTACTATTCAAACATTGAATTTTGTTCATGATGAGACTTGTACACTTATTTTGTAGGTTATTTTTTCCACTTTCCCACTCTAAAATAATTATGGAGTCTCCAAGTATTTTAAACCTTTTCACCTTATGCTCTATTATTGCTTTTAACAAAACCCATGAAGCATAAATTTTTTCCCTATTATGTGCTCCCATACTTACTCCATATTATAGTGAAACCATGTATTCTTGAGAAAGAGGAGAGCTCTCACGTTGCACTTATTTGTACCACACTACCTTGATTGGTTGCATAAAAATAACCCCATTTGTTAGTAATATCTATCATGGGTCTGGAGATTCCTCATATGTACTTTTTTGAAGGGTTTTATTCCTTCCCCAAATGAAATTTTTACATGAGGGGTGAGATGCTCAATACTGTCCAATTTCTCATCAAAAATATTATTATTTCGAGTTAAACCAAATCCCCAAAAAGGCATAAATATGGAGAGACTTAATCAAAGATGTAACTTCATCCACTATACAATATTCAATTCACTCTAGCAATGTATATTTAGGCCACTGAATTTGTAATTTGAAGGTCTGTATAAACTCTTTTCAAACAACATTTTCAAAATAACACTGAAGAAATAGGTGGTCTAGGATCTCATTATCATTTTTACAAAAGAAAGCACCACATATCATTCCTTTACATCCATTGTGGTATTATTATACATAGTATTAATCAATTTACTAGCCTTTTCATGTATCAATTCCTACTCCAACCCCTCCATCTACTTCATCATGTGGATCAGCGCCCATATATGGTTTCTTCTAGGTTTTAAAACAATAATGTTTTGGAAAATTCAAATTGGAAGTATATTATTGAAAGATTGATATTTTTAGTAGTTAGAAAACTTTATTTGTGCAATAGAGACTAATGAAAGGGAGCAAGTAAATATGGATATTGATAAAATGGAGCCCCTACCAAGTTGTATATGCAATGATTGCATTCTACCTCCAATTAATATGTATTTTGTATTGTAGATGTTGGTACACTTATAGAAGGAATACATGATAGCATGTACAAAAAGGTTAGGCATTGGATCTACTATTAATGCTAGTGAATTGAACTAGTTTTAAAATGTTTACACTTCATACAAAATGCAAAGGAGATCAAGAAATTAATGAGTGTTAGAGTTTCAACAAGATAGTTTAAGTATGTGCTCCTTTTTACTAGTATAACAATTTGTAGGAATATCCAAGTGTTGCGACATCAATATTTTGTAAACCATCACTTCTAAAGTTCATCAGTTGTAACAATTATCCAATGCAAATGGATTGGAGAGTAGAAGGCTTAAATTTTCCCCTTTTAAGCCTTTTTATGTATTAATAACTACCCCAATCCCATTAGTTGCTTAGTAGATTGCATACAACTTTATCTCCTACATTAGAGAATGGAAAAAGGGAGTCAGTTATCCAATTTGTATAAGTGAAATTCCTTCATAAATTTCTCAATGGGTTAGTCTCACCACACTCGATTTGGGAAATAATCATCTCAATGGGTCAATTCCCTGTTGAGCACAGTGTGTCATTAATGTCACAATGTGTAAAAATTGGCATTGGAGTTTGCTGCAGCATGGTGTGGCCATTAATGTCACAAGATGCATCAAGATCATGGGGATTCTATTGGTATTTGAGGCATTTATTTGACAACCATCTAAGTAGTAAAACTCAGGATGAATTTGTAAAAAGTATGATTTTTATTTGTTTATAGTTTTCATAGTTATCTTTGACTGCTTTCTTTAATAAGTCTTCAAAGAGTGGAAAGAAATCACATTAAGGAATTTTGTGTGCAAAATTCCTAGCTAGATTTTCATTCAAGGTGCATGTTTGGATATTCCATATAATTTTTTTTCCAATGGTATATCACGCTTAGAAAAACTCCTAGGTTGGAGATATAACGTAGTTTGAAGTTAGGTGGTCAGCCTTAGCAGAAGAAGTTTGAAGGTCAATACCTTTCGAGATGAAAAAAGGTTCTGCACAATAAAAAGAGAAATACTCCACTCTATTCTAGACTCATATATATATCCAAGTTAATTAATACATTTAGGGTGCAGGTGAAATTTTTCCCTGGACTAGATCTCTGGTTAGAATTTTGTGTTGTGGTGTGGTTCTAGTGTAGTTCGGGCATTTGGCCCTCAATTGAAGCATTGATTTAAAGGAAAAACAAGCAAAACATATTGACCTAAAATTTTCTCTTTGAACAGGTTAATGACATGGTAGGAGTATGTGGCTAGTGAGGTGGCATATAGGTGGCACTAACTAGACCTAGGTGATGACATGGCACTATATGTAGGTGACACATGGTAGGTAGATTTGTAGCTTTTGGAGAGCTAAGTGGACCAAACCATGTGACATGTGGCATCACTCAAAGGTATCCATGTGGCATGATGATTTTATCATGATGTAATAAATAGTGACATTTTATTATGTGGAACAGTTGTGGAATTTGTGCCAGGGGTCATGTTTGTAAAAAATTTCCAGTGTCATAGACTCTTCAAAATTCTATTGGAATCAGAAAATCGTGCCCAAAATGAGAGTTGTCCTGGAAATCTCGGGCATCTATGTAATTTACACAAGCACATAAACAAAAGGGTATGGAACCGAATATGAGCCTAAGTGTTTCAAACACAAATATCTTAGTCATTGTTGCAATCACGTGAAAAAGTTATTGCAGCCTCCAAATATTAGACGGTTAGAATTTGGCATTTAATTTTGTTATGAAACGAAATATTTTGTGGCATACTTAGACAATGGAGAATTGCATAAATAGAGGATATTATTTGATGATAAGTGATGGATAATGACTTGTAGAGGGTGAAATAAATTATTGATATTGTGTAATGAGGTAAGTAATATCAAGACAAGGAGTTGTGAATGAAGAGTGTGGTTGGTAAGAATTAAATAAGGGAATTGAAAATATACATTAGTACATAGCACCAAAATTATAGAACCAAAATTTCACACACTATATTGGTGCTAACTTAGAGAAGAAGTACTCCTTGAGTAGAAAAAATTAAAGAAATTTCTTTCTCAAGACAAGTGTGAATTAAATGGAGCTCTTGTTCTCAAGAAGAGAGTAATTTGATTTGAAGTAGCAACAGTGAATAATAATGTCAATTAATTTTTAAACATCGTGTAAGGAGGTATAGAGAGAGAAAGAGTGTAGACTATGAGCAACTGACCTTGATAGAGAGAGAATTATAGAGCTTTTATGTTGTATAGAGTGTGTAGGGTGCCTATGGAAGAAAGAAGAGACTCGTGAGGCAGAGGAGAGATAAAGAAGTAAAGGAGAGATGTAGAAGTAGAGGTAGCTGCGAGAGGGAAGTGAAAATAATATAAAAATGAATTGAAGAATGTTTTCGGTGGTCTGAGTCTAAAATTGAATGAAATATAGATTTGATTTGATACATAAGGTTGGTGATTTTCGCAATCCAGTGCTTGTTGATGTAAGGGGTTTGGGGCCTCCTGTGAGTGAGTTCTAATGAAGAATTTATGTAATTAGACTTTGTGGTTTTGATTTACATCATTGTACAAAAATATATTTGTGGTTTTTCTCCCATAAACCACATTAAATCATTGTGTACATATGTGATGTGAATGTCATATTGTTGTGTATAAATTTCTTATGGATGGATGATTGGTTAAATAAGTGTAAAATTTTACAATTAATTATTCACAACCCCCCCCCCCCCCACCTTATTAATTCTTGATTCCCAAAAATTGGTATCAAACAGGGTTCCTTCAGGAATAGTTTAACCATTGGAAGGTAGATCTGTAGGGAATGATGGCAAGTGAGGAAAATAGAAAAACCTACTCAAGTACAGTATCAGTATTTGATGGATTTAATTGTGTATTTTGGAGAGTTTGAATTGAAACCTACATCATGTCTCTTAGTGTAGATATATGGGTTTTTGTAGAAGCTAGGTACACAGTTCCGACAACTCCATCGATAGATCCTAATGAAAGAGGGGCCTATAACAATAATGCAAATTCCAATAATGTGATTGTGGTTGATATTCTCCAATCTGAGCTAGTAAAGGTGATGCACATCAAATCAGCTAAAGAAGCCTCATACAAGCTCAGATACTTCTATGAAGGAGATGAAAAGGTAAAGCAAGCCAAACTTCAAACATATAGAATGGAATTTGAGAGTCTAAGAATTAACGAGGATGAATACATTTTTGAATACTTTATTAGAGTTGATGAAGTTGAAAATATGATTAGAGGCCTTAACAAAGATATTAAATAAGACGTGTTTTTCCAAAAGGTATTAATATCTCTTCCAATGAGATTTAATGCTAAGATCTTAGCAATTGAAGAAATTCCAGAATTTAAGAGTCTCACTATGGGATAGCTTCATGGAACTCTCACTTCCTTTGATATGTGAATGGGAGGAGAGATATAAGAACCAAAGGAGGAATCATTCAAGGACTCAAGGAAGTATAAATAAATTAAGGGACATCAATACGGATATATTTGTGATCCATATCAGTAGATGGTTTAATACATAAGAAAATTCAAGAGAGGCTCAGTAAATTACAAGGGTAAGATAGCCTTTAAATTTTTTGACTATGTAAAAGTAGGTTAGATAGCTTTCAAATTTCCATATACTAAAGTTAAGAAGTTCTAAAAAGAGAAACAAAAAATAAAAAAATATAAAAGAGACAAAGCTTAGAAATATCAAAGTAAGAAGAATTGGAGAAAGAAGATACTTTACTCTAAAGAAGATAGTGAATTTTATGAGGTATGTTATCCTCCACAATGTCCCAAGGCTGAGAATAGAAATCTATGGAGGTAACCTCAAACCAAACTTTTAGTTTGGTAGCTATCCCTACCAAACCAGAGAGATATATCTCTATAATTACAACGAGTGTTTGACTGAAGGAAAAATGGATTTTAAGCTAGGTATGTTCAGCTTTAGGATTTTGAAAATTTAGGGTTTTTGTTGGAACAGAAGGAGAGGCAAAGAAGCTAGGTCACATTTGAAGGGTTGCAATTGTGAGGATACAAAGGGTCATGGTAGATATGTTCTATGGAACCTTAGGGGTTTTCAATTATAGTGTAGGATGGAAATGGAGAGGATCACAATGAACATGTTTAACATGAATTCATTCATCAAAATATTACTTACACAAACATGAATTTCCTACCAAAACAGAGCATGAGCATTAATATTTATGTTTAACATATTATAGGAAAGTCACTGAAAATAAAAGATATGGAAAGAATATGAATCAAGAATTCATAAAGTAAATTACAGTAGAAAAAATATGTTGCAAACTCATACCACATAAATCCCTGTATATATGTTGCAACTAAACTTGTATTTCTGAAAATGTCAATTGTACAAAAGAGTCCAATCCTCCTACTCTCTGGTGTCCAACCTTGATTCTGAAATAAATCTAAGTACATATATCCAAAAACCATCTTCCCCTCTCTCAGGGGTCGAATCCCTCAATATAGGATCAGTTTACATGAATTTCTCCAACAAAACCTAAGACTAGGAAGGTTAAAACAAGCACCTCTTTTTAGCCTTTGACTGACCTAACCACCATAAGTGAAGCTCAAAATTACATCAATATGACATTAAAACACCTATTTACATTAATATACCTTATATAAACAACAAACAAGGTTAATTACATCATCAAAATCCAACTTTACTGAAACAACTCGAAAAAATAAGAAACAGGCAAAAGCGTAGCGCCATCAAGCATAAACACAATGCCATCTTGCAGAAGTATTTTGTCTACCTTCTTGAGCTCCAAATACATATCTTAAGGTACCATTGGAAATCTTATGATATCTAGTTGTGATTAGACACTTCAAGAAAGAAAAATGGCCTCTTCAAGGTTGAATAAAATGTATTTTCCCAAGGTCACTCCAAAAGCACAACACCTGGGACAAAAAGGTGGAAGAAAGTGACTTTTTGGCCTCTTTTTTGCAATTTTCTCAAAATATGTCTGCTGACATGGCATCAAAAGTACATTGCTATGATTTTTAGGTCAATATATATCCAATGGTGTATATTTTTCCCCAATTTTAAGACAAAAACACCAAAAATTCAAAATTTTACAAGATTTCTTCAAAATTGGCCCAAACTTGTCCCATGAACCGAGGAGATGATGTATCAAGAAATGAGGGAGGCCTCAGCCAAAAATTCAACCTTGTCATTCTCCTTTTGCCTCATTAGGGTTTTCTTCAGTTTCTTCTTCAATTGCTTGATTCTGATTTCGGAAATATTATTTCTTGTGCAATAGTGCATGGCCATGTGAATTTGCATCTTGGTGTTCCTCTTAGCCCTCTTAAGCAGCTTCTCCAAGTGGAAATTGACCTTTTCAAGCCAAAAATCCTTGTTTTTTCTCAATTTTTTCTGCAATTAGGTCATCAAAGTCCTCTTGACCTAATATTGGAGATGGCTCCCTTTTCTTCTCTAGTGCCCTCTTGGGACCTATATTTCTTGGTCTCCTTGGTTTAACCTGCTCTTCTGGATCCTCTAACTCATCAACATCAACAATTTCCTTGCATTTGGCATCATCCTTTTCAAAATATGATTTTGGCTTGCTAAAAAAAAAATTCTTAACTTGGATTCGTTTCTTATTTTGCTGAAGGAATTTGATCATGAAATTTGCCTTGGAAAACTTGTCCTTTAGCTCTCTAATCGTAGCCTCCTTCTCTTGGATGATATATTTAAGTGTTTTTACCTCCTCATGTACCTCAAAATTTGTCATATGAGTGTCATATTGTACATGTATTTCTTCATGCAACGGTGCCTCATGTGCTGGTGTATCTTCAACTGTTGTAGCAAGTTGAGCCTTTTCCATACTAGCAAGAGAAAACATCAGCCTCTTCCCTTGGGTATAGGTCTTTTTCACCTCAGCCCTAGATTTCCTTGTGATATGTCTTCTTGTGTAAGCCATCTCTTGATGTATAGGTGAATTCAATGGTGTGGAGTGACTGCTTTACTGAGTTGGAGTAGGCAAGAGTGAAGTTGAATACATGAAACAATCCCATGACAAATTTACCTATGCAAGCTGATGAAAAACAAGGACCTTCACTAAGCCATTATGGAAAAATATAGCATGATGATCCTCTCCTTTTCTAAGAACCTTCTCTACCATTTTTACCATGCTTTTGTAAAGGTAATGAGGTAAGTTGACAGCCTTTACACCGGTGAAAAGCATCAATAGTCTCACATGATATTGATATAACCTGGAGGACCTATCCTCACATGTTAAATATTTCATTATCATTTTTATGAGAGGGGCATACTTGTCAAGTAGGTGTCTGAATGGAAAAATGTGCTTTGGAGCAGCTTTGTATGGAGGTTTCAAGAACATCTTGTAGTTTTCAATTTCAAGGTCTCTTTTCTTGAACCATAGTTCACCATTGTTAGGAATCCCTGTGGCTATGGAAATAGCCTCTTCTGAAAGATTGAACAAAATCCCTGCAATGGTCACCCTATCTCTTCTTAGACCAGTGGCAAAAGTGCTTGTGAGCTTATCATTGAAACCAAGGTCTTCAACCCTTTGGAAAAAGGCAAGGCGAACTACATCTTGGAAGGGTTTCCTTAGAAATGGTGTAGTCATGACTTCATGTGTTGTAGTGGGCTCATACCTACTGATTTTATCTCCCTTATGTCTCCTCTACTCTGTAGTCTCTGAATCCATAGCTAACCCTAGCTCACTAGGAGGGGAAATTAGGGTTTAGTGTAGGGAAAAATAGGGGATTTTGGGAAGTTTTACAAATAGATGTGAATGAAGGGGTTCTAGAGAGTCTAAATTCTTAGGAAAATTTAGGTAGGTAGGGATAGATGTTAGGGAGTAGGGGAAAGTATAATTTTAAGAAATGAATGAGAGGAAAGGTTGCAAAAGGGAAAAAACACAGCCCTAACTTAGGAAAATGATAGTATAAGCTAGGGTTTGAAGTAATATGATGAAATTCATGGATAGGAGTGAGGAAAAATGTTTAGGAAGGAATATTAAAGGTAGAAGAAGGTGATTTATCTTGAATGTGAGGTTTTTTCTTAAAAAATTGATCAAAGAGACTATGAAACCAAGAAAATGTAGCAAAACACTAGGAGACGGAATTATGAGCTTTCCAAGCATGAAATGAAGTAAAAAAAGGTATATAAGGGACCCACTTACTTTTAATGGTGTTTTATAACCTACAACTGATGGTGAAACCTCTGCAAAGAAGAAATACCCCTTATTAAGGAAAAGTGCAGTAAGGCAAGGAAAATTGCAGCGCTGGCAGTGAAAAGCGCAACGCAATAGTGGAATATTATTTTCCAAGGCAAGAAATTTATCTCTAAGGGGTGCCAAGATATTTTTATATGGAATGATGTCTTTTGAGAGAGAAAATGAGAAAAATTGAGCTTTTTTGGTCTTCTTATAGGCTAGAAATCGATTTTCTTTCTTGATGGTGATGTGGCCCTACCATGTATTTTCACAATTTGACGAGATGGCATGTATACTGTAGCTTAGGAAAAATTTTACATATATTTCATCATGAATAAGATAAAAATACACATTAGTACACTTTATTGATCACTTTCTCCTCTTACTACTCCTTCAAATGGTGATTTTGATGGTGAAATTACCCATTTTCATGACTTCAACCCTATGACCTAATGATGACACTAGATGGAAGAATGGGTTGAATGATGACCAAGATGACCAAGAAATCTTTGCAAAATTAATGACCTGACCATACTGATGTTTTTTTTTTACCATGGGACTGAAAGGAGTAGTAATGACCTATCTATCCTAACCAATGATCAAATTTTTATTTGAAAACCTATTGAAACTATACAAATTCTCCCTATGAACCTATCAACCATATGAAAAAGCATAATTTGATCACTGGTGACTGATAGGACTGACATATACTAACAAGACCATTAGTTAGAAATCTTGTGAAGGATAGCACGATTAATGCCTACTTATGGAATTATATTATGAAACAAATTTTGAAAACAGATCAAACTTTGAAGAAGAGGGAGTGGCGGACCTTGAAGCATAACTAATAACTACACTAGAGGAATTGAAGAAGGCTAGGGAAAAGAACAAGAAACTAAACGAATAGCTTCTAAGATCTGAGGAAGGTATGTACAATTCTGATAATGAATACTTTAACCTTTATAAATTAAAATTGGAATATTTTTTTTAACGAAAATATGTCCTAGTGCAACAATTAAAATAAAAACAAACTAGAGGATGAAAATGAAGCCTTGAAGTTAGAGTTGTCAAATAATAAAGGAAATACTAGATCGGATTTCTTTGATGAAGACATCATATCTCTAAAGACTTTCCTTGAAGAATCCAGAAGAAAAAAGGATCTCCTTATGAATTAGGTAGTTGAATGGGAAAGGAACTATCATGGGTTAAAGGTAGAAGTGGTATCTCTGAGAACATATTTGGTAGAATCCAATTCCAAGATAGATTTAAATATTAGATTTACTAAAGATTTATAAGTCTTGAATGAAATTCTCGGTTCCCATAGACCATCAACAAGTAGAATTTGTCTAGGATATAAAGATCCTCAACAAACCTCAAAAGGATAATCTAGCACCAAGTCCTCAAGATACAAAGAAAATTAGAGCTACACAAAATAACTTAAAGGAAGAGTTGGTAAAGATGAAAGAGTGAAAAAGTAAAAGTAAAATAAAAAAGGTGACAACTATGTCAACACCACAAGTACACTCTAACGCAAATGTGTCCATCAAAAAGCAAGACAGATAAGTTTTAATAGATCTAACTGAACTCAAAAGATGCACCACTTCAAGTATCCAAAGTTGGTCTATGGTAACTAGTACACTTTTCATAAATTTGGTCATAAATTTGTTGATTGTATAGTTAATAAAGTTAAAAGAGATGAAAATTTCAAATACAGTCATTTTCAACATTATAGATGTAGAAAATTTTATGTTGCACAAAGAAACGCATTTTATCCTCTCATGAATGAGATTGAATGCTATATTTTGCACAATTATGGGCACAGCTAATGAGCTTCGAAGTAAAATATTTAATTCTTCTAGACAATAGTTGTTTGAGTTGCCAACTCCTCAAAATAATGTAAAGAGGTGGAAAAAAAATTCAAAGAAGGATGAGGAATGTGGTGTTGTTATATATGCCCATGATCAAGAATAAAAGTGGTATGTTGATAGCATATGTTCCAAGCATATGACTGGAGATAGAGGTAAGCTCATGTTTTTGAAAGAGAATGAAAAAGGTATGTCAAATTTGGAAACAATGCTCCATCTGAAATAAAATAGGAAGGAATAGTCAATCTAGATTAGAATACCAAGACTCAAAATGTCTTATATGTGTAGGTTTTAACCCTGTACTGAAATTATCTGCAACAAATTCTTAAAAACAGAAAATAAACAACAACAAGAGCATAAAACATAAAATAGATATACATAGACATTTTTCCCTCGAATCCCAAATCAAGACTACCAGCTTGATTTTTCATTATATTCCTTTTAGTGTTACAGCATATACATATATATATATATATATATATATATATATATATATATATATATATATATATATATATATATATATTACATTCATAAACCCCAATCCATTAACCCTAGATTAGAAACATAATCATAGTTCCCTTTGATCGTATCTACAAAATACCAGGGACCGAAAACCATCATGCCCCAAAACCATGTGCAAACCCATACACAAACCAGTAGGGTCTTCCTACTCAAAAAAGAAAATTATTTATATACTACTCCTGACTCCACATAGGGGCTATCCTCCCCCTTAAGCAGACTCCTACAGTATGCATGATTAATCGTGAAATAATATAACACATACCCAACAGTATGGGGATGACTTAAACATAATCTCTTGAGTGTCAGCCTAATATTTTGGTCTAGGGGTTGTGAGATTAGAATGGTAAGCTAGTGGCCAAAGGAATCAAAACATACAACAATGTATATGTCTTCAATGATAGAGTAGAATGCTACCTAAGAAAAAAAAATGAGACATGGATATATCGCAGAAGTATGGGTCATGAAAATTTGGATAGCTTAGTGAAGGTCAGCAAGATAGAGGTGGTAAGAGGTTTGCCAAAATTGTTAAATCTAGACAACCCTATATGTAAGGCTTCTCAATTTTGTAAGAAGATGAGAGTGCATTTCAAAAAAAAGGAGTAATCACCATCAACATTTCTATATTTGTTCCATAAATACATAATTATACCTACAAGTCCACAAACTCTAAGAGGGGAAATACTTTATCATGTCCGTTGACGATTTCACCAAAGCTATGTGATCATGTTACTAAAAGAAAAATCGAAGGCTTTGATCAAATTTAATGTATTTAAGGAAAATTTTGAAAATTAGAAAGATCTAAAAATCAAGTTTCTACAATCAGATGGAGGGGAGTAGAGTAAAACTTAAGGGAGTTTGAAGAGTATTTTGGAGAACAAGGTATCAGAAGTAAATACTCGATTATAACAACCCCTCAGTAGAATGGGGTAATGGAATGAAAGAATATAACCATTCAAGAAATGGTTAGGGCCATGATGGATAAGGAAAATTTTCAAACACCTTTTGGGGAGAAGCAGCTCAAATTGTTTTTTATTTGGTCAACAGAACTCAAATCAAGCTGAATGGTAATGAGAATCCTTATGAGTTGTGGAAATTAAGGAAGGTCCTCTGTAAAGCACCTTAAGTTCTTTGGAAGAAAATGTTGTATAAAGAGAAATTAAAAAAAACTTGGTAAGTTATAATTTCATGTAGATGAAAGCATTTTTCTTTGATATGCAATTAGAAGCAAATTATTATAACAAAAATACCAAGATAATTGAAGATTGAATTGATGTCAAAGTGGATGAATAAATACACCATACAACAAATCCTCGAGAGAAATCAGAAGAGGAAATGGAAATGTTTTAAAATGTGGAGAACCTTAAGAGATTCAAGAAGAAGAAAGAAATAAGAAAATGAGGATTTGCAAAGATCATCTCAAAAACAAAAAACACCATCTAGATATGTGCAAAGGCAACATCCCGAGAGCCAAATAATTAGAGAGAGATCTTTGTATGTAGACTAGACAAATATTTATAGGAAGACCTAGACAATCTGACTTTTCATCGTTGTCCTAGGTAGAACCCAAGAGCCTCAAACAAGCAAGTGAAGTTAAGTTTTGGGTTAAGGAAATGAGAAAGGACTTGGACCAAGTAGAGAAGAATAGCACTTAAGAACTAGTTTCTAGAACAAAGGATAAGAATTTCATTAGCACCAAGTGGCTTTTCAAGAACAAGCTAAATGAAGAAGGGCAAATTGTGAGGAACAAGGTAAGATTGGTTTGTAAAGGTTATGCTCAAGTTGAAGCTATATGTTTTGTAGAAACCTTTGCTTGTATAGCCAGAATAGAAGCTATAAGAATGATTTTCTCACTTGCCAATTATAATAACTTTAAAGTTTATTAGATGGAATTCAAGTTAGTATTTCTCAATGGAAAATTGGAAGAGGATGTGTACATTGAACAGCCAAAAGGATTTTGACTTTCAAAATATGAAAACTGTGTTTACATATCGTTGGTTTCCCAACTCCCCTTTCATTTTTCCTAAATGAAATGGGCCCCCTTTTGTTCATATCATTTTCTTAGGTTATTTGATTTCCTTATTTATTTTGAACACCAATTCATATTCTTTTATATTGTTAAATCTTTCAATGAATGGCAGATATCTTCAATTTTTATGATTATTGGATTGAGCCTTGAAACAAGTTTGAACACATTTCTTTACGTTGACCCTATGGCTACTTTCTACGATTACTATTTTTAAGTCAGTGGATTTGTTGTAATTCCTAAAGTTAGTCTAAGTGATATATAAGTCAGATTTATTTCCTATGATTTACAAAGGTTTTAAATTAATTATATTTTAGATTTGCTTATGGTTATGCAAAGACTGTTATTTATGGTTTTTATAAATACATTAGGGATTGAAATTTGTTAGTGATGGGTCACAATTTAAATAAGGTTTGAACTATAAGTAATATGGTATTTTTGGATTTGAATTTCATAATATTGATCCTTTATAACTCCAAGATTGAAACTTTATGATTAGTGGCTTATGCCAAATCTGAATATGGCTCAGACTTTGAATAATATGGGATTATAATGTTAATTTTCACCACCTCATATGCTTTTGAAACTAACAATCATATCATGTTATGGTCATTCATATTCGAAAATGGTTTGTAATCAATATGGAATGGATGGTTTTGATTATGTGGCATGTTGGTTTTAGTGGCTCACTATGTGTCTGGCATATGGATTAGGGTTATGAATGAACGATCCTGAGGGAAGATTTTTTTGATCGTGTTCCATAACATTCATTAGTTTTACCTTGCATTTCTTGTACCCAACCCTTATTTTCGTTTCAAACTAGTCCATACCCAAAACCTAGCTCTTATATGCCAATATTGTCTCGCTCGAATTTGAGCTCTATTCCGAGCATGGTCACAGAAAACCTCTAGTATTTTGGACGTGCTCTATTATAACCCATCAAATTTTACACCCTTATTTTGACATACCTCTTGCACACCATATTTTTGTCATGTTTAATGTTCATGGTTATGATAATCGAACCTCTTGGTGATGAGGTAGTAGAAGCCTATGAGGAGTATTTGGCCTTGTTTAAAGAAGCAATCCAATTGGAATTTATTCAACATTTTAAAGGAAAAAATGTTAAGGTCACTAAGGAATTTACATAAACTTGTAATGGAACATTTTCAAAGGTGGGAGATGCAGAAATCTATGCAAATGAAACTTTCATAGTTGAAACCACTCATTTGCTGACAAAAGGAGACAGGTGGTCCAAGAACTATCCAACTAAGAGAATTCCATGGGATAAGTTCCTCATCTCTAGGAAATCACCCTACAATGTCAAAGGTATGCATGTAAACTTTTTGAAAATAAAATGGAAAGACCTATTTTTCATTATCAAGTGTTGGAGCGGGGTCCCTTAGGATCGAATTTTGGGGTAAAAATATAGTATTTTTTGTAATTTTTTGTAAGTCAATTCATGCGCGCTAAGTGAAGCACAAGTCAAGGGGATTTGGGGCGGGTCAAAGCCCCTCAGGAATTGTAATGGGTTAAAGGGTAGAACTAGGGGACACAAACCACAGTTTGCAGACCTTAGATGAGCGTAGGCTAAAGGTATAAACAGGAGTCTAGATCGAGTCGATAAGGGTATGAATTAGTAAGCATGAACTATGTTTTGATGTTCTGAGATAAGAAGCGAACTTGTATGGGTTTAAAAGGCTCCTGCTGGCTATGTGCGCAGAGACCTTAGTCCTGTTGTGTGCATACCTTGCTGGTTGTGTGCGCAGGTAAAAGGAAAGTGTTGTAAGAAGGATATGAACTGTGAATGAATAAAGGAATGTTTTGTATGAAATATGAGTATAAAATGCATTTGTCTTTTTCTTATGATATGTTTCTGCATATTATTTCTGGTTACTATGTTATCTGTGTTTGGATCGGTTTCACAATTGTTTTTTGCCTTAAATAAATGATAAATGAATGGATCTATTGTTATTTAACGTAAATGTTATGCATTAGAGACTATTGAAAGGATAGCGGGATATGTATCTGTGCACGCGCAAGGTAACCTCTTTAAATGGACCAAAATTTGTTTGCATAGGGTTTATGGTTAGGGCTTCTATTGTGAAGGTTAGATCAAAATTGTTTTAGATCTGAAGACACCCACATATAATTCTCTCTTAGCGTGTGGAAACCTGGTTTCAGCACCCCCCCATATTGCTTCGGGTGAGACTTTGACTTGCACAATTAGGTCACTTCCAAAAGGGCCAGTAATAAAAGGGTTTTGTTCATTAACCTTAACTTTGAACCTGCTTCAAGACCTTGTTAGGGTCCTATAATAATAGGATTCATAATTTTTGAATTGACTATGATAGTCTTGTAAATATGTACATACCTTACTTTCTGCAAGTTTTTTTCCCATATTTTGAAAATGAAAAATAATAAAAAAGGAAAAGAGGGTAAAAGTCCTAAAATAAATATTAAATGACTTAGAAAAAGAATGAACCCCAAGAGAAAAAAGAGATAAAAATAAGACCTGAAAGTGAACAAGTCAAAATGCCACTACTATTTACTTTTACTTCAAAAATAATGATTATGTGCAGATTGTCAATAAATGCCATAATCCATGATGAGTTAAACAGTTTAATATTAACTTTTCATGTTTTGAATTTCATGTTTTAGATAGAGAATAAAAATATGTCAATCATTTTAAACTTGACATATCATTAGATAGTTAGAGAATAAATGAGGAGCTCAATGGTTTAATATGAGCCCTCGGAGGAAATAAGGTTAGACTTAGATAGTTTTTATGCTTTGAAAGAAAAATAGATTTAGGGTCGCAAGCTTAATGCACCCATGAAAATGAAGTAAAAAATGTTAGAAATAATAATGGGTAGGTAGAAAGCAGTTGTGAAAAGAATGTAATAAAGCATCATTAGGCAAAAATTACTAATTTCCCATCCCCCTCAATGATTCAGTATTCTAAACCTTCAGTTAAAGAGGCTCGGAGAATTTCTCTGACTTCTGTTGGGATCATACCCAAGGCTCAATAACTGATTGGTTAAAGATACTGAATTCCCTACATAAAACCCATTTAATCAGCACATTCACCATTTTCCAAGATTATGATCCCTTTTCCTAAGTAAAACATCTTTTTTCTTAGTAAAAGTAAAAACCCTACTTGATTAATTTCATTTTCATTCAAAAACACTAAGAAACCCATAAAATGAATTTTTATCCTAAGTCTATGTGGAAAAATAAAATAAAATGGGAAAAACTATGATTTATTGCTTATTTTACACTTTACTTAGTGTTAAATTATGTATTTTAATCCTTTCATACATTACCCCTTCATTTCATATTAATTTCTAACTTATATTATTAAATCCCTAAATTATACCCTTCCCATATATTATTAAATCCTTTATATTTAAATAACCCCAAAAAAAACCCATCATTTAAAGTTTTAACCTATGGTTATATATCCCATGTGACAAAAATAAAACCTGCCCTTTATTCCCATAGGTTTTAAACATATCAAAATACATATATGCCCTGCCCCTATGGTCTTTAGACATCTGTTAAAAGGTTCAAATATCATATAATAAACACCTGCGCCCATGACTGAAATATATGTTAAATGTTTTAAATGAAAACATACAACTTTACCCCCACCCTGTCATATAATATAAGGTTTTAACATTATAAACTTATATTTATAAAGTTTAAAAATCCATCTCGCCGCATTGATAAACCCTGGACCCCACTCCCAATGCCGGGCAACTTCAAGATCAAATCTTGACCGTTCGCATGACCCATCCCAGATCTAACGAACAAAAAGCTATATCATTTTTTAAGTTGCGCAGCTAAAATACAATTCAATTCCACGCGAAATAGGTTGTTTTAGCCTTCCCTCTCTCCTCCACGTGGCTTATTTCCATTGGATCACATCTGATTCAAGTGAAACTGCTTACCACCTTAAACCCGCGTGATAACCACTCGCAGTTTCTATCCTTTGAAGCCCAAAAACCACTCATTATCTAACATGACCGTCATTTATTGCAAGCCAGATTTAACCTAAAATGCCTAATAAACCCTGAAATCACTCCATTGAACGCTTTTCTGCACTCTCCGACTGCATTTCTCCTCTCGATTAAAGAAAACCAAACATATGCTTCATTTTCAAGCCCAGAGCCAATGAAAAGCCCAAATTTTCTATTAAAGATTGCTGAAAGACTCCATAAAGCAACCTGATACTAGAAAAGATACCAGGAACCTGTTAAACTCCTCAGAGCCTATTTCAAAGACCCATACCTGCATAAAACAGGTATTTTTCGAAGAAATCGAGCCTGTTATCAATTTAAAGAGGACATTTGAAACCTTTATAAGAAAATTTATCCAAGAAATCCTTTAAAATTGTCCAAAAAGGAGGCAAAACCCTGTCAAATTTTTTACAAAACCCTTTTTTAGACTGTGCTCCATTTAGAAGGAAAATATTGAGTTTATACTAGTTTTATAGACTGTATAAAACTCCAATTAAAGCCCATAAATCCTCTACAGGTAACTTGACCCTCTGTGCTTGATTCCAAACAATGTTTAGTCCAATATCCATTTAAAAAGCCCAAGAAACCCATGTTTCTTATTTTCATAACTAGTGAGGGCCTGTAACACAGTTGAAAGAAAAATCCAAGAAAAGAACCATATTTTTCTTATTTTCATCCAAGAACCTCTGTTAAAGTCAAAAATACTTCTGTAAACCATTTAATCTTACAGAAGAAACCAGAAAGCCTAAAAATAGAGTTTTGGTGATCCTGAAAGCCTTAAAATGCCTAAATCTACTCCAGTTGAGTCCTCCAAGACTTCTATCATTGTGAATCCTCTACAACCTCCTGTTGTAGACATTGAGCACATCCCTTTAGCAGATGTGGACTATAAAATAACAGATCCTATTGTTGAATTCAATTTATTAGATCTCCATTGTTGGAGCTATGAAAATTCCTTAGATTAGGTGGAAGAAGTTCAAATTTGGGAATCAAACCTTCCCAAATATTTTGTTCCAGTCACTTATCAATGCCCAGAGGTTATTAGGTTGTGTCAGAGTTATTATTCACCTGAAAATAGGGAAATGATGAATGCAAAAAAAGAGGTATTGTTTACTATTACTACTGCTTCCATAAACCAGATGTTACAACTCAAACCAGATCCTAAATTAGTTCCTTTGTCAATAGAGGCGCTCACTAAGTTGTACATTGGCCTTGATTTTCCCAAGAGATTTTAGATTTTCCAAGTCTTCATTCCTTTACATGTGGAAATTCCTCAAATCAATCCTCCATATTCTACTTCAAAATTTCCAGAGGGGTCTAGGCATGTCATTTCCATGTTGTCATTCATCCTAGGATACTTTACAAATGAGCATACTGATGATTCCATCTTAGGGTTCCTATCTACTTTTGCACCAGGATAGCCTCCCTCTATAATTTTCAATTATGCTGAGTACATTGCAGACAATATCCATGATCAACTAATAAAGTTACCAACTGAAGGAGTGTTTAGATACACACCTTTTCTCTTCCATATGTTTTTTTTATTTTCAAGCAGACAAGTTTCCTATAGTTCTACAAAAGCTTGATATAGAATAAAAACCACTTTCAATCATCTTTTGGACTTCATTAATTAGAAAAGAGTCCTCAGAATTCACTTTTGCAGAGTTCACAGATAATTTTTTCCATCCATTGATCAATATTTTGATCAACACTGAACAACCAAGGATCAATGATGAAATGAAGAAAATACTACAGCTATCTAAGCAGACTAGGACTAGAGATTGGTATTCGTATGAGAAACACAGAGAAATCAGAGTTTTTGGCTCTAATATTCTACCCTACAAACTACCCAAATTTGTACTAATGAGGGTTTTTGCCTTGGAATACATCAGGAAAATATTAAATTTTGATTCCATCAATTTCCTAGCAGTAAAGAAGAAAACACAATTCAAGCTAAAGAATCAAGTGGGTCCATTCATTTGTAATCACAGAGCTGCAGAGACAAAAGCAGCCAAACAGTTACTAGAGTATAGATTTGAAGAGAGTTTCTCTTGGAACTATGATCCACATGGAATACTGAGTAAAATGAGGGTTAAGTGTAAACTAACACCCTACATTCATGAGAAAAAACCAGAGATTGAGAAGTATGGCAATCAGACTGAGTGGATAGAAAACACTTTAATAGATGCAGTAAAGCAAGGTGATACTAGTCATACTTTACAAACTGGAAATCAAGTAGAGAAAGCCATCAAAAGAGTCAGAGAAGAAGGTTCTTATGTTGTTGAAACCACCACTGAGACTAGGTTCAAGTTAAGATATAATAAAAAGCCTAAAACAGATCCAGTGGGTAAAGACAAAGTGACTATTGAGGTTGAAGAAAAATATGTCCCAGTAACAAATAAAGATGCTCCTACAGTCATCATAAATGAGCTAGTTACAGAGAATTTGAATGAAGGGCAGACTGATAATTCAAATGCATAGATGATAGAGAAACAGTAAAATTTGGAAGCATCGTCTTCACAGACAGTAGAGGAAAAGGATATTGATATAAGAGAAAAATACAAACAGATCAAAAAAAAGAATGAAGAGATAAAAAATGAGATTTACACTCAATATTTGAAGCAAACACCAAGTGTTCAAAACAAACTTTTATCTTCCTTTGATTACTCAAATAAAAATTTGATCATGTCATTGTTACAGCCTACAGTGAAGACTCCAAAGACAATTGCAGACTACAAAAAGGTTGATCTAGAAGTACAAACAGAGAAAATTCATGCACTTGATCAAATAGAATTTCATAGACAGAGTTCAGAGATGTTGTATTCTACTATTACAACCAAAGCTATAAGTGTTCAAAAACTTCAGAACACAATCATAAACATGAAAGATCAAATTAAGGTTGACAAATCCTCATTATATGCTAAATACCTAAGGATTAAGTCTTTAGAAGAATTGGTTCTCCAAGTAGGATATGATCCTACAAATGTTAAA
Source organism: Pinus albicaulis (assembly GCA_034641835.2). Lineage (NCBI taxonomy): Eukaryota > Viridiplantae > Streptophyta > Pinopsida > Pinales > Pinaceae > Pinus > Pinus albicaulis. The sequence continues at coordinate 1,211,042,933 of CM076579.1, forward strand.
GCAGCAGAACAAATAGTGAAGAAAAAGAATGAAGACATTGCAGCATTAAGGAAACAGCTTAAACTTCCATCAATTGAACATCCTCAAGCTAAAGAAATAATACAATAACAGAATCAAAAGTATGACATGATGAGCTTAATCTTTTAGCTAACGGGACGAATCAAAGAAATGTAAATTCAGATGGACAAGCTTGTCCATGAAAAGGAAATTACAAAAGAACAGGAAGTTCCTTTATTAATTCCTATGGTTACTACTGTTGTGCCTTCAACTCTAGCAGAAGAGTTGGCACCCAAAGAACCACTGGCTACTGCAGTGCCAGTGAAATCATCTACAACTTTAGCTACAGTGTCATCTACTACAGCAGCTCAACCTTCAGATGAGGCCAGTAAATTAGTAAAATCCATGGAGGAAATGGAATTACAAACAAGTGAGATTAACATATTGAAAAATATGATTGATAACCTTGAGGATACAAAGTTAGCTCAAATAAATGATTAAACTCATGAGCAAAGAGCAAATAGGTTAAATGAAGAACTGAAGAAAATTCAAAAGGATTTGACCTTAAATGAGCCAATATCATATGTGAAAAACCATTTATGGAAAAAAATCATTGAAGCCATCAACGATGTTTGGCCCTCAATTCAGGTAATCTTTGAACAGAGAGATTTACTAAAAGCAGCACTAGCAGAAATTCAGAAAACCAAAGATGAGCTAGGTAATAAACCTAAGCAAGCCATATAATTGATCAAGTTTCTCAACAAAAAAACATGCAGGAGTTGGAAGAAATACAAATCACTGATAGGACAGAGAAAATCCTTGAAGTAAGGAAATTCATCTCAAATAAGAATCTAATGAAATAGCTTGAAGAGAAATGTGAGAATATGAACATAACCATAACCAAATTTATGGTTAAATTTGAAAACTTGAGGCAAAGAATTTTGCCTAACATTTTGGCCATAAATGATAAGCTTATGTCTCAGGAGGATTACAATAAGAATATCAAAGAATATGCAAAAGAGCAAGTTGAAAATACAAGTGGACAAGGCATTCCAACAGGGAAGGTCTTACTCAGAAGTTTTGAAGATTTATTTTACCTATAGCATGAGATAAGACATTTGTTTGTAATCAAACCAAATTTTTCCAGATATACTGAGGCAGATGAGAATTTCATGAGGCTGAAAAAGATTCAAATTCCAAATGAGGAAGCTTCACAATCACTTACTGATTTACTATGAAAGTTAAAAAGTAGATAAAAGGAAGAAAACAGTTTGCTGATTTTTACAGCCAAAGCAAAATTTATTACAGCAGTACAACAGTTTTTACAGAGTTAAAGAGTATCAGATATTAAAGAGTATCAAGATAAAGGGAATCAGAGTAAAAGAGTATAAGATAAAGAAGATCAGATTTCAAAACAGATTTAAAATATCTGAGCTAGCAAAGAGGACACCAAGGCATCCAGCTACACCTAATCCCCAAACAGATTACTATTTTATTTGGATAAATAGGACAACTTGTTGATTTGTTAAGAATATATCTCTATTTTGTTGTAAAGATATTTCTATTTTCCTTAGATAATTCCCAGAAGCATTCTATGATATTTTGTAAACAATATCGTATAAATACTTCATCTTTAGAAGTATTATTGTGGAATAAATTGTTGAAGATTTCTATAGTCATTTTTGTTGGACTTGAAGGCTTTTGTGTTGCAAATTTCGAGTAGCAGACTGGATCAGATCAATTAGCATCATATTTCAGGATTCATGTTATGAGCTATTGAAGTGAAGTATTTTCTACTTGTCATTGTTTATCTTCTTTGTTTCATGCATCCATTATGTGTTCTAAATTTGAATGAATAAAGAGGAGTATTACTTCAGGATTTGTTAAAAGCACCCTGTCTTTACTGTTTATCATTTCTATGTTTTATGTTAATTTCTAGAGTAGGGAACCCTTAATCTCTCCCTCTTTCATTTGACCTTTGCCTAATACTTCCTTTTTCTGGATCAAAGAACCCTTCATTTCTCTTTATCCTGATCATACCACTTCACCAAACAACCTTCCAAGATCTTCAAAGGCTTATCTATCTTTCCTTGAAAACATTTGACTTTTTGACCTTGATCTTAGTTCTGTCTGCTTGAATTTTGACTCCTTAGCCCAATGGACAATCAGATTTCCCACTATCCATCTCATTAAGTGATTTTTCCCACCAAACCAAACCAAATTGCACAATCATAACTAGCCTAATATCTTATAATCTAAACAAAGTTAAATCTTACAGAGAGAGACCTCTCTGAACCCTAGGAAGGCTAGATCCTAGAGTTTAAAAGTATGTTTGTGGTTACCTCTAGTGTTCTTAAACTTTAAATCAAAATCTCACAACTTTGGAATTATTAGAGTGATAACAGACCCCTCAAGCTAAAAAACGGTTATGTTGCTGGGACCGGGATCATTTTGAGAGAGATTGGGTGATGTGGCAGCCATCAAAGCCTGAATTAGAGAACTGGTTTGAGCAGAAAATTCAATAATTTTCCCTTAAGGAAAATCGAAGTAAGAAGTTGTCTGATAAAGATTGGAAACAGAAGTATATCTTCACAGAGGTTCACGATATCTTCTTTGTGACCTTTGTGCACGAATTATAGGAGTGATTGTCAAGATTAGTTGGATTTCAAACCTATTGGAAGGACGATAAGGTCACCCAATGGACACCTGAATTGATCCAACAGTTAGAACATATTGATAATTACATCACTCGGACTATAGACCACTGGGTTGATATCATCTTGGGTGGGTTTGTGACAGAATTTGTAGTAGATCAGTTTGTGTCAATTTTTAAGCTAAAAGGGGGTTTTTCAAAGGATTAAGAGGTACATTCATACGCTCTTTTCCTTTCTTGATTAAGATGATATTATGCGAAAAAAGGTATTTTGTGTAGCCGCACTGATTAAATGACCCCAGATAAGATAGAAAGCACTACGCGCAGTGGAAAATATTATCAGTTTAATCAGAGAGGGGACAGATATGTATATAGCCCTCTGCGAAATTCACCTTATATAGAGAGTAGTGAGGCTACGTGCGACGAAGGTATCACTCCTACTACGCCATAGTCAAACTTGCACAGGGGTAAGACATATCCTACCCCACCACCACCACCTATAGGATATATGGCAGCGCATATGAATCTACCCACATTTAAGGGTGTGGGAGATGAGGACATGGACAGGTTTTGGTTTGTTGTTGATGCAGTATGGATTGCGCAAAATGTTAACACTGATTTTGTCAAGAGAGCGCAGTTGGCTATAGCGTTTGAAGGTTGCATGTTAGATTGGTTTATGGGATATATAACTCGGCACATTGATCCCACTGTTGTGTAGATTAAGGATGCTTTGAAACAATAATTTAGGAAACCAAAGTCCTACTCACAGTGCATGACAGAATTAAAAGATATCAAACAAGAGTCGAATGAATCTGTTTGGGAAGTTGGTCAATGGCTAAAGCGCACCATCGGAAAAGGAGGATTTATTTATGATGATAAGAATCATAAGGAATGGTTCATTTCCATGCTCTTCCCACATCTGTGCGGGCCTATGAATCAACAGAAGATCGATTCTCAGGCCGAAGCACTGTAAGTTGCTATGAAATTGGAAGTTTCATCTAGAGCAGATGATCAATTCAGAACTCTGCAAATCCAAAATCAACTGGAGGCAATTCACTTATAGATTTAGAACCTATGCAGAGATAGAGGAAAGGAAGTTGACGCAGATGTCTACTGCATATGTTGTAAGGGTTCAGCCCACACCAAAGATCAATGTACTTTGTTCTCTGATTACATGTAAGCAGGGGGCCAAGTGGTAATCCCACACTATGGTATGTTGATTTTAGGGTAGTTGGACGACATCATATAGACCATTGTGATGTAGACTAGCTACAGAAATATAAGAGTATTCGCGGAACTATAGAGTTTACACTCTACACAACCTTATTACCGCAACGGGTTTGAATTAGCCTCGGGGTTCGTTAAACATACATACATACATATGTGCGATCAACAACATAATTATAAACAACACATATAACCCAAAATAATTTGCATCACATGGAATCTCTTACCGGAGGGTCCCACAACAAGTCTGACCAATCACCGGTGATCGCAGATCGCACAATTCACAGTTTAGCTTTAACGATTAAACTTTAATCCATGCAAATTATGAAACTGCGTTGAGCTGACATGTGTCCTCTTCCTTTTCACATCGCAAATAAAATAGTTTATTTTTCGATGCCTTAACACTTATTCCCTAAGTCTTGTGAAGCGCGAAATCACTTTTCCCGCGTTGTGATCTCCACCGTTGGATTAATCTCAGATCCGACGATCCTCGTTGTCTCTCCACTCCTCACTTTGCATCACTTGTAAAACAACTTAAATTGAAACTTTTAAAGGTTAAACTCGTTTCTTTGCGATGTGTGATGGTTTCCAATTTGCGATGAGATCTCTCTCATTGATCGGGATTAAATCTATGGCCCTTGTCGTGCTTGCAATCTGGTTGTTCTTCCTTTGTTTAACTTAATGCGATTTAATAGAGTTTAAACAAATAATTGAACAGAGAGCCCGATCGACACAAAACACTTGAAAATTGTTAAATAAGGAATTTACAAAGCCAAGCCCTTGATTGGTTGATTATTACAATTTTTATGCTCTCTCTGCTCTCACCTCTCACACACCTATTTCACTTTGTCTCACTTTTTCCTACACTCTACTCTCTCTCACACCTATCTCACACATTTATATAAAAATCTGAAGCGGTCCTTCTCGCTTAAAATAGATTTATGTTGAACCACTCCAACAAACAAATACTATCCTATTTCTAAGCTCATATCCTACTTGGCTCAATCTCCTTGCAGGGAGAAACCAATTTCTATTTATATTCCTGATTAATTTAATAAACCTAAACAAACTAACTTCTCTCATTTAAAACTAAATAAAATAAATTTCCAATGTTTATCCACCTCATGGTTAGCCACAACATGTGAACATCCATTCACATTGCTGGCTAAGTTCGAATGCTCCTGCATCAGACTCCCGGGGAAGAAAAGTTTGATCCATCAATTCTTCAGGATTTGTACTAAACTTTTGTAACTCTATTGTTGTCATCCAACTGGAATATTCCACAGGGTGTCCTTTCCATTTGACTAGATACTGATAGTAATTTTGTCCTCGCGTCTTGTTTGCTTCTCTTTTCTCCAAAATGGCCTCCACTTCTTTATTTTTCATCTTTGGCATTTGTTCCTTCCAATTCAAAGCCTGATCTTCCTCTTCTATAGAGTCTTATGGTAGCTCTTTCTATGTTCCTTTGTATAGGTACAAATCTGCAACATTAAATATAGGTGATATTCCAATTCCTTCTGGAAATTAAATTTCATAAGCATTTGAAGAAAATTTCCTCAAAATTCTACATGGTCCTATATTTCTCATCTTTAATTTTTTGTAAGTCCTAACAGGAAAAAATTCTTTTCTCAGGAACACCATGACGAGGTCACCTAATTGGAATTATTTTTCTTTCCTCTTCATATCAACTCTCTGCTTGTATTTGCTACTACTTTCCTGCAATCTATTTTTTATATCTTCCTGTAGTTTCTGCATCTGTTCCGCAAAATCTTCAGCCTTTATGCTCCTTTTTTCCTAAATTTCTGAGCTTATACACACCTCTTGGATTCATTCCAAAAAAAATCTAGAACGGACTCATCCTAGTACTTCAATTGGGAGTATCATTATAATAAAACTCATCTTGAGCAAGTGCTAAATCCCACTGCTTAGGGTTTTATACATTAATCTCCTCAATATATTTCTCGAGCTTTTATTCACTACCTCAGTTTGTCCATCTGTTTGAGGGTGATAAGTTGAACTAAAACTAAGTTTGGTACCAAGTTTCTTCCATAGAGTTCTCCATAAATAACCAACAAACTTGGTATCACTGTCAGACACAGTACTCATAGGCAATCCATGTAATATTACAACTTTTGAAAAAAACAGATTAGCAATATGTGTTGCATCATTAGTTTTCTTGCATGCAATGAAATGAGCCATTTTAGAAAACCTATCTACTACAACATAAATGGATTCACTTCCTCTTTGATTTTTTGGCAAACGCAAACCAAAATCCATACTAGCTGCATCCCATGGTTGGCTTGGTATTGGAAATGGTTGATACAATCCTGTATTCTGACTTCTCCCCTTAGCATGCTGAAAAATCCCTATCTTAACATCAGTTTGCATCTTTTTCTACTAGTAAAAAGAATTTACCTAAGCAAAAGTCTTGTCTTGTCCAAAGTGTCTAGATAAGTGTCCACTGTGTTTCTCCTTAATTATGTTTTTCCCTCCTAGAACATTTGGGAATGCATAGTTTATTACTTTTGAATGGAAACCCTCCTTGGATAAGATAATCCAACCACTGGATTTTATTATGAACTACTGGGTTTTGCACAGTTGCATACATTTCCTTAAATTATGTATCTTCTTTATACATGTCAACCATTTCTTCAAATCCTACAACACTAACTTGTAATTATTGCATGATTAAATTCACTATGTTAAAAGCATAAACAACTTTGTTCAACTTGCTGCTTTTATGCTTAATCACAAAAGTAAAACTCTACAAAAAATTTATCCATTTGCCATGTTTCTGGTTCAATTTTGGTTGGTTTTTTATAAACTGTAACGCATGGTTATCATAATATAAGGCAAATTATTTTGGTAACAAATAATATCTCCTTTTTTTCAAGGCTTTCACAATAATATAAAACTCTTTGTCATAAGACGAGTATTTATTTTTAGCTTCATTCAGTTTCTCACTGAAGTATGCTATTTGTCTATGTTCTTGACTTAAAACTGCTCCAATTACAACTCCACTAGCATCAGTTTCAACTTGGAAAACTTTTTCAAAATCTAGAAAAGCTAAAATTGGTTTTTCTGTAATTTTCTTCTTCAGCAACTTAAATTTTCGGTCTACTGCTTATGTCCACTTAAATGGCTGATTAGTTTCCTTTATTGTTTCTATAATGGGTGCACAAATCTTACTAAAGCTTCTGATAAATTTTCTATAGAAACTTTCAAGACCGTGAAAGCTCCTTACCTCAAATATGTTTCTTGGAGTTGGCCATTTCAAAATTGCTTGGACTTTTTCTGGATCCATTTTCAAGCCTTCTTTAGAAACTAAAAATCCCAAATAGACTAGTCTTCCTTCATAAAACTGCATTTCTTCAAATTTATTAGCGGCTTCTCTTTTTGCAAATTTTTTAGAACCAAATTAAGGTGCTCGAAATGCTCTTCTTTACTTCGACTGAAAATTAGAATATCATCAAGATAAACAATTGAAAACTTGACTGCATATTCCTTCAAGAATTCATTCATTAATCTCACGAATGTGTTGGGTGCATTAGTGAGCCCAAAAGGCATCACTAACCATTCATACAAACCACTGTTTGTTTTGAAGGAAATCTTCCACTCATCCCCTTCTCGAATCCTTATCTGATGATAACCACTCTTCAAATCTATCTTAGTAAAATATTTTGATCCACTCAAGCAATCCATTAAATCATCCATTCGTAGTAAAGGAAAACGATACCTGATGTTGATTTTATTTATGGCTCTGGAATATATGCACATGCGCCATTCACCTCCTTTCTTTGGACTAAGTATTGTTGGTACAAAACATGGACTAAGGCTTTCTCTTATCAATCCCTTATCCATCAACTCTTGCACTTGTCTTCCAACTTCTACATTTTCTTAAGGATTTAATCTGTATGTAGCTTTATTCAGCAAACTTTCTCCAGGTATTAGATCAATGTGATGACTAATACTCTTGGTTGGTGGTAATGCACTTGGCAACTCATCCACAATAATATCAGTAAAATTATTCAATAGACTTCGGATTTCTTCAAATAAATCTTCTAAATTTGTGGAAGTTAGAACTACCTTGGGTCCTCCTACAATAGAAAAATGCATCTCCTCATCCTTCTCAATTTCTTGCAACAGTTCTTTCCCACTCATCAGCATAACACTATTTCCATGTGTTTCTTTGTGAGCTTCATCCTTCAATGGTAAGAGTGTGTGTTTGTTTCCATCCTTCTCTAGAGTATAAGTGTTTCTTCTGCCATCATGTATGGCTTTCCGATCAAACTTCCAAGGTCTTCCTAGCAATATGTGACATAAATCCATCGGCATTACATCACATAATATAACATCCTTGTAAGTACCAATATGGATCTCTACCTTACATTGTTCTGTCACAATAATCTCATGTCCATTTTGTAGCCATGATACCTTATAAGGAGTAGGGTGTACTATTTTTACCAATCCCAACTTATCACCATCTCTATAGAAACAAGGTTATCAGTTCTTCCATTGTCAATTACCACTTTGCAACATTTACCTTTGGACTTGCATATAGTCCTGAATAGGTTCTTCCTCTGAGTTGGTTCTCCTGCTTCTTTTTCGGCTTTAAGCAATACCCTTTTCAATAACAAGGATTCTCCTACTTCAGTTGTTTCCTCTTTACCTACAATCTAAGGAATTTCTTCCTTTGTTTCAGCAACATTTACATTTCTCTAAGTTGTTGACTTATTATGAGGATAGTCCTAAGACCCATGTCCCCATTCACCACATGTAAAACACCGAATATCTCTTCCTCGGCCTCTACCTCTGGGTACAAACCTTCCTCGACCAGAGTCTCCTCTCCGTGGTGATCTTCTACTCGATCCTCCTGTTTCATTCTGGGAATGTTGAAATCTAGGTTTGAATGTTCCTCTTCCTCTTGCTGAACTCTTTCCTCGATTCCTCTGACTTTGCTTTCTATGTATCTTCTCTTCTTCTTTTAATGCTGCCTGATAAGCATCTTCAATTGTCTTCAGATTTAATAGATTGATCTCATCCTGGATATCATACCTCAAGCCATTTATATACCTGGTTATTTTCTCAACATCATCCTCTACATTTCCAGCTCTAATATTCAATTTATAAAATTCCCCTGTATATTATTTCACTGTCATTCCTTTTTGTTTAAAATTCTTTAATTGCTTAAAAATATTTAACTGATAATCCTTGGGCAAGAACTTACTTTTTAATTTACTTACCATTTTGTCCCATCGCTTGATTTTGGGCTTTCCTTTTCTCTCTCTGGATACTTGTAATTCCTCCCACCAGATATTTGCATGACCCTGTAGTCTGGTAGCTGAAAATTTCACTTTCCTTTTGTCTTCAACCTCTTCAAATTCGAATTACTTGTCTAATGAACTGGTCCAGTCCATTAGCTCTTCCATATTGAGATTTCCCTCATACAAAGGTACATCCACCTGTGGTCTTCCAGTTGCCTTAATCAACATTTTTATCATTTTAGCTGCGTCATCTTCTACTTCTTCTTCTTCCTTAGAAGTTTCCTCTGTTGCGTTGACATCTCCTTCTTGAGGTGCTCTCCTCTAAGCAACTTCTACTATCTTCATTCTTGTACAAATATGTTGAATCTCATTCAACAAAATTGCATTAGCCTCCGGTATTCCACGAACTATACCATCTCCTCTCCTCGGTGGCATCTTTGCTTCAATTTCCAAGAATAGTCTCAAGTCTTCTCTGATACCAAATGATGCAGACTATCTACAGAAATATCAGAGTATTCGTGGAACTATGGAGTTTACACTCTGCACAACCTTATTACCGCAGCGGGTTTGAATTAACCTCGGGGTTCGTTAAACATACATACATACATATGTGTGATCAACAGCATAATTATAAACAACACATATAACCCAAAACTATTTGCATCGCATGGAATCTCTTACCAGAGTATCCCACGACAAGTCTGACCAATCACCGGCGATCGCAGATCGCACAATTTACAGTTTAGCTTTAATTCTTAAACTTTAATCCATGGGAATTGCGAAACTGCGCTGATCTGACACCTGTCCTCTTCATTTTTGCATTGCAAATAAAATATTTTACTTTTTGATGGCTTAACACTTATTCCCTAAGTCTTGCGAAGCACGAAATCGCTTTCCTCATGCAGTGATCTCCACCGTTGGATTAATCTCAGATCCAACGATCCCCGTTGTCTCTCCACTCCTCACTTTGCATCGCTTATAAAAAAAACTTAACTTGCAACTTTTAAAGGTTAAACTTGTTTCTCTGCGATGTGTGATGGTTTCCAATTTGCGATGAGATCTCTCCCATTGATCAAGTTCAAATCTACAGTCATCATCGCGCATGCAATCTTATTTTTCTTCTGTTGTTTAACTTAATGCGATTTAACATAGTTTAAAAAAATAATTGAACAGAGAGACCGATCCACAAAAAAAACTTGAAAATTATTAAATAAGGAATTTACAGAGCCAAGCCATTGATCAACTGATTATTACATTTTTTATGCTCTCTCTTCTCTTGCCTCTCACACATTTATATAAAAATATGAAGCGGTCCTTCTCGCTTAAAATAGATTTATGTTGAACCACTCTAAAAAACAAATGCTACCCTATTTCTAAGCTCATATCCTACTTGGCTCAATCTCCTCGCAGGGAGAAAACAATTTCTATTTCTATTCCTAATTAATTTAATAAACCCAAAAAAACTAACTTCTCTCATTTAAAACTAAATAAAATATTAATGGACAGTGTTTATCCACCTCATGGTTAGCCACAACATGTGAACATCCAATCACATTGATGGCTAAGTCTGGATGCTCCTGCATCACATTGTCCCCGATTGGGAAGCTATGTGCCAAAGCTGAAGCAAAAATGGCACAGGTTTTTCTCTTCAGTTGGTCATGATAAGCACCACTTCCAAACATTCGACCTAATGATGGACAGCTCTAACCTCTATAGAGTGCAGACTAACCCATCTTCACTAGCATCTCCGTCTAGACATGGAGGATCCCCAACAAGAGGAAGGGGAGGGGGGAGAGGTGGAGGCGCAGGTCATGGAAGAGGAAAATTAATCTGCTATAACAGTGGATACATTGGACACTATATGCGTGACTTCCCAAACCCCCCCTACAATCTTGCAGGTATTGTAGGAAATTTTATCATGTAATTGAAGATTGTCCTGTTTTAATTGCTAAAATGCAGGAAAATCAACAATAGACACCTACGCAAAACATAAAAATGGTTAAATATGAAACGTGTGATGATGACCCAAGTATAAACATAATTACATGCAGTTTCATTTCCACCAAAGTAGATGAGAAAAGGAAGGTTGAGGCAGAGCCACTAATCAGAAAGGCTTCTGACAAGAAAGAAGGACTCAACCTGCAGAAGGGAAAGGAAATTTTTATTGAAGCCAAGAAGGATTTTACTGGTGCAGGGGCATCCACATCGAATTATACCATCGAATCAAATTTTGATGATGAATTCAAATCATTCCTACAAGAATGTATTAAGTTATGGAACAATCAGAAAGAAGTATATAATATTCAGGCCTTGATAGACAGTTGCGTGGATAAAGAAGTGTCGTGAACTGAGACTAAGTCTGTAAACAAGATCTATAAGAACAAGAAAAGAACGGGTAGGGAGATGTTCATGACTATGAAAATTGGAGAGTATGAGATGGAACAAGTCATCTTGGACTTAAGATCTGATGAAAATTTTCTACCTAAGAAGACTTGGCAGAATATGGGAGAACCAAAGCTAGAATGGTCCACCATTCAGCTATGCATGGCCAATCAGCAGAAGATCATTCCACTTGGAAGACTTCCACAGGTTTTGGTAGACATTGAAGGAGTAAAGGTACACACAAAATTTGAATTTATACAGATGATGCAAATCCCTACCCTGCGCTGCTAGGGTTGGATTGGGTCATCGATATGGGAGGCATCATCAACCTAAAGCATAGAAGCATGATCTTTGAGAACGATGGTACGAGGGTGATAGTACCACTAGACCCGGAAGAAGGAGAAAGATATACAGAGACAGTATGTGAGGGAGATGATTTCAACCATATCTACAAGCTGACTACACAAGACAAGGATTGGATCAATCCTACAGCTAATGGCATGTTTAATTTAGAAAGGATAGTTCGTGTTTCTTAGATTCGGATGGGGAGATGGAGAACAAGCATAATCGGGTGCATGATGTTTCTACGTTGCGCTGCCTCAAGATCACTAAAAAATTCAGATGCATCTCCTTAGAGGTAAGATAATTTCCCTATTTTCACAGTTATGGTAGTGTCGTAGTATTTTTGGAAGAATTGGAAAAGGTTGGCCCGAAAGAACGAAGGTTCGGGAACTTGATCTGGCTATGCGCACAACCCCAGCGTGTTGGTGGGATACGCATAAGGGATTTTTTAAGGACTGGGAGGAATGTAGAAAAATCATGATGTTGCACTTTGAGCCTCCTGCTACCCCACCAACTGATATTTTATATGGTCAGGGATACCTGCACAAGCACCTAGCCATGTGGATGGAGGTTTGGAAGGAAAATACATAGAACGAGTGGGTTCATATGTTTATTTATTCATTGGGGCCAGTACCTACTACTTGGTATCTGGAAATGGAGCTACACCGAGAGACTCGCCATTGGATTACAATAACTGATGATTTCCTATCAACCTTTAGCTTGGTTGGGAGATCAGAGGGATTGGATGAAGCTTTGTAGGATATAGAATCTCTTGTCTTTGATGATTCCCGGTCTTGAAGAGAATGTGTTGCGCCAACATGGGATATGAAAATGCAATATATTGTTAATTGCAAGAACCTGTCAGTAGAGGATAATGAAGATGATCCAATAAATATCAACATCCTTGAGTTCGAAGGAGAGCGCGTAGTTGCAGAACCCTCATTGGGAATGGTAGATGTAACTAAACCTTTGAAGTTAAAAGAAATCAACATTAGGACATAAGAACAGCCCAAGCTGGCTAAGATCGGGGATCGCTGGGATGATGATACAGTAGGAAAGGTTGCAGAGTTGCTGACAGAGTATCAACACCTATTTCCCATGAAGTTTTCTGAGCTCAAATGGATTGTAGGAGACCTAGGTGTTATGAAGATCACTTTGAAACCAGATGTGCACCATGTCAAGCAACGGAAATACCAATTAAATCCCAAGAATAAGAAGAAATTAAAAGAGGAATTATAAAATATGGTGGTTGTAGAAATTATTGAGTCTGTATAGCAGTCTGATTGGGTAAGCCCAATGGTGGTTCAAGAAAAGAAGACCAAAGGAGAGATAAGGATTTGTGTAGATATGCGCAAGTTGGATGATGCATGTGTGCATGACCCCTTCCCTACTCCATTTTCAGATGAGATCCTAGATAATGTGGGAGGACAAGAGGCTTATTCTTTTACTGATGGATTTTCAGCATATCATCAGATCAAAATTGTGCATGAAGACCGCATCAAGACTACCTTTGCAACAGAATGGGAGTCTTTCTAATACACTGTCATGCCTTTCAGATTGAAGAATGCACCTGCGATCTTCTCGCGTGTAGTAGTGGTTGTGTTCAAATAATTCATGCATAAGTTTTTGGAGGTGTATTTTGATTACTGGACAATGTTTAGGTTGGTAAAGAAACATGTGTCAAACCTACGCATCATGCTTGACACTTGTAGGAAGCACCAAATTTCTCTTAACCTGAATAAATGTATATTTTGCATGCCATTTTGGAATTTTGTTGGGACATATATTATGTCAACAAGGACTGATGGTAGATCCAACCAAGATAGCAGTTATCATCAACCTAGAAGTTCCCACTAATGAAAAATAATTTCGCTCCATCCTAGGACACACCGTATATTACAAGAAGTTCATTCAGGGCTACGCTCTAATCACTGCTCCTATCGAGAAGTTACTAAAGAAGGATGTGTCATTCTTTTGGGATGAGGAATGTCAAAAGAGATTTGAGCTACTAAAAAAAAATGGTCACTACACCTATTCTGATATTCCCAGACTGGTCTAAGGTTTTCCATGTACATGTGGATGCATCTGGTATAGCACTTGGAGTTTTTTTAGGTCAACAAGGAGAAGGAGACATTGATCACCCTATTGCTTTTTCCAGTAGGAAGCTCTCCAGTGCAGAGAACAACTACTCAACCATATAAAGGGAAGGATTGGCCATGGTTTATGCTCTGCAAATATACAGGACTATTTGCTAGGGGGACACTTCAAAATGTTCATTGACCATTTTTCTTTGAAATACCTGGTCAATAAGCTTGTGTTGGGGGGGAGATTTGCAGATGGTTTCTATTATTTCAGGAATATGACTTTGAAATCATTGTGAAGCCTGGAAGATTGAATGTTGGACCTGACCATTTTTCACGCATCAAAAATGGGTAAGAACTAACTAGACTAGAAGAGGGGTAACCTTATGCGCAGCTCTTTTCTATCAAGGTGGTTGATGAACATTTTGTTGATACTATTCACTTTTTGACCACTGGAAGTGCACCTGTTGAATATTCGGTGCAGCAAAAGAAGGATTTGGTTGTGCACGCGATTTATTTTACCCTGGTTATTGGTCAGTTGTAAAAGCTAGGAGCATATTAAGTATTAAGGAGGTATGTGTTGGAACATGAGAGACATGATATATTGGTTAAGGCTCATGGAGGGGTGGAAAGAAGCCATTATGCAAGGAACGTTACTGCGCAGAAGGTATTATGTGCTACATTATGGTGGCCCACACTACACAGTGATGGACATGCATATTGTCAAGCCCGTGATGCATGCCAAAGAATGGGGAAGCCCTAGCGCAGAGATGAAATGCCCCTACAGCCTCAAATGGCCCTGCAGACCTTTGATAAATGGGCTATAGATTTTTTTGGACCTATCAATACTCCAAGGAAGAATACTGGAGTGCGTTATATCATCACTGCCACATATTATGTAACTAGATGGGAAAAAGCTAAGGCAGTCAAGGATTATACTACATACATTATTGCGCACTTCATTTTTTAACACATTTTGACTAGGTTTGGATGTCCAAAGATATTGATGAGTGATAGGGGTACGCACTTTGCTAATGAAACCATTGAAGCTCTAACAGAGGAATTTTAGATCCATCACTAGAAGAGTACCCCTTATCGCCCTCAGGAAAATGGTGCAGTAGAAGATTTCAACAAAATTTTGGAGAATGCACACACAAAGATCTGTAATGAAAATCAGAATTATTTGGACATGTGCATCCCTTTTGTTTTATGGGCTTATAGGACAACATGCAATAAATTGACTGGGAAAAGACCTTTCATAATGGTATATGTGAAAGAAGTGATCATGCCAATGGAATATATTGCCTCAAGCCTGCGCATCGCAGCATTCACTAACATGGTCGAGCCTGACATCATGGAGGAACATCTTGTGCAATAGGTTGCCTTTGAAGAGCATTGGTTCATTTTTAACTTCCATCAACAAGTGCAGAAGGTGCACGAAAAGGCCTGGCATGATAGGCACATCAGAGATAAGGTGTTCAAGGAGGAAGACTTGGTCTTATTATACGACAGTCAGCTTGCACGCCACCTACGGAAGTTCAGGAAACATTGGTTGGGGCCATACATTGTGAAGGAAATCACTGATGGAGGTGCGGTGTGCTTGGCCACATTGCACGATAAAAACCTTCCCAGGTATTTCAAGGGAAGTTGTTTGAATCTGTATAGGAACAATCTTGTGCTGACAAAATGACTATATGGCCAGTGAATCATAATACATTTGTCTGTGCACGACACAAAAGGAATGTGCAGACAGGTGCGACAGAAGCATAGAGGTGATGCGCAGGAGTAGAAACTAGTCGTTGGAAAATTGAAACTAGGTGAAAAAGCGATTTTACCATTGGATGGGGCGGGTTTTCTGCATTTAATGAGGCTATCTTATAGGATTCTTGGCCGTTTTATAGAGGTAAGTTGAATTTAATGGAGATCCGACCATTTTCACATTGGATATCCTATAAAAGGGAGGGCGCAAGTCACATTTGGTTCCCTTGCTTTCTGAGTGTATTGCACCCTGATCTTCTCTGATGGAAGAACTATATGTCTAGTCGAGATACCCCCGCATCCGACGTAAGTAATTTGGAGCTTATATTTCATCCAAGAATGATGGCCACCAATCTTGAGAGCGTGCCATCTAAGGAGCACTCTGTGCCTCTCATAGCATCGATGGAACCAGGGTCCGATGATGTCCACAAAGTAGTGCCTGAGGTTGAAGAAGTTGTTTTTATGCCAGCTAAGCAAAAGGGAAAAATGACAAAGGATCCCTCTTCGAAGCCACGGACATCTCCTAGGAATGTGACATCCCCGTGCCAAGTTACAAAGGATAGGTGGCCTATGGGTGATCTTATTGATCAGTGGGTGTCATTGATATGAACCAAGTAGCACCAGGGTCTACCCCGACCTTACATGGGAATTTTTACCTACCAAATTACTATATTCTGGGTCAAGAATTTTTTTTATGGTTTCTACTTATCTAGATGTTTCCATTGATATATGGCACGCCACGTAATTCTTCACGGTTTGAGATATATTCATGTTTGAATTTTGTAACCCTGGTAAGTGGGCTAAAACCCTATGGGGTTGTGGCAGGGGTCATTGAAAATTAAATAATTAATAATTTTTAAGCTTCTAAAATCCTTTCCACGTTCACTTGTTAAAGACCCTCTCAACCTAAGAATTTATATAAATTGTGATCCTCATATCCTCCTCATGAAGGGATTTCGCTACCTGAAATAGGTCATCCTGGCATTTGGGCTATAAATTATTTTCTAGGAGGGTTCAAAAGCTTAAATTTTCCAGAAGTGAAGCCGAAATCAGGAGGAAGCTCCTGTAAAAATTTCAGATCATGGTGCACAATATTTTCGGATACTGTGATGAAAATGGAATAAAAAGACAGTTTTCAACAACACGAACACCTCAGAAAAATGGAGTTGTTGAAAGAAAGAACAAAACCATACAGGAAATGGGTAGAATTGAAGGACTCAAAATTGGATGAAAATTTATGGGTCCAAGCAATTGATACGGCAGTCTTCATCATCAACCAAAGTCTTCTCATAAATAATTGCAACAAGACCCCATATGAATTATAGAAAGGAAAACCAACTAATGTAAAATATTTCAGAATCTTTGGAAGCAAATGTTATATCAAAAGAGAAGATCAAAATTTGAGTAAGTTTGAATCACGTGTTGCTGAAGGTATATTTTTTGGTTAGTCACTCAAAAGAAAGGCCTATAAATTCTATAATCTAAGACGAAAACAGATATTGGAGAGCATAAATGTTACATTTAACAAATATGGTGTTCTAATGAATAATGATGAGGATCTAGAATCTTTGAAAATTGAGACAAAGGTTGAAAAAGACGTAGATAAAATTCTAGAACAATAAGCAACTATTAACCAGGAAGAAGTAAATAATGATCATCAAGATATATCGGAACAACAACAAGAAGCTCCTCCAAAGAGAACAAAAGAATGGATTCAAAAGAACCATCCATAAAATAAAATCATTGGTGACATAAATCAAGGTCAAATGCTTCATTCATCACAACAAGCTCACATTGCTTTTCTAGCAAAATTTGAGCCTAATAGTTTTGAGGAAGCCAGCCAGAATGAACATTGGGTAGCAGTTATGAATGAAGAATTGGATCAAATAGAGAAGAATAACACCTGGGAATTGGTTCCACAACCAAAATATAAAAATTTCATTGAGACTAAATGGGTTTTCATGAACAAATTGAATGGATATGGACAGGTTACCAGAAACAAAGCAAGATTGGTTTGCAAAGGCTATGCACAAGTGGAAGGAATTGATTTCGACGAAAAATTTGCACCAGTTTCCAGAATGGAAGCCATCGGAATGTTTCTTGCCTATGCATGTTCAATAAAAATCAAAGTCTACCAAATGGATGTTAAGTTAGCATTTCTGAATGGTGAATTAGAAGAAGAAGTTTACATCGAACAACCTGAAGGTTGTCTACTACCAGAAAAATAAGACTATGTTTGCAAGTTAAAGAAGGATCTATATGGTCTCAAGCAGGCTCCTAGAGCATGGTATGCTCGTCTTGATGGATATCTATGTCAAGAAGGGTTCAAGAAAGGTACTGTTGATGGCAATATTTATGTGCAAATAGATAAATATAATTTAAAAATCGTTGAGGTATATGTGGATGATATAATATTTGGTAGCAATGATGATCGACTAAGTAAGAACTTTTATACAAATATGCAAAGTGAGTTTGATATGCATTTACTTGGTGAGCTGACATACTTCTTAGGGCTTCAAATATCTTAGCAAGAGAAAGGAATATTTATATTTCAAGCCAATTACATCAAGGAAATGCTCAAGAAATTCAAAATGAAAGATTGTGAACCCGTCCTTACTCTGATGGTAACAGGTTGCAATTGAGCATAGAAGACTCATCTAAGGATGTGGATCAGAAGTTGTATAGATCTATGATTGGTAGTATTCTATATGTAACAGCCTCCCATCCAGATGTTATGCAAGCAGTTTGACAAGTAGCAATATTCCAATCAGCACCAAAATAATCACATATTATTGTCATCAAAATAATTCTTCGATATCTGAAGGTAACAGAAGAATATGGCTTGTGGTATCCCAAGGGTAAAAATATCATTATTGAATACTTTTCAGATGCAGATTAGGCAGGAAGCGTTGATGATCATAAGAGTACTAATGGAGCAGCATTCTATCTAGGTGGTTGTCTCGTATCATGGTTGAGCAAAAATCAAACCTCAATCTCGTTATCTATAGCGGAAGCAGAACACATTGCAGTGGCAACATGTTGTACTCAATTCCTTTGGATGAAACAAACTTTGCAAGATCTTCAAGTACAATTCAGTGAGCCTATTCCCATATTCTGTGACAACACCAGTGCCATCAGAATCTCCAAGAATCCTAGCATGCATTCAAAAACAAAACAAATTCCAATCAAATATCATTTTGTTAGAAAACAATTTGTTGAAAATAATATCAAACTTGTAAATGTTGGTACAAAAGAACAAATCATTGATATCTTCACTAAACCTTTACCTTTTGAAGCATTTGAATATCTTCCCCAGAAGCTTTGGATTCTCCCAAGTTCTCAGTAGATTTTCCTTATTCAGAATATAAAGGGGGAGTGGAAGTGTGTATAGGTCCGCAGGATGGTTGTGTGTTAGGAGGAGTTACCCTTTCCCATTGATGTCAAAGGGGGAGAGAATGTTGTAGGAAGAGGTGTCATGATCGCAGGGGGGAATACTTGTGTTGTCATCAATGCCAAAGGGGGTTTTGGGGCCCTTGTTTTTAAATTAAACAGTTTTGTGTTGCGGAGAACAGGTGGCGGAGCGCAACCACGGTAGACAGAGATTTGTCATGGTTGCAAAGAGGTGAAGGGCAGGTGGCGCGGCTGTTGTGGAAGTAGGTAAAGATGGCAAAGGGAAGTGGTAGAAGACACTTAGTGGGACTCCCAGCAATCAGGGAAAGCAGCAAACAGCCGAGCGGGAAAGAAGAAAGAACTATCAGTCGCGCTGGTGATGGGAAAAATAGGCAGTCGATCAGTAGAAAGAGGAGGTTAGCTCAGTAGGGATCAGAGAGCAGGAGTCGTAGGAGAGCTTTGTTCATGTTGTTTTATTCTCTCTCTCTTTGTTATGTTATTTTCTAGATCTTGCACTACAATTGTAGTCATTTCTGCCATGCACGCTCTGAGGAGTGTTGTAATATTCTTTTGTTGTTAATGCATCTCTTTCTAATATAATGTTGTTGTTCTGATTTCTATATTGTGTTATGGTTTAGTGGGATACACGGCTATTTTAAATTTTTGTTTATCATTCTAATCAAGTTCATGAGTATTGTTATTTGTCTGGTATTTACACTTAATCGAAATACTCAAGTTATGGATGGTTTGCGTATCTACCATGCCTGATAAATACCTGACCCAACCCCAGCCTTAGTAAGGTCACGGAATGCCTCGGGTGAGACACTTTTTTCATCGGAGCAGGGTGAAAATGTCGACGTTGTGCTAGACTACTGCGGTAACCCTTGTTGGCCACCTTTCCGAACCTGGGTCTCCCCCTGAGACCTTGTTTCTTGCCAACAAATGGTTCCGTTTCCAAGACCTAAAATCTCATTTTGGAGTTAGATCATGGTGTCACGGATCTTCGAGAAAGAAATACGGAAATGGTGGTATGACCATCTGGACCAGTTCATAGCTCAGCAAGCAGA
The DNA here is from genome assembly GCA_034641835.2 of Pinus albicaulis. Lineage (NCBI taxonomy): Eukaryota > Viridiplantae > Streptophyta > Pinopsida > Pinales > Pinaceae > Pinus > Pinus albicaulis. The sequence goes on from CM076579.1 coordinate 1,211,063,094, forward strand.
AGTGAGACAACAGAAAGAGAAGACTTTCAATAACCAAATTATCTTCTCCAAGTCTGCTAATGATATCTACGAGATCTTTTGGGGAAAGTTTCCTAAGGAGCTCTAAAAACTGGTTGCGGAGATTATAGAGAAAGGCAGTCCCCAGAGGGTTGCGGATCATCTATTGTAAGTGGGTGCACTCAGATCTGGTAGCACTCCATCAGTTAGATACTGATTTGACCCGAGCTATAGATTTCTGGGTGCAATCTACCTTGGAAGGATATATAGTAGAGTTCGCAGCTAAATTCTACCAGTATTTATCAAAAGCGAAGGATGTATTCATATCAGGGCTACGTGGAGGACTGCTGAGAGAGATCCCTCTGTGGATTAAGGCGTTGACGGTGGATGAAGGACTGATGGAGTTCCAAAAAGCTGAGATGGAGACCTAAACCTTCTGTACTGGGGGAAGGGACTAAAGGAGAGATGCTACAAGTAAGATGAAAAAGGGGAATAGGGATATGGATGCCGAGACCTCTACTAGGTTAAGGGAACGATGAGCACATCTGAGGGCACAACTCACCGAGAAGTGGCGAGAAATGGCTATGAAATAATTTGAATGACAATAAGGAAAAGGGAAAGAAAAAGGAGAGGCACCTCATATGACGAAGTAGATGGAAGGTCAGACGAGTTCCCAGGATATAGAGGGGACCACCAAGGAAGTGCGGCAAGTGTATAGGATCCCATCCCCAGCAGAAAAGGGAAAGGAGTATAACAAAACTTACGTGCGCCCCGAGGAGACATCTGATCATGTAGAGCTGCATGTTGCAATGGAACAACTATTCCGAGAAAGGTCGGCACCCATCATCCCAGGTAACTCTATTCCCCAAAGCACAAGTAGCTATAATCCTGACCTTCCCCTGGTACTCTATCAGCCACTAGGTTAAATTTTTGTTAAGTTACGGGAATTAAGTAAGCGAAGTAGTGTTTAGGCCACAGTAGCAATACACTGTAGCGACCGTACGGGTACTACCATCTCACAGACGGGAGTAAGGGGATTTTTTCTAGTAAGTCCCACATAAGGAAACATGGTAGGATCGTTTACTCAGTATCCAGAGTTTTCTGGGAGGGGTAATGACGATGTGGAGCAGCATTGGTACCTCTGTGAGGCCATTGACAGCAAACACAGGTAATTTGGTATAATTTCAAACTACTCTCTTAGAGAGAGCTCTATGCTGGTTTATAAAGTGGTCTGAGACTCATCAGAACCCATCATTAGACGATGTAAAAAGGTATTTCGTGAAAGAATTAAAATTACCCCAAACACATCAGTAGATTTTATCAGAGATGTGGGAGATCAAGTAGCGAGAAGGGGAAACTACATGGAAACTGATCAGGAGATTCAAGGATGTGGTTGGAAAACTTAGCTACCTGATCGATCCCAATCACCAAAGGGATTGGTTTATAAAGGCCCTTCTCTCGCTAATAAGGACCCTACTGACGCAGCAAAATATTGAGATGTTTCAAGATGCATTAGAATATGCCATGAAGGTAGAGGCCACGGCGGGATACTCGCAAGAGTTTAGAGGAGGGGTATCAACTCAGGACCCTTCCATACTGGGACTACAACATAAAATAGCTAGCCTAACAGAAAAACTAAAGGAAATTCAACCCCTACGTCCAGCGAGGCCAAATGTATGGTGTACACACTGTCTAATGGAAGGACATGTGGTAACTAAATTTCCTCGATTACGAGGCCAGACCGTGCGGACACCAACAACAGGGGCACCAGGAGCTCCACCAGCAGGAGGGGCCGCGCAAATAAATACCCAAGGATTATATCCGTCGCAACCCCCATACATGGGGCTGGTCGCACAACAGAATTCAGTAACGACTGAGTATTGCGGGATCTACAAAAGTGTGGGCCACTCACCCCGCCTATGCCCCATACTACAAAAGTACTCCAATGTCCCAAACAACGTATACTGTGAGTTCTGTGCATCTACCACGCATAGCACAGAGGAGTGAAGATCTCTAGATGCTTTGGCAGAATGGTTAGACAGACCTTCATATAGAGTGAACGAGGCTCCTAGAGGACGAGGAGGAGGCATGAGAGGAGGCCAAGAAGGAGGAAGAGGACCAGTACGATGCTACAACTGTGAACAAGAGGGCCATGTGGCAAGGGAATGTCCACTTCCTAGAAGACCCTGGTGCTCTCAGTGCAGGGTTAATACACACACAATATAATACTGCCCAGAGCTCATCAAAATATGGGAAGAAAGAGCCAGACAAAGAGGGAAAAATCTAGTAAATTTCAACCCAATAATAATCGAGGCTCAACCCATGCAGCGTGTAGATATAGTAACACAGGGAGGCAAATGAACCAAGGAATATGCATAAAGGATGGACCCGATAAAACTGGTAATACCAATATCTCCAAAGCCAACATTCAGGCCAGAGAAACAAAAGCAATTCTTTCAAGAGGCAACAGAGGCATTTTCTCAGCTTGGGGGAAGAAAAGGAATCGAAATTCCACAACTGAAGGAAGAAGATGAAAACCAAGCCAATACAAGCACTACAATTGAAGAATGGTTCCGTATATTTCTAAAAATTGTTAACAATGCACCCATGCTGGAACAATTAAAACAAAACCTGGAAAGAGCAGTGCAGAAGACGACGGATCCAGGGGAATCATCCGGCACGACACATAAATATATACAAAGAGTGAAGAGAAATAAGAGAAGGACAGGAAAAGAGTTTCAGGTGAATACTCAAGTCGCGGGATTCCAAATCAAGGACACAATGCTTGATCTGGGGTCCAACATAAATATCTTGCCCAGAAAAATGTGGGAAGCATTGGGGAAACCAAGACTAACATACTCACCAATTCAACTCTGTATGGAAAACTAGTACTGCATTGTTCCCATAGGAAGGCTAGAAGAGGTCGAAGTTGATGTTGCGGGAGTAAAAACGTACACGGACTTTGAGGTCATCGACATTATAGGAGACAAAGATCCCTATCCAGCATTACTCAGGATCGAATGGGCTTTTGAAAACTATGCAGTAATAGATTTAAAGAAAGAACTCATGTTCTTTGAGGATGGAGAGGTCAGAATCAACCATCCGCTCGACCCATATCAAGGTCCTCGATACACAGAGTCTGTCGATAATAGAGAAGATGATCAGCTTCTCGACCATCTTTATCAAATGACTGCAGGAAGAATGGAAGATTATGTCAACCTGACGGTAGGAGGATCAGTGAGCTGGAGGAGATTCTTGGGAGGATTCGCAGTAAGGGGGATATGAGACCAGCACAAGGAGATGCGCCACCATTAGAAGAATCTATTGGATCGAGACTGAGGTAAGAGGTTATCCAACCTTGTCCGATATGAATGTTGTGAATACTTTCATTATCAAAACAGAAGACAATAAACCAGAGGATCAGAGGTTCCTGCTCATGGACGTGGCCTTGCAATCCACGGCTGCGAGATGGTGGAAAAATCACCGTGACTCACTGACACGATGGGATAGAATTTCAGTAGCACTAAAAGCCAGGTTCAAGGGAGAAGAAGGACCCCAGTGCACTCGAAAGTTCCAGGGGAATTCAGATCCCGCAAAGCATTTGAAGAAGTGTGAAGATCAATGGAAAACAACAGGATACCCACACGAGCTGTGGGTCCACAAATTCATACACTCCCTCGATAGGATTCCATAGGCTTGGTACCTAACGGAGGAGAGGAAAAGGGGAATCGGCAATTGGCAAGAATTTAAGAAGAATTTTACACAATGCTTCTTATTTGAAGGAAAGATAGACACAGTTACCCAAGCAATACAAGCCATTAAAAAAATATTTTTCTTCCAAGAGAATCAGGAGGAGGACAAGCAACCACTACCAAACCAAAACATCTGGCAGTCAGTGGCATGCAAGAAAATAGACAGTGAAATGGATGATGATAATCTAGAGGGAGTTCGACACATATACTTTAATGAAACAGAGGGAGAATGGAATATTCAAGAAAACCCGACAACCGAGGGAATTCATTTTCTCCCCCTCAAAGCTAAGAAAATGAATATTGGGATCGAAGAGAAACCCAAATTAGCATCGATCGGGGACTACTGGGATGCTGAGACGACCAAGGAAATATTCAATCTACTATAGGAATATGAGGACTTGCTTCCGTCATCTGTATCTGACTTGAAAGGAATCAAAGGGGACCTGGGAGAAATGCATATAATATTAAAGCCTGATGCAAGACCAATCAAACACAGGCCCTATCGATTGAATCCAAGGGTAAAGGAAAAGGCTAAAGCGGAAATCAATAAGATGTTGAAGGCAGGGTTGATATTCCTAGTGAAGGAAGCAGAATGGGTAAGTCCCATAGCTATACAGAGAAAAAAGGATAAGGCAAAAATCTGAGTTTGTGTTGATTATAGAAGTTTGAACAATTCCTGTATACATGACCCATTCCCCACCCCGTTCAGTGACGAAGTCCTAGACAATGTTGTGGGGAACGAAGCATATTCTTTTACAGATGGATTATCAAGGTACCATCAAGCCAGGATAGCCAAGGAAGATAATAAAAATACAACATTCACCACTGAATTGGGTTCCTTCGCATACCACATAATTCCATTCGGCTTGAAAAACGCGCCAACAGTATTTTCATGCATTGTCATAGTAGCATTCTGAGACTATATCCACAAATTCCTAGAGGTCTATATGGACGACTGGACCATCTATAGCCTGTTGAAAGACCATTCCATGCTACTGATAACTATCTTTCATAGGTGTAGACAGCTACAGATCTCATTGAACCTAAAGAATTTCATCTTTGCGATGTCATTTGGAACATTTCCCGGACACGTTGTATGCAAACAAGGAGTCTACGTAGATCTAGCAAAGGTAGCGGTGATAATCAACATGGAAGCTCTAGAAACTGTGAAACAATTGAGGTCATTGTTAGGCCATATAGGTTATTACAGGTGATTCATCCGGAACTACGGGAAGATAATGGCCCCATCGGAGAAGCTGTTACGAAAATCGGAACAATTCAACTGGACAGAAAGTTGTGCAACAGCCCTAGACACCTTGAAGGAAAAATTGGCAAGTGCGCCAATAATGGTTCATCCAGATTGGGACAAACAATTTCATGTCCACATTGATGCTTCAAGCATCATGCTCGGAGCAGTTCTAGCACAACCAGGGGAAATTACAGTTGATCACCCAGTGTACTTCACAAGTCCGAAGCTATCAACAGTGGAACGGAACTACACCACGACAGAAAGGGAAGCACTAGCAATGGTGTACTCCCTCCAAAAGTTCCGCCACTACCTGCTAGGAGGAGTTTTCAAGTTTTTTATAGACCATTCAACTCTGAAGTATCTAGTGAACAAACCGGTTTTGGAAGGAAGGATATGCATATGGCTCCTACTCTTTCAAGAATTCACCTTCGAGGTGTAGTTAAACCTGAGCGATTGAACGTGGGACCAGACCACCTGTCAGGGCTCGAGAACGGAGAAAATGAAGGATCTCTGGATGATTAGCTACCAGACGTTGATCTTTTTAGGGTAGAATCCATCCCAAAGTGTTAGAAAATTAAATATTACAGAGTAATGGAACACACAAAATATGCAGAAAATACAAGCACACAAAACACATAAAACCAGAGAGACACAGATATACGTGGTTCACCCAGTTTGGGCTACGTCCACCCCGAACAGCCAGTCCTTCCTTTATATTATCCAAAAAAATGAAGAGACAAAACCTACAGCAGATCCGCTGTAATATCCTCTGTTCTCTCTCACAGTCTCCCTCTCTGTTTCTCACTCCGAGAATACACTCATAATACACAGACGCAATACAATACCCTCATATATACAAGGGGTTGCCTTCTAGGGCAAAAAACCCTAATCTAAACATAACTTCTACCGTCAGATCATTTGCCTAATGAACGGCCAAGATTGACTAGAAATTACTATACTTTTACAAGGCAATTTTACATTTGTTTTTAGCTTCGGGGGCGCTGCCCCCAAGCCCCCGCCAGGGGGGGGCTCCGAAAATCGTTGCCGCTCCCCCTGGACCCCCTACGGCAGCGATTAATTTCGGGCGGCGTTGCCGCCCCTTTTTAAGGTACAGGGGTCCAATGCTATGATACAAAGTAAACAAGATAATCAGGCTCCACACCCAACTCCCACTTGGAGACTGATTGTAGCAACTCCACCGCTGCTTTATTTGCTGGAAAATGACTCCTCTTTGGACCTGGCTGTTTCTCATCTTCATCGTCATCCTTGAAGACCAATTGAAACTGAGCATGTTCTCAGTTTCTCCCTAGTTACAACTTTTGTTAGCATATCTGCAGGATTCTGGCTAGTGTGTATCTTTTCCAACTTCAACTCTCCATCTTCCAATACTGACCGTATGAAATGGTACTTGAGATGTATGTGTTTAGTCCTGGAATGAAATGCTGAGTTCTTTGCAAGATGAATGGCACTTTGGCTATCATTGTATAACATGCCCATATCATGCTTCTTACCCAATTCACCCATAAGCCTTTGTAACCAAATCATTTCTTTACTAGCCTCTGTAGGCGCAACATACTCTGCTTCTGTTGTTGAAAGTGCAACAACACTTTGGATTTTTGAAACCCAACTGACAGCTGTTCCACCTACAGTAAATACATATCCTGTAGTGCTCCTCCTATTATCTCTGTCACCTGCCATAATTTCTTTACTAGCCTCTGTAGCAGCAACATACTCGGCTTCTGTTGTTGAAAGTGCAACAACACTTTGGATTTTTGAAACCCAACTAATAGTTGTTCCACCTACAGTAAATACATATCCTGTAGTGCTCCTCCTATTATCTCTGTCACCTGCCATATCTGCATCAACATATCCCTGTAGAGCAATGTTTGAACCACCAAAGCATAATGCTTGATTTGTGGTACCTCTCAAATATCTGAGAATCCATTTTACCGCCATCCAATGTTCTTTTCCTGGATTATTCATGTACCTGCTTACAACTCCCACTGCATGTGCAATATCAGGCCTTGTGCAGACCATTGCATACATTAAGCTTCCAACTGCTGATGCATATGGAACTTTAGACATATAATCCATGTCTTCTTGGGTCTTTGGGCACATCTCCTTACTAAGTTTGAAATGGCTAGCAAAAGGTGTATTAACTGGTTTTGCATTCTGCATATTAAATCTTTTCAACACCTTTTCTATGTACTCATTCTGAGACAATGTTAATTTGCGATTTTTCCTGTCTCTAGTTATCCTCATACCAAGGATTTGTTTTGCAGCTCCCAAATCCTTCATTGCAAATGAATTTGCCAATTTTCTTTGAGCACATTTATTTCAAGATAAAGTTGACTGTATCGCTAGCGCCTATCTACATACACGTCAATGGGAAGATAATATACTTCATCATTTTGCCTTTTTCGTATAAACACAATGATTAGTGATAGGAGTGACATCTAGTATAACCTTGTCTTTATTATTAAACTCCGTCAAATTTGCAGACCACCGCTCGGGGCTCGTTTAAGCCATACAAGCTCTTCTTTAACTTGCACACCAATTTTTCTTTCCCTTTTACCTCATATCCTTCTGGTTGCTGCATGTATATCTCTTCCTCCAAATCTCCATGGATAAATGCTGTCTTTACATCTAATTGTTCAAGATGTAAATCTTCCGCTGCTACAAGACTTAAAATAGTTCTGATTGAATTCATTTTAACAACAAGAGAAAATATTTCATCAAAATCAATACCTTTCTTCTGTGCAAATCCCTTCACCACAAGTCTAGCTTTGTACCTCTGTTTTCCTCCATCTTCTTCCTTCATCCTGTAAACCCATTTATTCTGCAATGCAGTTTTACCTGTAGGCAACCTGACTAAGTCCCAAGTCTGGTTATGCATTAAGGAGTCCATCTCTTCTTCCATGGCTAGCTCCCACTTCTTCCTGCTTTCAACCTGCATTGCTTCTTCATAACATTCAGGTTCACCATAATCAGTCAACAATAAATAATATAATGAAGGAGAGTATCATTCAGTGGGTCTACTTATCCGGGTAGATCTTCTGACACCACATTCAGGTGTTTGAGATGCTTGTTGCTATTGTGGTGGTTGTTGTTGTTGTGGCTATTGATTATTATTATTTTCAGGAACCTTTACTTATTCTGTGATCTCAACAAGAATTGTTTATTCTTTGTTTTCCTTTTCCTGTTTCTTTTCCTGCAACTGATTCTTATACAAGACCTTTTCATTGAATATTACATCTCCGCTCCTAATGATTTTGTGATTTTCATAATCATATAAGTGATAACCAAAATCATTAACACCATATCCAATAAAGGTACATTTCTTTGATTTTGCCTCAAGCTTTGTTCTATTTTCTTTATTAATATGGATAAAGGCCTCACAACCAAAAGGCTTTAAAAAAGAGTAGTTTACCTTTTTACCTGTCCATGCTTCCTCTGGAATACCACCATCCAAGGAACTTGAAGGCCCTCTATTTATTAGATAAACAAAAGTATCTACAACATCTGCCCAAAATTGTAAAGGCAATCTCGCATGCAATCTCATGCACCTTGCACGCTCCATGATTGTTCTGTTCATCCTTTCTGACACACCATTTTCTTGTGGTGTTCTTGGAACTGTCTTCTCTCTACAAATTCCATGCTTTGAACAGTACCTATCAAACTCTTTGCTGCAATATTCACCTCCATTGTCCGATCTGAGACACTTCAACTTCTTTCCTGTCTCAATCTCAACCAAAGCTTTCCATTTCTTGAAAGTATCAAATACATCAGATTTATTCTGAATACAATAAATCCATGTTTTTCTAGTTTCATCATCAATAAAAGTAACATAATAACGAGAGCCACCGAGAGATGATACCTGAGCAGGTCCCCATACATCTGTATGCACAAGCTCCAATTTTTCGCTCTTCTTTTCTTTCCTAACTCTGAGAAATCTGACTCTCTTTTGTTTTCCATAAATGCAATTCTCACAGAAATCCAAATCAACATTCTTCAAACCTGGCAACAAATTTCTTGAGTGAAGAATCTTCATCCCCTTCTCACTCATGTGTTCGAGCCTATGATGCCATAATGCTGCATCTGCTCCTTTGGAAGTTAAAGCATTAACAGAGTTAGAAATACCATTGCATAAATACAATGTACCAACCTTTTCACTTTTTGCTATTACCAGCGCTCCTTTGGTGACCTTCCAAGTTTTATCTGTGAAAGTTGTCACACAACCTTCACTGCCTAATTGCCTTGTTGAAATCAGATTTTTCTTCAGATCTGGAACATGCCTTACCTCTTTTCTATTGTTTTACAAGAAACTTACCCATTCCAACAATTTTACAGGGTTTATCATCACTGAAACGGACTTGTCCAAAATCTCCTTGAACATAGTGATGAAAATATTTTTTATCATGTGTGGCATGGAATGAGGCCCCTGAATCTACCACCCAGGAATCAGTAACATTTTCGAAAGAAAGAATAAAAGCATCTTGTAACACATCACCTGTCACATTTGCTTCATGATTGTTTTCTTGCCGTGTGTCTCCTTCTTTTCCCTTCTCGAGATCTACGTTCTTCTTCATTAGGTAAATCCTTTCTTTCCGCATTTCCAGCACACTATCCCTGATCTAGACTTGGATCTGCCTTTCCTTGATTTACTATGATATCTCGAGCTTTTTCCTCTTTCCATTCTTCTTCCCCTAGACTCTTCACTGAACGCATTACCCAATGTCTCACTGGAGCTTTTCTGTTGCATTTCCTTGCTAAGAATAGCTCTGACAACATCATCAAACTTTAAAGTACTAGATCCAGAGACAAAGTTACTAATGGCCATAACTAAACCATTCCAACTCTCTCGACAATGAGCACAGAATAACAAAGCTCTAACTTCATCATCAAAGTCATCTCTGCTTAACCAGTCACCTATAATCGTATTAAATTCATTTAAATGGTTCACAACAGATCCACCCTTTCAAGTATCTTCATTAAATAGTCGTGTTTGCCAAGAAATACCTTTGTTGAGGGCCGAGGGCTTTTCACAAGTTAAACAACGTCCGCATCAAACCTCTCGTTGTTGTTTTCCGAATATTGGATAACCGACGCCGCAAGACACAACCGTACTATTCCAAGTGCCTTTCTATCGAGAATGTTCCATTCCGCGTCTGTCATGGTCGCCGGCTTCTTTGTTTTTCCGCTCAATGGTAGGTACAGATCTTTCTGATACAGATAATCTTCCATTTGCATCTTCCACAGCGCAAAGTTTTGGCCGTTAAATTTCTCGACCCTAAAATTACAATCGTCTGCCATTGCTCCCACTCGAACCAGGAACCCATTTTTCCTGCGAGTTTTTATCAGCCAAATATACCTTCGGCTCTGATACCAGTTGTTAGAAAATTAAATATTACAGAGAAATGAAACACATAAAATATGCGGAAAATACAAGCACACAAAACACATAAAACCAGAGAGACACAGATATGCGTGGTTCACCCATTTTGGGCTACGTCCACCCCGAACAGCCAGTCCTTCCTTTATATTATCCAACAAAAATGAAGAGACAAAACCTACAGCAGATCCGCTATAATATCCTCTGTTCTCTCTCACAGTCTCCCTCTCTGTTTCTCGCTCCGAGAATACACTCATAATACACAGCCGCAATACAATGCCCTCATATATACAAGGGGGTTGCCTTCTAGGGCAAAAAACCATAATCTAAACATAAATTCTACCTTCAGATCATTTTCCCCCCCTGGACCCCCCACGGCAACGATTAATTTCGGGCGGCGTTGCCGCTCCTTTTTAAGGTATAGGGGTCCAATGCTGTGATACAAAGTAAACAAGATAATCAGGCTCCACATCCAACACAAAGTACCTGGATCAAATCACGATCTACCTAACCACAGGACAGTGCCCAAAGGAATATACCGTAGTACAGAAGAAACACTTAGTATTTTGGGCCGCAGAATACCAGCTCATCGCAGGACACTTATACAAAATGGGGTTGGACCAAATCTTACGAAGATGTGTCCTGGACCACGAGAGGGAGGCCATACTATGGGAGTGCCACTCTGGATTTGTAGGAGGACACGTAGGAGCCAAACCGATGGCTAGAAAAGTACTACAGGCGGGCTTATGGTGGCCGACAGTACACATTGACAGTAAGGAGTTCGTAAATAAATGTGATGTTTGCCAGAGAACATGACATACATCACATAGAGACGAGCTTCCATTACACCCAGTAAAAGCACTACAACCATTTGAGAAATGGGAAGTTGATTTTATAGGACCGACTACACCTGTGGCAAGAAACTTGTAGGCCTGATATATCATCACTGCAACCGAATATTTGACAATATGGGCAGAGGAAATGCCGGTGAAGCACTGCAGAGCCAACACAACAGCACAGTTCATATTTAAGAACATAATCAGCCGATTTTGCTGCCTGAAAATTCTAACCAGTGATCAGGGTATGCATTTCATCAATGCCACCATTAAATCCCTACTCGAAAGCTTCATGGTACAACATCACAGGAGCAGCCCCTACCACCCATAATAAAATGGCAGGGTAGAGGCATTCAACAAAATCCTTGAAAAGAGATTAACAAAAATCCGCAATGCTCAACGAGATGACTAGGATGAAAATATACCAGTAGCCCTGTGGGCATACCGGATAACTATCAAAAGACTCAATAAGCAAACGTCATTCCAACTTATGTACGGAAGAGAGGTCATAGTACCAGCAGAGTTTGCAATACCGAGCCTCCTAATCGCAACCTCACTCCAGCTATCAGAAGAAAAATCACTGAAGGATATATTACAGGAGCTGTAGGGACTGGAAGAAAGGTTTTTAGCAGAATTCCACCAAACTGTCCAAAAGGAGAGACAAAAAGTGTGGCACAATGGCCACATCAAACACAAAACTTTCAAGGTTGGTGGAAAAGTTCTACTATATGATAGCAAGTACAAAAGGTTTCCAGGGAAACTGCAAATGCATTGGCTAGGGCTGTATCATGTGATCGAAATCAAAGAGTCTAGAGCAGTGCACTTAACACAACTAGATGGCCAAATAGTACCAGGATGGGTGAACGGTGCACGCCTCAAACCCTACCATGAGTAAGTTCTACATTTTTTTTTCAAAAAAGCTCTGGCAACCGAGAGAAGTCAATAGGGTAGAGTAGGCTAGAATAGATCGAGTCAATAACTCTCTCGTACCCGAGAAGAGCGTAGATAGGATTCCCAATAAAGATACTTTGTAGCATAAGAAAAATTCACTGTTATGTTACAGAGACCGCAACGCAATCGATTGTGGTCGGGGGGGATCAATTCCAACATGTTAGCCATGTCAGAAGGAAAAGCATGTCGAGCATCATTCCATCATTATTACTCATAGTACCCATGTCAATCCATAGGACTACTGAGATTTGAAAAATAATTTCCATAATTAGCATCACCCATACTGCAATAAATTTTCCATAATAAGTCATAACCATCACCTGTCACGTCTACCCAAACCTTGAAACCATAGTCAGCTTTGTCAGAACCCACCTCAGCCCGGTAACTAATCGCATGATTATAGCCACAGGGAAAGGCAAGGAAAATTAATTAGTTATGGGGTCTTATCAACCTCATGCATGTCAGTTACTTACATAACCTACATGACAGAAAGCGCGAGAATGCCAAATAAGTCCGAGTTAGAATCAAAAATAGTAAACGCAGCAAGGGAAACGTCACCAGAGGAAGAACAAGGAAGGAGTCCAGAAGCAGGGATTCATAAGGGAAGAGGAGGAATAGCGTTGCAAGTATATCAAAGGAGATCAAAGATGACCAGGGTAGTGTTGTGCTCAACTTAGTGTTCCTAAATTGAGGTCATAAATTATCAACCAGGGTTAGTAAACTGCTGAAGTGAGGTGCACTATATGTGCCTAGGTATCTGTTTCTCACTACGTTGTGTTTCGTGTTTTTATGATGTTTTTGGTTTTTTGGTTTTATGTTAAGAAGGAAAAGAACTAAATGTTGAAAAAGAACAGTTGTTGGTCACACTAAAAACAGAGCAAAACCTATACTAAAGAATAGAAAATGCAAAGTTTGATAATGACTCATAGCAAGAAAATAAATCACAACATGAACTCAATAACTCATAACATAAACTCATCCAATTCATTCATTATAAATATGTTGGAATAGCTTGAGAAAAGGACTAGTGCAAATTAGGTTCTCCTAAGCAAACAACCATCTTACAATATTACAAAGAATCTCATCAATGGCTAAACGTTCATTGGAACACAATTGGAAAAAGATTATTTGTAGCACAATAATATTTCTACCCTGAATTAACTTGCAATGCTAAGGTTAATCCATTCTGCAGCTCCATTTGTCACTACTCAGCCTTATTCGAAAGTTAGAGATTTTCTAAAGTAGTTTTTGGGGAAAAGGCTTATTTGTGAAATTGCAAAAGATTGCAGAACAATCAAGGCCTTAAACTGATATCACTAACTCATTCCTGTCCATATGATGATGCATTAATAGAAAGTCAGAACAATATTATTTTGTAAACAATGAAGGCCATGAAGTCTAATTTTGACAGTTAATACAACATAAAGAACAATGGATAACACTAAACTAGAATGCAATTGATCAAACTTGAAACACAGTAATCAACACTAAATTAGAATGTTGTTAGCCTAACTTTGAAATACAGTGAACTGGAACTGAACTAGAATGTCACTAATCTAACTTAAAGTATAGTGAACAGAGTTAAACTAGAGTGCCATTATCAAACTTGAAACACAGTGACAAAATTAAACTAGAGTGACATCTACCTCCGGAGTATTTCAACTGAACTAAAATGCAACTAATTCTATGAAATGTTTCAGTTCTGTCTCATTCGCAGTTAGTGGTTTTTTGGAATAATTTATAGAACAGGACTGGGTGCAACATGTTATGTAAATGAGCATGAAAGCATAAAATTCAACAAAACACAACAAAGCTCTAAAACACCACAGCTATGTCTCACCCAGGGTTAGTGATATTTTGGAAGATTTTATAAGAACAAGACTAGCTGTAACAACTGATGTAATTGAGCACAAAATCATAAAGTTCAGATAAATGAAACTAAATCCTAAATACTACAATTATATCCCATCCAATGTTAGTGGTATTTTGGAATATTTTGTAAGGATAAGACTAACTGTGGCATCCACTGCAAGTAAGCATAAAAACACAAAGTTCAGAAAATTGATTAAACAAGGAATGAAACAAGGCTAAGTTACTTATCTAAACCATATGAACAAAGCTTCTCAGGTAGAAGGGGCCCTCTACCACTGGATTAGCACAAAAATCTACTAAATATTGACTCAGATCTTGCAATAAAGTGATGCGTCTTTCATTAAAGGATAAATTCTTCAAAACAGAGTATTTACGGTCTTCTGAGATCTAGCAACAAAACATAAATATAGCTCCTATTTCTCGGTCTCCCGAGCCATACTTATAGCAAAATTACATAACTGTCTTTGAGATAAAACAGGAATAATTTTCTTTCCCAACTAAAATCAAACTAGGACTCTGGTGGTGGCCTCATATTATGATTAATGACATCTGTACAGTCCTTGTCCTATTAGAAGTCTATCTCCTAGTTTTGGTTTCCCACGTGCATAACCACCTGTAGACTCGAGCTCAGACTTCATGGAGAGCAAGAAATTATGGGGGGGTGATGTGGAATATGACCATATGTGTTTTTCTTTGAGGTGACACCTGGAACCTACGTAAACATGAAGATAGCTGCGGAATAGGCGACTAGCTACAGAATGATTGCGTTCTGTAGCCGAGTCTAGTCAAAAATTGCTACAATAACAAAATCATGAAAACATAGCAAGTTAGTCATTATATACATTATTAAAGTAATCCTAATCAATCCTATTGATCATTTAAGCCTGTAATTGATGAGGTACAAAGAAAATGAAGTGAAATGTGGTGGAAGAGAAGGACATCTTTGGGGCTCAACATACCCCCACTGCAAGGCTTTTGCATGTCCTCATGCAACTATTCCATGTACTCTGAGACCTATGCTAGGACATATAAGCCTCTTCTTCTGCATTTCCTGACAGTCAATGGCCTTCTGGGCTCCCTTATGACTAACTTGAATCTCAAATTTGTAAGTGCCCTGCTTAACCTTTTGTTTTTCTTCTTCAATCTTTCACTGGCCTTGTGCAACTTTTTCATTTGTAGAGACAAAGTGGTATTCATATCACCTTTGAGCTTAACCTACTCCCTTAAAATTTCATTCTCATTCTTGATATGCCTATTGAGTACTTCTAACTCATATTTATCTCTTCTTAGCATATCAATTGCAGATTTTGGTGGACTAGGAGTTTTGTCTCTACTTCCTGAAGCTCTCTTCTCTAGTGTCTCAACATAATTGTAAATTTCTTGTTGTGTTGGGTCTATTTCAGGATCTCCTTCATCAAAGTCCTCCTCATACTGATACTCAGGTGATCTAGCAGTAGGTGTTTCTTCATCCTCAATGTTAATGATTCCAGTTTGTCTAACCTCTGTTTTCTTTAGTATACCTCTAAGCCTATGACTCTGTCTCGGTTGAGATGGCCCTTCTCCTCTGTCTTTGGCATATTTTCTTATTATTCTCTCCTTCTTAAGCTGCTTTTTAATTTGAGCCAATTTCTCATAAATCATCTCTTCACTGTCCTCTTGTATTGATTTACGAGTTTTAGTTTCAACATCCTTGGAAATTTCCTTTCTCCTGCTTCTTCTTATGGGTTTTCCTTCAGGTGGAGATTCCTTGGGTTCCTCAAAGTGATTCCCTACTAGAAACTCATCCCAATTATCTCCCATTTTTCCCAAATGATGTTCAATTAATATTTTGACTAACCCATGGTGATACAAGGTTGTTTCCAGAAATTGAACCCTTTTTTGAACATTTGAGGCCATTCTCTTTAAGCTATGAAGTAGGAAAAAGGGCAAATTGATTTCTTCTTCTAAGAAATGCATCATTAACCGAATATGATAAACATAGAGGGTACCAAATCTTCCTTCACAAGTTATAAATTTTTGCAAAATGAGAAACATATTCCTCCATTTATTCCTCAGTGCAGAGCTAGGAATACCTTTCTTAAAAATGGAAACATCCATACCTGGTGTTTTGAGTATTTGCCTCCATGCCTCGTTGTGAAATTCTCTATTTTTGAACCAATTTTCTCCTTGCCTAGGTAATTCCGTTGCTTCTGCAATGAAAGCCTCTGTAATGGTGAATTTAACATCTCCTATTTCGACCTCCGCTCCATTGAAAGACCGTGCAAATGTTTTAGTCACCTCTTTGTGAAAACCATTGAATTTTTCTAAAAATTGCAACCACCCAGTCTGCTGTAGCATTTCTCTGATTTGTGGATAGCCTTCCAAGTAATTGGTTCCAACTGGTTCAGTTCTTACTATGAGACCCATAACTTATCTTTTCAACCTTCAAATTACTGCTCCTCTGCTCACGGTGAAAATGGCTATTGGCTAAGAATTGGCTGTGGAACTCTGCTCACGGTGAAAATGGTTGTTAAAGAGATGTTTTTACTCCACAGATGTTTCCTCTGTTTTACAGACCGGAATGGCTAAGAAGTGGTTGCGGAAAGAAATGATATGGAGTGGTTATGAAATGAGTATAATGCGGTGAGGGTGATTCACACAGATTAATGAGTTGAGAGTTATCACGAAAGAAAAGACCGCGAAGATATTTCATGAGAAATTCAAAATCATAATTAAATACTTTTGCCTAGTGATGTGACTGATTAAATCACTTCAGTACTTAACCGTTAAGTTTTAAATGATGATCGGATATGGCAAGATGGAAGGGATTTTGTCCAAAGTTTTTATGATATGGTTGATAGGCATGATCAACACGACTAATTAAAATAACCTTTTTGAATCATACATGACTTAAATATGCTAAAATTTTCATGATCTGTCACCATAATAATTTCATAACTTTTACCTTTGCCTTTCCTTTGATTTTTTTGTGGTTTTGATATGCCTTGTCCTCCTTTGAAAATCATTGATCTTTAGTCCTCATAACTCCTTTGATTTTGCTTGTTGTCTTGGATATGTAGGATCAATTTGTTGCTCAATCAAGTGATTACTGGATAGTGTCTTTAGGATCTCTGGCTGCAGAATGTCTGACTGGCTATAGAATGTCTGCCTAGCTGCAGAATGTCTGACTGATTGTAGAATGTACCTGTAGAAGTCTTAAAACATGGAATGGAAAGGTTTGAAGCATGAATGGAATGTTTGTATGAAATGAGTTAAAAATGGATAATGAAGTATGGTGTAATGGAGTATGAGTGAAGTGAATAATGGAATGAAATGAATCACAATTATGAAGTGGAGTGAAGTATGGAAAATGACTTGCAACTTATGATCTGTATTATTCAATTGCAGAAAGAAATCACTTTTAAAAATCTGAGATGAAAATGAGGTGGACCATGGAATGAAATCAATGAAGTATGGAGTGAAATGGAGTATGGATGAATGGAATGAAATGAAGTATGGATGAATGGAATGAAATGAATCATAAGTGAAATATGGGTTTGCACTTATGATTTTGTAATAGCTGCTCGCAGAAAAAGAACAAATTGGAAAAGCTAAAGTGTCAGAAAGATTCTGATTTTCACTCTATCTTTTCTGTATAAACATGCTAATCAGTGATTAGTTTTCATGTTTATACCTTTATTTTATTTATTTATTTCTTTATTTTTTATTTTTATTTTTTTTAATGCTTTTGAATTGAGAAATATCAACTAAGTTGATGAAGAAGAAAAATTCTTCTTCATTAACTTCACATCACTGTTTTCCTGAAATCTCTTGACAAATTATTCTCTTGAAAGTGGCTTGTGATACAACTTCAATCTATGACCATTTACAAGAAAAGTGACCTTCTCTTCATCTATTGTCCCGAATTTTATTGCTCCATTGTCAAAAATTCTTATAATTTCATATGGTCCAAGCCAATGTGTTTGGAATTTACTTTGAAAATCCTTGAACTTTGAATCAAACAAGAGAGTCCAGTCACCTTCTTTGAACTTCTTTTCCTTGATGTACTTGTCATGCCATCTAGTCCTTTGCTGTTGGACTATACTTGTTTTCTGAACTGCATCTTGTCTGATCTCATCCAATTCATTAATCTGCTCCAATCTGTGCTTTTGTGCCTCTGTTAGAACAAGTCCTAGATGAACTTCCATTCTGAAAGTTTGAATTTGGAACTCTATGGGAAACAAAACTTTCTTTCCATAAACAAGTTCATAAGGAGTATGGCCTGTTGTGCTCCTCCATGCAGTTCTATAGGCCCACAAGGCTTCAAGAAGCCTATCTGCCCAATCTCTTCTATGCAAATGAACAGTCTTCGTTAGGATCCCTTCAATGACCTTATTAGTAGATTCCACTTGACCATTTGCTTGTGGATGATAGGGAGTATATTTTCTGTGTCTAATTTTGTACCTCTCCATCATTTGTTCCACTAGCTTTGATGTAAATTGAGCTCCTTGATCTGTAACAATTTCCCTTGGGACACCAAAACGAGTAAAAATATCCTCAAAAACAAAATTAACTACAGATGCTTTAGTAGCAGAAAGTAATGGCTTGGCCTCTACCCATTTGGTAACATAATCAGTGCAAACTAATGTATATTTCTTTTGTCTTGATGGAGGACTAATAGGTCCTACAAAATCTAAAGCCCATTTTTCAAAAGGTTCAATATGTACCTGAGGCTGCAATGGCATCTCACCTGAAGGAGAAGGTTTCCCTACCCTTTGGCAACTGTCACACCTTTTGACATACTCTTTAGCATCTTTGAAAAGGGATGGCCAATAATATCCCAAATGAAGGATCTTATAGGCTGTCATTTTATCAGCAAAGTGTCCGCCACAAGGTTCATCATGACATGCCTTGAGAATCTCAGGCATCTCATCTTTCCGAACACATCTCCTAATGATAAAATCTGGACCTGTCTTGTATAACTCATTAGCAACCCATGAATATTTGCACTGTCATAAATGATCTTTCTTTTGTCTCTTGCATTCATTATTGAAGGAAATTTCCCTGAAACTAAATAATTAGCAATGTCAGCAAACCAAGGAGTTTGAGTAGAAATTGCAAAAAGATATTCATCGGGAAATTTATCTTCAACTGGAGTGTCATCTTTGATGTTTTGGAGTCTAGATAGGAAATCAGCTACTGTGTTTTGTTTTCCAAGCCTATCTAGAATGGTAATGTTGAATTCTTGTAAAAGCAATAACCATCTTATAACTCTGCCATTAGTAATTGATTTGTTCATTAAGTATCTAATTGCAGAATGATCTGTGTGAACAAAAGTTTCATAGCCTGTTATATAGTGTCTGAATTTGTTTATGGCATGAACAATAGCTAAAAACTCTTTTTCAGTTACAGTATAGTTTAACTCTGAAGGAGTCAAATTTTTACTGGTATAGTAGATGGCATAAGGAATCAGGTCTTTTTGTCCCAATACTACTCCTAGAGCTGTATCCGAGGCATCTGTTGAAATATGAAAAGGTAACTTCCAGTTAGGTCCCCTTAAAATAGGTGCTTCAGAGATTTTTGTTTTCAGGGTCTCAAAGGCTAACTGGCAATTAGGATTCCACTTGAATTCACAGTCCTTGGTAAGTAATTTGAAAAGTGGAGATGCTATCTTGGTGAATTTTTCTATAAACCTTCGATAATATCCTGTAAATCCGAGAAAACTCCTAACATCTTTTTGACAACTTGGAATAGATAAGTTAGAGATGACTTCAACTTTTGACTCATCAACTCTAATCCCATCCCCTGAAATGTGATGTCCTAAAATAATTCCTTCAGTAAACATCATAAAACACTTCTCATGACTAAGTGAAAGATTTGCTTTTTTACATCTCTTTAAAACTTTTTCCAAGTTTGTTAAGGCTTCTTCAAATGTGTTTCCATAAACTGTGAAATCATCCATATATACCTCTACACAATCATGTATTAGATCTGAAAATATTCCTAGTACTGCCCTTTGAAATGTTGCGGATGCATTGCATAGTCCAAATCGCAATACTCGGTAAGCATAGGTACCCCAAGGACAGGTAAATGTGGTTTTGTCTTGATCTTCAAGTGCTACCTGAATTTGGTTATAACCACTAAACCCATCTAGAAATGAAAAGTACTTTTTTCCAGCTAATGTATCTAACACTTGATCTATGAAAGGTAAGGGAAAATGATCTTTAAGAGTAGCTTTGTTTAATTCCTGGTAGTCAATACATACCCTCCATTTACCATTTTTCTTTGGCACAATTACCAAAGGATAAACCCACTGACTATCTGAAATGGGATAGATAAAGTTAACATTTAACAATTTCTGCAATTCTTTCTTAACAATCTCCCTAAGATTTGGATTCATCCGTCTTTGAGGTTGTCTGATTGGTTTACAATTTTCCTCTATATAGATGTGATGAGTGCAAGTCTTTGGGCTTATCCCTTTCATATCAGTGTACTCCCATGCATATGCAGAAGAATGTATCTGTAATTTCTTGACTAGCTCTTCTTGTTGAGATTTCTCTAGGTTCTTGTTTATGTTTAAAGTTTTTCCTGGAAATATCTCAATTGTAGAGCTGCCAAATTTATCCATAGAATAGAGAGACATCTGCCTTGATGATAAAAACTCAATGTTGGATTCTTCTTGAAATTGTTCATGTTTGTATTCTGAAGAGGATTCAAAGTTTTCTAAGGTATTCAGAATCTAGATATCTTCACTAATTTCTGAAATTGTGAAGAGAGGTTGTAAGTCTTCTTCATCCTCTATCCATTGAGTATCATCTAATTCTGTAATTATTTTTGCTGGAGGATACAAGGTAAATTTCTTGGTTGAACTACCATCAGAGATGTACATATCACCGGATCTATAACAAATGAAAGCATCAGTTGTAGCTAACCAAGGTCTTCCTAATATAACAGGATGCCCTCCTAGATTATTCTTAGGAGTTAGGATCATAAAATCCACAGGATATTCCCAAGAATCTAGGGACACTGGAATGTCTTCTATTACCCCATCAGGTTTGATCACAGATCTGTCTGCTAATTTTAATAATGTGAGTGTAAAAAGAAGATTAGGAAGTTTCAGTTTATCCATGATTTGTCTACTCATGATATTGATTGCTGCTCCTAAATCAATAAGTGTGTTTTGGATCTCAATTCCATTGATGTGAATTTAACAACTGGATTTCCTGGGTCTAGATACTTTGGAATATCCATCTTACCCATCATGATATCTGCTATTTTTCCTGTCAGTTGAATTTTCTTTATCTCTCTTATTCTTTTTATTGTTTTATTCATGCTCAACTCCTTTATTGTTTTTGCTAAGATTGGAATTTACTTGATGGCTTATAATAATGGGATCTTAATACAAACATTTCTCAGCTCATCTAGGAAATCATAATTAGGCACCATAATTTGTTTTTCTATACCCCTATAAATTTGTAATCTTTCTGGAAAGGGAGGTGTAGAAGTGGATTTTGATGGCTGCTCTAATATAGGAGTTGAAATTATTGGTTCTTTTTGTTTTGATTTTTCAATGTTTGAGTCTTGGAAAGTTGTGTTCTCTTCAAGACTTTTATTTACCCATAGATAATCTTCCTCAGAATTGTCTTGCTCTTGTATGATTACAGAAGGTTTCATGTTTTCAAGTATTCTTCTAGACCTAGGTTGAACATCACTAAGGTCTAAAGGAGTGATCAAATAAGTTGGAAACTGTTGGCCTTCTATCATGTATGTGTTCTGAGGATTTTTATTGTTGGGGTTTGGTACGGGTTGGGCAGGAAACTGATTTTTTTTCTGAGGAAATGGTAATGGAAGTGGTTGATTTTGATGTTGTGGATTTTGAGGATTTTGTTGAAAATTTTGTTGAGGAGGAACATGTGGATATGGTGGATAGGATGGTGAATATTGGTAATACTGAGAGTATCTTTCATAGGGATTTTGTGCTCCTTGCGCCCAAGTTTGTGATTGATTTTGAAATTGGGGCCAAGGTTGCTGCCAAGAATTCTAATTTGGTGGGGGTTGATTATACAACTGATCATGAAATCCTTGTGTTTGAGGTCCTTGCCAAGGCCTCCTGGAGAAAAAATTGAGAGATTCTGTGGAACTTTTAGGATTTTCTTCTTGAAAGACAACTTTAAGACCAGGAAGTGAAGGACAACTCTTGGTCTCATGTTTTTCTGAACAAATTACACTAGTCTCTACAACTTTTGCATCCAAAGGGCACTCTCTCAAGGCATGTTTCTTTCTAAATTTGGGACAAAATATTGCTAAGGCATCAGATTCATATTTTTGTTTATTTTTTAAATTAAGGGTGTTTATTTGTTCACTAATACTCTCTAAGATATCAGATTTGAATTCATCAAGCATATGTCTTATTTTTGCCCTACTTACTGTCCCAGAAGCAGACTTACTTGCCCTTGCAAGAGCAAGGTCTCTTGGTCCTTTTACAATTTTAGATTTCCCTCTTGAAACATTGATACATAATTCAGCTATTTCAGATAATGTGAGCTGAGATATATCCCCTTTTCCCATCATGTTAATGATATATAACCATTCATCCCTAATTTTCTTCAACAAGAGAGCTTTCAAGGTGTCTTGGTGTAGGTTTTCCATTTTTGCTATTTTAATGTTGTAGTTAAATCTCTCCAACAAATCTTCCAAATTTTCATCCTCTTTTTGTAGCATTTTAAACACTTCATCCTTATGGTTGACTGGCATACAGTAATCCAAATACCTCTCTAGAAATTCTTGTTTCATGTCTTCCCATGTCCTAATAGAACTGTTGATCAAACTCATAAACCACTTCAATGTTGCTCCTTTCAATGTTGAAGGAAATAGTTTAAGCTTTTGAGCATCTTGTAAGTAGTCATAAGTTCTACATAGGACTTCAAATTCAAATAGGAAGGTTTCAGGATCTTCGGTTTTAAGTCCATAAAAGTTTGGAAGGACAGAGGGTGAAATGTTTTTCATAGTTGCATTGGTTTCTTCATCTAAAATAGGAAACCCAAAAGAGCTTCCCATTTCTCTTCTACCTCTTCCTCTTCCTCCTTCTCATTTTGCACCTCTACCTCCTTCTCCTCTACCTCTACCTCTACCCCCTCCAAATAATCTGTGTTCTCCATTAAAGACTCCTCCTCCCCTTCTTCTGCCATAGTTGATTCTTCTGTGGAAGTTGAAAGGTTTAAGTCCCTAGAAGGGGTTCCTGAATATTCTTCCAAGACAGGTTCAGTGGGTAAAGTGGAAGGTCTTTCTAATGGAATATCTAATCTTAAGTCCTTTGAAAGTCTATGATCAGTAAAGGATGGAATGTGGGTTTGAGTTGGAGATGTGCTAGCTCTTGGTCTTGGTGAAACAAGTGGTGTTCTAGGAATCAAGCTTCTGCTTCTTATGAATCTACCCCTTGAGTCTCTTTCCCTACGCATGTCATTGTTTTTGGGAGGTAAGAAACAAAACTACCAATTTTTCACTTCCCCGGCAACGGCGCGAAAATGTTGTGCTCAACTTAGTGTTCCTAAATTGAGGTCATAAATTATCAACCAGGGTTAGTAAACTGCTGAAGTGAGGTGCAATATATGTGCCTAGGTATCTGTTTCTCACTACTTTTTGTTTAGTGTTTTTATGATGTTTTTGGTTTTGTGGTTTTATGTCAAGAAGGAAAAGAACTGAATGTTGAAAAAGAATAGTTGTTAGTCACACTAAAAACAGAGCAAAACCTATACTAAACAACAGAAAATGCAAAGTTTGATAATGACTCATAGCAAGAAAATAAATCACAACATGAACTCAATAACTCATAACATAAACTCATCCAATTCATTCATTAGAAATATGTTGGAATAGCTTGAGAAAAGGACAATTTTAGTGAAAATTAGGTTCTCCTAAGCAAACAACCATCTTACAATATTACAAAGAATCTCATCCATGGCTAAAAGTTCATTGGAACACAATTGGAAAAAGATTATTTGTAGCACAATAAGATTTCTACCCTGAATTAACTTGCAATGCTAAGTTTAATCCATTCTGCAGCTCCATTTGTCACTACTAAGCCTTATTCGAAAGTTAGAGATTTTCTAAAGTAGTTTTTGGGAAAAAGGCTTATTTGTGAAATTGCAAAAGATTGCAGAACAATCAAGGCCTTAAACTGATATCACTAACTCATTCTTGTACATATGATGATGAATAAATAGAAAGTCAAAACAATATTAGTTTTTAAACAATGAAGGGCGTGAAGTCTAATTTTGACAGTTAATACAACTTAAAGAACAATGGATAACACTAAACTAGAATGCAATTGATCAAACTTGAAACATAGTAATCACAACTAAATTAGAATGCTGTTAGCCTAACTTTGAAATACAGTGAACTAGAACTGAACTAGAATTTCACTAATCTAACTTAAAGTATAGTGAACAGAGTTAAACTAGAGTGCCATTATCAAACTTGAAACACAGTGAAAGAATTAAACTAGAGTGACATCTACCTCTGGAGTATTTCAACTGAACTAAATGCAACTAATTCTATGAAATGTTTCAGCTCTGTCTCATTCGGAGTTAGTGGTTTTTTGGAATAATTTATAGAACAGGACTGGCTGAAAAATGTTATGTAAATGAGAATGAAATCATAAAATTCAACAAATCACAACAAAGCTCTAAAACACCACAGCTATGTCTCACCCAGGGTTAGTGATATTTTGGAAGAGTTTATAAGAACAAGACTAGTTGTAACAACTGATGTAATTGAGCACAAAATCATAAAGTTCAGAGAAATACAACTAACTCCTAAATACTACAGTTATATCCCATCCAATGTTAGTGGTATCTTGGAATATTTTGTAAGGATAAGACTAACTGTGGCATCCGCTGCAAGTAAGCATAAAAACACAAAGTTCAAAAAATTGATTAAACTAGGAATGAAACAAGGCTAAGTTACTTATCTAAACCATATGAACAAAGCTTCTCAGGTAGCAGGGGCCCTCTACCACCGGATTAGCACGCAAATCTACTCAAGATTGACTCAACTCTTGCAATAAAGTGATGCTTCTTTCATTAAAGGAGAAATTCTTCAAAACAGAGTATTTACAGTCTTCTGAGATCTAGCAACAAAACATAGTTCTAGCTCCTGTTTCTCGGTCTCCCGAGCCATACTTATAACAAAATTACATAACTGTCTTTGAGATAAAATAGGAATAATTGTCTTTCCAAACTAAAATCAAACTAGGACTCTGGTGGTGGCCTCGTATTATGATTAAGGACATCTGTACAGTCCTTGTCCTATTAGAATTCTGTCTCCTAGTTTTGGTTTCCCACGTACATAACCACCTATAGACTCGAGCTCAGACTTCGTGGAGAGCAAGAAATGATGGGGGAGTGATGTGGAATACAACCATATGTGTTTTTCCTTAAGGTGACACCTGGAACCTGCGTAAACATGAAGATAGCTGCGGAATAGGCGACTGGCTACAGAATGACTACGTTCTGTAGCCGAGTCTAGTCAAAAATTGCTATAATAAAAAAATCATGAAAACATAGCAAGTTAGTCATTATATACATTCTTAAAGTAATCCTAATCAATCATGTTGATCATTTAAGCCTGTAATTGATGAGGGACAAAGAAAATTAAGTGAAATGTGGTGGAAGAGAAGGACATTTGTGGGGCTCAACAGGTAGCGCCAGCAGTCATTGAACATGGGCTCAATGAGAGGATTCACAAGATGGAATCCCTGGTAGGAAAATACATCAATGCCTCATTGATTGATACCGACCTCACAGATTTTTTCCAATTCCCAGCAATGAAAAAACAGGTCTACATGGAGAATTATGCCACAGAGGCAGGACAGCAAGCACAAAGAGTACTTCTAGAGTTCAGAGGTGTGCAGCAATCCACCATACTGAACCTACGGAACCTTCTAGTGTTTGGCACTACGGGAGCTTCAATGCAATGCACCAAGTTTTTACTAAGAATAATTCACAATGGTTCACTGTGGCTGGGAAGAGAGATCCCAATTCATGTTGAAGACATTCATAGATTGACTGGGTTGTCACAGGAGGGGAGAGACGTCTCTACAGCTTTCCAGAAGGTGTCCAAGAGAGAAAAGAAAGCAGGAGACATGGACTACTACAAGAAGTATGACACCAAAAGAGGGGGAAAAGGATCTAAGATAGACTTAATCAACAACCCGGTGGTCAATTTTGCGTGTTACTTGATCGCAAGAAAAACAAAGATACATTAAACAAAAGGGGAATGCATGCTAGACATTATCTCAGTTGTGGAGCATTGTCTCCAGGGGGTACAGTTGAACTGGTGCTCATTTCTACTCAATGAGTTTTTTGAAGCATGCGAGGAAAACTACAGGAGGGCCACGGGATTCATCTACGGGTACCTTATCATGGCGTTGGCCATGTGGAAATGGACATTTCCAGGAATAAGGCAACCACTAGAATTGGCTCCAGGCCAACCACTCGCAATGAAGTTCACCCCCTGGAAAACATCAGGGGACTCCAGCTTGAAGGAAGTGAACAAGGAGGCGTTCAAGTTCTGGTATAGCCAGATGGTGGACGTCATGATGAGCCAACAGCGAATTCCATGGACTCTGCTAGATAGATATGCGGCACAAATATGGTTTGGGTTTAACCATAAGCAGACTTACATCCGGCTAGCCTGCGTGCCAGAGTCAACCTTCAAGATGAGGCCATTGAAATTCCAAATTGATGAGAAAAATTTTCACACAGAGGTATGCTCCTGGCCCAGGGTAGCAATGGAGATAAGAATCGGAGTCTATGTCTACTCTTTCGATGGCACGCTGCCAGACCCATTTTCGGGAGAGAAAACAGAGGAAGTGATGGCTAGGATGTCGCAGCTACAACTAACTCCAATCATCGAGTAGCTAAATACCAAGGTACAGATCTTTAACCGGATGGTCCAAACTTTAACTCATGATTCTCCTGTGTTTCCTACATTTATAGAATTTCAGGCAGCAAATGTTGCATCCTCTTCCATTCCATTCCCCCTAGTCACCACTCTACCATTGGACTTGTTTACCTCACCACCAATAGCCACCACAGCTCTAGTCAGGAAACGCAAAGCCTCAAAGCCACCTGTAGCCACCCCCAAGGCTAAGAAGGTGAGAGTCACAATTTTCAGCCAAGTCGTTGATCTGACAGGGGAAGATCAAACGCAACAGATGGAAACAAGGGTCCCAATCAGAGAAGATCCCGTAACAGAACCCCAGATGACTCAGGAGCTACCCCCCATAAACCCTTATTCTTTTCTCAACGTCCGTATATCACCTCCTTGCACTCACCAACCCCCAGTCACCACCTCATTCACTTCCAAATATCACCCATCTCGCACACCCTCCACATCATCCACCATATCTAACATAATCAGGGTGCAAACGAAAACAAACGGAGATGACAATACCGAGGGTAACTCGGGTACAGCCACGATACCCAAGGTTAACCAAACCCTTGTTGGACCAAGTTCTTTTCAAGAAATTTTAAGGCAAGACACATATTTTGTGGAAGACGTAGCAACTCAAGCCGAAGAGTC
The DNA here is from genome assembly GCA_034641835.2 of Pinus albicaulis. Taxonomy (NCBI): domain Eukaryota; kingdom Viridiplantae; phylum Streptophyta; class Pinopsida; order Pinales; family Pinaceae; genus Pinus; species Pinus albicaulis. Next base: position 1,211,090,706 of record CM076579.1, read on the forward strand.
GAATCCATTCCAGCAGGCAAGCTTGATACTTCAGAGATTCCAACCCAATATAAGCATGGGTAATCCCAGTGGTCCAGTGCCACAACCAACTCAACCGCGGTCACCACAAGAGCACTCAGCAAGATCCATTACCAGCGATCAGCCGCTCCAAGAACGATAGCTGAATCAAGATATCTCTAGAGCCGAAAGTGTGCAGACCTGGGGAGCAGCCCAATTGTATAATTTCATTCAAAAGGAAGCGCAGTAGGAAGAGGGGCTTCACACAAAGCTTCAGCATAGGTTCAAACAGCAACAAGTATAGATTATCACACTTACTGAAGAGCGCAAAAAATTGAGAACCGAAAAAACCCAACTCCAGGACCAACTGGACACAATGACCAAGGTCTTCCGGGAACTCTGGCCCACAATGACAGCCCACAACAACTAGATACCAAGTGACCCGGCAGAGGATGACATAGTCATATGGTCCATTCATGTCTGTGTGGCCTGTTCGAATCTCAATAAAGAAAACAAGGAGCTGAGGGCCGCTTTGGAGGCTAGGCCCGCGCTATCGGACTAGGCCGTCATTTATGCAGAGAAAATTGTAGAGCGACAAACCCAAATTGTAGGAATGCAGGAAATCCTGAGTACTTTAGCCAAGGAGGCATATGACCTACTGAAGGGTCTACACGAATGCTCCACCTCTCTCGCTTTAAAGTCACAACCATTTTTAGTAAAGCTACAGCAGCTATCAAAACAGATTCAGCGGGCCATAGACCCGGACGGACTCGACCAACTATATGCTCAAGAAGAGGAGCTTGAAGTCCAGATATATCAGATTAAGGAAAATTCTACCATGGCCAAACAAGCCCTATGAGAGCTCAAGCAGCCAGTGAATACCATGGCATAAGCAATACAACAAATAGCCACCGAGGCCAATGCCCAGATCTCAAACGTCTTCGGCAATCTACCAACCGTCGAGGGAGAATAGGTGGTCACCCAGATCACAACAGGTTTGGACTTTCTTATGCAAGGATGGCAGCAAGCCATTGACAGCTTCTGAGCGCTGAAAGCTTCCACACTAACAAAGGTCCCAAATTTGGGGCCCTTGTTTGGCCACGTAGAAGAAAAAGAGTAGGCATAACGGGCCACGGAGTCAAGTTGACCAATGGAAACCGAGGCGGCAGGGAACAATTGACTCGGGACAAGTCAATAGGATGTGGTCGGGGCCTGTTGGGGCCCTTGTTTTGAAATTAAACAGTTTTGTGTTGTAGAGAATAGGTGGCAGAGCGCAACCAAGGTAGACAGAGAGTTGTCATGGTTGCGAAGAGGTGAAGGGTAGGTGGTGCGGCTGTTGCAGAAGTAGGTACAGATGGCAAAGGGAAGTGACAAAAGACACTCAGTGGGACTCCCTGCAATTAGGGAAAGCAGCAAACAGCCAAGCGGGAAAGAAGAAAGAACTGTCAGTCGCGCCGGCGATGGGACAAATAGGCAGCCGATTAGTAGAAAGAGGAGGTTGGCTTAGTAGGGATCAGAGAGCAGGAGCCACAGGAGAGCTATGTTCATGTTCTTCTTTTCTCTCTCTCTCTCTATTCTATTTTGTTCTAGATATTACACAGCAATTGTAGTCAGTTCTGCCACACACGCTCTGAGGATTGTTGTAATAGTATTTTGTTGTTAATGCATCTCTTTCTAATATAATGTTGTTGTTATGAGTTCTGTATTGTGTTATGGTTTAGTGGGATACACGGCTATTTTGAATTTTTATTTATCATTATGATCAAGTTCATGAGTATTGTTATATTTCTAGTATTTACACTTAATCGAAGTACTTAAGTTATGGATGGTTTTTGTATCTACCATGCTTGATCGATACCCAACCCAACCCCAGTCTTAGTAAGGTCGCGACACGCCTTGGGTGAGACACTTTGTTCATCAGAGCAGGGTGAAAATGCCGACGTTGTGCTAGAATACTGCGGTAACCCTTGTTGGCCACCTTTCCGAACCTGGGTCTCCCCCTGAGACCTCGTTTCTTTCCAACAGGGGGAGATTTTTGATCAGTGGTTGTCAATGATGACAACCAAGCAGCACCAGGGGCTACCCTGATCTTGCATGGCAATTTTGACCTACCAAATTACTATATTTCGGGTCAAGAATGTTTTTTATGGTTTCTACTTGTTGAGATGTTTCTGTTGATATATGGTATGCCACGTAATTCTTCATGGTTTGAGAGATATTCATGTTTGAAGTTTGTAACCCCAGTAAGTGGGCTAAAACCCCATGGGGTTATGGCATGGGTCATTGAAAAGTAAATAATTAATAATTTTTAAGCTCCTAAAATCCATCCCACGTTCACTTGTTGAAGACCCTCTCAACCTAAGGATTTATATAAATTGTGATCCTCATATCCTCCTCATGCAGGGATTTCGCTACCTGAAACAGGTCATCATGTAATTTTCACTATAAATTTTTTTCTACAAGGGTTCAAAAGCTAAATTTTTTATGAAGCGAAGCTGAAATCCTGAGAAAGCTCCTGTAAAATTTTAAAATCAAGGTGCATGACATTTTTGGAGATATAAGCTATGGAATTAATTGTTTTTGCAGGCTCCTGAACTTCATCTCAAAGAAGTGACTTTGGGAAAATCATCATAACTCTCTCTCTGAGAATCGGATTGGAATTATATAAAAATTGACAGATAGGGCATGGACTGTAGTTTTCTTTGTATCCATTTCAGAGTTGAATGAAGAAACAATGGCACGTGGCACGACGTACAAGTGAGCTCTACTAAATGAGTCCATAATTGGGTCATTGTGAGAGATTGGGCATAAATTTGTCTTGAAGAATCCAAATTGGGTTAGGCCTGTGGCATTGTAAAGAAGACTCAGAGGAATACTACAGGACCGAAAATCACATATTGGAAATCTGAAATAACATAGATACACCAGATTCAATATCAAACTCCTAGAAGGCAAGAAAAAGCTAGAGCATGTGTTTTCAAGGGTTGCAAAGGACTAGACTTTCTAGGGAAGAAAATCAAAGCAAGGTGCAGCAAAGTTAAGATCCAGGTAAGTATATTATGTATATGCATGTTCATATCTTAATTGCATTAGGTTCTTTGTATTCTAATTTTATTTTTTTATTTAGCACTGACATATGCTCTACGGGATGAGGTAAGTTTTGAGATTATCATGTCATGGGTATTTCCTTGAAGAAATTTTGCGGGTATTATATATTCATCAAGATAAGAATCAATGCATGATCTAATATTCTGAAGAGTGAGAAAGGGTAGCATGACAAGAGAAGCAATCTAGGTGTAGAACAGCAGCAAGAAGTTCACCACATGAAGTCTTCACGAGGGTAGCACTGCATACAGACATTGTAAAGGTATCATTGTACTATGTAATTATAAAAATTGTAAAAGTTTCTATCTTCCAAGAGTTTAAGAGGCAGTTTTGGGAGGTCTAGGATCATCATTAGGTGGTTGCGTCATAGTTGGGGTTATGGTCTAGTGTGTATTCTTATTCTACATCATTCTATATCATTGTAAAGTGGAACATTTTCCCTGGTACGGGAGTCCATTCTTCTTTTATTCTTCTATAGGGTGGTATGGTGGTGCTAGGCTGGTGCATGAAGTCACCAACAGGTTCAAGCCTGTGAAAAATTTAGGGTGGTAGGGTGGTGCTAGGGTGAGTTGTAGCTCATTGGTTGTTGGGGAATCCATTCAGTTGACTACTAAAGAATCTCGAAAGTTGGAGCGTCCATCTAGTGGGAGTTGGAAAAGAATGTTTTTCTAGATTCTAGGAAGTTGGAGCTTTATTTTCAATTGGATTTGAATATTAAATAATTATTAGAAAATCATTCAGGTTTTTTTTGTCCTGGAGAGGGTTTCCACCTTAAAAATTGTGTGCATTTTTGTTCCTTTTGTTTACTTCTATCATTGTAAAAACACTGATAATAATTGAAGACTAACTAATGCTCTGAAAGATAATAAATAATACTAATTGAAAGTAATATTGATTCACCCCCCCTCTCAGTATTTCCAAAAATTGGTTTCAAAGCTTGGTTCCCTCAATAGTAGTTTAACAGCTGGAAGGAGGTCATGGAGCATACCAAGAATGGTGTACCTTTGTTCAATGAAAATAATTATGCACTCTGGAAAGGAAGAATGGAGGTCTATCTCTTGGCACAAGGTTATGAAGTATGGGACACTGTTCAAAATGGCTTTACACCAACCACAGATGAACAAGGTAAGAAGAATTTGGTAAATGATGCAAAAGAAAAGAATATTATTATTAGTGGACTTATTGAATCTACTTATCATGAGGTGTTGGGTTGTAAAACCACCAAAAATGTATGAGACAAGCTTGAGAATATATATGCGGGTGATTCAAATGTCAAAGAAGGAAAGCTTCAAATCTATAGAGAAAATTTTGAGCAACTCTAAATTAAAGAAGATGGAAACATTGTTGCATACTTCCAATACGTTGATGAGATAACCAACACTCTAGAAGGATTGGGAGAGCCAGTTGACGAGAAGACTATTATACGAAAGATTCTTAGAATGTTACCAGGGAGATTCAATCCAAAGGTATCTGTCTTAGAATACAGTGAAAATATGAACAAACTCAGAAAGAGGAACTACATGGAGTTCTCATAGCATATTAAATGAGCCTTGATGAAGAAGAGGGTGATTCGCATCTAGAAACTGCGTTCGTTGCATCTATGCCAAAACAGATTAAGGGCATTGGAAGAACTCATCAATGATCAACGATCTTACAATGATAGAACTGGCCTCAGTTACAAAGAAGAAGAAGCAGGACATTCTACAACAAAATACAATGAACCTATGAGATCTGACATTCATGTATACTTCATTGGAAAATATTCACAAGAACATCCTTGGAAGATGATTCCTCGACGAATATTTCCATCCTTGTACTAACATATTTTTCATGGCTATTGTTATTCATGTGGAAAATTTGGTCATAAATCTGTAGAATGTCACATGTACCCTAGGAACTAATTCAATTCCAGGAGATCCTTCAAATATGAACCAGGGCTCAACGAAACATCAATAGATTTGAACATTTAAGAAATAATATGGAATGTTACAAATGTCAAAACTTTGGACACATAGCCAAAGACTGTAGACTTGAAAATCCTCCAGAAGAATATTCGAAGCCACAAAACGAACGAACATGGAAGAAGAAGAAGATTGATAATTGTGCTCTCGCTCTCAAGGCTCAAAACAACAAAGATGTGCGGTACGTTGATATCAATTTCTCAACTCATATGACTGGAGATAGAAAGAAATTTTTATCTCTAAAAGAGAATGATTAAATTGTATCCTTTGGAAATGATGGTTCTTCAAATGTTATAGGATCAGGTACTATCACTCTCAGAAGCAAAGATGTTCTAGCCAAGAATGTTCTATTGGTTGAAAACATGAATCACAATCTGCTCATTGTTGGATAAATGTGTGATCAAGGACACACAATGCTATTCAACTCCACAAAAAGTGAAATTGGGAAATGCAGGTATGGTAAAATTGTGGCTACAGCAAGTCGAGCTCCAAACGACATATATGTTCTGGATGAAGCAACTAAAGCATGCCTACTAGCTAAAGAAAATGAAATTTGGTTATGGCACAAACGAATGGGTCACATAAAATTTGACAATCTTGTCAAGATAAGAAAAAAGGAAGCAGTACGAGAAATGCCAAAAATTTCAAACCTTCCACCACACTATGTGAGGCATGTCAGCATAGCAAGCAAACAAAAGTCAAATTTAAAACAAAACAACACTTTGCATCACATCCATTGGAATTGATACATACTGATCTATGTGGTCATGTAAGAACAAAAGGCTTAGATGAGAATTATATTTCATGTTAATGATTGATGACTATACCGGGATGACAGTCGTCAGTTTCCTTGTTATGAAACCAGCTCCAAAAATAGAATAAAATAGAGACCAACGCCTTAAAAATAGCCACTTCGAGGGGGCAACCTCCAATACATTACATAAATGAAATATTCTTGGATGATACAAATGAAAAAACCTCCTTTCTATATATAGGAGTCCATGGGGCCACAATGTAATCCTAGTCGACCTAACAATAATAATGTAAGGGCACAATAATAATAATATGGAGGTTACAGGGGTACAAAAATAACAATAAGGGGGGCTACACTAACATAATAAGGGACTACACTATTAATATAGGGACTTCACATGCCCCTCTCCTTCAAAGAAGTGTTGTCCTCAACGCTTGATTATTTCTTGATGCTTCTGTATAAAATTCTCATCCTCCCATGTGGAATATTCTATGGGAAATTTTTTCCACTTGCTGAGATACTCTGAAATTGATCGTACTTGTCAATTTCTTGTTTCTGTGACTACTTCAGAACTTCTTTCGATGTGATGTTAATCTTCCTATTGTTTCATTAGATTCTGCACCAAAGTTAGGTTATCCTTTAAGAGTTGGAGAACTTGTTGTTGATGCTCGATGTGATCTACCATTAATTTATCATCCATATTAGCTATTATTTGATCCTTCAAACCATCCAAATTAGCCTCCATTTTTGCTTTTAAACCATCTATGTCATCTTCGGTTGCTCTTCGTAATATCGAAATTTGTTGCACTTGGTACCATAATTTTCATATCTCATACTGCAATTCTTCCTCTTCATGCGTCATAGTATAGCTTTCTGAGGGCTTAATGGGCATGGAATTATTTTTTTGAGGCATTATAGAACCCAATACTGATAAAAATTCTAAAATATGACCTTGGAATCACTTCAAACTTCTTTTTCACAACAAACATTATGTAGAATCTCCGCACGGAAAAAAAAACGTGGCGCAGAAACTCCGAACGGTCCGCGAAAGAAAAGAAAGGGCTCTAAGGCTGGAGGCCCAGAAGAGGTCACCCTGACCGAAGATGATCTGGACAAAATAGCAGATGCAGTCACATCTGCCTCTAAAAATAGGTGGACCACCATGGAAGAGTAGTACAAGGCTGTGGTTGAGGCATTAAAATTTGGATTGCAGGTACTCCAGCTAAAGACATACAATATACAAGTGAGCCTACCTATAGCAATGATAATCACCATAACGGACAATAGGATTTGCCCCTTCTTGGGCGCAGTAGTCACTTTGGAGTAGCCAGAATGGCACGCACAGGTGTAGACCTACCCAGAGGTCAGGAGAGATCTATCCATGTTGCCGAGTGGAAAGCTCCATGCCATTTATACCATCATCACCAATGAGTTGCAGTGCAGGGAGGCATGCATGCAGCAGCAGTTGAGCGAAGTAGAGCAGTAGGTTGCAACTAAAACTAAATATTCAATCCAATCCCAAATAGTGTAGCAGGCGGTTAGGTCTCAGAGCGCATAGTTGGAGCATTTGATCGACATGGTGTGCAGTGATATTCCAGAAGTGGTCATTCCTGCATTCGCTGCACCACAAGTAAAAGTTGAAAGCTTGGTCTGAAAAAACCTCCTTCCTATATATAGGAGTCCATGGGGCCACAATGTAATCCTAGCCGACCTAACAATAATAATGTAAGGGCACAATAATAACAATATGGGGGTTACAGGGGTACAACAATAACAATAAGTGGGGCTACACTAACATAATAAGGGACTACACTATTAATATAGGGACATAACATTCCTAAAGAAAAAATTTAAAGCATTTGAGTGCTTTAAGATCTACAAGGAGTTGGTCGAAAATGAAATTGATTTGAAAATAAAGTTTTTAATATTAGATAATGGTGGAGAATTCACTTCCAAATTATTTCAGAAATACTGTGATGAAAATGGAATAAAAAGACAATTTTCAACAGCACGAACACCTGAGCAAAATGGAGTTGTTGAAAGAAAGCACAGAACCATATAGGAAATTGGTAGAACAATGTTGAAGGACTCAAAATTGGATGAAACATTATGGGTTGAAGAAATTGATACGGAAATCTTCATTATCAATCGAAGTCTTCTCAGAAATAATTGCAACAAAACCCCATATGAATTATGGAAAGGAAAACCAACTAATGTAAAATATTTCAGAATATTCGGAAGCAAATGTTATATCAAAAGAGAAGATCAAAATTTTGGTAAATTTGAATAACGTGTTGATGAAGGTATATTTTTTGGTTACTCACGCAAAAGAAAGGCCTATAAATTCTATAATCTAAGACGAAAACAGATAGTGGAGAGAATAAATGTTACATTTGACGAATATGGTGTTCTAACAAATAATGATGAGGATCTAGAATCTTTGAAACTTGAGACAGAGGTTGAAAAAGACACAGAAAATTCTAAAACAAGAAGCAACTATCAACCAGGAAGAAGTAAATAATGATCATCAAGATATTCCAAAACAATAACAAGAAGCTCCTCCAAAGAGAACAAAAGAATGGATTCAAAAGAACCATCCATCAAATCAAATCATTGGTGACATAAATGAAGGTCGATAGCTTCGTTCATCACAACAATCTCACATTGCTTTTATAGCAAACTTTGAGCCTAGTAGTTTTGAGGAAGCTAGCCAGAATGAACATTGGGTAGTAGCTATGAATGAAGAATTGGATCAAATCGAGAATAATAACACCTGGGAATTAGTTCCACGACCAAAATATAAAAATGTCATTGGGACTAAATGGGTGTTCAAGAACAAATTGAATGAAGATGGACATGTTACCAGAAACAAAGCAAGATTGATTTGCAAAGACTATTCACAACTGAAAGGAATTGATTTTGATGAAACATTTACACTAGTTTCCAGAATGGAAGCCATCCGAACATTTCTTGCCTATTCATGTTCAAGAAAAAACAAATTCTACCAAATGGATGTTAAGTCAGCATTTCTGAATGACGAATTAGAAGAAGAAGATTACATCGAACAACCTAAAGGTTTTCCACTATCAGAAAAATAAGACTATGTTTGCAGGTTAAAGAAGGCTCTATATGGTCTCAAGCATGCTCCCAGAGTATGGTATGCTCGTCTTGATGGATATATACATCAACAAGGGTTCAATAAAGGTCTTGTTGATAACAATCTTTATGTACAAATAGATAAAGATAATTTAACAATCGTTGAGGTATATGTGGATGATATAATATTTGGTAGAAATGATGATCGACTAAGTAAGAACTTTTATACAAAGATGCAAAGTGAGTTTGAGATGTCTTTACTTGGTGAGCTGACATACTTCTTAAGGCTTCAAATATCTTAGCAAGAGAAAGGAATATTTATATGTCAAGCCAAGTACATCAAGGAAATTCTCAAGAAATTCAAAATGGAATATTGCAAACACGTCCTTACTCCGATGGTAACAGGTTGAAAATTGATCATATATGACTCATATAAGGATGTGGATCAGAAGTTGTATAGATATATGATTGGTAGTCTTCTATATGTAATAGCCTCCCGGCCAAATGTTATGCAAGCAATTGGACAAGTAGCAAGATTCCAAGCAGCACCAAAAAAATCGCATATTATTCTCATGAAAAGAATTCTTCAATATCTAAAGGGCACAGAAGAATATGGCTTGTGGTATCCCAAGGGTAACAATCTCATTATTCAAGCCTTTACATATGTAGATTGGGTAGGAAGCGTTAATGATCGTAAGAGTACTAGTGGAGCAACATTCTATCTAGGTAGTTGTCTCATATCATGGTTGAGAAAAAATCAAACCTCAATCTCATTATCTATAGAAGAATCATAATAAATTGCAGCGGCAGCATGTTGTACTCAAGTCCTTTGGATGAAACAAAATTTGCAAGATCTTCAAGTACAATTCAGTGAGCCTATTCCCATATTCTGTGACAACACCAGTACCATCAGCATCTCCAAGAATCCTGGCATGCAATTAAAAACAAAACACAATCCAATCAAATATAATTTTGTTATAGAAAAAGTCACTGAAAAGAATATCAAACTTGAATATGTTCGTACAAAAGAAAAAATAATTGATATCTTCACTAAACCTTTACCTCATGAATCATTTGAATATCTTCGCTAGAAGCTTGGGATTATCCCAAGTTTTCATTAGATTTTTCTTATTCATAATATAAAGGGGAGTGGAAGTGTGTATAGGTCCGCAGGATGGTTGTGTGTCAGGGGGAGTTACCCTTTTCCATTGATGTCAAAGGGGGAGAGAATGTTGTAGGAAGAGGTTTCATGATCGCAGGGGGAGTACTTATGTTGCCATAAATGCCAAAGGGGGAGATTGTTGATCAGTGGTTGTCATTGATGTCAACCAAGCAGCACCAAAGGCTACCCCGATATCGCATGGGAATTTTGACCTACCAAATTACTATATTATGGGTCAAGAATGTTTTTATGGTTTCTACTTGTCAATATGTTTCCATTGATATATGGCACGCCATGCAATTCTTCACGGTTTGAGAGATATTCATGTTTGAAGTTTGTAACCCCAGTAAGTGGGCTAAAACCCCATGGGGTTGTGTCATGGATCATTGAAAAGTAAATAATTAATAATTTGTAGGCTCCTAAAATCCCCCCCACATTCACTTGTTGAATACCCTCTCAACATAAGCATTTATATAAATTGTGATCCTTATATCCTCCTCGTGCAGGGATTTCGCTACCTCAAACATTTCATCATGTAATTTTCACTATAATTTTTTTTCTAAGAGGTTTCAGAAGCTAAAATTTTTATGAAGTGAAGATGAAATCCTGAGGAATCTCCTGTAAAAATTTTAGATGAAGTTGCACAATATTTATGGAGATATGATCTGTGGAAGTCAGTGTTTTTGTAGGCTTCTGAACCTCATCTCAAAGAAGTGACCTTGGGAAAATTGTCATAACTCTCTCTCTGAATATCGGATTGGAACTCTGCAAAAATTGGAAGATAGGACCCGGACTCTAGTTTTCTTTGTATCAATTTTAGAGTCGAATGAAGAAAAAGTGACATGTGGCATGTTGTACAAGTGCGCTCTACTAAACCAGTCCATAATTAGGTAATTGTGAGAGATTGGGCATAAGTTTGTCTTGAAGAATCCAAATTGGGTGAGACCTATGGCATTGGAAAGAAGACTCATAGGAATACTACATGACCAAAAATCACATATTGGAGATCTGAAATAACATAGATACACCAGATTCAATATCGAGCACCTAGAAGGCAAGAAAAAGCTAGATCATGTGTTGTCAAGGGCTGCAAAGGACCAGACTTTCTAGGGAAGCAAAGAAAAGAAAGGTGCAGCAGAGGTAAGCTCCATGTAAGTATATTCTGTATATGCATGTTCATATCTTAATTGAATTAGGTTCTTTGTATTCTAATTTCCTTTTTTTATTTAGCACTGACATATGCTCTGCAGGATAAGGTAAGCTTTGATATTATCATGTCATGGGTATTTCCTTGAAGAATTTTTCCAAGTATTATATATTCATCAAGATAAGAATCAATGCATGATCTAATGTTATGAAGAGCGAGAAAGGGTAGCATGCCAAGAGCAGAAATCTAGGTGCAGAATAGCAACAAGAATTTCACCACATGAAGTCTTCACAAGGGCATCACTGCATACAGTCATTGTAAAGGTATCATTGTACTAAGTCATTGTAAAAGCATCATTGTAAAAATTGTACAAGTTTCTATCTGCCAAGAGTTGCAGAGGCAGTGTCGGGAGGTCTAGGATCATCATTAGGTGGTAGTTTCATAGTTGGGGTTATGGTCTAGTATGTCTTCTTCTTCTACATCATTCTATATCATTGTAAAGTGGACCATTTTCCCTGGTATGGGAGTCCATTCTTCTTTTATTATTCTATAGGGTGGTAGGGTGGTGCTAGGCTGGCGCATGAAATCACCAACAAGTTCAAGCCTGTGAAATATTTAGGGTGGTAGGGTGGTGCTAGGGTGAGTTGTATCTCATTAGGTGTTGGGGAATTCGATTAGTTGACTACTGAAGAATCTCAGGCGTTGGAGCGTCCATCCAGTGCAAGCTAGAGAAGAATTATTTTCTAGATTCTAGGAATTTGGAGCTTTATTTTCCGTTGGAGTTGAATATTAAAGTATTATTAGAAAATCATTCAGGTGGTTTTTGTCCCGGAGAGGGTTTCCACCTTAAAAATTGTGTCTGAGGTGCATACAGCCAAGGTTTAATAAGAGCATAATATTGCTACATTACAAGCTAAGTTGTAGCCAAAGACTACCCAGAGGTGCACGTGCAACAGGTAGCCTTGGTGAAAGAAGCATCAGAAAGTATCGCTACCACTATTGACAAGGGCTCCATGCTGTTGGAAATGGAAATGGGATTGTGGACATTTTTGCAAATAGACCCACTATTCAATAAAAGTTCTCAAGAATTTCACGCTAAGGAGCATACATTCGATGACCTCAAGGAGGCCTTGCCCACTTTTGTCCCTGCTCAGCGCATGGCCTACTTGCAGACGAGTCAAATCTTGCGCGATGAAGTAGAGGAGATGCAGAGGAAGAAGCAGATTATGATAGAGCATATGAATCCATGGACATGCGAGGTGATGAAGTTGTCACAGGACCTGGGTGCATATGTTAAGAATCTGAATCAAACCTATCAAATTATCAATCTAGTCGCAAAAGGGCTAATGTTGGAGAAGCTGGTGGACACAGCGTAGAGTACAGCGGATCAAAGTGTGTGCATCCTAGCACCCTTTATTGTTTCCATTGAAGAATTGCAGACCAAAATGAAGAACCCAACACTGTTGTGACTCGGGATGAGTCACAAGATTGTGTTGGGGGCATGTTGGAGCGGAGTCCCTTAGGACCAAATTTTGGGGTAAAAATACAGTATTTTTTGTAAGTTTTTGTAAGTCAAGTCATGTGTGCTAAGTAAAGCACAGTTCAAGGGGCTTTGGGGTGGGTCAAAGCCCCTCATGAGTTGTAATGGGCTAAAGGGTAGAACTAGGTGACACAAACAATAGTTTTCAGACCTTATATGAGTTCAGGCTAAAGGTATAAATAGGAGTCTAGATCGAGTCGATAAGGGTATGAAGTAGTAATTCTGAACTATGTTTTGATGTTCTGAGCTAAGAAGCGAACTTGTCTAGGTTTATAAGGCTCTTGTTTGATGTGTGCACGGATACCTTAGTCCTGCTATGTGCGGACCCCGCTAGCTATGTGCGTGGGTAGAAGGAAAGTATTGTAAGAAGGATCTGAATTGTGACTGAATAAAGGAACGTTTTGGATGAAATATGAGCATCAAATTCATCTGTATTTTTCTTTATGATCTGTTTATGCATATTATTTCTGGTTATTGTGTTATATGTGTTTGGATCGGTTGCGCAACTATTTTTTTCCTTAAATAAATGATAAATGAATGGATATATTGTTATTTAACGTAAATGTTATGAATTAGAGACTATTGAAAATATTATGGGATCTATATATGTGCACGCGCAAGGTAACCTGTGTAAACTTACCTAAATCTGTCTGGATAGGATTTCTGGTTAGGGCTTCTGTTGCGAAGGTTAGATCATTGTTGTTTTAGATCTGAAGACACCCACATCATTTAATTATCTCTCAAGTTGTGGAAACTTGATTCCATCACCCCCCCATACTTCTTCAGATGAGACTTTGAGTTGCGCAAGTAGGTCACTGCCAAAAGGGCCAGTAGTAAGAGGGTTTTTTTGGTTAACCATAACTCCGAACCTGGGTCAGGACCTCTCAAGTCAACATCAAGCATTATTTTACATGTGAGAGTCGTTATGGTTTTGTTTTCTACTATCATTTTCAATTTCTCATGATATTTTTGGGTTAGAAGATGAATCTCCCTAATCAATTATTTAAAAGTCTTAAAAAATGTCAAATTTATACTAGAGTGGTTTCAAAAACCATGATATGAGTTTATTTCACTATGGATTGATTCGGATTTTGGTTGTTTTTCAATTGTCCCAAATGGGGGATTTTGGGAAGATTCTATTTATAGAAATAATTTTGTGAAACCTCTAAAAAATGGTGGAAAAAAAAAATCGTTGAAGGTTGAAGAAGTCAAGGAGGTTTTTCTTGAAAATTCTTCAGAAACCCTAGCTACCCTAGTTCGCCAAACTTAAATACCTGAAAACCCTAGTCAACCTTCACAATTGAGTATTCCAAATGGAAAATATGAAGAGCCTGGAGAATTGGTATTCACTTGAATTACCTGTAAATGGCCAAAAGGACTAAAATTGGTTTTTTTTAATAAAAACATGATCCCACTCTCTCACACAACTTTATTATGCACTTGGCCTGTGAGAATTACAGAATGTCAGAAATACGAAAAAATATTTCCAAAAACACTGAAATCTCACATGAATTGAGACAATATCCAAATATATTTATTATTCATAAGCATAATACAATGTTCACTTGCCTCTTCGAGGGGGAAACCTCCAACATAATAGAGCTCATTTATAATAAGACTCGGTGATTATTTCCTTTCTATCTAAGACTATTTATAGCTTTATGACATCTAAAACCCTAAATACTAGTGGTCCCTTGCATAATACGAGTTAATTACTTTCTTTATTAACTATGGCTCATTTATAACTAATTGTGGTCCCTTTTCTATAATTTGGGTCAACCACTTACAATTATTATTAATGTGGATAACCACTTACAGGATTTATTGACTCAACTAACTAACTATGACTCTAACTAGGCCCCTTGGGCTTATTACATAAATAAAGGGGTTAGGGTTGGACCCTCACATGCCCTCCCCCATCAAAAGCATCCTTGTCCTCAAGGCTGAAGCTATAGAAATTGTTGAATAATAGTTGTGTGTTCCCATGTTGCATCTTCTGGAGAGGTGTCTTTTCACTTGATGAGGACTTCCTTAATCATGCAGCCATGGATATGTCTTTCACGAGTATTGAGGACATGTTCAAGTCAGAGCTAATGTGAAACTTCCACATCTAACTCTGGAAGACTTGTTTGAACCCTACAATTTTTTCCCACAACTTTCTTAAGGCAGGATACATGGAAGACTGGGTGGGATTTTGAAGTAGTTATCAAGCACAGTTTGTAAGTGACTACTCCTATGCGTTGAAGCACCTGATAAGGCCCATAGAATTTTGGTGCTAGTTTATGGTAGCCCTTTTCTTTGAGATATTTTTCTTATAATATTAGATTCGCAAGAACACGTGATCACCTACTTGAAATGGTCACTTGGAATTATGTTGGTCGGCTTGTTGCTTCATTAAATTCTCAGCTTGATGTAGATTATCTTTGAGATGAGTGATGATGGTGGCACAGTTCTACATGATTTGATCAATTGTATGTACTTTGGAAGATCTAGGGATATAATAAGTTGGTGAAGGTAGGAGTTGGGCATACACACTAGTACATTTAGCGGAAATTCTGACACTTTGGTTCCGACACTTTTGACCAAATGTCAGAAATTTCCCCAAATTTTTTCAATTTTTCAAATCTTGCCCACAACTGTTGCTATACCGACGTTTGGAGACAAGTGTCGGTATTGCGACACTTAGAAGTTAGTGTCGGTCTTGCGATGTTTGTAGCAAAGCATCAGAATTGTGACAGTTTGGGAAAAAGCATCAGAATTACGACGGACTAGAGCTAAGTGTCATTATTGCGACGTTTGAGGAAAGCATCGCTATTGCGACAGTTTCGGCAAAAGCATCGCTATTGCGACAGTTTGGGCAACAGCGTCGCTATTGCGACAGTTTGGTCTAAGTGTCGCTCTTGCGATGTTTGTATGAAAGCGTCGCTATTGCAACAGTTTGGAAATTAATTTCTTTGGCCTCTCCTTTAATAAATAATAATCTAACTTGGGTCCCCTTTTTTAATGGTTGGAGCAACATAATAAGATATCTTTAGTTGACATATCACATTATGATGAAGATGGAAGGTGGTTATGATGGGACTTCTAAGGATTTTCATAAAATATTAAAGACGTGATGCGCTCACTCCTTGGTTCACTTTTAATGTGTGCCCCCAACCACGGTCTGGCATGCCGTGTCGCGCAGTGTGAGGTCACCCGACCGGGGGCATTCAGGTCGGGCCATTTCGTTCGAGGGCGCTCGTATCATTTTTCCTAAGTTGTGACCGCCCGGGTGTCTTGTGCACGTTCGGGTGGCCCGTTTTCCATGTTCTCCCCTGTGGCATCGTTCGTCCAGGCGCGCCGTGTCGTGCCGTGTGAGGTCGCCCGACCGGGCGCGTTTTGGTCGGGTCGTTTCGTTCGAGGGCACCCGTATCAGTTTTGCTAAGTTGTGACCGCCCGGGTCCCTTGTGCACGTTCGGGCAGCCCGTTTGTCATTTGCTCCCTTATGGCATCATTCGATTGGGCACGCCGTGTCGCGCCGTGTGAGGTCACCTGACTGGGCGCATTCGGGTCAGGTCAGGTCGTTTCGTTCGAGGGCGCCCGTATCAGTCTTTCTAAGTTGTGACCTCCCGGGTGCCTTGTGCACGTTCGGGCGGCACGTTTTCCATTTTCTCCCTTGTGGCATCATTCGGTCGGGCACATCGTGTCGTGATGTGTGAGGTCACCCGACCAGGCGAGTTCGGGTCAGGTCAGGCTGTTTCATGCGAGGGTGCCCATATCAGTTTCGCTAAGTTGTGACCGCCCGTGTGCCTTGTGCACGTTCAGGTCGGGTCGGGTCGTTTCGTTCGAGGGTGCCCGTA
This sequence comes from Pinus albicaulis, assembly GCA_034641835.2. Taxonomy (NCBI): domain Eukaryota; kingdom Viridiplantae; phylum Streptophyta; class Pinopsida; order Pinales; family Pinaceae; genus Pinus; species Pinus albicaulis. Next base: position 1,211,107,307 of record CM076579.1, read on the forward strand.
TCAGTTTTGCTAAGTTGTGACCGCCCGGGTGCCTTGTACATGTTCAGGTGTCCCGTTTGCCATTTGCTCCCTTGTGGCATCATTCGGTCGGGCGCGTTATGTCACGTCGTGTGAGGTCGCTTGACCAGGCGCGTTCAGTTCGGGTTGTTTCGTTCGAGGGTGCCCGTATCATTTTTGCTAAGTTGTGACCGCCCGGGTGCCTTGTCCACGTTTGGGTGGCCCATTTTTCGTTTTCTCCCTTGTGGCATCATTCGTTCGGGCGTGTCGTGTCGCGTCGTGTGAGGTCTCTCAACCGGGCGCACTCGAGTCGGGTTGGGTCGTTTCGTTCGACGGTGCCTGTATTAGTTTTGCTAAGTTGTGACCACCCGGGTGCCTTGTGCATGTTCGGGTGGCCCGTTTTTCGTTTGCTCCCTTGTGGCATTGTTCGTTCGGGTGTGCCGTATCGCGCCGTATGAGATCGCCCGACCGGGTGCGTTCGGGTCGAGTCGTTTCGTTCGAGGGCGCCCATATCAGTTTTGCTAATTTGTGACCACCTCGGTCCCTTATGCACGTTTGGGCAGCCTGTTTGTCATTTTCTCCCTTATGGCATCGTTTGGTCGGGCATGCCATGTCGCGCTGTGTGAGGTCGCCCGACCGAGCGCGTTCAAGTCGGGTCGGGCCGTTTTCTCCGAGGGCACCCATATAAGTTTTGCTAAGTTGTGACCACCCGGGTGGCTTGTGCACATTCGAGCAACCCGTTTTCCATTTTCTCCCTTGTGGCATCGTTCGGTCGGGCGCGTCATGTCGCGCCGTGTGAGGTCGCTCGATCCGGTGCATTCGGGTCAGGTCAGGCCATTTCGTTCGAGGGCGCCCGTATCAGTTTTTCTAAGTTGTGACTGCCCGAGTGCCTTGTGCGCGTTCAGGTGACCCATTTTTCATTTTCTCCCTTGTGGCATCATTCGGTCAGGCGCATCGTGCCGCGCCATGTGAGGTGGCCCGACTGGGCGCGTTCAAGTCGGGTCATTTCGTTCGAGGGCACCCGTATCAGTTTTGCTAAGTTTTGACTGCCCAGGTGCATTGTGCACGTTCGAGTGGCCCATTTGCTATTTTTTCCCTTGTGGTATCATTCGTTCGGGTGCGTCGTGTCGCGTCGCGTGAGGTCGCCCGACTGAGCGCGTTTAGGTCGGGTCGGGTCGTTTTGTTCGAGGGTGCCCGTATCAGTTTTGTTAAGTTGTGACCGCCTAGGTGCCTTGTGCACATTCGGGCGGCCTGTTTGCCATTTGCTCCCTTGTGGAATCGTTCGGTCAGGCGCATTGTGTCACGCCGTGTGAGGTCGCCCGACCAGGCGCGTTCAGGTCCGGTCATTTCATTCGAGGGTGCCCATATCAGTTTTTCTAAGTTGTGACCGCCCAAGTGCCTTGTGCACATTTGGGTGGCCCGTTTTCTGTTTGCTCCTTTTGGCATCATTCGTTCGGGCGCGTCGTGTAGTGCCATGTGAGGTCGCCCGACCGGGCGCGTTCGGGTCAGGTCGGTCGTTTCGTTCGAGGGTGCTCATATCAGTTTTGCTACGTTATGACTGCCTGGGTGCCTTATGCATGTTCAGGTGGCCCATTTACCATTTTCTCCCTTGTGGCATCGTTCGATCGGGCACGCCGTGTCGCACAGTGTGAGGTCACCTGACCGGGCGCGTTCAGGTCGAGTTGTTTCGTTCGAGGGCGCCCGTATTAGTTTTGCTAAGTTGTGACCGCCCAGGTGCCTTGGGCACATTTGATGGCTCGTTTTCCGTTTGCTCCCATGTGGCATCGTTTGGTCGGGCGGGCCGTGTCGCGTCATGTCGCAACATGTGAGGTCGCCCGACCAGGCGCGTTCGGGTCAGGTCGTTTTGTTCGAGGGTGCCCATATCATTTTTTCTAAGTTGTAACTGCCTAGGTGCCTTGTGCACGTTCTTGCGGCCTTTTTTTCGTTTTCTCCCTTATGGCATCGTTCAGTCGGGCGCGTCGTGTCGCGCCGTGTGAGGTCGCTCGACCGGACGCGTTCGGGTCTAGTCGAGCCATTTTGTTCCAGGGCACCCGTATCAATTTCGCTAAGTTGTGACCACCCGGGTGCCTTATGCACGTTTGGGCGGCCCGTTTTCCGTTTTCTCCCTTGTGGCATCGTTCGGTCGGGCGCATTGTGTCGCGTCGTGTGAAGTCACCCGACCAAGCACATTCAAGTCAGTTCGTTTCGTTCGAGGGTGCCCGTATCATTTTTTCTAATTTGTGACTGCACGGGTGCCTTATGCACATTCTGGCGGCCCGTTTGCTGCTTGCTCCCTTGTGGCAAAGTTCGGTCGGGCGCGTCATGTCGCACCGCATGAGGTCGCCCAATCGGGTGCGTTCAAGTCGAGTCGTTTCGTTCGAGGGCGCCTGTATCATTTTTGCTAAGTTGTGATTGTCCAGGTGCCTTGTGTATGTTCAGGTGATCCATTTTCCTTTTGCTCCCTTGTGGCATCATTCGTTCGGGCGCATCGTGTCGCGCCATGTGGGGTCACCTGATCGGGTGCTTTCGGGTCGGGTCGGGCCATTTCGTTCGAGGGCAGTCGTATCAGTTTTGCTAAGTTGTGACCGCCTAGGTGTCTTTTGCACATTCGGGTGGACTGTTTTCCATTTTCTCCCTTGTGGAAACGTTCGTTCGGGCGCACCGTGTCGCGCCGTGTGAGGTCACCCGACCGGGGGCATTCGGGTCGGGTCGTTTCATTCGAGGGCACCCGTATCAGTTTTGCTAAGTTGTGACCACGTGGGTCCCTTGTGCATGTTTGGGCGGCCCGTTCGCGGTTTTCTCCCTTATGGCATCGTTCGGTCGGGTGCGTCATGTCGCGCTGTGTGAGGTCGCCCGACCGGGCGCGTTCTGGTTGGGTCGGGTCATTTTGTTCGAGGGCACCCGTATCAGTATTTCTAAGTTGTGACCACCCAAGTACCTTGTGCACGTTCGGGTGGCCCATTTTCCGTTTTCTCCCTTGTGGCATCATTCGTTCGGGCACGTCGTGTTGCACCGTGTGAGGTTGCCCGACCGGGCGCGTTCAAGTCGGGTCGTTTCGTTCGAGGGCGCCCGTATCAGTTTTTCTAAGTTGTGACCACCCAGATGCCTTGTGCACATTTGGGTGGCCCATTTTTCGTTTTCTCCCTTGTGGCATCATTCATTCAGGCGCGTTGTGTCGCGCCGTGTAAGGTCGCCCAACCAAGCCCGTTCGGGTCGGGTCGGGTCATTTCGTTCGAGGGCGCCCGTATCAGTTTTGCTAAGTTGTGACCCCCCAGGTTCCTTATGCACGTTCAGGTGGCCCGTTTTCCATTTTCTCTCTTGTGGCATCGTTTGGTTGGGCGCGCCATGTGAGGTTGCCCGACCAGGCGCATTCAGGTCAGGCTATTTCGTTCAAGGGCACCCATATCAGTTTTGCTAAGTTGTGACTGCTCGGGTGCCTTGTGCACTTTCGGGTGGCCCGTTTGTCATTTTCTCCCTTGTGGCATCGTTCGGTCGGGCGCGCCGTGTCGTGCCGTGTGAGGTCGCCCGACCAAGCGCGTTCGGGTCGGGTCATTTCATTCGAGGATGCCCGTATCAGTTTTGCTAAGTTGTGACTACTCCGATGCCTTGTGCACGTTCGAGTAGCCTGTTTTCCATTTTCTCCCTTGTGGCATCATTCGGTCGGGCGCGCCATGTGAGGTTGCTTGACCGGGCACATTCGAGTTGGGTCGTTTCGTTCAAGGGCGCCCATATTAGTTTTGCTAATTTGTGACTGCTCGGTTGCCTTGTGCACCTTCAGGCAGCTTGTTTGCCATTTTCTCCCTTGTGGCATCGTTCAGTCGGGAACGCTGTGTTGCATCGTGTGAGGTCACCCGAATGGGCACGTTCGGGTCGGGTCATTTCGTTCGAGGGTGCCTGTATCAGTTTTGCTAAGTTGTGACCGCCCGTGTGCCTTTTGCACGTTTGGGTGGCCCTTTTTCCATTTTCTCCCTTGTGGCATCGTTCATTCGGGCGCGTCATGTCGCTCCGTGTGAGGTCGCCCGGCCGAGCGCATTTGGGTCGGGTTGTTTTGTTCGAGGGTGCCCGTATTAGTTTTGTTAAGTTGTGACCACCCGGGTGCCTTGTGCACATTCAGGTGGCCCGTTTGCCATTTTCTCCCTTGTGGCATCGTTCGGTCGGGCGCGTCATGTCGCACCATGTGAGGTCGCCCGACCGGGTGCGTTCAGGTCAGGTCAATCCATTTCGTTCAAGGGTGCCCGTATCAGTTTTGCTAAATTGTGACCGCCTGGGTGCCTTGTGCACATTTGGGCAGCCCGTTTACCATTTTCTCCCTTGTGGCATCATTCAGTCACGCGCGTCATGTCGTGCCGTGTGAGGTCGCCCAACGGAGCGCATTCGGGTCGGGTCGGGCCGTTTCATTTCAAGGTGCTCGTATCAGTTTTGCTAAGTTGTGACCGCCTGGGTGCCTTGTGCATGTTCGGGCGGCTAGTTTGTCGTTTTCTCCCTTGTGGCATTGTTTGGTCACATATTCTTTCTTCTATGATACTGGTTCCTCTCTCTTAAGTCTGATATCTTGTCCTTCTTCTCTCTCCCTTTCTCTCCTTATAACTCCCTCTCTCTTCCCCAATGTCCCTCTCCCTCAATCTCTCTCTCTCTCTCTCTACCCTCCAATCCTCTCACTATATCCCTCCCTCTATCCTTATTTCTACCCCCCTTCCTCTTCGCTTGGCCTCTTCTCATTTCTCATGATTGTGGGACACTCGAACTTAAGATTTTCTGGAATAATCATGAGGTGCAGTCTGGTTGTTAAGACTTCATCAGATGGCCATTCTCCAGACTTAAATTTTGTGACAACACTGTGGCTGAATTTGAAACTGGAGATTGAACATTCATTTGGTTTGATTGCAATAGAAATTTTCATTAATAAATGTAAATAAATGGCTAAAAAATACTATAAATTAATAAATAAAGAATACATGGCAACAAGCAACAATACTTACAAAATTGTTACATTGAGACGCAAAGAATAAGCAACTAATGTGCGAAAACACAGACCAATGAAACTATCATCTTAACCCCTAACCCCTTAAACGATAATTCCCAACCCCTAACCCATTTAACCCCCTAAACCTCTAAACCCCTAACCTATTTAACCCCTAAACCATAAACCTCTAAACCCTTAAACCCTTAACCCTAACCCCATAAACCCTAATTCCGGAGCCCTAACCCATAACCCCCAAACCTAACCCCATTAGCCCCTAACTTCTAACCCCTAAAATCCTTAACTGCTAAATCCCCTAAACCCCTAACCCATTTAACCCCCTAAACCCTAAACCTATAACCCCTTAACCCCTAACCCATTTAACCCCCTAAACCATAAACCTCTAAACCCCTAACCTCTTTAAGAGCCCGCTTTGTAGCCTCCACAGTCTCGAAAGTCACAAATGCAAATCCCCTAGAGTTGTTGGTATTCTTATCATATGCAACCAAACCTTCTTCTATCTCTCCATGTTTGGAAAAAACTTCTAAAATCTTATCATTGACCGTGTCATATGAAAGAACACCAATGTAAAGTTTCCTTTGAGCCTGATCTGTACTTTGACCAGGACTTGTGCTTGCCACTTCCAGATTTCTTTCAGTAATCCTCCCATCAATAGTCTTGCTAGGCTCTTTCAATGCCCTTTGAGCAGAATCCATATGCTTAAATGTGAAAAAGCCAAATCCTCGTGAATTTCCTAATGTATTATCCATAATAACAGCACCTTCTTCAATATCCCCATACTATTCAAATGCATCACATAGGGTCTGTGAAGAATTCTCCCAAGCCAATCCACGCACAAACAGCTTCCGACGAGCAGGGTCCTTGCTTGCAATATCTTTAATTTCTTCTGCAATTGCAGGGTATGAAGAACCTACATTGACCATCAAAGAGATTAACTTCTCTTTGCTCAGTGGCTCCAACAGCGAGTGAAAATTGTCCTTCGAGAGTTGCAGAGTGGCACCATTGGTTTCCTCGTCCAACTTTCTCTTCTTACCATCGCCCTTGACCTCCAAGATTTTTTCTCCGGTTTGAGAAGAGGGGCGTTCATACTAGCTTCAATTCCCCAAATTGACTCATGCCAAGTATTTTAAAGATTGAATGATTACAAAAGCTTCCCTATTAGACATGTAGTTTGGTTAGTCACCTATAGGAGGATAATTTAAATTTTAAACCACATTTTGATATCTAGATTACAAAGCTCAGGTATAAGCCTGAAATGTAGCAAGGCTTAATGCCATTGTTCATGGGGTACATAGCTTGTGACATACAAGCTACCATAATTTCCATTCTGTGAACTATAAAATGAGCCAATTTTGGAATCATATCAGTCTTTAAATCCCAAGAATTTTAGTGTAACTACCAAACAAGCTTGTAGCTCTGTTACCAATAGGGATGCCCCTCTTTTGCAGTGTATGGAGCAGAATATGATACCTGAGGATATCATTCATACCATAACATTACTACTTCCCTTTTAACCACATAAAACTTATCTTTAAGTTACCATAATTCATCTTTAATATCACATAATTAGATTAAAAAATCAACCAAAATCCTTAGTTTATGAAATAAAAATTCAACAATTTTATATAATTAATAATTTAAATAAATGTCTTAGATTTAATCTCATTAATAATTATTTATAATCAACAATACCACTTATTTACCCAAACCATTTTAAATTATTTAATTTATTAAGTTTTAATTTCTAAAGAGATTTTTAAGGTGTTTAATTCATTTATGTATTCAAAAATTGATTATAAATAATAAGAAATCACAATCTTGATATTGTCAGGTTTTAATCAAAAAAAACATTTCATCTATTAATTAGACTACACTATTATTTATTATAGAAAATGTATCTAATTTGATTGAATGAATACATAGATTACTATCATTAAAGAAAAAAAATGTAAATTTCACTTTTAAAGTAATTCTTAAAAATAAGGAAAAAATAATACATAAAGTATAAAGAAAAAATATATAATTTAAACAATCAAAATAAACAAACATTTAATTATTTAGAAATTATTTTAATTATTTAAAAATTATTATAATTATTAAAAAATATATATTTTTAAATTAATTTTAGTGGCCTTAAAAAAACACACGTGTTTCATTTCAAAATGTCAAAAATTTTCAAATATCAAAAGTTTTAATTTCCCTCGTTCATTTCCCTCTGATTGCATGGTTTATCTAGGGAAGGAGGGAGGATGCGGCCATACTGTCGCCGGTTTTGAGGAAGGATGCAGCCATACTATTGCAGGTTTGGAGGAAGGATGCGGGAGATTTGTGCCCCGAGCCTTTCTCATGGATCTGGAGCCTGGCACCATGGACAATATGAGGATATCTACATTTCTCTCAACTCCACAACTCCAAAAAAAGGTACTCTTGTTCTTCAATACAACAAGAATTTTGGTTGGCATTTTAGCTTCTTTTTCAGGATCTTGTCTCATGGGTCTGCTTGTAATTTGTTCTATTGAGACTGCAACCCATTACCAACCCGATCTGATGAAAAAAAAGCACAGTAGCCTCTGTGGGAGCTTATAAGCCTGATCCAGGTGTCTTTTCCTTGGATTTGCCTCTCCAGGGAAACAATACCCAACTGTGATCTCGATCCAGTTTCCTAGATAGTGTATTTTATATCTTAGGTGTGAACAGAACCAAGGCATGCCTTTGGATCATGATATGGTGTAGTACTATGCATATCTCGACCCTGCAACAAAATGATATTCCCTTGTCCTCTGATAGCTCCATCTAGTTGCATGAGGTAAGATCGAGTCTTTAGATTCAGAGCTTATGGCCTCTGCACCATCAGATTACCAGGGTGGGGAGAGAGAGAGAAACTACTCATACTTGGTAGACCATACAAGATTTATTGAGACCTGGCTCCACTAGGTCGATCGCCTGCTTTTTCCTGTCTATCTCAGTGACTGGAGCTGCTAAGTTCTATGCGGACTTTACAGCCTTGGACATAGATGATAGTAGATACCAGATTCGTGAAACTAGACCCCCAATCTTGGAGGAGTCCTCCGAAGAAAAAAATCGAGGGAAACGTTGCAAGACCTTGAATTATTCCAGTAATGAACTATCACCGGGGTCTTTAAAAATGCCAGAGAAATGTGTTATAGTGGCATTCCCAAGGTCCTACTGAGAACAAATATGGTTTCCATTCTAGTCCTGTAGATCTCAAATGGCATTTTATTTCTCCTGTGAGAATCAAACTTGTGAAAAAAATGTGCCTTCTTTTGCAAGATACAAAGATCCCTTTTTAAGGGAATTTGAAAAAACTAAGGAAAAGTAAGCAGATTGACATGAGAATAGATTCCTTAATTTCCTCCAGTTCCTGTTTTTTATCATGAAGGAAACATCCAGCCTGGCACTTAACATGAACTTTTATGTTTGACATCAAATGTTGCTAGCGGGCCATAGCAGAAGGGAGGGATTTATATGACAACCATGCCAAACATCTCTAACCAGAGCAATAAAAGTCTCTCCGACTTCAAATTTTAGGATATCTTGAATGAACTACCTCTGAGTCCTTCCCAGGATCCCCCATCCTGGCTATCTCAGTCCTGGACAGTCCCCATATGACACTATTAGGCATTGCATTGGTAACTTCACAGTGATGATGCAAATGCAGATGTTTATGTTCTCTTGTATTCTATATCTATACCTAATGCTAAATGGCATATCTCTCTTTTTGAGGGTTCATCCTCTGGGCTATTTTCACTTGTATCTATTATTTATCTCATAATTTTCAGTAATAGCTTTGGCACTCGCACCTTTGTATGTAATGCGCTGAACTTTACTAATCCCGACCCCCTAAGAAACCAAAAGAATTCCATTCATTGCACATATCACACATGTTCATATGTTTACTCTTATCACGATTGATCAATAAGGCCATCTTGGACAACCCGGAAAACAAAGTAATACTTTGGCCATAATTTCTCAAGGAGATGTAAGAGCAGATGGTTAAAACTAAGCAAAATTTGAAAGCAACAGAAGATAGGAAAAAGAGTTATGCAAATAAGAGCTGGATAGATAGAAAATTTAAAGTGAGAGAGCATTTATTTTTGAAAGTGAAACTTAGTAAAAGCTCATTGAAGCTGGGAAGTTGTACCAAGTTTGCAGCTAGATTTTTTTGTCCATTTGAAAGATTGGATGGGATAGGACCAATTGCATATATGCTTTCATTGCGTGCGTCAATAAATGTGCCTAATGTGTTTCATGTGTCTTTTCCAAAAAATCTTGCACGATCCTAACCATGTCATTGGTTGGAATTTGATTTAGGTGAAGCCAAAAGGAGACTTCCAGGTATAGCCAGTGCATACACTATATAGGAAGGACATGGTGCTCTAGTATAAAGCCATAAGGCAGGTAAAGATCTATTGGACATGCTAGAGACCTGAAGAAGCAACATGGGAGATGGAAGATGCATTGTGGGAGGCATACCCATTGTTAGTTTTGAATTTTTGATGAAAATTATATATGTATGTACAGCTTGATTGTGATGTGCATTGAGGACAATGCCAAAATAAGGGGGAAGGGAACATAATACACAAGTTTTGATCTTTGGATTAATAAGGTATGTTTGTACTTGATGAAAGGCTGGAAATCTTTGCAATGTAATAGCTTGAATATCAATAATAAAAATACATCACTGGCAGCAGATGGACAATGACAGAGTCATAAAGGGACTATGATTCCACAAGAGAGGGAGGGATAAATGATGCAGCGGTATTCATTTTTCTTTAGAGTTCGATAGCACTTGTACTAGAATTGGTAAAAAGGTTATCAGACACACATCCACCCTATCAGAAACTTGAGGAACTATCCACTTTGAAGGAAACATAACACAGTCCTTTATTGCTCTGTTTTCAGACTTGAACTAGGCCTTTGATTGCATCTCTTAAGTGTTATGCAGTGACCAGTCATGATAGAGGATGCAGGAGTAGTATTTTTTCTTTAGATTTTGATAGCACTTATACTAGAATTGGAAAAAAATTTATCAGATACACTCATCCACCCTATCACAAACTTAAGGAGCCATACACTTTGAAGAAAACATAAGACATTCCTTTACTGCTCTGTTTTCACTGTTCATACTTGAACTAGGCCTTTGATTGCAGTTCTTAGGAGTTATGCAGTCATGAAAGAGGATGCAACAGTTTAGGCATCTTTAATAACCTCAAATGCACTCAATCCCTCTATCACAATCTCATGAAATATTCTAGTTGAAGAAAATACAACCACAATAAATACCCTTTTTAAGGGATGGTTACAGGTTGCACAGTCTTGGTTTTGTACTCTGTATAGGTCACTACTATCAAATCTTGGAGACGAAAATCACGCACACTCACCCTCCAATTCTAAGAAAAGTGTATTGCTTAAATATGACAAGCCATGTGTGAAACCTATATTTTTCTTTAAATAGTTTACTACACTTAAGATCATAAAATAACATATTACATGAGTTTCAGAGTGCTTCACACCTCGAAAATAGTTGTAAAAGATTCCTCAAATTGTCCTCTGTCTAATCCAAGCAGCCAACAGCTCCAAATGATCCTCTGTCATATGAGACAGAACTCTGCATGATTTTAACTCTTGATGTAAAATATAGCGCTCGAAAAATAGTCTTTCTGCAAGGGTTTACATGTTTTTTGGATGAGAACAAAGAGTACTTGATCAAACTAATCATACGCAATAACGACCAGGTACCACAAGTTTTGGAACAAGTATAAGCTGATGTATAAAACTCTTCAAATCCTCAAACACTTCAACTTGTATTCATTCCTTCACCGAACACATATAGACCTGAAAACATTAATATCACTCTACTTCTCTCTCACACAGTACAGGCTCATAGTATTGGCCCCTCATTCACTGTTTACACTAGATTTTGTAGGCTTAAATTACACCATGAAGAGGTGATTCAATCTTTCTTCTGATATTCCAATATTAGGAAGTCAATATCAATTCCTAAACTAACTCTTAACAACTCTAAATATATTCTCATCATACTAAAACAAGTAGATCCTTGTCTTTGACTCATAATGAGAGGTGGAGGATGTTACAAAAGGCTTAGAAAATCCATCCACACATGTGAAAACCAAAAAAATTACTCCTATCTAACAATAAACATGAAAAACTTATACAAAAAGTGATGCATCTGCATCAGACTATCAGGGAACAAAAATACTTCATGGGTTGTTATCCATGAGTTCTTCAATGTTGCTACCATGCTTGGATATATCTAAAATCTTTTCATGTATGTAGCATCTTCAAGTGGATTTTCTTTCCATTTGATCAAGTATTGAAAATATTCCTTGCCCCTAGTCTTCTTCACTATCTTCTTGTCCAAGATTGATTCAAATCCCTTTAATCGTGCTTTAAGCAGTTGTAATTACCATTTTATAGTCTGATCAACATCAGGTTCAGGTAGATTTGTTGAGTTTTATCCTTGTTTGAAAGGATACAAGTCTAAAATTTGAAATATAGGAGAGATTCCAACATCGCTTGGAAGCTCTATCTCATGGACATTTGAAGAAAATTTCCTCAAGACTTTACAAGGCCCAATTTTCTTCTATTTTTGTTTGTAATAGTCCCTTTTGGGAAACCTTTCCTTCAGCAAATGTGCAAACACCAAGTCTTCAACCTCACAAATGACCTCTTTCTTCTTTACATCTGCTCTTTTTGTGTACTTGCTTGTATTAACTTCAAGTTTTTGTTTGACTTTCTCATGCATCTCTTGCATGGCTGTTGCAAACTCTTCTCCATCAACACTCCTCATCTCTTGCTTACCCAACTGTCTCAGCTCATAAACACCCCTTAGATGGATTCCATACAAAATATAAAATGGGCTAAGATCTATGCTTCCGTTTGGTCAATCTTTGTAGGAAAACTCTGTTTGATAAAGTACTTGATCCTATTGTTTGGGATGTTCACTCACTAGACTTCTTAGGTTTTTATTGAGGCTTTTATTGACCACCTTAGTTTGTCCATATAAATTGCAATTGAGATTTGTTCCCAACTTTGAATCGCATGGTCTTCCTAGGAGTGTTAAGGATTTTTTTGTGTTAGCATGCTCTTTAAGTGAGAAATTTCCATCCTTATTGATATAAACCTTCTTTACCTATACTTACACATGCAATAAACACTTCAAATAAAACATTTCTTCATCACTCTCTTTACGCCATTCCTTTTCATTGCTACATTATTTTGTGTTCTCACAATCTCTATTATTATAATGGAATTCAAGATGCCCATTCTTAACCTTTTCTTGGCTTTCCACTTACTCCTTCCTCTTCATCTTTTCTTGATTCCAAGATACTATTTTTTTTCTTCAAGCATCTTGTCTCTAACAACACGCTCAAGCAACTTCCTTTTCCCTTGCTTTGTCTTATAGTTCCTGGATCCTTCTTGAAGCTTATCAATGAGTCTTTTACCCTTTTCTTGACCTACAGCTTCTGAAAATTCAAAAAAAAATTTGGAATTCGGCTCCATGTCCCCTGTTTTGGCCTTCATTTCTTTGACATACTTGTATATTATTGTTCTTAAGTAGGTTTTTTGTCCACATTGATGTTTTCTTGTATGTTTATTTTCCAAGTATGTTATACACCTTTTCATATCAAACTTTTCATTCATTTTCTTTATCTCGTCTTCATATTGAAACCTGAGATCATTATTACAAATCAGAGATGCTTCTTCAATTGCTCTCTGTACATGCATCCATAGTTCATAAAAGACTTGTACTAGGCTGGATCTCTATACATTTGACATTGCCATAACAGAATTTTGACATTGAGGAATATTAAGACCCCTCCACTTTCAAGTTTCACTATGCCTCTTTTCATGAATTTGTAAGACCCACAAATGCAACTTCTTTTACCAACTTAAAAAATTGTCAAGTACCTTGAACAAACATTGTTTTAAGAGTCTTTCCCCCTCATAGGCTATTAGTTTCTCATTGAGATTGAATAATAAAATGTATGATAAACATCTCATACCTTCAAGATGATTACTTAAATGCTTGTAGATTCCTCTTCAAGATTGTGATCATGGAACGATGATAAACTAAACTTTGCTCCTTGGCCATCATTGCTTTAGCTTTGTTGTCATACTTTATGAGATATTGAAAGTCTCATTACTTTATTTTCCTTCTAGTTTGAACTGAGATGACATCCTTCATACTCTCATCTAGTACTTAATATGGTATTCTTGATCTTCAAGCTCCATACCTGCATAGTCCAGACTCCATCCTAGAACTCCATTTGCTTTTTCCAAGTTTTCTTCATACTTGGGTCAATGTTCTTCTCCCTAATGGTTTTTCAAAGGTCCTTCAAGCTGATACATAGGTTTTAGATGGATCACCATACCTCCATATTTTTCAAAACTAGTTATATGCTGCCCTAATAATGAAATGTTCACCTTTTCTTTGTCTTTCTCTCTAATATTCCTTCCCGGTATAGCTTGTAACCTGTTCATGGTCTCTTATTTTGTTAGCCACCTGATTTTTCATTGAGTGGACTCTTCACCATATCCATTAATGCTCCATATTGGTCCTCCATCATTCTTTTTCTTTCTTAATTCCTTGTAGAAGATTGATTTCTTGAATCATCCTGGCTACAATCTTTATGAATATCACACCTTTGCCTGGAATAAATGACTTTCTCTTGAATCTCTGTTGTTTCAAGATCCACAACCCTATTTATTTGAGATGCTACCATGAAAAAGGTACTTCATTTGAAATTTCTTTTCTTTCAACTCGTAGATTGTTTTGGACCTCTATAGGACCTTATATGAGATTTCATTTTTTATTGCCATCTATTCCATCTAGTGAAATCTTGGAGCTTTCCTTCGGTTGGTCCTCTACCCTGTTTATTTGAGGTCCATGAATTTTTTTTTGCATTGCATTTGTTTTCAAGAGACAAAATTTTGTATTTCTCCTTTATGATAGCTTCTTGTACTCGTTCATCTTCATATTCTTCAAGTCCTGCAAATAAACACTCATATGAATAGTTAGACTGAAAAAATTGACGCTCATTTGTTGTTGTTGATGCCTCTAGGATTTACATCTCTCCTCTATGCTGGATTGAACTTCTTATGTTTTCCATGAGACTCTTATCTTGTCTCTCATCCACCTCTTCTTCATCAAACATTGGTCCTCTCTCAAGTTCACAGATAAATATTGCTTGCTCTGCCCCTAAGGACTGATTTTCATACATTTTTCTTCCTTCAACTCATTTTTTTCTCCATGCCCCTAACTCAGGCAAAGAGCTTGATGGAAAACTCTAATTTCAGTGAACTTCAGTATTATATTGCTCTCGATTCGCCTTACAAAAATGTTGATTCCAAATTCAAAGTTGAAGGCCAGGATTTTCGTTCTAATGTTTTGGTTGTAGAACGAGAAATGACGGAATGGAAGGATGCTAGCAGCTACAGCCTGAGTAAGAATTCCCATGTCTGGTGTATGGTTTTGAATAATCAATGGAACTTACTGGTGATACAATCAATCCCCACTACACAATCTCTGGTCAACATTTCAAATGGCAAGATTGTTGACGTGCATGTTAGCAATTCATTACCTGTGAATCCAAATATTCTTGAAGGAATTGATGACCTTATTCAACTTAGTTATCTAAATGAACCTTCATTTCTTCATAACATTCAGAAAATATTTGCGTTGTCGTGGGTATATTTGATTTTTTTTTTAATAATTTTAGCAAAGCATCGGAAGACCACTGTTATGTAATCCTAGAATTGTCTCTGAGTAGTTTCCTGCCAGAAATATCCATATTAGCATCATCAATGGAAGACATGATAATTGCAACTCAGCTCTCAGCATTCCTAGCATTTCACACCATATCCAGGAAAATAGATCCTGATGATGACTACCTTATGTCTTCAGAAAACAGGTCTTAGATACCTCGGTAGGCCAAACATTCAGAAAATATTTGCGTTGTCGAGGGTATATTTGATTTTTTTTTAAATATTTTTAACAAAGCGTCAAAATACCGACACTTTAGACGTCGGAATACCGACACTTTCACCATCGGAAGAGCAACGTCCTATAATTTTTGGAAGAAATTGGCGTCGGAAGAGTGATAGATATTTTTTTAAAATATTTTTACTTTTTCGTCGGAACTGCGACGTTTCAAAGCATCGGTATTACGACACTTCTGCAAAGCATCGGTATTGCAATACTTCTGAAAAGCATCGGTATTGCGACACTTCAGCAAAGCGTCGGTATTGCAACACTTCAGCAATGCGTCAGTATTGCGACACTTCTGCAATGTGTCGGTATTGGGACACTTCCCAAGCGTCGGTATTACGACACTTTGTAAGCATCAATATTGCGACACTTTTCAAAACTTCGGAAAAAGTGTCGCTCTTCCGACGCGTTATTTAAGTGTCGGAATTGTGACGTAATGGCTAACCACGTTTTGTCCGGCCTCAGACTGTCGCTCTTGCGACGACTATGTGTCAGAATAGTGACGAAGTGGCCGTCGGAAATTGGGCCAAATTTACTAGTGACACTGCCTCATTTGGTGTCATTAGGGTGGCTTCATGATAGTTATTATTATACCACCATTCAACTAAAGGAAGACACTATACCCATTGATGTTTCTTGTCTAAAGTGAAACACCGCAGATAGGTATCCAAAAATTTGTTGACTGCCTTTGTTTTACCATCAGTTTGGGGATGATAAGTTGTACTCAGTCATAATTGTTTGCCCTGTACCTGGAAAATTTTCTGCCAAAATTTGTTAGTAAAAGTGGGGTCTTGATCAAACACAATGGAAGTTAGCATGCCATGAAATTTTAATATTTGGTCCATGAAAACTTGAGCCACCAATGTTGGTGTAAATGGGTGTAGTAGAGCGCAAAAATGAGCATATTTAGAAAGTCTTTTAACAACCACCGTGATGAATGATTTGTTTCCTAAATTTGGGAGACTTGTAATGAAATCCATTGAAACATATGTCTAGAAGAAAGCAATGAGTGGAAAGGGTTTTAAGGTTCCTAGTAGTTTATCATTTCCCCTTTGTTGTGTTGGCATACATTTAATTCAGCTACAAAAGTAAGAATTCCATTCTTCATGTCAGCCCAAAAGAAAGAGCGGCATGCTCATGCATAATTCTTATGAAAGCATAAATTTCCTTCAACCTGAGAGGAGTGCAGTTCTTCCAAGGTGCAAGTTTTGAGGGCGGAGGTTGGGGATAGCACAACCTAATCCTTATAGCTAAGAACCTCATCCTTCCAAGAGTATTCCTCTGAGGAATTATGATTTTCTCTTAATATATTAATGATTTGGGATAGAGAGTGGTGGGAGAACCATTCATGATGATATTATTCAATCCAATCTAGTATGAGTAGAGAGAGGGATAAAAGGGTACCCTCATCCTCAAATTGGCGTCATAAGGCATCGCCCACTACATTTTCATGCCCCTTCTTGTAAATTATATCATAATCATATCCCAACATTTTTGTGAGCCATTTATTTTTTTTTTGCAACGATATATGTTGCTCGAGAAAATATTTTAGGATATAATGGTCAGTGTGGATTTGGAAATGACGCCCCAATAAGTATGGTCACCAAGTGTCTATTGCATGTAATATGGTCATCATTTCTTTCTTATATGTAGATTGACCCAAATTCCTTCCACTGAGTTTTTGACTCATGAAATCCAATGATCTACCTTCTTGCATTAATATTGCGCCAATGCATGTACCTGAAGCATCATATTCAATCACAAAAGTTTTTGTAAAGTCCGGTAGAGCCAATACTAGAGTGGAGCACATGGCATGTTTAAGAGTCAAAAATTCATGTTGAGCTACGTCAGTCCGAAGAAATGTTTCTTTTCTTGAGAATATTAGTAAGGTTTTAGGGTCCTATAATAATAGGGATCATAATTTTGAATTGACTATGTTAAGTCTTGTAATATTTTACATACCTTTTCTTTCTGCAAATGTTTTCCATATTAAAAAATGAAAAGAGGGTATGTCCTAAAAGAATAATCAAAGGACCAAAAGAAATACAGATCAAAAAAGGATATAAAATTGTGTGCAAATTGTCCAAAATGCCACAATTCATGATGATCATACAGTCTAATATTGATCATTCATGCCTTTAAATTTCATTTTATGATAGTTAGTGAATAAATATCTTACCAAACCATTTAATCTTGGCAAATCAGTAGTTAGGTAGAGAATAAAATGAGCTCAAAGTTTTAATCTAAGCCATTTGAGGATATAAGGTTAGAAATAAGTTAGTTTTCTTATCAAAAGAAATTAAAGGGTCAGCAAGCTCAAATGCACCCAATAAAGGAAATAAAAAATGTTAGTATAAATAAAGGGTAGGTAGGATACTTTCAAAAGTTATGGAAAGCATCATTTGGTTTATCTCTTATTACTAATGGTTTTCTAACATTTCCCCTTATCCTAAAAACCCTTTTACCCCTTTGAAAACCATTTCCCCTTGCTAAATCCCTTTTTCCTCTCTTGGAAACCATTTCCCCTTATCCAAACCATTTTCCCCTCCTAAAAACTCCTTTTCCCTTTGAAAACCCCTTCCCCTTTACTAACTCTGCCTTTTCATAAAACAAAGAAAACCACTTTTACATAGTTTAAAGAGCCAAATATATTATCGGGTCCCACTTTCATTTTTACTTAACCCCCCCCCAATTGATATATTTCATTACCCCATTTTTCACTTAAACCCTCTGCCTAACTAATTTCCCTACCCCACCTCTTGGAAAACCTGCAACACGTGTCAACCGTCTGATCGCCGCAGATCATATCCAACGACTCCTGAACCCTTTCGTACTCCTCGTTGTTCGAAGTTTAAAACAAAGGGGGGGGTGCGAAATGGGTGGTTTCACTCCCCCGCACCCCTGCCACGTGGCACCATCACGTTTTATCACACCTCCCTAGTCCCAAACCACCAAACCACCTTGCGACGTGCGATAAACCACCCGTGCCGTGAAATAAACCACTTGAATTTTAAAAAATAATAAAAAATGGAACCCCAGCACCATGCGATAAACCCCAGAATTCAAAAATAATAAAACCTTGCCCTAACCATTATTCATTATCTCTTTTGAATTGCGAAAAGACAAAAAAGACATTTGCCGACCAAGATTGAACCCTATTGCCGGTTGGACCTTTCTACAACCAAATTCACTATATTACAGGTAATTCTGAATACCCAACGCCATTAAATAAACTTGTTAATTCAATAATTAAACAAATAAATGGCTTCAAAAAGAGTCCAGACTGTAAACCCTTTTCAACCACCACTGTTAGATGTCAACCACACTCCTTTGGCCGATAAAGACTTCAACATTAATGAAACTGTGACTGATAGCAACCTTTTGGAACTCCATTGCTGGAGTCATGATAAATTTTTTGATCAGGCATATGATATTCATCTGTGGGATTCTAACCTACGCAAGTACACATTTCCACAAACCTATTAGTTCCATGAACTCATCAGACTGTGCCAAATAAGTTATTTTCCAAGTGAAAGAGCTATAGTTACTCCAAACCAAGAAATCATATTTACAATCATTGCTCAATCCATCAATCAAATGCTACAGATTCAACCACAACCTAATGGAGTATCTTTCTCCATTGAAACCCTTACT
The DNA here is from genome assembly GCA_034641835.2 of Pinus albicaulis. Lineage (NCBI taxonomy): Eukaryota > Viridiplantae > Streptophyta > Pinopsida > Pinales > Pinaceae > Pinus > Pinus albicaulis. The sequence goes on from CM076579.1 coordinate 1,211,125,972, forward strand.
GAGCTTTACTTAAAGCTGGACTCCCCTAAAAGGCTCCAAATCTTTCAGACTTTCCTCCCTCCATCAATAGAAACTCCTAAAAACAATACTCCATACTCAGCTACCATGTTTTCAGAAAGAACCAAACAAATTATTACCATGTTTTCTTGTATTTTGGGATATTTCACTAATAAGCATGTATACGAATATATTCTTGGTTTCCTATCCATATTTTGCCTCGGTCAGCCTCCAGCTACAACTTTCAATTTTTCCCAATACTTGGGAGATGCTATAAATGATCATCTGATCAAACTGCCAGAAGAAGAAGTATTCAAATACTCCTCAGTATTGTTTCATTTGTTCCTATATTTTCAATCAAAAAAATTTGCAGTTAACCTACAAAAACTGGACATAAATGGTAATCCTCAGTCTATTGTCTTTTGGAGATTCTTGATCAGAAAGAATTCTACTAAGTTAAATTTCAAAGACTTCATTGATCCTTTTGTATATCCAATAGTTAATATGCTTAATAGTAGCATTCAATCTAGAATTAGTGAAAAAATCAAAAAGGTTATACAGTTATCAGATCAGAGTAAAACATGAGACTGGTATCTATACCAGAATCATACAAAAATTAGAGTGTATGGAAGCTAATTAGTTCCATACAAGCTTCCCAAATACCTCCCAATGAGGATATTTTCTTTAGAATACATCAGAAAAATCTTGAATTCTGATGAGATCAATTTCCTTTCAGCTAAAAAGAAGACCCAATTCAAGATTAAAAACCAACTAGGGCCTTTATAGGAATGTTGGACATGAAGAAGAAAGATGCTTACAAGAGTTCAAATTCAGTAGCAGCTTCAAATGGTCTTATGAACCCTTGGATTTCATAAGTAAATTAAGAGTTAAGTTCAAATTGACCCCTTTTATTCATGAATCAAAGCTTGAAATTGAAAAGTATTCCAACCAGTCAGAGTGGTTAGAAAATACTTTACAAGAGGTGGAGAAGCAGCTTGATACTAGTTCCATCCTGATTACTCTAGCCCCACGGGACAAAAATTCAAAAAGGGCTAGAGAATAAGGCTCTTATTCTGCATAAACTACTTCTGATACTAAATTCAATCTTATATACAAAAAGAAAACAAAGCTAAATCCAGTAATAGAGCAAAAAGAGACAGTTGAAACCATTGAAACAGATATTGTTGTCAGAGATGATGCACCTCCAACACTTTCAAAAGAAACACATATGACATCAACTTCCAATTCACAAATCATTCAAAAGAAGAATAGTGCAGAGGTTTCGTCATCTAGCAAACCAGTTGAGAAAGAAAAATATATCATGGAGAAATAAAAAGAGATTAAAATAAAAAATGAATCATTAAAGGTTGTAACATATGCATAGTATTGGAAGCAAACTCCTAGTGATCATAATAGATTTCTTTCATATTTTGACCTCAAGACAAGGAAGATGAAAATGACATTTCTACAGCCATAAGTGTAGGCCCCAAAAACATCAAAATATTATAAAAAGACAGCATTTGAAGTCCTTCCCAAAGATGTGCATCCAGTTGATCAGATTGAGTTTCACAAACAGGCAGGAGAAATGATCTATTCCACCATGACACACAAAGCTTTAAGTGTTCAGAAGTTACATAATTCTCTAGAAAATATAAAGACACATTTGAAGCTAGAGAAAGCTTCATCACAAGAAAAGGATAACAGGATAAAGTCACTTGAATATTTGGTAATGGAAGTTGGTTATAATCCAAAAGATATCAAAGCAGCAGAAGAACTAATAAATAAGAAGAATGCAGACATAGTTGCACTAAATAAATAGCTAAAGTTACCAACTACAGAGCATCCACAAACCAAAGAGGTTTTGTAAATTGATAATAAAAAAGATGAAATGATGAATCTCATCATTCAATTCATAGCTCAACTGAAAGAAATGGAAACAGAAATGGACAAGCTTGTGCAGGAAAATCAAGACAGCATGGAAGAAATTCACTTTACTATTATTCCTATAGCATCTACAACAGCACCTGTGGCTACAGAAGCTCCAGTATCAACAACATCAACAATACCAACAACCCATCCCACTGAGGAGGCCAGAAAATTGATCAAGGAAATGGAAGATATTTCCCTTCAAACTACTGAAATTAACAAGCTCAAAGAACAAGTGAAGAGTTTAGAATATGCCAAGAAATTGGCAGAAGTAATGCATCAGGAAGAAGTACAAAAAGCCAATAGATTGACTAAAATAATCCACAAGCTAGAAAAGGAGCTATCACTAAAAGAGCCTTTAGCCCAAGAAAAACAGCAGTTGTGGGCCAATATCATTAACTCAGTTAAAGATATTTGGCCTTCTATATAGATCATATTTGAGCAAAATGACTTGGTAAAGGAATTTGGTAATTCAATTCAAAATGTTAAAGCAGATCTTGGAAAGAAACCAGAGGAAGCCTCTGAAATAATTAAATTCCTGAATTCTAAAAACAAGTATGAATTAGAAGAACTCAGGATAGTTGATAGAAAAAAAAATATCTTAGAGGTAAAGAAAGTGATTTCAAATAGAAATCTGATGATACAGCTTGAGGACAAATGTCAAACAATGGAACTTGTAGTGAACAGGTTTATGAACAAGTTTGATGTATTAAGACAGAAAGGTATGCCTAATCCATTAGTAATCAATGATAAACTCATGAGACATGAAGACTATGATAAGAATATGAGGGAAGTAGCCAAAGAGAATTCCAATAGTTCATTAATGAAAGGAGTTCCCATAGGCAAAGTGCTCCTTCAGACTTTCGAAAACTTATTTTACCTCCAGCATGAGGTAAATCACCTTTTTGTGAATAAGCCCACGTTTTCCAAATATTCAGAATCAGATGAAATTTACTGGAAGATGATGAAGATAAATATTCCAGATGAAGAAACATGGGTAAAATGGTGTGATTTACTATGAAAGGTGAAATAAAATATAGATGAAAGACGCACAGATGAAAGAAATACAGATAACAGCAATCAAAGAAAACAGGGCCAGATTTTAGTCATTTAATAGGTGTCATTATCTTTTTGCATAAAGATATTTTATTTTCCTTGAATAAATCCTAGTTGGTTGACAAGATATTTTTTATAATATTTTTTATAAATACTTCATCAATTCGAAGTATTAAGAGTGGATTAGTGTGGATTTCTGAATATTTCCATAGCTGACTGATCTACTACCTAAGGGTTATTGTACCATTTCCAGTTGACAGACAAGACAAGTTATAAACAAATTTCCTTACAGGATTCATGTGTTGAGCTATCTCAGTGAAGTATATATTTCAATTTTTAATGTTCTTTTCTAAGTATTCCATAAACTTAAATGTGTTCTAAATTTGAATATTATAACATGAATTTTATTGTAGAATTTGTTTAAAATGTATACTCTTCTTTGAACTATTGTACATTTTTATGTTTTCTTCTGATATCCGGTTTAGAGAATTCTTAATTTCCCTCTGATCCCGATTGACCTCCTTCACCTTCCTTCATTATCCGGTTTAAGGAATTCTTAATTTATCCTTGATCCTGATTGAAAAATCACTTCACCTTTCAGCCTTGAGATTTGATTTTTCTCACCTATCCTACCTTGTAACACTTCCTTTATAATTTGATTATGTTATGTTTTCAAATTATAGTGACTCCATAGCCCAATGGAAAATGGAAAAGCACATATCCATCTAAATCATTAATTCCACCAATCAACCAAAATCAATACAAAACAAGCATACATAACTAGCCTAAAATCTATTAAATCAACAAAGTTAAATCATTAAGAGAGAGCCCTCTCTGAGTTTAGGAAGGCTAGATCTTAATCTCCAAAAGTAGTTGATAGTTACCTTTGATATTTCTTTTTAACGCACATAACAACTCTTGGAAATTTTTAGAGAGATAACATAAGGGATCAATAAATGTGTCCATAATTTCAGATGAATTTGAGCTAGTAGGCTATGAGACCAAAGAATCTTCTAAAACTCATAGGTTTTTTGGTAGGGCCAATCTCGCATTGCCTGAATTTTTTTTAATCAACACTCACTCTTTCATGGCCATAATGTGTCCCAAATGCTCTAATTATTGCATTCCAAAGGAAATATTGGATAATTTGACAAATATTTTATGATCTTGGAGCAGTTACAATATCTGGTCAACATGTTGAAGTTGAGTGTCACATGTTATGCTATAGACGAGAATGTAATCAAAAAATACAGGGACAAATTTTCTGAGACATGGTTTCAGAAGGTGGTTCATGACACTCTGAAAAGTGGATGTTGTATTACATAGAACAAATGGCATGAACAGTAATTCAAAATGGCCTTCATGAGTTCGGAAGGTTTTCTATGGATTTCCAACTTCCTTCATCTTTATTTGGTGATAGCCAAAGCAGAGATCTAGCTTGGTAGAACATTTGGCACCGTGCAATTCATCAATAATATCATCAAATATTGGGATAGGAAACTTGTCCTTAATAGTGAGCTTTCTAAGGTCCCTAAATTTTGGACACATGTGGCATTCACTATATTTATTTAGAACCACGACCACCAGAGATGAATAAGGGTTGGTGTTGGGATGAATAAGACCGGTTTCAAGGATTTACTTGATGTTTTTTTCAATTTCATTCTTTTGTGCAAAAGGATATCAGTATGGGTGGAAATTTGAGGGTTGGGTACCCGGGAGCAAAGGGATGTTATGATCATGTTCACCCCTAGAGGGTGGGAGCTCCTTAGGTTTTTCAAAGACCCACTGGTGGCAATCTAATACCTTTTTCATATTGGGATGAATGGGAGGAGTGGATTCAATGGCATGAATGGCATTAAATTTTTCTACCATAGTAGGATGACTCTTTTTTAAAAGATTTTTTATTCAATGTGAGTTGATCATAGTAGGAGAACCTTCCTAGATTCCTCGCAGTGTATGATTTTAGTTGTTCTGCTTAAAGCTCATTTATAACTCCAGGAAGTCCATTTTGATAAGGCCAAGTGTGTGGATCCATTCAACACCAAGGATAATGCTAGGTCCCTATAATACTAGTGGATCCCCTTATTTGCATTGTTAGTGTAGCCCCCTTATTGTTATTTTTGTGCTCATGTAGTCCCCATATTGTTATTATTTTGTGTAATGTTCCCAATTAGCCATAGCTACTTGGAACATTATAATTACTCCATTTTTGAAATTAGAAGTGAGAAACACAATAAAATCTATCCCAGTGTGAAAAGGGATTGAGATAAAAAGATAAAATAAATCCCCTTGAGTGTGAAGACGAGCAAAAGCAAGGAGCTACTATAGTTGACCAAGTCAACCATCATTGTAAAAAGGGAGGGAAAGCCTCTAGGGCAGCGCAGTTTTGAAGAGGGAAGTTTCTCAAGGAAGCTACATGTGTGGGGCCCGGGATGGAAAAAATCACTTGGAATAAAAGGGAAGAAATTGCAGCAAGGGAATTAATTCATTCATACTTCTTGTTTCAATCTTATGACTGATTGCAATCTTCAGCTATTTAGTTGGAGTTGCGGCACTGTTTAGTGCAAAGGTTCTCATGCAGGAATTCTAGTTCCATTGTTGTTGCAGGTTGATTGAGAGATTGAAGGAGGAGGTTTTGCATTCCATCCTCATCACATATCTTGGGGAAGCCATCCTCTAACCTGGACTACGCAGTCACTCTCAGTGAGTGCATTATTTCTGCAGTAGCTGCAGTAGTTGGGGTTAAATCTACCCATTTGAGCTTATTTCAGGAGGGGAGGAGGTGATTTCCTCTCCAGGAGTTCTATAAAGGAGGGTCTTGAGCCCATTTCTACATTTTTTATTCTTCTTTGAGCATATAATATATTTCTTAATACAGAGTAGCTGGGTACAACATTATTTTCAGCAGTGTTGTACATTGTGTTGTTATTTTTCTGGAAACTCTTGTCGGGAGGTCCCAATGTGTTTGTAAAGGAGGTCAATCCTCTCATTTCTGATTTTATAATGAATGAAAGCTCCAAATATATGTCATTTCATCTATTTCAGTAGATTTCATAATAATAATAACTTGTTGCTGCCTCCAGCATTTCTATTTTATGATGTATTGGGGTTATGATGCCTTTTCCTACATTTGAGTAGGGGAGTTTTGTCTATCATAGCTAGAGTTATTTTTTTCTGATGCCATTATATAATTAAGTCATATACATCATATTATTGAGGTTCCAAGCCCTGGACTGTGTTATTCTTTCACTGGTTCACTTATACAGCGTCCTCAGTGGTGAGATTGTTAAAATTCCTAAAAAGGAATATCACAGTGGTATCAGAGATCTGCTCTTGGCTTAGCTTGTGGGGGGGGGGGGGAGATTTATCTTCACCATGGATAAGGAATAAATATCAAGGCTCATGCTACAAACCCTGTAGAACATTGCAAGGGATCTCAAAGGAATGAGGCAAGAAGAGGACTCTTTGGGGTTTTTCCCTAAGACAAGCACCAGCACTGCAAACGACATGGGGCATTAAAATCCATCACAACTCTCCACCCTGCCTTCATTTTTAATTTAAGGAGATAAGGATGGTTCTCTGGGAGAATATTTTCAAGAATATGAGCTCCAGTCTCAAAGGTTCAAGGAGCATCTGAGCTTTCAGGAGTTTTGTCGAGTCAAGGATGGAAGGAGGAATGATTCCCATCAAAGGGAAGGTAACTTGATGCAGGGATCAGCCCTACAGTGCAGTATGGTGGGGGTCTTCTTGCCCACATTTTATGGTACATCTAAGCACACAGCAAAGACATGGGTAGAGAAGTTGGACACATACTTCCAGCTTCACAAGGTTTCGGAGATGGAAGCTATCAAGATAGCTGCATTGCATCTAGAAGGGGAGGCTCAAGACTGGTGATTTCATGGACTAACCACACTTGGGCATCATCATATCACTTCATACTCAAATTTCACCAAGAATCTAGTAGAGAGATTTGATCTAAGGGATCCAGAAGCCCACTTTGCCAAAATAACCAAACTCAAGCAAGAGGGAGATCTTGAGGATTATATTGCTAAGTATCTACAACTTTCAATAATGGTCTCCAACCTCACTATGAGTAGGAAGGTATGCATGTTATTGAGTGGGATGGTTGAACCATTACAAGGGTTGGTCAAGTCTACAAAACCAACTACACTCCTTGAAGTTGTGGAGAAAGCTAGAGATCTACAATACATCTTGCCCAAGGTAAGAACCTTTTTAAAGAAGAAACCCCATTCAAGGCCGAAGGAGACACTCTATATTCAGAATAAATGTGTTATAGGGGAAGCACATCCTATCAAGACCTTCTCCAAGAAAGGTGCCAGCGTTGTACCACCCAGGGAAGACTTTTCTCCAAAAGGAGGAGTTGTTGTAGCATTAAGAGGAGTCCCAAAATACCTTACCTTAAGATTAAGAGGCACCATCATGGGGCAAAGAGTTTCTGTATTGATAGATAGTGGAGCCACTCACAATTTTATTGATTCACAACTGGTACACAAGAGAGGGATCTCCGTGAAGGAGTTTGAGGGATTTTCAGTTTCAGTTCCAGGGGCCATGACTCTACAATATGCCAAGTATGTTCTAGTGCTGACCATTACTATGGGTACCTATACATTGATAGACCACTTATTTGTGGTATACATCCCAAATAAAAATGTCATATTGGGATTCCATTGGTTATTCACTCTTGGGAGAGTTACCACCAACTGGAGAACTCTGGAGATGGAATGGACTAGAGAAGAAGATGGCCAGCAACAAAAGATCAAGGTTATGAACACATATCCTCCTCAGGTTGTTTCAGCACATAGGATGGAGGCAAATCTGTGCAGACCAGACATTGCATTGGTAGTGGAGCTACATGTATTCGAGGTTAAGGGCAAGGACACACCGGTGCATCTATATTTCCAATCCCTTTTGGACCGGTATTCTACAGTATTTGGAGACATCCCACCAGGGAGACCTCCTGACAGAGGGTTTGAACACACCATTGAGTTGGAACAAGGAGTACAAGTAGTAATCATTACTCCTTATAGACATCCCAAGACCTATAGGGATGAAATTGAAAAAGTTATCCAAGAACTGCTAGTACTAGGGCACATCAGGCCTAGTACTAGTCCTTTTGCTTCCTCGGTGGTTTTGGTAAAGAAGAAATATGGCACATTGAGGGTGTGCATCGATTATAGAGCCTTGAACAAGAATACTTTGAAGAATAAGTATCCTATACCCAGGATCGATGAACGCATGGATGTGCTGAGGGGATCCAAATATTTCTCCAAGATTGATTTGAGGTCTGGGTACCATCAAATCAAGGTAAGGGAGAAAGATATCCCCAAGATAGCATTGAGGTGTCACTATGGGAATTTTGAGTTTCTAGTGATGCCCTTTAGATTGACTAATGCTCCAGAAACTTTCCAATCCTATATGAACCATATCTTTCGGGATCATTTGCGGAAGTTTGTATTGGTCTTCTTTGATGATATTCTAAATTACAGCCGCACTTGGGAAGAGCACCTGCAGCATATAGAGACAGTCTTACATATCCTCAAGGAGCAGCAATTCAATGCGAAGCTCTCCAAATGTGAATTTGGCCTCACAGAGATGTTGTATTTGGGGCATATCATAGGGTTAGATGGAGTCAGGGTACATGAGGAAAATATTCAAGCTATCACAGGCTGGCCTAAACCTAAGAATGTGACAGAACTTAGAGGGTTTTTGGGAATATGCACATACTACTAGAAGTTTTTGAAACGGTTCTCACAGCTAGCAGCACCTCTTACAGACTTGATAAAGAAGGGGGCTTTCCAGTGGACACCCACAGTGCAGAGAGCTTTCGACAAGCTCAAATAGGTAATGAGTTGTTGTCCTGTTTTGGTTTTACCTGGTTTTTCTCAACCTTTTGTATTAGAATGTGATGCATCAGGTGAAGGTATTGGGGCAGTCTTGTTGAAAGGAGGGCATCCTATAGCCTTTGAGAGCAGGAAGTTGCTCCCTCATGAGAAGCTATACCCCATCTATGATAAATAAATGTTGGCTACCATGCATGCATTAGCCAAATTACGACAATATTTGGTAGGGAATAAGTTCAAGGTGAAGACTGATCACAACAGCCTTAGATTCTTTCTTGAGCAAAGGCAACTTTAGGAAAGACAACAAAAATGGGTGGGTAAAATTCAGGCCTATGAATTTGACATAGAATATGTCAAGGGGAAGAGAAATAAAGTAGCTGATGCACTTTCTAGGAGGCCTACAGCGTTGTCCGTGAGGGGTCTGGACGCAGATTGGAAGGCTCAACTTCTAGTTGAGTACTCCAAAGATGACCTTCCATGCGGGATACTTGATGGAGTGGTACCGGATGAGAGATTTAAAGTGATGGATGAGGTCATATACTATAGGGACCGGATCTACTTGGCTAAGAATTCTAAGCTCAAGGAGAAGATCTTAGTGGCCTCACATGATTCCCCGCTTTCAGGGCATCAAGGTTTCACAAAATGCTACAGATCTATCAGGGAGAGATTCTCATGGAAGGCTCTCAAGTAGGATGTACTCCAGCATGTCAGGGAATGTACCACTTGTCAACAGAACAAGGGAGAGCACTCTTATCCTGCTGGGTTGTTAAAGCCACTACCTATTCTAGATGGGAAGTGGGAGATCATCTCTATGGACTTCATCATCGACTTACCGATAGTGCAGGGTAAGGACTATATCGATGTTGTTGTTGATATACTAACAAAGTATACTCATTTATTTTCCATTTCTGCACATTATACTGCTTCACAGGTAGCTGAGCTCTTCTTCAGAGATTTATTTAAACTCCATGGTCTCCCTAGGACCATAGTGAGTGATCGGGACAGCCGCTTCATGGGTGGCTTTTGGCAGGAACTTTTCCGATTAGTGGGAACTGATTTGACCCCCAGCACCAGCTATCACCCCCAAAATTATGGGCAGACTGAGATAGTGAACAAATGGCTAGAAGGCTAGTTGAGAAACTATGTTTCCGGGCAGCAGAAAGCTTGGCTGCGGTGGCTCCACTTGGGGGAGTATTGTTACAACACTACTCACCATCTCTCTATTGGCATGACACCATTCCGAGCCTTGTATGGATATGAGGCACTTTCATTTTCCGATGTTATGTTTGGGGAAATTAAGGCTCCAAGGGCAAGAGATTGGATTCAAGAGAACCAGGACATACTCAGGGCCCTCAAAGATAACATGGCCACTGCTCAGAACCAGCAGAAGATGTATGCAGACCGTGGTCAGATAGAGAGACAGTTTGAGGTGGGGGATCTTGTCTATCTACGCCTTCAGCCTTACAAGCAGTCCACACTCCAGGTGAAAGGAGCTGAAAAGCTCAAACCACGTTTCTATGGGCCATACAAGGTGAACAGATGTGTCGGTAAGGTAGCTTATGAGCTGGAGCTTCCTAAAGGGAGCAAGATCAACAATATCTTCCATGTATCCTGCCTCAAGAAGGCCATAGGGAGGAATGCAGTTGCTAACTTGGAACTTCCTCCAATTGATGATGAGGTCCATTTGATCTTGCAGCCAAAAAAAATCTTAGACACAAGGGAGAGGAAGTTGAGAAATAGAGTCATCAAAGAATATCTTATTCGATGGAGGAATCTACCAGATGAGGATGCCACTTGGGAGGGGGAGCAGATCTTGCAGCATCCTTCTTTGTTGTTGCTTGTGGGCAAGAAAATTTTGAACGGGGCAGACTGTAATGTTCCCAATTAGCCATAGCGACTTGGAACATTATAATTACTCCATTTTTGAAATTAGAAATGAGAAACACAATAAAATATATCCTAGTGTGAAAATGGATTAAGATAAGAAGATAAAATAAATCCCCTTGAGTGTGAAGAGGAGAAAAATCAAGGAGCTACTATAGTTGACCAAGTCAACTAGTGTTGTAAAAAAGGAGGGAAAGCCTCTAGGGCAGCGCAATTTTGAAGATGGAAGCTTCTCAAGGAAGCTACATGTGTGGGGCCCGGGATGGAAAATTTCACTTGGAATAAAAGGGAAGAAATTGCAGCAATGGAATTCATTCATTCATATTTCTTGTTTCAATCTTATGACTGATTGCAATCTTTAGCTGTTTAGCCATAGTTGCATCATTGTTTAGTGAAAAGGTTCTCATGCGGGAATTCTAGTTCCATTGTTGTTGTAGGTTGATTGGGAGATTTAAGGAGGAGGTTTTGCATTCCATCCTCATGAAATATCTTGGGGAAGCCATCCTCTAACCTAGAATGTGCAGTCACTCTCAGTGAGTGTGTTATTTTTGTAGTAGTTGCACTAGCTCAGGTTAGATCTACCCATTTGAGCTTATTTCAGGAGGGGAGGAGGTGATTTCCTCTCCAGGAGTTCTATTAAGGAGGGTCTTGAGCCCATTTCTGTATTTTGTATTCCTATTTGAGAATATCAGATATTTCTTAATACAGAGTAGCTGGGTACAGCGTTATTTTCAGCAGTGTTGTACATTGTGTTGTTATTTTGCCGGAAACTCTTGCCGGGAGGTCCCAATGTGTTTGTAAAGGAGGTCAATCCTCTCATTTCTGATTTTATAATGAATGAAAGCTCTACATATATTTCATTTCATCTATTTCAACAGATTTCATAATAAGAATAACTTTTTGCTGCCTCCAGCATTTCTATTTTATGATGTATTGGGGTTATGATGCCTTTTCCTACATTTGAGTAAGGGAGATCTGTCTATCATAGCTAAAGTTATTTTTTTCTGATGCCATTCTATACTTAAGTCATATACAGCATATTCTTGAGGGTCCAAGCCCTGGACTACGTTATTCTTGCACTAGTTCACTTATACAGCATCCTCAGTGGTGAGATTGTTGAAATTCCTGAAAAGGAATATCACATTGTGCCCCATAGAAGCCCTCTATTGTTATTGTTATGTCAGCTAGGATTCTATTGTGACCCCTTGGACTCATATATATATATATAGAAAGGAGGATTTATCATTTGTATCATCCAAAAAATTTTCATTAATGTATTATAAAGGAGGTTTCCCCCTTTGAAGAGGTTTATTTCTAAGTTTTTGATCTATATTTTCTTCTATTTTGTGAATTGGTTTCATAACATTTGGTATCATAGCTTGGAATTCTAGGATTTCGCTTCTACAAACATGTCATAATGGTATTTTCGCTATAACTTGTTTTCTACGAGGATTCAGAAAATGAAATGTTTACGATGTGGATTTGAAATCTTGATGAACCTCGTGTAAAAAATTTATATCTTGGTTCACTATATTTTCAGAGATATGATATGAGGAAGTTAGGGTTTTTGTAGGCTCCAGAATTTCATCTCAAACAGGTTATTGAAGGAAAATCATCATAACTTTCATTTCAGGCATTGGATTGGAATTCTGTAAAAATTATCCTAAATTTCACGGAATTTAGTTTCTTTTGTATCGATTTTAGAGCCAAAGGTCGAAACAAGGACAAGTGGCACGTCGTACAATTTCGATCCACTGAACCATTCCATAATTAGGTCATTGTGGGAGATCGGCCATAACTTTATCTTGAAGAATCTAAATTAGCTTAGACCTATGGCATTGGAAATAAGACTCAGAGGGATACTAAAGGACCTAAGTTCAAATATTTGGGATGAAAAATCACATAGATACATCAGTTTCAATATTGAACTCCTAAAAAGCAAGAAAAAGGTGTGTAAATTGTTTTTAAAATTGCATAAATTTTCTTTGAAAAATCAGTTTGAAGTGATTCCATGGGAAAATTGAAGCATTGATATCAATATTGGGTTCTAAAATGCCTCCCAAAAATAATTCTACACTTACTAAGCCCTCAAAAAACTCTACTATGACACATGAAAAGGAATAAGTGCATCATGATATATCAAAACTATGGGACCAAGTGCAACAAATTTCGCTCTCACAAAGAGCAACCAAAGAAGAACTAAAAAGTGACATGAAAGGTTTAAAATCAGACATGGATGGGTTGAAGAATGGCATGGAAGGTATAGAAGCAGAACTAAAAGGAAACATGGAATATTTGAAGAAAAACATGGAAGGTTTGAAGGAATTTTTGACAAATTTTTTACAAGAAAAACTTCCTAATGGTGAAAAAGTAGTAGAGGAAACTCATGATGAGAAAAAAATAAATGTTAATAATGATTTCATAAATTAACAAAAATGATTGATGTGTGGTTCAACGGTTTTCTATTTTCATATCTTTCAAAAAATACGAATAATTATTTATTAGTTTGTTAATAGTAGCTACATAATTACATATTATGTAGCCACTATTCTAGATAGATATTATTTTTTGATTGCATTTGTGTGTTATCCTACAAGTAATCTATGTAGTTGTGTGGTCGAATATGAATTTCCAAATTCATTTTTTTCATGCTAACATGAAATTTTAGTTGTTATACTTGTTTATTTTTTTAATATTTTTTATATGACCTATAAGGTAAAAACTTATGGGATAAATGTTGCTAATATGACATTTTAGCTGTTATGTTCGTTTATTTTTTAATTATTTTTTATATGACCGATAAGGTAAAAATTTATGGGATAAATGTTGATACCAATATTATAAGGATTGTGATCTATATATATATATGGTGACATTGAAATTTTATACAGTTTGATTTATGTTTTCATATTAAATGTATTTAATATAAATACCTAGTTGTGTTATTTCTAATATTTCATTGTTACTCATATACATTGAAATTTAAATAATGTCACTATGTTTCATAGAGTCAATGTTAAGAATAATAATTTGTTTGGCCATCTTTAAATGATTGTGTTTGTTTGGATTTCAAATCAAGTTATTTCTTGCAAACAGGACTTAAATTGGTTTCGTATTATGTAAATGTTTATGAAGTGTTTTTCATGAATTCATATTGTTACATATGTGTTTATTGATACAAATAGAATTAGAAATGAGATTGTTTTTCTTTCTTGATTTATTTTTGTTTCTTTCATTTCGTATGAAGAGATGTCTCTACTTTATATCAAATGAATGATTATTTTTATTTAAAGAGAAAGTATAATAAGTCTATTAATTAATTAAATACTCTTAGCTGAGATATATTAAAAGATATTTTTTTCACATTTTATGATTTTTAATGTGAAATTTTTTAAAGTGAGTTGAAATTTATTTTAGTTTGTTAAGAGGAACTACCCAGTATAGTTATTTTCTTTCTCATTTCTCTTCCACTACTTTTGCATTAAAATTCGGTTTTTATTTTATAATTATGAATTATTATTTAGTATATAATTTAAATCATTTTAAACTTTTTACCACTTCACACTAGTTTGAGTTTTCTTTTGGTGGTTCTACCAATTGTATATTTGAACATATTTGTTAACCCTTAACCAGTTGTAAATATTCACGTAAATTTCTTAGTAGAACTTTAAATATTTATTTCTCATAAGGGAAGGAAATATTTAGATAACAGAGCCATTAAAACCCTCAAGAACAACCACACCAAACTGCTTGGGTTATTTAAAGAGACTTGGTCTAAGTTGTATCCTCTTGTTGACGAGTGGTCATTTATGCTCGTCAACAAATGGTGCTAGGAGGGTTTGAACCTCTGACAACTCATTCCTTGTAGTCACTCTTCGGGTGAAACCTCCCACCTCTCACTCAAATCAAACTTCTACACCACCCTCTCATCCTGAGAACACCAGTGTAGAAATTATATAACTGATATGTTATACATCTGATATTCTCCTGATCACACACTATTTTAACTTCATGCACAATACATAGTCTCTTCTACCATTGATCCTTACTTGCGGAAATAAAATCAATTGCATGCACACATTAAAACCATAAAAATTCACACATATGAACACAGTAATTTATGGGAAAGATTAAAGCTGAAAACCCCCAACTATATATGTAATATATGTCATATATATCATGTAAAAATCATCATACAAAGCTCCTCACAAGCTCTCAGTACAATCTCCAAATGCTACACAATAATCAGGTCTAATCTAGAAAATCCCATGCACTGATCTTTGCCACCTGCTAGCCTGCCTCTACTGCGCAATCACTGCTGAAGAATGGCTCTGAATGAACTTGAATTAGTCCAGCCTAGCTCACAAAATCCTCATTGGCATCTCCAATCACTAGGTGTTGCAAATCATGCAACACTATAGTCACAACTGATAGTTAACCTGCTCTTTCACCTACCTCTTCATTGGTCTCCACTGAAACTGTCCATGCACTGTAGTTAACTAATGTATTCTTCAGTTGATTAATGAGTTAATAATTAGTGAATTAATTAATAATTAATTCACACCACTCTCACTAGTGTATCAATCAGTTAGACAAGATACAACTAGCTCAACTATGTTTAGATTAGTTAAACTGAACACAACTCCATTAACTTCCTCAATCAACTCCACCAAACTCTCTCACATGAGTTCTAACTGAAGTATCCATGCAATAGCTCCACTTAACCCTCGGGAATAGCGTAATTCCTTCTGTCAGCTCCTGTGCCACATCTGTGCACTTAACTGAAGTGCTCCAAGAGAATAAGATAATGTTTATAGTCCAAATATTATTAAGAGCTAATAATATTCGACATATCTATTTTTAGACTAGAAATCTAAAAATAGATTCCGCCCAGTATGTCTAAAAATAGAAGTCCATCTATTTTTCCAACTTGACCAACCATCCAGAAATAGCATCCTGCAACTCATAGAATATGATCGACATGTCTAAAAATAAACACAGTCTAAAAATAGACTTGCGCCAAAAATACCCTGCGAGCCCACTTAGTGAAGGTGACTCTTTTCACTAAGATCATCATCTTAATGCAATCTCAACACTCCCTCTCAACAAGATAGGGATTATCTGCCACCCCGATCCTGCCTCTGTGGTATTCGAATTTTCTCCTGGTGAGCGCCTTCGTCAAGATATCAGCATCCTGATCCTCCGTAAGAATGTAAGAAAGTAACATGATCTTCCACTGCACACAATCTCTGATATGATGATACCAGATGTCAATGTGTTTAGATCTATCATGAAATACTAGATTAACTGAGAGTTTGATGCAACTTTGATTATCACAATATATCACAGTGGGATCTAAGTGTGAACCAAACAACCCGACTAGGATCTTCCTCATCCATATAGCCTCGCATGCAGCCAAACTCGCTGCCATGTACTCGGCCTCCGCTAAACTGAGTGCCACGGATCTCTACTTCCTGCTATACCAAGAAACTGATGTCGACCCGATACTGAAAATCCCTCCATATGTGCTCTTTCTATCCATTGAGCTCCCTACCCAATTTGCATACGTGAAGCCACACAACTTCACCTCATCCGACTATCTGTACCATAATCCATATCCCGATGTGCCTCTGAGATATCTCAATACATGCTTCCCCGCCTTCCAAAAGAGCTTGGTAGGATTAACCATAGCTTGTGAAAGCTAGTTAACAGCATAGCATATGTCAGGTCGTGTATTGACTAGATACATAAGCGACCCCACCAACTGTCGGTAAACAGTGGCATCCACTACCTCTGCCGATGTAGCATCCTGTTTCCTCCATCCACCAGGAAGAGGATTGTCGATAGGCTTGCAGCCATGCATGTTGAACTTCTCCAGTATCTCCCGGGAATACTTGCCTTGAGACACAAACAATCCATCACTGCGCTGCCAAATTTCCAATCCCAGGAAATAATGAAGGAGGCCCAAGTCCTTCATCTCAAACTCCTTTGCAAGATCAGCCTTGCATGAGTGTATCAACATTTCATCACCTATCAGAATCAAATCATCTACATAAAGTACAATGATTAGCAACTTACCCTCCACCGACCCAGACAGGTTCAGATTCTCGCCACTTCTGGAGAATCCAAGTCCGGTGAAACAACCATCTATCCATGTGTACCAAGCACGAGGTGATTGTTTCAGCCCATACAACGCTCTCTTGAGCTTGCACACATGCGGCTCGCTGCTGAATATTTGAAAACCTTTAGGCTGCTCTATGTACACCTCCTCCTCAATGACTTCATTGAGGAATGCAGTCTTCACATACATTTGATTAATGTGCCAACCCATCTATGCTGAGAGAGCTAGGATGCTCTGCATGGAAGAATACCTTGCGACAGGTGAAAATTTTTCTTCATAGTCAATCCCCTCAATCTGTGAGAAACCCCGAGCAACAAATCTTTCCTTGTACTTCTCGATGCTCCCGTCAGCAGCTTGCTTCACTTTGTAGATCCACCTCGAACCTACCACTGATTTCCCTTCTGGCCTTGGGACAATCTCCCATGCACTGTTTCTAACAATCGACTCATACTCTTCCACCATGGCATATACCCATGCGGGGTCCTCCACAGCTTCCTCGAAAGGGGATGGCTCTGTCACAATACACTTGCTCACAAGAGTCATGTATCCAGTGTACTGGTCATGTGACTGTCTCTGTCTGCGCTGTGATGTAGGTGCTCCTACAACCTTCTCTGCATCTTGAGCCAGTCGCTCAGCTTCTGTAGTGCACTTCCGCCCTCTGATGGTTGGCGCTGCATGAGTGGTCTCTTCCACTCCATGAACCTCCTCTTGTGGTTGATCCACATCCAGAGACTCATCCTTAGGAACTAATAGCTCCTCATCTGCATGTAAGTGTGGCTCCTCTCAAGCAAACACTCCCATGGCTTTCTCCTCATGAAATTTTATATCCCGTCGCACAACAGTTTTCCGATCACCGGGAAAATACACATGATAGTTGTGGGGTGTTTCTGTGTACCCCAAAAATATCCCAACCTCTGCGGTCGGCTCCAGCTTCTTCCTAGCATCCTTCATCACATGAATGTAAACAGGTGAGCCAAAAATCTTCAAATGATAAATATCAGGCTTCTTACCAGAAAACACCTCCTCGGGTGTACTCATGCCAAGTATCCTATGAGGACAATGGTTTTGCCCATAAACCACAGTGTTGCATGCCTCAACCCACAAGTGTATGGGAAGGCCTTGATCATGCAACATCGCCCATGCAGCACCCACGATCATTCTATTCTTCCGCTCCACGACCCCATTCTGCTGTGGGTTATGAGGCTCTATGAGCTCTCTTCGAATTCCTTCTACGCTACAAAAGTCCTTGAATTTTCCAGAGATGAATTCACCACCATTATCGCTCCTAAGAGCCTTCACCTACTTCCCCAAATCTTTCTCCACCAGTGCCTTGAACTCATAGAACTTTGAGAATCTCTCGCTCTTCTTCTGCATGAAGAAGATCCAGCACCTACGAGAAAAATCATCAACAAATATCACATAATACCTATGCTTGCATCAAAGCCATCATGAGGGGCATCCACACACGTCTCAGGTGAATTCTCTCAAGGATCTTCATGGCGCGATTATCCTTCGTGAAAGGTGGTTTTCACAAATTTTCCCAAAGTACATTCCTTGCACCGATCTGACTGCGTTAAGTGTACCTGGAAAGCCCAGAGAAATCAGAAATTTTCAAAGCACCATGGCAGATGGGCCTGACTCCTGTGCTATAGCTCGCCATCATCTCGGCTCACCACTCCTTCTGCCTTGCCTGACATTGCTGCGCAGCCATCTACCTGTAATTGATAAAGGTTCTTAACTCGAACCCCTATCCTCTGGGTCTCACCAGTTGCCTTACTGCCCAGGAAAGCCTTTCCCTCGCTAAAGACAACATCATATCCCTTTTCTTCTAACATCACCACAGAGATAAGATTCTTCTTCAATCCTGGAACATGCATCACTTCCTTCAATCTTAAGGGTTTACCAGACTCCCTCTCAAAGGAAATGGTCCCGATATCGGTCGCACTGTATCTACCATCATCTCCCATCTCGATGTGCACTCCAATATCCTTCTCATCCAGATCAGTAAAGAAATATTTGTCTCCGGTCATGTGGAAAGACACACCACTGTCAAGAAACCACACTAAACCCATCATACTTGAGACAAAGCATGCGATCAGTGAAAAATTGAGCTCAAACCACGAGGCTAAGGCCTCTCTAGCTGCAGATCCAACAGCCTGCTTATTTTTCTTCTTTTGTGGACAATTAGTGCCGTAATGTCTGTGTTGGTGATAGTGAAAGCACTTCACCTTGGACATGTCCTGCTTCTTTCCTTTTGCACCGGATTAAGAAGTATTCTTCTTTCTCTTCCCCTTCCTTGCTTTGGCAGCCAAAGCACAATTTTCTTCATCTACATTCTTCGATGAATATTCATCCCTGGTACTCCGCCTTATCTCCTCCTGCACAAGATCCGACCAAAGTTGCTCCATCCTGGCAGTTTCTTCCGACCATTGACAGAGTCCTGATAGGAATTCCAACTCTTCAGAAGCCCAAGGAGAGCCAAGCTCACCAAGTCCTCGTCATCTAGAGTAACCCCCACACTTCCCAGCTCATCCCTGCACTGGAAAAACTTCGTGAGGTACTTGGGTATACTGTTGCCTTTCTCCATTTTTATATTCCTGAGCTTATCCTTGAGCGCCAACTTCCCCTGGTCGCTCTTGCTTTGGAAAAAATCTGTCAAAGCTTTCCACATCAAGAATGGAGAAGCTTTACCATGGAGGCTGGAAACTATGTGATCCTTCACACCTTCCAATAGAATCCTTCAACATTTTTCTGTCTTCTTTTGCCATGCGTCAAGTGTGGCAGCATCGCTAGAAGCAGGTTTTGGAATTTATGCATCTATGAACTCCTTCAATCCACTATCCTCCAGCACCGCCTCCATCCTGTCCTTCCATGAAATATAATTCGAGCTTCCCTCAAGGGCATACTCCAATCGCAATCCGTTGAAAGACATCTCAACTTTGACACCAAGAAAACATCGCGTAACCGAATTCCACCGGCACAAACTCAACCGTCTAATGCTTTGCAATTGCTCCAATGATCAACACCGAAGCTCGATACCATGTAGAAATTATATAACCGATATGTTATACATCCAATATTCTCCTGATCACACACTATTTGACTTCATGCACAATACAAAATCTCTTCTACTATTGATCATTACTTGCGTAAATTAAATCAATTGCATGCACACATTGAAACCATAAAAATTCACACATATGAACACAGTGTTTTAACGGGAAAGCCTGAAGCTAAAAACCCCAAATATCTGTATATAATATATTTCATAGATATCATGTAACAATCCTCATACAAATTTGATCATGTCAAGCTATCAGTACAATACAATCGCTACACACTAATTAGGCATGATCTAGCAAATCCATGCATCGATCTTCGCCACGTGCTAGCCTGCCCGTACTACGCAATCCCTGCTAAATATTGGCTTTGAATGAACTCGAATTGGTCCAGCCTTGCTCACGCAATTCTCATTGGAATCTCCAATCACTGTGTATTGCAAATCATGCAACACTATAGTCACAACTGATAGTCAACCTTCTCTTTCACCTACCTCTCCACTGGTCTCCACTAAAACTATCCATGAATTATAGTTAACTGATGTATTCTTCAATTGATTAATGAGTTAATAATTAGTGAATTAATTAATAATTAATTCACATCACTCTCACTAGTGTATCAATCGCTTAGACTAGATACAACTAGCTCAACTATGTTTAACTAAGTTAAACTCGAACACAACTCCACCAACTACCTCAATAACTCCACCAAACTCTATCACATGAGTTCTAACTCAAGTCTCCATGAAATAGCTCCACTTAACCCTCGTAGAATAGCGTAATTCTTCACAAATTACATACATTCAGACACTTAACTAAGTGCTCCAAGAGATAAGATAATGTTTATAGTCCAAATATTATTAAGAGCTAATAATATTCGACATATCTATTTTTAGACTGGAAATCTAAAAATAGATTCCGCCCAGTATGTCTAAAAATAGAATTCCATCTATTTTTCCAACTTGACCAACCATCCAGAAATAGCATCCTGCAACTCATAGAATATGATCGACATGTCTAAAAATAGACTTGCACCAAAAATAGCCTGTGGGCCCACTTAGTGAAGGCGACTTTTTTCACTAAGCTCATCATCTTGTTGCAATATCAACAACCAGTGAATTTTTTATCCATACACCTTCACTAATTAGACATGAAATTGAAAATTTGATCCAGAATTCCCACGAGGTATTGACTAAAGCTTATGTAATATTTCAAAATAGGAAAAACAGGAATATTGAACATAAACTGGAAATTGCAGCAAATATCAATACATCAAAACATGGGAAAATCATAGATCCATTTTAGTATGTATAATAGTAGCAAATAAGTACAATATCTTAAGGGAAAATGCACTCAAGCTAGGCAAGACAAGCCTCCAATGATCAAATACATTCAAACATGAAATGTTGTTGCTACTAAAAATGTCGGAGGACCATGAAAGTGTAGTCCCAGTGAGTGTAAATGTTGCTGGAAAATGGAAATACAAATATATGCTGATATAATACTGAAAAAGTGTTTGGATCAGAGATCTAAGCTCCCAAACACAATTTCAAGACAACCCAGAAAGGGTTTCCAGAAATACTCAAAATGCAAAATGCAACCCTAGGGTTGAATAATTCTCTGCAACTAGATAACTATTGGGAGGTGGATGATCTGATGTAAGAATGCTTGATACCCCTCCTCATTGACTTTTCGGATGAATGGTTGCTCCCCTCACTGGAAAACAGTTCAAGAACTTGGGTACTTGACCCTCCACTACAACTCCCCTACAAAGTAACACAGTTTCTAAAGGAGACTGCATTGTAGATAATGGTTAATGGTTGGCCTAATTCTGTATGGTGGAAGAATGGTCAAGGAACCTCCTTGATAGCCTCAAGGATGAAGGGTTTCTCCTCTCACTAGAAAACAAGCTCACAAATTGGGTCTATCAAACCTCCACTACTATTGCCCAACAAAACAACACAATCCTAAAGGAGACTGCGTTGTGGATAATGGTTGAAGCTTGGCCTGATGTCAGATAGTGGAAATGGAGCTCAATGAACATCTCCTGAGTGGGAAATCGAAGTCCCCCGAAGAAGAGGGTGGGATTTTCGCTTGGAAGCACCCTTATGCTAAACAGCTGAAGCATGCATAAATTCATAAAATATCAAACATAAACAATAATCAGAATACCCTCTATGGCTGCCATCCCCTTCCTTATATGTTTGGTGAGCTTCCTCACCCTAGGTCCCACTCATAAAAGATGCTACTCTCATGCATACACACCTCTACCATAATTGTGTTGTCCTCCATTAACTCTCCACTACCTCCATGACAACGTTGTTGATTTGGTCAACCTTGACCTTGTCCTCATGCTTTAGCCCCTATTCACACCCAAAAGTGATTTATTCAGCTAATACAATGATCCATATTCACATTAGAAGTGGTTTTATTCCTACTAAATAGATTTATGGGTATCTTTACCCACTTATTCATCTATCTTATTAGCAAAAGAAAAAATTAATATTCCAACTAGTTGAAAGCTAATTAGGAATATTAAAGTCCTCCCCTCCCAAATGTTGCTTGTCCTCAAGCAACTGCAAGGATGACTGCTGAAAAATATCCTCTTCTTCCCCTGTGGAATCCTCATCTGTTAAACTCCTCCAATGAACCAGATGCTCTTCAATCAATTTTTCCCTTAGTTTCTCCTCCCAAGTGTCCAAGTTAATCCTTGGTGATAAAACTAAATGGCTCACATCATAAAGAAGTGGGAGATCCATGGAAGCAACTACATGTTTTCTAATGGCCTTCTTAAGGCATGAGATATGAAAAAAATTGGGGATATTAATCCCAATGATAGGCTCCAATCCATATGCTAGTCTCCCAACAAGATGGATCACCATGTGTGGCCCATAGAGAAGCTCATCAATCCCTTGCTTCTGCAATGTAGAGGAGTTGTATGGCTGAAAATGATAGACCAAATTGTCCACCCCATGTTGTCTCTCTCTCCATTTATGATATGTGTAGGACTCCTATTGTTCTTGGGCTACAGCAATGTTGTCCCTGAGAGACCAGAATACATCCTAACTCTCTAGGATCCAATATTTAGTTCTAGGAACCTTGTTTGCCCAGCCATTCCACATATAGTGAATATAAAATCATCACCATATGGAACCAAAAGGAGAAATATAATGAGTGCCATATGAAATTTCGAGTGGTGACAATATTCCCCAAGTGGAACCAGCGAAGTTTGGCTCCTTGCTACCCCTGAATATAATGTGGCAAGTAGCTCCCCAACCACTTGCTTGTTGTGCATGTCTGCTCATCTACTTGGGAGTAGTAAATGGCATGGGGTGTCAACTGAGTATACCCAAAATAGAACAATACTTACCCAAAGCCATACAGGAAAGGGCTAGCTCTATCACTAATTTTGGTATTAAGAAGACCATGAAGTCCAAGGAGAGGTTTTCCCTCTTGTGGAGCAATGTATTGTAAATAAATGGCAAAGGAATGCAAATACTTTGTTAGTTGATCAATAAGTACAAAGACACAACCCTTACCATGTATTGTCGGCAAGTTGGTGATGAGTTCCATAGATGAGCTCTCCTATATCTCTCCCATAAGAGTAAGTGGCGGTAAAAACCTTGCAGGATGGTTGTTTCCCTCCTCCTCATTCTTCAATAAAACTACACATTCCTTGATATGCTGGAGCACATCCTCTTTAATACCCTCCCATGAGAATCTCTCCCAAATGGCCTGATATGTCCTGATGAAATCCTGGTGACCAGAAAGGAGTGAGTCATGTGTTGCATGTAGTATCTTCTCCTTGAGCTTGGAATCTCTAGTCAAGAAGACCTGACCCTGGTAATAGATGACTCCATCCACCACTCTATACCTCTCATCAGTAGCATGTCCATCATGTACTTCACATGTGAAGTGGTTTTTGGAATAATCCACCAATAGCTGGGACTCCAAATATGGATCTATATCCCTCAATGATAGTGCTATTGGTTTCTGTAATAAGGCACTTGTCACCTCATAGCTCCCCTCTTTTACATGATCAATTCCTCTCTTACAGTTGTTTCTGCTCAAGAAAAGATTGAAGTTCATGGTGGCCAATCTTCACTTGGAAGCTATTGCCCATCCAAAACCTCCTGAGTTTGTTCAATGCATGTATGAATACTAGCAACACTCTACCATATATGGAAGACTCCTTCCAATGTGGAAGTATATTTTGACTCTCAAAGGATACGTAATATCCCTCTTGCACCATACTTGTGCCATCATCCACTCCTGAAGCATCACCTTTATGTGAAAAAGGCTTGGTGAGCGTTGGTAATGTCGATACCAAACAAATATTCATCTCCTCCTTGACCCAATAAAAGGCCCTTTGAATTGTGTTGGTCCCATACAAGGCTCACCTCTTCACCAAATCTGTGAGTGGTGTCACTTGTTGTGATAGCTCTTTAACCAACTTCCAATTCGGGGGCCTCCCTGGTGGAATGCCTCCAAATAATAAAACATCATGGTCCAGAGTAAACTGCATATCTGAGTGGATTGATTTTTTCTGGATTCTTCTGCATAAATCAGTCTCCATCTTATGTGTGGAGACTTCCTGAGGTGGATAGGTTTGCATGCCCCTGATCTTTTGATGATTACCACTCTTATTGTCTATCCATTCCATCTGCAAGACCTCCCAATCTATAGTGACCTCCCCCAGTGTAATCATCCACTACACACCCATTATCATATTGGTGTCATGGTTCTTGACCACAAAGAAATTATCTATCAGGGTGTATGTCCCCAAAGTCAGAGTCAATGCTGGAACACACTTCCCCCACTGCTTAGTCTCAGGGACCACAAATAAGAATCCTTCAGAATCACTAATGGGTATGTCTCCCCTCTGCACTAGTTGGGCATCAATAGGATTGTGGGTAGTCCCACTGTCTATCAATACTGACACATGTTTTTCCTATACTATGCCTTGGTCTCCCAATGTTAGATTCTTTGGAACTCCCTGCAAGGATGCAAGGGTTCCTCTAGTTGGATCAATTTCTACATTTCCACCTCCAAGTGGTGGTGGATCTCCTCCTCGTGCTACAACGCTGGTATCTCCTTCTAGATCTTCCTCTTCCTCCTCATCATTATTGGAGAATACCTCATCATCACTGAGAAACCCTTTGTCTTAGTCCTCTCTTGAGGGAGGAATCTTCATATCTTCCCCTTTTAACTGACATGATAACTCTTGTTGAAGGGGGGCTCTTACCATTGGCAGAGTATTTTGCAAGTCTCTAACCCTATCAATAGCATCCTGGAGCGTAGTTGGTCTAGTGG
Organism: Pinus albicaulis; assembly: GCA_034641835.2. NCBI lineage: Eukaryota > Viridiplantae > Streptophyta > Pinopsida > Pinales > Pinaceae > Pinus > Pinus albicaulis. Next base: position 1,211,151,189 of record CM076579.1, read on the forward strand.
ATTCTACCAACTTATGCAAAGGATTTGCTAGCCCATTAATAAACATACACACCCTTATAATTACAGATAGATCTGGCACTGTGACTGAAAGTCTTAGGAATTCAGAGATATAAGTCTCTGGATCTCATAACTTCTTGAGCTTAGCTAGCTCAACAAAATGAGCTTTTGGATCTCTTTGGTCAAATCTTTCCACCAACCTCTATGTAAATTCTGCATAAGCAATTATACTAGCATGCCCCAATGTAGATAGGCCATGAAACCACCACTCATGTGCTTTACCTTCAAGGTGCAGCGATGCTATCTTAAAGGCATTCATCTCTGAAACTCTGATCATCTAGAAATAGATGTCTAATTTCTCTACCCAAGCCTTGGTTGTGCACTTGGGTGACCCATCAAAATCAGGCAGAACAAATCTTCCCAAAGTATGTTGTAGACCATTGTCCTACATGTACCTTCTACCTCTATTGTGATTACTGGGTCTTCTATTATCCTTGATCTGACAGAACCCTTGGAAGTTTAGATGCTATTTGAACCTCTGAGATTGAGATTCATATTCTAGGAGATAATCACTAAGAGTCCCCTTCTTTTGTGTTCCTCCTACCTCATTTCATATTTCTAGGAATGTAGGCATGGTGGAGCATTGTGGAGTTGGCTGTAATGTTGATATGTGAGGTGTCGAAACTCTCTCCATGTTGAGACCTTCTTGGGGTCTCTTTATGTATTCCCATCCTCATCTTCTTAATTTCTCTAGAAATATCCTACATAGTTTGGAGAGGAGTTTTGAAAATTTTCTTCCATCCATTGCTCCAGATTTATAGATGTAGTGCCCCACAATCTAAGCCAAGGTTATGCTCTGATACCACTATAATATTCCAAAACAGGAAAAATAAGAATATTAAACATAAAATGGAAATTGCAGCAAATATCAATACATAAAAACATGAGCAAATCATAGGTCCATTTCATTATGTATAACAGCAGCAAATAAGTATAATATCTTGAGGGAAAAGGCACTCAAGATAAGCAAGACAAGCCTCCAATGATCAAATGCATTCAAACATGAAATGTTGCTGCTACTCAAAATGTCGAAGGACCATGACAGCGCAGTCCTAGTGAGTGTAACTGCTACTAGAAAATGGAAATACAAATATCTTTTGATATAATATTTAAAAAGTGTTGGGATCAGAGATCTAAGCTCCTGAGCACAATTCCAAGACAACCCAGAAAGGGTTTCCGGAAATACACAAAATAAAAAATGCAGCTCTAGGGCTAAATATGCTTTGCAATTAGATAAATTTTGGGAGGTGGTTGATCTGATGTAAGAATGGCTGATACCCCTCATCACAAACTTTTCAGATGAAGGGTTGCTCCCCTCACTAGAAAACAAGGTTAAGAACTTGGGTACTTGACCCTCCACTGCAACTCCCTTGCAAAATAACACAGTTTCTAAAGGAGACTACGTTTTAGATGATGGTTGTTGCTTGGCATAATTCCGAATGGTGGAATAATTCTCAAGGAACCTCCTTGCTATCCTCCCGGATGAAGGGTTTCTCCCCTCACTAGAAAACAAGCTCAAAAACTAGGTCTATCAACCCTCCATTGCTACTGCCCTCAAAACAACACAATCTTGAAGGAGACTGTGTTGTGTATAATGGTTGAAGCTTGGCCTAAATCCAGATAGTGGAAATGGAGCTCAATGAACCTCTCCTGAGTGGGCACTTTAATTCCCCCGAAGATGAGGGTGGGATTTTCGCTCGTAAACACCCTTGTGCTAAACAACACAGTAGACTTTGCTAAACAGATGAAGCATGCGGAAATTCATAAAATACCAAACATAAATAATAATTAGAATGCCCTCTATGGATTCCATCCCCTTCCTTATATGCTTGGTGATCTTCCTCACCCTAGGTCCCACTCATTAAATATGCTACTCTCATGCATACACTCCACCATAATTGTAATGTCCTCTATTAACTCTCCACTACCTCCATGACAACGTTGTTGATTTGGTCAACCTTGACCCTGTCTTCATACTTTAGCCCCTATTCACACCCAAAAGTGCTTTATTCAGCTGATACAATGATCCACATTCACATTAGAAGTGTTTTTATTCCTACTAAAGAGATTTATGGGTCTCTTTACCAACTTATTCATCTATCTTATTAGCAAAAGAAAAAATTACTATTCCAAATAGTTGAAAGCTAATTAGGAATATTACAGCTTAAGACATATTGAAAAGGGACAGATTTTTTGAGTGACAATTATCCCAACATCTTGTGACAACAATTTATTTACAACTAGAGGATCCCCTTGTCCTTGATCCCAACCAAAAAAGTATCAAACTACTAGTACATTTAATGATAGATTGCATGATATATTGACTGGTTGAATTAATCCTATTCAAACAGATCTTGAGTTACTTGTTAGTGAACCTACACAACCAAAACCTACTATTCCGCCACCTTTACCACCTAGATCATCTTCCTCTTCTTCTAGTGAGGATTCCTCTTATGAAGAAAATTATTCATCAAAAGGATCAACCAATTCACAAGGTCCTCCACACATGGAAAAAAACCAAGTATATATTTAAGGAAATAACCTAGGGAATAACCCCAAAACCCCATGGCTTGATCAGGATGCAATTGTTGTTCTGAGTCAGAAGCACCCTTTACCCATAAATCCTCAAAATTTTATCCCAAAATTTTACCCGAATTCCAAGCAACCTTCGGATGATCATATTAAAAGCTTTATGTTAGCTCTCAAAAAAAAGAATGTAAAATGTGAAGTTTTTTTCTATAGGTTGTTCCCATATACATTTTAGGATAAGGCCTCATCATGGTACTTTTCCTAGAAACCTCAAAGTATGACCTCATGGAGTCAATTTAAGACTACATTTATTGAAAAAATTGAGCTTGATAAAACTCCAAAAGTATTGGTGATGGAATTAGCTAACATGAAAATGGACAAAAAGGAAAGGATAATATACTTTACTGTGAGATTTCTAATTTTGAATAAGAAGAATCCTATTGATTCCATCCCTGTGGAAAACCATGTTGTTGCCTACTATATTAAATCCTTACTTTTCACCATTGCCATGTGGGTGAAAAGAGCCCAAAAGGAATCTCTCCAAGAGGCCTTTGAGGAATCCATTGTTGTTGAAAAGGATATGCTGAGTCTAAAGACTATTCCTGACACTAAAGGTGATCAGGCATCCTCCTCTTGAATGAAATCTGAGTCATTCTCTAAACCACTTCCAACTAAGAAATAAAAAGGATCCCTAGATATTAAGAGCCTCCAAAAGGTCCTTAAAATTTTATCAAATGAAAATTTTGACCTTAAAAATAACTAAAGAGAAGGGCCATCTAATAGATGAAACATTATTCTACCTTTAACGGATAATTTTCCACCTAAATCTACTCCACCCACTGAAGGATTAAATGTTGAAGGATTATAGAATATTCTTTAAGCTTTGATATTATGGATTGACTCATCTTCTAGTGAGAAAATAATGAACCAAATGAGGGTGAGGAAGGAGTATATATGTATGATGATGAATATTAATTCCCTCCTACCATGGGCCACTTTGCTAATCTAACCCATGATATGTTTTAAGAAAACTATAAAAAATATTTCACGAATCAGCATCCTTACAACACTTGTGGCAAGACTATTGTTGATGATCCCAATAATTATATGTCTGTTAAAAAAAAAATGTGAAAAAAGAGGAAGAAACTTCCAGAAACCTTGTTATCCCATATTTGGAATATGATCTTATTAAAGATCCCAAAATATTAAAATCCAACATCTCAATTTTTTAGTTATTGAAATTTCCACTAATAAAGCAGAAATCTCAGCAAAGTTTGGTTGATTTTTTGGTAAAACGAAGAAGGCTACTCAAAATAATGAATTGGAAAATTTTAACAAAAATGCGATAGGCCTACTTTCTATTAAAAAATTCCCCACAGATATTTCCCCCACACATACAAAGAAGGATAATGTTCCTCCCTTCTTACTTACTTTTGAAATTTATAATAGGAATATGCATAATTTTATGGTTGACTCTAGAGCTTATTCTAATATTATGCCTCTTTCTATCTGTGATAAATTGAATGTTGACATTAAGCCACCTGAGGAAAAAATTATCCATCTTGATCGCACAAATGTTAAGGTTGTATGAGAATTAAATGATATCCATATTATACTCTTCTCTAATCATGGGATTCATCAGATAATTGGCATTGTTGTTGTTTATATACCTTAGATTTATGGTTTATTTCTAAGCAGGGATTGGTCGCAACGTTTGAACGGTTATTTCTCCATTAATTGGTCATAATTGTGGCTAACTTGGAAATGTCATCCAAATAAGTAAGGATCAATTGGGAATAGTACATGTAACATATTATTATTGATCTGAAAGATCCTAATGAGCAAATCCTAATAAATTATTCTCCTGTGACAATTTTTGATACGTTTTTTGGTAATTTTTCCAGTTGAGGTTTCCCCTTTTTCAAAATTACAATAGCAATTTGAACTTGCATATTGTACTAAGTTGATCGCAACAAATAAAACTTGGATTTATGTTAAAACTGTTAAAAATAATGATGATGAATTGTGGTCCTTGTATTTTGATAGATCTAAATCAAAGGAAGATGTTGGTGTTGGTTGTTTGTTACTTGATCCAAAGGGAAACAAAATTTTCATTTCATATAGATTAGAGTTTAATTCTACTAATAACATTGAAAAGTATGAAGCTCTCATCAAAGGGCTCGAAAAATCTATTGATCTTAATGTTAAAATGTTGACTATATTTCACAATTCTGAGATTATAGCCAAGCAAGTAAAGGATTCTATTCATTGTATTTATGCTCATTTAAAAAATAACCAAACTAAGGTATGGAACTTACTCTATATTTTTTTAGCTTTTAATATTACTTCCATTCTTAGACCTAGTAATCAAGAAGTGGATTTATTAGTGAATGTGGCATCTAGATTGATTCTTGTTGAAGGTTTTGAACCTGATTCATTTTTTGTTGAGTTGATATCCAGACCATATATTCATGACAATATGACTAATTGGCTTGACTTTGATGATGACCAGTCGATCATTGATTTTCTCCATATGGAATACAACTTCCAAGATTTGGAAATTGACGAGATCACTCACAATAAAATTCTTCATAAATTTTCATAAACTCATAAACAATGGTCAATTGAAAAAGTGTTCAATCTAGTAAACTCTACTCCAAAATTTGTTGTTAGGTTGGAAAAAATTTATAATTTGCATGATAAATTCAAAGGGGTTGTTAATTTCAAAACTAATAGTTCATATATATGTTATGAAATTGTTAATTTGGGAACTCGATATAATCCACAAAACATTAATTTAGGGGTTGATTCTACATAAAAAAACAGATCTCATTTTTTTGTTCAAAGAAAACAAGGATGTATGAAGAAAAATCAGATAACATTCATTTGTTCAAACAATACGCGGGCGTATTTTCTTGGACATATGATGACATGAAAACTTTTGGCCCTAATGTAATGCAACACGCAATCCCAATGAAACTCCAGATAAAAAATCATTTCAACATAAATAAAAAAATGCACCCCAATTTAGAACTTGTTTTTAAAATGAGTTAAACAAGCTTCTAGCAGCTAGAATAATTTTCATTGTCTATCATACTCATTGGGTTTCTAATTTGGTGCGTGTAATAAAAAAATATGGAGACATTCAACTTTGTGTCAATTTCCAAAACCTCAATAAATCCTCTCAGAAAAATAGTTATCTTGCTCCATCCTTGAACCAGATCTTACATTGCATTTATGGCTCTAAAATTTTGTCCCTATTAGATGATTTTTTAGGTTATAATCAAGTCTTGATCTCTCCTATATATCAATTAAAAACCACCTTTAGAACTCCGTGGGGCACTTTTTGTTACAGGAATATTCCTTTTGAACTAATTAATGACAGGTAAACCTTCCACATGGAAATGGATATTACCTTTCATGGCTTAATAAATGAGTTAGTTATCATATATTTGGATGATGTCACCATGTATTCCAAGGAGAGATATGATCACTTATCTCATTTGAGAAATGTATTTGAGAGATGTTGAATATTTGGAATTTCCCTTAACCTCAAAAATTCCACTTTTGTTGTCACTGAGATAAATTGCTTGGCTTTGTAGTTTCTAAGAACGGAATGATGATTAATCCTAAGAGAACTCAAGCCATTATCATTTTCTTGTATCCTAATTTTAAAAAATTGATGCAATCCTTTCTCGGGAAAATATTTTTTTTTAGAATATTTATTCCCAGTTTCTCTGAGATAGTGAGGTCATTACAAAACTTGGTCAAAAATATTTTTTTCTTAAAATGGGGTGATCAAGAAAAATAATGCTTTCATACGATGACACATTATCTATAAATATCCTACTTTAATGAGTCTTTATTTTACCAAAGACTTCAATCCATATGCATTTGCCTCTGATATTGCATATATTGTTGTTCTCACCCATAAAAACAATCAAAATGATGAAATCCCTACTTCTTTCATGAGCTAATTTTTAGGGGCTAGAAATGAACTATTCAATAGTAGAAAAACAATCCTTTGTTGTCTTCAAAGCGATGAAACATTTCATACCTTACTTGTTGAGGTTTAAAACTAAAATTATTTTCCCTTACACAATAGTCATAAAACCCCTTGGTTCAAAATGAACTCATCGATAAAAGATCACATTAGATGACAGCTCTCCAGGAGATTGACCTTGAAATCAAATTTGCAAAAAATATTATGGGTTAAGGTGTTTCTATGCTAGCTTCTAACTTAGTTAATTTACCCGATGAAACTTCTTGTTTAAATAATGAAGCTTTTATTCTCAGCAAAAAAAATTGTGCCAAATAATTCTCATTCATGGCATGTTGACATTAATTTTTGTATGATTCATGGTACATCTCCCTCACACCTTGATCCAAAGAAAATAAGAGCACTAAGGATAAAATAATCTCTTTTTTCAGTAGATAAATAATATTATTTTTCAAAAAAATTATGATGGGGTATTACTTGTTGTTTAAAACACGAAGATTCCAAAAACAAATTAAATGAATTTCGTTCCAAGCTTGTTTTTGTTCATTTTTTGGTGACATCACAACTCATAAAATGTTCAGGGACAACTATTATTGGCTGAAATTATTTAAAGATGCCCATGATTTAGCTTGAAAATGTGAGACTTGCCAAAAAGTTGATGGAAGAGTCAAAAAGGTCATTTTTTCTCTACAACTTGTTTCCATCGAGACCTCATTTTAGCAATGGGGTCAAACATTGTTGACCATATAATCTTAGTTTCATATCTTCAACATAAGTTCATTATAACAACAACAAATCACTTTATGATATGGGTAGAGCCAACTCCTCTACAAGTGGTAAATAATAATCAGGTAATGTCATTTCTTGAGGTCTAAAATGGGCCTCCTAAGGAAATAATAAAATAATAGTTAAACCGATAAAATAATATTTATGGATTTTCAATTCACTTTTTGCACCACAATCAATGTAACCATAGTTAAATTCAATTCAAAAGTTGTACCAAAATAAAATTAATAAAAAAATCGTATTTATGTGACTATAAATAATAATGAGATTTTCAAGAAAAAGACAATATCATTGAACAACTAATGCATTTGTCCTTTGTACTTAAATAACTTAAAATAAAATATAAATATAAATTTATAAATTCTTAATTATATTATATGCTATTAATTAAATTATATAATAACATGTAATTAATATAATATATAAAAATATTATACTATACTATAATATAATATAATATAATAAATGTATAGGGATATGCATTGTTTCTTTCAAGAAATATGAAATGACAATAATATATTTTTATTCAAAAAATGTGAAATGACATTTATTATGAGTACTTTACTTTGACTTTAAAAGTACTTAGAGCACCACCATAGTTAACCATGAGTTTTTATCCACCTTTGAGAATGTGACAAGTAAGTACCTTTAACTTAAACAATGCCACCTCAACCATTAAGGATGATGTCATCCCCTAAAATGTGATTGGTTCTCATAAAGTGAATTTTGATTGTACATTTTCCTTAGGAGGCCCATTTTAGACCTCAAAAGTCCCCTAATAAATATCATCACTCATTATGGTGTTCCAGAATCACTAGTATTTCATAATGCATCATACTTTTATTCTCTTGATATAAATACTTGTGCTTTAGAAAAAGGAATCAAAATCAAATATTCTACAAAATATTACCCCCAAAGCAATGGACTTGTTGAATCAACAAATATGGATTCTATCATTGAAAAGTGTTGAATTTAGTGGCTATGGCAAGTCTTCATAATTAATATTTTTGGCCTCGATATATTTCTAATGACAAATATAAAGCATTTTATTCATGCTAGTGTCAAAAGAGAAAATATAAGTCATGTAGGCTTCATCTCGATTTCTAAAAGAGATTTTGAATTTATAATATTTAATTTCTTGGTCCCAAAACTTAAAGTTTTCCCTCCAAGAATAGGTTTTCCCTATGGTCATTCCTATTTAGCCTCTAGATAAGTATAAATAGAGGCTTCGGCCTCCTCCAAAAGAGTAGCTCATTCATCATTTGTTCAAGGAAATTTTGAATCATCTGAGGCAGAGACATACGAGTTTATCGGAGGTAGAGAAAAAAAAATGTCTCTTTAGTAGAGTCAAATGAATTTATTTGAGGCAGAGACAAACGATTTTCTCTGAGGAAAACAAGTTTCTTGGGTAGACAAAATCAGGGCAGAATGAACCTCTTCTAGGAAGACCAAGTTTGTGAGATCATTTAAATTTGTTTGAATTGGCTAGATCTAAACTTGGCTATGGTTAGTTTGACCTTGGTTTTGACTATATGTATCTCTTGTTGAACTAAATAATTTCTCTAAGGAAAGGGTTGTTGGGTTTTTCCCACGAGTGGGTTTTCTTAGGGTAAAATTGATTTGTTTTTTTTTTTTGGTTGGGTAAAAATGATTTGTTTTTATTTTTTTTATTGTCTCTTTATGATCCTTCTGTAATTCTTGTTCTATTTTTGAATATATTGTGTTTAATTACTTAATGATGAATGTAAATACAATATTACTTAAGGTAAAAATCATCAAAAGTAATTATCAGCTAGAATACCGATGAAAAATAAACATGGTTTTAGAGCATGGGTAGAAGAACAGCCTTAAAAGAAGCTTGTCTACTTCAAGTTATCTTCTATGGCTTATTTTTTTAACAACCCTAGAAACCATATTTCCATTATGATTGTAAAAAGGATGAAAATCATTGATCGATTATGTTGTTCATTTTGAACTAAAGCGTCAAATCCCTAGTTAAATATTTGAAGGATCAAAGTCTCAGTTCATGTTGAATTTAGGTCAAAAAGCTTCATCCTATTTTCAGTGCGACTCAGATTCTACAACAAAGGCCTGAGAACCTCAGAGCTAATTGCAGGAGGCTAAAAATCCTTAGGGTCTATTGTAAGGAGCTGAAAAAATCTCAAATTCAAAGGTCTATAAACTCAAAAGGTGAGTCAGAATAGTTCGAAAATGTCTCAATCAATGTCAAAGCCATTGAAGATAAGACTATGCCTTATGCCATAAAACAAATTCAAGGTTTTGTTCTTCTATTTAAAGATAGTATAGTTGAAGAAAAAGGATTATACTTATTTTACTCTTAACATGTAGAAAATACATGTGTGATATTTTGAAGAAGAATAATTGTTACAATGATCCTTGAAAGGCTAAAGTAATTTCCACAAGCCAAGTCCCTTGTTTTTTTGGGAATTTGAGCTAGTATCACTTTGGAGGAAGCAGCTCAAAGGAAATTGAAAATAATTATGTCTAAAGATAAGCTAGCAATGTCATTTTTTTTTACATGAGATCTACTTTTTAATATTTGAATTATGGAAGGCACTATACTCAAAGGGTGGGTTTGGAGCGAAGACAAGTTTGAGAAGACCAACATTGTACTCAAAGGAAGGGTTTAGAAAGATGAAAAGTTTGAGAAGAAAATTTAATGCCTTAAGTGGCAAGGATAAAGTGTCGAATATCTAAGAAAAAATTACTTTGTTTCCATGCAAAACACATAAAAAGTGATAGGGTGTATGAAGCCCAAGAATATAGATCTACAAAGAGACTAGTGAAGCTATAAGTATGTGGTTAATTCTTGGAATAAAATGTATGTGTCATCACTCAATTTGCTAGTAGTGACGTTGTTTGATATTAAGTTCCTTTGGCTGTGTTTTTCAATATATTTGTCAATAAGGACCAAGTATAGGTCTATTTAAAAAATTTTGGTTAAACTTGTAGCAAAGCTTTCTTTGGAGCTATTGATCTCTAGTTGCATAATGTAAAGTTGAATATATGTATACCTTGAAGATTGAAAGATTGAACTAGTAATAAGACTATAAGGATTCTTGAAGAAACATTTAAGGACAGTCATGATTGAATAATTTCCTTCACTCACTTATAATATTCAGTCATATGAAAATATTTATGATGACAACATCATAATATGTGCAAGATAATGCCAGTAATGAATAACTCACCTATGTGCTTTCTTGAAAGAGGGTTCATTGTGCTCAGAAGCAAGATATTGAATATTCAAGCCTTTTAAATGTCCTATAATATGCATTTCATATGTTGATAATGTGCGTAAATATTTTATGTACACTCAGGCACCTCAAGGCAAGAAAGAAAAGGGATTAGTATCACTAGTATGCCCTCGAAGAAAACACACAGTGAAACAATTTCTTTTATAATAGAGGGAGCGGTCATAGAGCCTTGTTTTAGCTTTAGAGGGAGCACCCAATCAGGGTGTCAGGAAAGTATTTGTGGTGATGGATCTAGTGAAGGAAGCATATCATTTTATTGTTGAGCCAAGGCATGTTTCTCAACATGTGTTGGAGTAACAGCATTGTACAGTTTTTCATAGCATATTTAGTTATGGTTTGATATATTCCTCAAATATTGAATTACAAATATAAGGATTCACATATTCAAAGAGTGTTGAAGACAAAAAGAGTTCATCATAATAAGGCTTCAGTTTGGGCTCCATTATGATTTCTTGGATGAGTAGGAAGCAATCATATATCCCATTTAGTATTGCAGAGGTTGGGTATATTGCAATTGGATTTAAAATTTGAGTAGTAGTATAGCTTTAGAGGCTACTTGTAGGATTGTCTTGATCTGGTGCAGGTGATGAGACAGTCTCGAGTAAAAAATGGAGACCATTTTAAATAGCTAGAAATCGAAAAAAAGGTGATCATATGTCGAAGAAAGGCCAATGGCGATGGATTTTAAATATCAAAATTTTGCAATTTCAAAAGACACATTATTAAAGGTGGAAACCATTTAGGCCCTTTATTGAGTATATCATAAAAAAATAGTGAAAAATGCCTCTAGGCTTTAATTTAATGAATATAAAAAATAAAAAATAAGAAAAATGAATAGAAGATTAAACAAAATAAATTGGAACAATGAAGAAGGCTAAATGATGAAGTCAAAATAAAAGTAAAAGTAAAAAAAGTAAAAAAAAGGTGGGCACCACCAAAAAGGTGCGTAAAATGTGAGGCAGGGTGATGAACCAAAGGTGAGGTAGGGTTAGGCACCATAAAAAGGTAGGTATAATTAAAAGGTAGGCACCATAAAAAGGTAGGATCCATAATATATATTACCAAGACATGGTATAGAAGGAAGTAGTATGGCTTCACTATTATTCTTCAGTCAAGAAAATTTTTGACAAAACATTGTTTCCAGGATAAAGTTTGAATACTTCAAGGACATGCTTGAAATGATTGAGGGAGTAACGAAATTGAAACATCCAAGAAAATCATTCTCCACGTGTCAAGTATGACCACAATTAGGGAGAATGGTCTATAGTATTACTAGCATTAGGGACAGACATTATCCCTATGTCAAATATGACCATAATTAGGGAGAATGGTCCAATAGAGGACAATCATTTTTCCTATGACTAGAATTACGAAGAAGAGTCTTGGAGGCCAAAAATAATTTAGTTGAGTGGGTGCCTCTCAAGATCAATCTTATTTATCATCAAGCCCAAAATTACTTAGATAGAGTGTGGCCTTTGTAGATTCACCATGTGTCAAATTTATTAACCAGAATTATGGTGAATGAAGACTAGTCTTTATACCATGTGTCAGATAAACCCAAATTATGGTAACTAGTTAATGTTAAATGTTGTACCATGTGTTAGGAGTACCGACTAGAATTATGGTTAGGATACACAGTAGGTTAGAGTTATTGACTAGAATTATGATAATTGGATGATGTTGATGATTTATCATGTGTTAGCACTCTGTAATTCCTCCAGGTTGAGGAGAGGAATCCAAAGGTAACCACAAACCACTTAGAAACTGGAATCTAGCCCTTCCAACTTCAAAGAGGGATGTCTATGTCTAAATATTCAGTCACTTATATATTAGGTTAGGTATGGTGCTCAGAGGGATATAGGTTTTAAATGTTTGCTGGCAGGGGATAATACAGATACATTGGGCATACAATCATATAAAGTTGATTATTTTTCTAGTGAGAGGATGAAGGGTTGAGGGATATTTTGACAAGGGAAAGGTAGGAAGTCTTGTTGGTGTTGCCAATTTAATTCTTTGTATAAGGGTGAGTATAATAATGGTGTAAACAACATATAGAGCATCAATTTGTGGGATGAATTCTAAATGTTATTTAAGAAGAAAACATAGATTGTTTGGAAAACTATATCAGATCACTTTTAAAATGAATTCTGAGATAAATTCTTATTTAAGAATACATGAATACATACATTCATAGTATGGAAATGATGAGAGACAAACTTACAACATAAGAAAGAACATCACCATCGAGAATTGATACAGGAATCCCTTCACTGGAAAATATCAGAAAAAAATACAATGCACATAGTGTCTCTTCTTCTAAACCCTGACCAACCATTTTCACACTAAAATTCATGAAAATATATTCAATTATCTCATCCTTGGACTTAGAGGTTCTAGATCAACCATTTCCCAAAAGATAGAATTTATTACATTAAATTTGGAACTGCCTACTAGGATTAGGGACCGAAATTCTGGAAAATAAGGGTCAAATATTAACTTGTATCTCTTGAAACATGAAATATGTTACAAAATTGAAGGATTTTTTTTAATTTAGCTCATGTTTGACCAAAACCTCTTTTACTTTTTCAAAATTCATCTCCAGTCGGTCAAAACCTAACTTGAAGTTAACTGCTAAAACAATAAAAAAATGCAACAAATCCATTAAGGGAATTTTGAGGTCTAAAATGGGCCTCTTAAGGAAATTCTAAAATAATACTAGAAATAATAAAATAATATTACATTATATCATCAAATTTTATAGGGGAAAAAAAGAAAAAAACTATTTTTTCAACTCGTATTTTCAACTTATCTCCCTGTGGGTTTACTCAAATTCCTCGTGGGAACACTTGTTTGATGAAAAATTTGATTCCTCATCCAAGGAGTACCCATGTTTCATACTTTTTACAAACCCTGCTGTTAGGGTCCTATAAATATAGGATTCATAATTTTGATTTGACTCTGTTAAAATCTTGAAATTTTGTACATACCTTTGTTTTTTGCAAATGTATTCCCAAATTAAAAAATGAAAAGAGGGTATGTCCTAAAAGAACAATCAAAGGAAAAAAATAAACAAATATCAAAAGAATATTAAATATGAACCCCATCAAAAATATATCATGAAAGTGTTGCAAGTTTAAATGCCACTACTATTTAATTTTCACTACAAATAAATGATTATGTGCAGCTTGTTCAAAATGCCATAATCCATGATGAGTTAAATAGTTTAATCTTAAACTTTTTCATGCTTTAAATTTCATGTTGATAGATAGAGAATAAAGATCTAACCAAACTGTTTAATTTTGGTAGATCAGTAGTTATGTAGAGAACAATAAGGAGCTAAACAATTTAATTTGAGCCCTTGGTAGAATTAGATAGTTTCATGTTTTAAAAGAAAAATGAATAAGAGGTTGCAAGCTCAAATGCACCCATGCAAATAAAGGAAAAAAATGGTAGAATAAATGATGGGTAGGAAGAAATCAATTTCACAAGGCATGCATAAACATCATTCGGCATATTACTAAATTCCCTCTCCGCAATGTGTTCTAGTACTAAATCCTTCAGTCATAAAGGCTCAGAGCATTTCTATGACATTTTTTGGGACCGGACCCATGGCTTAATAATTGATTGGCACTAAAGTATTAGAATTACCCTCATAAAAACCCTTCTCCTTCATAAAAATCCCTTTTCCTCCTTACATCATTCATTTTTCTTTGCAAAAATCCCCTTTTCCTAAGTTTAAAAAACATTTTACCTAGTAAAAGTAAAACCCCTTTGACTAATTCCCTTTTTCATACAAAAACACCCAAAAAACCCACAAAAATGCTTTTTTCCTAAGTATAAGTGTTAAATGTTATGTTGGGCATCACAATGAAGAAATTTTTCCTAAAAACTATGTTTTTCACTTTACTTAGTGTATTTACTATTTCCGCATCCATTTCATATTAACACTTAACTTATATATTAATTCCATTATAACCCTTCCATCCCGTAATTATATTAATTCATTTTATTACATATCCCAACCCACATTTTTATGTTTAACCTATTGTTTAAATTTCCCCATGTGATATATTTCTCGCTCCCCATAGGTTTAAACCATATCATTATATTAACTCGCCCAAAGGTTACATTACACATGGATATACTCCATTTGTTGTATAAAACTTTGATATCCCGCCTATCCTCTTAACACTAAAATTTTATGTTAAAACTTGGTTTTAAAATACAAAACATTGAACCCGCCATATAAAACACTCTTGGGCCCCATGCCTCATTACTCTGCAACTCCATCAATCAATCTTGACCGTTTGCACTCCCTCCACCCGATCCAACAACTCACAAGCCATATCGCAATTTCAATGGCGTGATCGTTAATCAATTTCAGATTTGTGATATTGGCAGTTTTGCCCCATTCTCTCTCCTCCATGGGGCATAAATTGATTGGATTGCATCCTTCCGATTATTACCGCTTACCACCTTTCGATGATATGATAAACCACTAGCGGTAATATCCTCCATCCCAAAACCATTAACCATTTTCCCCGCAATGTGAAAACCACTTGCTCGCCCCTGCACAAATGCGTTAAATCATTCTTCTACTGCAATATTCCATTGTTCCACTGCGCTAAAGAAAATAAAGCAATGAAATGAAATCATGAACCATTGTGGTAATATCTTCACCATTGGCTAAAAACATACTCACTCTGCTCTGTGGTAAACTATTATAGCCCTGTACCAATGTATTTAGCTATTTGAAGTTCAGAACCCATCTCTACCCTTATTCCCACACCTCTGCAAAATTTCGAGAAAACCCCTGCTATGGCTAGAACTCCTTTCATTGTATTCCCTGTTCCCTAAAGCCATAACTGGCTTCCCTTCAGACTAGGGTTTTATTAACAAATGTTTTATTTTGTAGGTTACTAGCAAAAGGAGAATTGGGATAAACAGTTTAATACTAGTAAAAACTGTTTACTCCTAAAAAACTTACAAGGAAATGAATTTTAATGATGTTCCTTACACAAAATATTCCAGGCAGCAGAACAGAAAGAAATCGTTTATGCAAAGAGAGATAAATTTGCACAGTGAATGGTAAAAGTGAAATAAGAATTCTCAATGACAGTGAAAATAGAGTAGTCAAGGTAAAATAGAAAAAGTAAACATGGAGGCAATAATGATTAAACAGAGATGAAAAAAATTTTACCAACAAAAATGAATTTTATCCAAAGTAAAATTCAAAACAGTTAAAAGAACAATAAGGTTAAAAGATGAAAACAGAGCATGAAGGGACATTTTTGCAGAAATTTCCTATTTAAATCATAGTTTTGTAGAAACTATTGTGGCCAATCCAAGATGAATTTTGAAAAACTGGCGGAGTTTTATGTTCCTCAAATGCTAAGCTAGAAAAACCTATCTCACTTTATGCATAGGTATTACAAAATGAGAGATACATGCACATATTCACAACCTATTTTTCAGACTGTGCAAAGTTCTGTTTTACACATCTTTTTGCAGAGCATATGGTGAACAGATGGAACTGAATTTTGGGAAACTAAGAGAGGTTTATCTTAGTAACCTTATTATCTACAAAAACATCTTTCACTTTTTACATATATATCTTTTATTTAGATATAAAAAGGTATCACTCAACCCTAATTTTGCAAAGTTTCTGGAGCAAAATGCACAAAGGAAGGAGACAATTAGTGACTTGGAAGCCTCATCATCAACTAAGAGTTGATATAAAATTAGAATTTCTCTTCTTTTTTCACCATCAATCCATAAAAATAGTGCCAAATAGATTCATTAGTTTTGAGTGTCTTTTTATTAAGTTCTATTTATGTAAAACAGTTTACGATATTTGTAAACCAATCTGGATATTTTTTCAAGATATTCTAGTTTAGAATTTGTATAAATACTTCATCATTTGAAGTATTTAGGGTGGAACAAATTGCTGAAGATTTCTACAGTCAATATTTATGTACCTGAAGGGCTTTTGTACCAAGTTTCAAGTCAGCAGGCTGGATCAAATCAATAAAGCATCATGTTTCAGGATTCATGTGTTGGGCCAACTTAAGTGAAGTACTTTCTACTATAATTTGTTAAATATTCTTATGTTTTCCATTCATACATAAATTTATTCTTAATTTAAATGTGAAATCAGGAAAAGATATATCAAAATTTGTTAAAAGAACTCTGTTATTTACTGGTTTTCATTTTAATATATTCTGTTGATTTCTAGAGTAGGGAACCCTTAATTTCTCCCTCTTTTGAATGACATGTGTCCTCTTCACTCCTTATCCAGATCAAAGAATCCTTGATTGGTCTTTATCCCGATTAAACCACTTCACCAATCAACCTCAAAGATCTTGAGTGACTTTGCTATCTTTCCCTGAAAATATTTGACTTTAGACTTTGATCCTGACCTATCTGCTTGACATATTGACTCCATTTTCCCAATGGAAAAACAGATCTACCAATATCCATCTCATTACGTGATTTTTCTCACCAAACCAAACAAAATATCAAAACCAAATTGCCCATATAACTAGCCTAAAATCAAACATAAAACAAAGTTAAATCTTATAGAGAAAGCGCTCTTTGAGCCTTAGGAAGGCTAGATCCTAAAGCTTGAAAGTAGGTTTGTGGTTACCTTGGTGATTTGTTTCTTTAACCTTGAGAAATTACTGAGTGATAACACCTGCTACATGAAAAATGAGAAATAGAAGAAAAGTGTGATTGCAATCACGTTTTTTCATGTATTCTTATTTTTCGTGTAATAGGGTCCATCAGAAGTATGCAACATGGGTACTCCAGAGGATTAGGAATTAAATTTTACATCCAACAAGTACTTCCACTCAAAATCTAAGTATAACATTAGGGAGATAAGTTGAAAATACAAGTTCAAAAAGTAGATTTATTATTTTATTATTTTTTAATATTTTTACTTTTTTAGCCCAAAAATTGTGAATCATCCCCCATGGTTGACATCATCATCTCGAATCTTATTGGTTCTTATGAAGTTTAGTTTGGTTGCACAATTTTCTTAGGAGGCCCATTTTAGACCTCAAAATTCTCTAATGCCCCTACACCAAAAGCGTAGCGAGCTTCCTTTTCATATTAGATGATGAATGCCTGAATTTTGAACCTTAAAGACACTTAAGTACAATTTTCATAACCATATAAATCAATTTCAAGAGGTCTGGAGTCGAATTAGAAGATCAAATTGATCACTGTGTGGAAGTGTGGCGCATTCGCTGCGTTACTTCAAAAGCGCATCAAATTCATGATTTGCATGCCTTGTACTTCTTGATGTGCCCAGGTATAAAATAGCTCATAAATAATCATACACCATTTGAATGACCTCTTTGCATACTGCAAACCCTCCATCCTTAGAAACATCACCTACAACAAAAGCGCGGCGAATTTCATTTGCATAGGTTTGACTAAATGTTTTTTTTTCCCCGAGAAAAAATCGAACTTTCTATTAGAAAAAACAAAAAGTTACATTTCATATGCCTTAGCATTCCATAAGTTCTCGTTCCCAACATAGGAGCAAGAAGAAAAACCAGTCAACCTGCACTCGAGGGTGAAGATACAGTAGTTGTGATATCAAGAACACTCAAAGACCAGAATAGGCAGAGAGACTGCATAAATGGTAAATGAGCAGAGCAACCATAAGCATGTCCATCACTATGAGCCTCCAAACCAGGAGAAACACCCGAAGGATAAGACAATGGTTGTAAAGCCATCCAAGACCCGGTAACATCAAAAGAGAGATTCGTCCATCTAAAATAATAACAATAAGTTTATCAACCATGAGTCCATGAAAAATATACAAAAAATTAAAATTCTGAGGTTTTTAAAACATAAAAGCAATATATACATCATCTCCAGAAAAATTTAACATTGTTGGAGTAAAAATAAAAGGTAAATTCATAATATTAAATGAGGGGGGGCCCTCCATCAGTATGGTCTGGTGTCCAACACACGAACCACCATACCATCCTTTTCTTATATCACCCATGAGCCTAGAGCTTGTCGAAGACCGATTTTAGACAAGTCGTCAGCCTGCTGGTTCCGTTCCTTGTAAATATGGCAAACAGAAATCCATGTAAAAAGTGATTTTAGTGATAGAAATTCATCAAGAATAGGACATAATAAATAATTTTGACATCTCTACATGTTGTTAAACCAATTAATGAAATTCAATGAGTCCCCAAATATTTGTATCGATGTGATATCCTTGTAGAGAAGCCATCAAAGTAAGAGTTTTAAGGTTTATAGCTCTTCAAAATTGTTTGTCCCCGTGCCAAGACCCACTGAGACCGCATATCAAGTATTTGAGTTTATATGTATGATTATGCTAGCCCCACATAGCCCCTAAGCAACACCACGATCAAAATAGGCCCAAGGAATATCTGGTATAATGACTTTGTTCAACACTCGCCTAGGACAAACTGTTGAAGAAGGGGAGTAGGAGGCCGAGTAAATGGTAGCACTTTCACCAATGCTGAGGAAGAAAGGGAATCTTTGAACACACATTTGTTCCTGGAGATCCAGATGCCCAAAGAGATAATCAGTGGAAGACACCTGTGTTCTGGTTCTTTACATCTCTCCCACCAGGACTTCCACGCATCTTTACAATTATTACCCCCCACGTAGAATCCACATTGAAGAGTGTAAGGGTATATTCCCAGACCTTCCTTGAGAAATAGCAGGCAATGAATAAATGATCAATAGTTTCCTCCGCCTTATTACAAAGACAGCACCATCCTGGACCAATGAAAAAAAAAATTCAAGGGTATCCCATGTCGGCACTTTTCGGCGAAGAATGTTCCAGAAGAAAAGTTTGGTTTTAGCAGGAAATCCGATCTCCCAAAGAGCTTTGTACCACCATTCCTTATTCCCTCCCTCCTTGGATGCCATAAAATGAGCATATCAGGCCTTGGGAGAATATATCCCTGATTTAGAATGAACCCAAACTAGGCTATCAAGAGAATCTTTTAAACGTACTCGAGTATTTTTCAACTCCTGTATATAAGCCTGCCATTCTTCGACCCACTGAATATCCAAATCAAATGCCTCAGCCTTCTTCCAAGCCTGTGCCCAAATAGTAAGTTGGCCAGGATCGTCGATCTGAGCAAGAGTTATATAGCCTTTCTGAAGGAGATAATCCCTGAGACCGAGAGAGAGAGAGAGTAATTTTCATTGCATCCAACCCACGGATCCAATCCAATTCTTCATCGTTCCCCATTACCAATACTCCAGGCAAGGCCTTGACCCACCAGATCAAATACAAGAATGGAGCTTTCCAGATGTTGGAGATTCGTTTGATATCTTTAACCGAAGAACGAATCCAATCATCCAATGGGACAAGATCAATATATTTCCTTCTAACCACAAAGGTTCATAAATTATTTTCAGATATAAGCCTTCAGATCGATTTTGCAGCCAAAGTAGAGGCAAAAGTTTTTATTTTCTTGATACCGCAACCTCCCCATTCCTTTGTTTTATAAATCTTCTCCCATTCCACCCATGGAAGGGTTTTTTTGTCCTCCTTGCTTGACCAAAGGAACTTAATACAAATGCTTCTGATTTTATTGAGAATACCAATAGGGACCCAAGCCAGACTGATCCAATAGACTTGGATTGGTAATAGTACATATTTTATTAAAACTAATCTCCCCACTCTCGAGAGCCATTTGTGACTCCAATAATTAATTCTCTTTTTAATTTTTGAGACCAGCCAGTACCAATCCTTTTTTCGATACCCATCCAACTTGAGAAAAAAATCGAGGTAGTTAATTCATGTACCCAATTGTGCTTGAATGAAGGGAAGAATACCAGAAGTCCAATTAATATCGGCTTCAGGGATGCCCTCGTGGGCAAGAGTGGACTTTTGATTATTGATAGATAAGCTCATCACCTTCATGAAAAGATCCAGGATTTCTTTTAAAGTTCTGACTTCGCATCTATTACCATTTCTAAAGAGCAAATGTCATCCACAAAAAGGAGATGGGTGATTATAATATTTGAAGCCACTTTGATTCCCCTGAGGGACCCTAGTCTTCTGGCCTAGTGTATGAGTTGAATAAGACCTTCAGCAGCCAAAAGGAAGTAGTGGAGACAAAGGACATCCATGTCTTTTTCCTCTTTGATTAGAAAAAATTTGAGAGGCTACTCCATTAATAAGAACAACAAAAGAAATATTAGTGATACAACTCATAACCCAATTAATAAAATCAATATGGAACCCCAGATGGGTCAGCAGAAGTATAATATAGAGCCAGTTGATTCTGTCATAAGCCTTAGAAAGGTCAATCTCGGCAACCATGCATCTTTTGTGAGATAATTTAATACAGTGGAGAGTCTCATGTGCCACCCCAATGGCTTCATGAATTTTTCTACCATCCAGGAAGCCAAATTTCTCTTTTGAAATAGATCTAGAGAGGATATGCTTCAAACAGTTGGAAATTGTTTTAGAAATAACTTTATAGATACAATTATAGAGGGAGATAGGACGGAAATCATCAAAATATGATGGAGCATCACATTTTGGAATGAGGGCTAGGAAAGTAGACTTGAGGACATCATGGATGTGGCCAAGAGAGAGATCTTCCACCACCACATTTGTGATAGCATCCCCCATCAACTCAAAGAAATATTGAAATAATTCCACCGTCCAACCATCAGGCCCAGGGCTTTTTTCATCTTGCATAGCTTTTAAAATGTGTTCAACCTCCTTTTTTCCCATCGATGCCATGAGAAGCATATTACTTCCTTCATCAGTATATCGAGGAAATAGTTGAGCAACCTGAATGAATTCCAAATATTAACCCCCTCTTGAGTTAAATAAAGGCTCTTAAAATGATTTCTCCCCATAGATGAGATATCTTCGAATGTTTTCACCTTAATCCCAGCTGAGTTTTCCATTTCCCAGAAATTATTGGTATTTTTCCTCCCCTTCGAAAAATTGTGAAATAATTTTGTATTTTCATCTCCCACTACCAACTAGATGACCCAAATTCTTAATCGTCGGAGCTCTTCTCTATCATTGAGAATTTTCCTCCTCCTAGTTTCCAGCTCCTTAATTTTTTTCTGGGCCTCCTCATCAACAAAACCCCTCTCCCCATCACTGTACAAATTTCCCAAAGATTCATTGATGATTTTAATTGATTCAACATCTTTTTGGGATTTTTCTTTTTCCCAGAGTATGGTGGATTTTTTAATAATTTTCACGTTGTCAATGAAATCCTCGGCATGTGTGAAGCCCTCTTCAACCGGGGGGTATCTCCAAAGGTCAACCACCAATTGGTGGTAATCCTCTTCCTTGAGCCAACTACCATTAAATTTAAAGGGAGCAGGAGGCTTCTTGAAAGGCCCCATCAGTTCCAAAAGAATAGGGGAGTAGTTATAAATCCCACCAGAACCAACCCATTACCGAAAGCCAATAAGACTGTTGGAAAAATCATCACTTAATAGGAACTTGTCCAATATTTTTGCGATAAGGCCTTTTCCCACACGATTTTTCCTCTAGGTGGGCATCAGTTTTGTAAGAGAGGAGTCGAAAAGGGACCCTTCCCTCATCATGTTCAGGAAGAAATCAGCAAAAGGGTCAATCCGAGCACAAGGGCCCAAGCTTCTGAGCAGCCCAAGGAAAAATTTAAATCACCTCTCACAATCAGGTTTGGGTTGTTCATGAAAGATTTTCCTTTCAAATTATTCCAATAAGAAACACGCTCCACACAGGGACCATAAATGTTAATCACCGAAAAATTTGAGCCTAATTCCATAGAATAAACATCCACCCCAATCGAGATTCTGAAGTCCAGCAATTGACCAGATTGACCGAATTATTTTTTAGAACGGTCATGAGTCCGTCAGGCGACCCCTCACATCAACGAAAACAAATGTCCAATTAGGAAGGAAAGAAGACAAAAAAAGAGAAATATGTGCCCCAGTACCCAGAGTTTCCTGAAGTAGGATGATGTCCAGATGGTGCATTTGTAAAAGTTTTTAAAAGGCTAGTTTTTTGGGCTCACTAGCCAACCCCCTACAATCGAAAGAAAGCACAACCATTTTGTAATAGAGTCTGGGGATTTCGCCGCTCTAAGTGCCACTTTGAGGGATAATTGTTTTCCATCCACAATTTCAATAATGGTTTTGACTTGGGCTTTAGAAAGGTCAGACTTTCGACACCTGAGTTTTTTTACTTTCTCTATAATCGGCACATTCCCCAAACCCCCAAACAGTTCCTTTTCTAAAATTTTCTTTTCTCTGGGTCTCAAATTATAAGAGATAGTGTCAATGGAAAGGTTGGGGATAGTTGTAATGATATTTTCCATAGCCATAGATAAATTTCTAACACACGGAGAGGGAGAGGGGAATAGCCTAGAAGGACCAGGCTTAGCTGAATAATTGAATAAAAGATCAAAAGAGTTTAAAATAGGAGAGGAGGGGCAAGGGTATGTACCCGCTAAATCTGAAACTGGATCAGTAGGGGGGGAAGCGGTTACTCCGCCACCATGTCCACTACCACCATCTAGGCCACCGCCTATGAGTATTTACTTTTATCGACCATATGATCTTCACCCACCGGATTTTTTTCTGCCCCATCGACCAACGGAGCCCGACCCTCGGCCAATTGTTGCTTCATCTGCACAATAGGCACCTCATGCACCCCAATGTCCACCTTTGTGGTGTCTCAAGAGCCTGGGGCCCCTTTTCTGAATATGTCAATCTGGGAGAAGCCCTTCCTTTTTTTACGACTTTTTTTAAATCCGAGAGGGCAATCTCTGGCCAAATGGCCCAGTATGTGGCATCTATGACAACGAAACAGAAGGTGTTCATAATCAATCACCTGCTCGAGAGTGTTCCCATCTGTATTCAGGATAATTTTCCCAATCATACCTTCCCTTAGGGCCAGCTTAACCAGGATTCTTAGAGTGTTCCTGGATCTAGACTCCAAGAAAGACATATTTGCCTCCAGGAAAGTTCCCAAACTATTCCCAATTGCCCTGAAAACCTCCATAATCCAAAAGTAGGGAGGTAATGTTGGGTTTTGGACCCAAACCGGTATCTCATCCACCCACTCCCTATTAGCATCAAAAAGTGGCATTCATCGCTTAAATAGGATAGGGGCGATACCAAATCCCCAGTGGCAAGCCAAAACCCATTCCAATGTAGCTTCATTTTTTAAAGTTGCCATAAACTAGCCTTTAGACAGTGTAATGACCTTAGCATCCTGATCTGGGGTCACCGCCCAGCTTTTTTGTATACATTCTGAAATATAGTCTGCAAAGAAAAATTTCCCTCTAGCCCTACCCACAAAGATTAGTTATGATGTCACCATCACACAATCGAACTATAGGTCGACTCTGAAGTTCAAGTTCGGACATTCAAAGCTCTTTCCTTGATCGTCTTCCCTTTCTTTTCTTTTGTTTCCCTTATTTTCATCTAATTTCACAAAAAAATGTGTAGACCGAGTGCCCCCTCCTGAAGAACCTCCCTTAGTCTGAGCACCATCATACCCCGAATTACCCAAGCCGACCCCCAACCCATCTCTTTCATGGCTGGGTATTGAGCCCGTCCAAGATAGACCCTCGCAAACCCCCGTCCATATACCATGGGTATCAAGCCTTTGTAATTTTTCCTCTCTTCCACTGTAATCACCCGAAAGACCCTGAAAACCCCCACTCGGACCACCCAGTGAGAAACTACCAAACCCTCCACTAGAACCCCACTCCGGCCTAGTGAGAGTCTTTGCCCCATGTTCTACTGAAACCCCAAGCCCCACAAGGATATTAGAACCTGCCACAGGAGCGTCCATCGAAATTGTTTTCAACTTGTTCACAAATGCAGGTACAGGAACAATATTGCATGCAGTGCCACATGTCATTTTACCCTAGACCCTAGCCCAAATAATAATGTCCACCAAACCCCCCAAAAATAAGTATTCAAGAGGAAAATCTGGACCGAGCTGACCAGGAGGAGCAACCAAAAGAGTACGAGAAGTGACGGAGGATATACCCAGACCAAAAGGTTTTTGTAAAGAGACAAAGCTAGCTCTATCCACCGTCTGATGGTGAGAAAGTGACAAATACAAATTTTTAAGGGAAGCAAAACCCTCCACAGGGTTCCACTTAGTTATATCCACCCCAACCCCCCCTTTTCTTCATATGACCGAGAGGGAAGGGATACTTTAGCCAAATTAGGGCTTGTAGGTTCTAAACCCAAAACAGACAAGATGTCTTCTGCTTATTGCTCCACATCCACAAATTCCTTGTCATTGCCCATTGAGACAAGAAACAGAAATAAATAAAAACCCCCAACCCCCAACCGAAAAACCCGACCAGATCAGCTGACCCCAACAACATCGTGGAAGACTCAGAGGACAAACCAAGTCACAACAATACACAGGAAGCAAAAAAAAGTGTCGTAATAGTTAAAAATAGTAAACGGCCAGCACAAAACTCCCAGAGGCGGTAGACCCAAAAACCAATCCCGAGACAGACCCAGTTGAAATACTAAAAGCCTCAGCATAGCTCTGACAGAAAACAAGACAAAACAGCAGGGAAAAAACTGAGTATATGCTTACCTCCACCGAGAGCAATAAGGAGAAAACTGGGTAAAAAACCTCACAGTGCGCTGCAAACCCCAACTACCCAGGAAATAGTGGTTCCACCTTTCCAGGGTGACCAGAAAAATGATAAAATACCGGACTAGTAGGGCTCCGAGGGGAACACTAGCTAGTAAACCACAGAAAAAAATACTCCACAGCCGAGAGACCAAAAGAGTAAACCTTTGTCACGTGAGCAAGGGAGTTAATAAACTAGGATGGCGACCCAAGTGGAGCGCCAAGTGTAAACTTCTCCGAAATAAAGGTGTCCCCTCGACATCGCGTCCCACTTGTCATTCCACAGTTGTCCCCCATGCCCAGCGCCAAAATTCACACAGTCAATGCACAGTTCAAAGCACCAATCGCAGCAAGTAGAGAAAAACTAGGGTTAGTATTCTGCCATTATCGCCAAGTTTCAGAGCTCCGCCTACTCAAAACTTGTCACATTTTGACTAAATGTTGAGATATTTGACTGAGGAAAAAAGTTTTTTATGACGTTGAAAATTTTAAAAACCTCCTTGAGCCTCCATACGCAAATATTAATTCCAAAATCATAACCCTTAACTAAAAATTCATGCCTTTAACAATAGATCAATGAGAAAGTGTAGCGCATTCAAGTTTGTGATGGTTGTGAGATTTTTTGAGGTTTCTTCTCAATTACTAAATATTAAATTGACAACATACATCATGTATTATCTCAAAGAAGGGATTTTTGGAACCTGAGAGAGGTCGTGGCACAAGAAAGCCTCCAATTTACAAAAGTGCAATGAACCCCTGCAAACAAAGAGCAACGACTTCCAAATGATGTCTAGAATGCTTTCGATGGAAGAAAGAATGGATCTCTAGTATTTTAGATGCTAAAAAAAAATTTTGAACTCCCAAGGTGACCACACTCCCCTTTAAAGGACAATCATTGTGATTTGGAGCCTTAATCATGAAAGTGCGACAACTAAAAGAAGTGCAACGTATTTTCATAATAGTTTTATTGGTGATGATGTCATGGAACAATGTGATTTGACACCCTAACTTACTATCTTAGCCCCACTAATTAGTGCCAATGAGAAAAAGACAAGACACACTATGACCTCACTCATGATCTTGTATATACATGACCCTAGACTCACTTAACTCAATTTTTTGGGGAATTAATAACTATTTTACATCATCTTTCAGACACTCTGACATAATTACATCAAAAATAAAATTCTTACATTCTTCACAAAGACCAATAGCTTGACCTCTAAGACATCATAGAAAAACCTTTACACATTTACCAAAATAAATTTAAAAGACTAAACTTGGTTTTTTATTACTATATCATAGGACACTAACACCATGTGTCACAATTGATGAGTAGATTATGGTAATAGGTTGTTGATATTTATCTACCATGTTTCACAGTTGTTGACCAAATTATGGTAATTGGATGGTGTCTATATTGATGATGATTTGTTATAAGATTTTCTTAGAGAATTTTTTCAACATGAGAATATCTAAATAGTCATTATGGAGAGTTAAATTTTGTCGCTATGGTTAGTCTTCATAATTAATATTTTTTGCATTGGTGTACTTATAATGATAAATATAAATCATGTTCTTCATGCTATTGTCAAAAGAGAAATATGTGACATGTTCTTCGAGTTGGTTTCTAAAAGAGAAATTTGAATTTTATGATATTTAATTTAATGGCCCTAAAACATAAAATTCGTCCCACCAAGAAGTCAAGTCATCTTGCCCCTATGGTGACACCCATTTGTCCTCCTAGACAAGTATAAATAGAGGTTTTGACCACCTCCAAAAGGGTATTTCATTCATCATTTTTTCAAGGAAAATTTGAAGCATCTGAGGCAAACAAACAATTTTACCTAAGGCAAAGACATGTGATTTTTTCGGGAAGAGATAGAAAAAATTTCTTTGAGGTAGAGACAAAGGAATTTATCTAAGGAAGAGACAAATGAGTTTCTCAAAGGCAGACTTGAGGTAGACAACTTTATCTAGAAGTCCAAATCATGGCAAAATGAACCTCTTCTAGGCAAACCAAATTTGTGAGACCAATTAAGTCTATTTGACTCTCTTGGTTAATGACCTTTCTATGGTCAGTTTGACCTTGGTCTTAACTAGATGTATCTCTTTTTGAACTAAATAATTTCTTTAAGGAAAGGGTTGATGGGTTTTCTCCCCAAATGGGTTTCCCAAGGTGAAAATGCTTTGAGTTTCTTTTTTGCCTGTCTCATTATTACTCTTATGTCATTATTGTTCTATTATTAAGGATATTGCGTAATTACTTAATGATGAATGTAAATATAAGAGGAATTAAGGTAAAAATCATTAAAAGTAATTATCAACTAGAATTGTATAAGTCACCAGAGGAATTGTCACATTGCCTTATTTAACGCATTATGGGCCTATTGGGTAACACCAAAAGCTACTATTGGGAACTCTCCATTTGTCCTCATATATGGGAGAGAAGCCATCATTGTCATTTTTCCTACCATCATTTCAATTGTCCCAACAAGTTCAGGAAATTGATTTTCCTTCCATTCAAAATAGAATTAATGGCATGCTCAAGCTAGAAGAGGAAAGAGTGAAATCTAAAAACAAACTTGACCAGCATCAAAAAATTGTTAAACGTTGGTTTGATGACACATATTTTTCTGATAGGAACTTTGAATTAGGGCATTTAGTACTCAAGTGGGATAAAATGCATGAGGAGATGGGAGAGCATACAAAGTTCCACGATTTGTGGCTAGGACCATTCATTATTACAGAAAAGGTTGGTCCTAGTACATTTCGAATGCAAACATTGGAAGGATAGCCCAAATCCCTTTCGGTCAATGGACAACTTTTGAAAAGTACTTTTCCTGATTCCCTTTGGGAATTCTACTTGTAAATATCTCATTTGTAGATTGTTTTATTTTGTTTTGTTTTGGTTTTGGATTGATTTATGTTGATTTTGTTTTCTTTTTGTTTAATAAAATTTGGTTTTATTTATTTTATTATCAAACTCACTGTGGAAAGCAACATTCAAGTCTAAAACACTGTGTTTCAAGATTTTTTTTCCTAAAAAAATGCCTCTCATACTTGAATTATTTGATTGACTTCTCTGTGATTTTGACAAATTGCTATTTAATATGATGAAATTTATCTATATAATACGGTCATTATTCCTATAAAATTCCCCTTAACCCTAAAGAATATATTATATCAGGGTAATTTGCTTTTACATCAACCGTTTTTGGGAAAATATGGTTAACTATTGGAAGGATGGTTATTGTCAACTTCTTACACCATCCTTTCTCTTAAGGAGAATTTATGGTTTGCTCCCTATCTATTAGAAAAATTATTTGAAAATTAATCATTAATAAATTATGATCCTTAGATAAGGAGTTAGCTGAAGGATATGAGGTGTCATCATGAGTCAAACTACCATGATCACCAATTCTTACAAAATCACATTATCACATTTGGTCGCCAAGCTAAGGTAGTGGCTTTCAGTTGTGAAATTGAAAGACAGGAGGTCTCATTAGGAGTCGACCTGCTCATTCTTGTAAGTTTTTTTTAATGGAATTGTGATCGGATGGTCACCAAGCTGGAGCTTCAACCAACCCCCTTGAATTAAGTAAAATGTAAAATCCTAGCAAATGGGAAAGAAGAGTCTGAAAATGGTTAAAGGGTATCCATGTAGAGTCTATAAATGCATGTTAGCAACAATGGCCATGCTCGTAGTATTGAATTTATTTTTTAGGTCATTCTATATCTGGTTAGCTTACATTTCCTAAGATTTATTATTGTTGAATTTTAGTCGTTAAATTAATAAATTATGTTTTCTTGTACCATTAAGTTTTTAGATTATGATGGTGGTTATACAAAAAAATTGTTAACAATAGATTGAATCATTATTGTATGAATGAGAGTATAAGACCTTTTAGGTTGTTGAATTTGATCATCTTATTTATACTTTCCAAGTTTCAACAGAGATAATTGTTTCGCCTAATGATAAGACCTTTTAGCTTGTTGAATTTGACCCTCTTATTTATACTTTCCAGTTTTCAACAGACATAATTGTTTCGCCTAATGATTTTTCATTTTTTGGTTGCCCAACAACTCCCCTTCCATTTCTTCTAAATGAAATGGGCCCCCTTTTTGTCATATCAGTTTCTTAGGTTATTTGATTGCCTTGTTTTGAACACCAATTCATCTTATTTTATATTGTTAAATATTTATGTTATGCCTCCAAATAGAAGGTCATATCAAATGAAGCACCTAAAAAGTTACAAATTACATTTAAAACCAATCCAAACATTGTTTATACAAATGATGTAATCATGTTTTATGTGTTTGAATGTATTTATCTTCAAAATATTGTTTATATTCTTCTTAACCAAAGATGTGAGATTCCACCATTCAAAAATTAACACTATTTTATCAGATTTGATGTCTATTTTATTTATGGTTAAAGAAGAATGTGAGCATTCATTAATATGTTTATTAACAGTTTCAATTAAGTTAATGATAATTACTACTAGTTAAAATAATTAGGTAGTGAACGCCACACTCTTCTAACATCTAAATTTTCTTTGTAATATGTACTTGTGTGTTTTTGTTATTTTTAAAACAAATAATATGCTTTGATCAAACCTAGAAGTGGCCATCAATAAATGAAAAATTAAAATCACTCATATTCTTTGTTGATCTAACAACAAATACTATGTGCCTCACACCATATAAGAAAATAATTTCTAAGGATTTTTTAGTTATGTCATAAGTAGATTTCAAAGAAAAATAATAAATTGGCATAAGGGATGCAAATAAAAAATATGCATTGTCAATAAAATTTCCCAAAAATTTTACAATTTTGGGTTTTGATCAAACTATAAACTTTAATAAAGTTTTCCATTAGTCATGGTTCAATGTTTTAAATATATGCAAGTAATTTTGGTCAACATAATCATTCAATAAAGAGCATACATGAGAAATAGGTTGCATAATGAGATGATATTTTTTTGTTCAGTGGTTTATTTATATCTTAAAAATCATTTTGAATAGGAAAAACAAAACGC
This sequence comes from Pinus albicaulis, assembly GCA_034641835.2. NCBI lineage: Eukaryota > Viridiplantae > Streptophyta > Pinopsida > Pinales > Pinaceae > Pinus > Pinus albicaulis. The sequence continues at coordinate 1,211,181,513 of CM076579.1, forward strand.
TTTAATTTAGGAAAATTATTTTTTTTAGTTTAGTTTTTAAAAAAAGCAACGATAATTTCCAAAACAACTTCTCTACGAACCTATTAACTTATTAATATTAATGTATTTTGCATTCAATGTTGTAAATCTCTTGATTGTTTAAAAATAATACATTTTGCAATCAATGTTGTAAATTGGAAGCTATTAGGTGCAAGGTTACCTAGCCTTAGAATGAGCCATTTGGGTTAACTTACAGAAATGTTATAGAAGTATGACAATAATTTTAAATTGTCCATAATGTAGGATCAGTATTGACCATGGTTTGCAAGTTTATTAATGATCCTTTGCATTTCAAGGTTGGTACTTATCTTACAACTTTAAGAGTTGATACAATTGAAACTAGGACCAATGTAAAGCCTATTTCACTAATCGAGTTCCTCATCTAGAAGGTTTAAAAGTTTGTTTGGAAGAATTCATCCAAGAAATTACAAAATATCATAAGTATTTTATGAAATTTTTGCTCAAACAACTGGAAGATGGGTTATTCTTTAAGTGTTTGTCACTTAGAAAAACCACTTGTTCAATATAAAGTTAGTAGAGACAATTATCTATTGTAATTAAATTGCAACATAAGGCTGAAGTCGAACAAGTTACTACGTTTTTATAGAACAGGCACTAAAGGAAAATTATAGCTAGCATAAAAGTATATTGAGTTTGACGCAACCTATATTTTTCCCAAGCAATATCTAGATCAGGAGGAGGATGAGATCAATCACATCCAAGCATGTATATTTTGGATCAAGAGGAGACTAAGAGTATGTCCAAGGCATATGCATGCCTTGATCAAGAGGCTATTAAGAGTACCTACTCTTTCCAACAAATTAAAATTTCACCTCCACTTTGAAGTAGGAAGAGGATCATCATTATGTCGAAGGGTGGGGAATATTCTCACCACATTTCATGTAGGAAGAAGAATTTGGTTTCTTAATTTATTTGACAACCTTTGTCCCTTCTTTGGATGGGGTTATTCATTTCCAAATTCATTTTCCATCAAGATCATTTTCACAAAATTGAAAAACCAATAACCCTAATGCATTGACTCAAAGAGAAAATAACCTCAATAAGGAGCCAATTATAGATCCACAGTTTTAACCTACTTCTCATCCCATGTTTTTCAATTAGTAGACAAAAAGTGGAACTAAATTATATCATGGACAACACTTGCAATGAAGAAAAAATAAATACCATGTTATTCATGGTATTACTTTGTACTTCTCGAGAGTTCAAGATAATCAATAACTCAAAGCAGAGTTCAGGATAAGTGATAACTAACATACATTATGATTGATAGGTTTGATGATGACATGTCTAAATGGTAATTACTTATAAAACTCAACTTTAGAAACAAACTTTTAATAAATATGCTAAGTTAATACTTCATTTGTATCTTTAATATAAAAAGAGATTTTAGACTATTAAGATAACCCTCAAATGCAATATCATCTAATTCCAACCTAATGCATGAAGTCACATTTTAATTAATGTTTATTTATGCATTTATTGAAGAGCACACATTCACATTTTAAATACAACTCTTTATACTTTTAATGAAAAGCAAAAGAATACTAAAACTTATAAATAATGTGATAGTCTATAATGTTAGGGAAAATAATGTGTGTTTACTATGTTAAAATAAAGAATATATTGCTTTCAAACAACCAAATCCTTCAAATAAAATGGAAGGATAAATTTGTAATAAATATTATGTTTTGTGAGATTAAAATAAAAATGCTTATCATGTTTTCAATGCATATGCTTGAGCTTTGTGTGTATATGACATAGATTCCAAATTGGCAATTTCAATGGAAGTTGCAACCAAGCAATATGACATTGTGTAACATTAAAATACCAAAAATGTTTCTATTCAAATGATGCAACGCTCATAAAACACATATAATTCGCATATGGCAATGTATTTCGCTAGATTTTCAGCCCCTGAAAATTGGTTTGTGTAAACATTTCTTGGCTCGCTGAGTGCATGTTCATTCTTATACCTCGCTTTCTTCCATAACAAGGATCTAACTACTTTAAAAATTCGATGTGCCCATATTGAAAGCCAAGTAAAATCATGCATATTCTCATTGCATGATTGAGTCGAAAGGTTCATTCTACAATCCAATATGAGGGATATGTGTAATTTAGTTCATGCTTAACATGGAGTTGACATACGTCCCTTTTTAAATTAGAAAAATTAATATTCTTTAAATCAAATAAACATGTGATATAATTAAAAAAAAAAACAAAAATGAAAATGTGTTTGGTTAATTAAAAGTACTATGAAACATCAATAATCTCACTCATTTTCTATCTAAGGAGAAGTGGTAAAAATATTTCACTCTCACTCTCAACCATAAACTAAATATTTTACATTGGATATAATAAAAGAACAAAAATGAATATAAGTGTTTAGTTTGTTTATTTAAAAGTATTATAAAATATCAATAATCTCACTCTCAGTGGCTATGTCATAGGAAAAATTTTAAGCAATCTCCTTATTTTATGGCCAAATAAATTTTGAAGACACTAAATACATTTTAAATGCAACTTTAACGATGAAAAATTACATGTGGTTTATATATATATATATATATATATATATATATATATATATATATATATATATATATATATATACTAAAAATCTATTAGGCTTCCAAAGGGATCAAATTTGTAGAGTGAAAATATTTTATTCAAGTTTTACACTCTAAAAGACGTTTGTAACTCAAGAGATTTGATTTCTCTAGAATCTTGCTAGATATGTGGTTAAGTTGGAGTTTTTTTATTAGAATTAAAATAAAAGTAAGTTTATTCTCAAGTGGAAAGAAAAAATGAAGTATATAAGTTAAATAATTCAGTTTTCATGAAACTAAGGAAAGCAAGTCCACAAAGGATGCCCCACCTATGCATTTGTTGAATTCTATGTCGAGTAGAAATCCAAAGAATTCCATACCTTAATTTATCTCACTGGGATCTTACAAGTATCATAAACCCAAACTTGAAAAAAACATGGAGGTAGATCTTCACTATGTCGCGTTCTCTATGACATGTTTGCAATGATTGAAGGATTGCAGTCTAAGTTTGAGCACTTCTATAATTGATGGTCATCAATCACTAGAGCGTAGGGATTTTAAGAAATTTTATCTCATGATAATGGTAGATTCATTATTTCTTATATATTTCTTATTTGACTAGAAAGTGTACAATTGGAATGGTGTTTGTATGAAGTGCAACATTCTCAAGTAGAATCAAACCCCACTTATTGTGTTGAAAGAGATTTTTGAGAAATTGACTGTTCAGATTTCATTATGATGACATTATATGAGTTTGTTCCATGGTATAAGGATATACTTAATTGTACTTCATCTTCAAATATGAAATAATTGATGATGCATTGATGAACTCGCAATTTTTGGGTTGCACTCATGAAATAGCTTCATCATTCTTGAAACTAGGATTGGACTCCTCACAAATGTCTCAGTTGCAAAGAATCTCCAACCTTCTCGAGTTGTGTGTAGTATTTTATTTTTCATGCATTGAACCAAGAACTTCCCTTCAAAGCATACATAGTGTGGGAGCTCACAAAAGAGGAATTAAGGTCGCATCTTTTTTTGTGAGGCTTCCCCATATGATACGGTTCAACAAGAATTTCCATATAGCTTCCATGGATGATAATATCCTATGTAGTTTACATTGAAGTGTTCTTTAGTAACCTTCTTGCATTGAAATTTGTTGGCGAGACCCATCAAAATACCATAATGACTGCCTCATTGACACTATCAAAAGCATTCATGAGCTCATGAAATCTCATGTCATTAGTCACTAAAGCATGACATTAACCAACAAGTATATATCTGAAATGTGGGAGACAAGTATATATCTCAAATGTGGGAGACAATGCATCACCTCTACATTTAGGGTTGCATCCAATTTGTGAGGATCAAGAACACACACAAGAAAGTGCTTATCCTCAAATATCACAAGGTTAATTCAAAAGTGCTCCTTCAAAATTATTTTACTATTCTCAGCAACAGTATTTCTTGAACCCATGGAGTATCATAATTCTTCGATTTAGAATTTTCTATTTTGCCTTAAACATAGCAAAAAACTATTGTAACGTATGGGAGTGTAATTCTAAAACGTTAAAATAAAGTTTTGAGATTGTCATATCAAGGTTATAACTTTTTGTTGGCAAATTGTATTTCATATCCATATTTTTTTTTTAAATTATGACAAACACTTATATTGTTTTTATATTATATTTATCCTCAAATTTCTATCATAATAATAATCAAAAGAAAAAAGAAAAAATTCAAAAATAAAAATAAAAATGAATTACAAACTAAGAAAATGAGACCTATAGTGCATCCTATCATAAATAAGAGCTCACATCATTTTGTTCAATGTTTTCATGGTCTTTTAAAATCCATAATTAGAAGTTCAAATATGTTTATGAAATTGTGTAAAGGCTAAAATGAAAGGCGTTAAAATAATACGACTGTCATCAAATTTGTAGAGTGAAAATATTTTATTCAAGTTTTACACTCTAAAAGACGTTTGTAACTCAAGAGATTTGATTTCTCTAGAATCTTGCTAGATATGTGGTTAAGTTGGAGTTTTTTTATTAGAATTAAAATAAAAGTAAGTTTATTCTCAAGTGGAAAGAAAAAATGAAGTATATAAGTTAAATAATTCAGTTTTCATGAAACTAAGGAAAGCAAGTCCACAAAGGATGCCCCACCTATGCATTTGTTGAATTCTATGTCGAGTAGAAATCCAAAGAATTCCATACCTTAATTTATCTCACTGGGATCTTACAAGTATCATAAACCCAAACTTGAAAAAAACATGGAGGTAGATCTTCACTATGTCGCGTTCTCTATGACATGTTTGCAATGATTGAAGGATTGCAGTCTAAGTTTGAGCACTTCTATAATTGATGGTCATCAATCACTAGAGCGTAGGGATTTTAAGAAATTTTATCTCATGATAATGGTAGATTCATTATTTCTTATATATTTCTTATTTGACTAGAAAGTGTACAGTTGGAATGGTGTTTGTATGAAGTGCAACATTCTCAAGTAGAATCAAACCCCACTTTTTGTGTTGAAAGAGATTTTTGAGAAATTTGAATTGTCACAGATTCTGCATTTTTCAAGATGACATTATAGAATTGTTCCAATGGGCATGAAAGGAGCTATATTTGTTCCATTTCTTCATCTTCAAATATGAAATAATTGATGATGCATTGATGAACTCGCAATTTTTGGGTTGCACTCATGAAATAGCTTCATCATTCTTGAAAATAGGATTGGACTCCTCACAAATGTCTCAGTTGCAAAGAATCTCCAACCTTCTTGAGTTGTGTGTAGTATTTTATTTTTCATGCATTGAACCAAGAACTTCCCTTCAAAGCATACATAGTGTGGGAGCTCACAAAAGAGGAATTAAGGTCACATCTTTTTTTGTGAGGCTTCCCCATATGATACGGTTAAACAAGAATTTCCATATAGCTTCCATGGATGATAATATCCTATGTAGTTTACATTGAAGTGTTCTTTAGTAACCTTCTTGCATTGAAATTTGTTGGCGAGACCCATCAAAATACCATAATGACTACCTCATTGACACTATCAAAAGCATTCATGAGCTCATGAAATCTCATGTCATTAGTCACTAAAGCATGACATTAACCAACAAGTATATATCTGAAATGTGGGAGACAAGTATATATCTCAAATGTGGGAGACAATGCATCACCTCTACATTTAGGGTTGCATCCAATTTGTGAGGATCAAGAACACACACAAGAAAGTGCTTATCCTCAAATATCACAAGGTTAATTCAAAAGTGCTCCTTCAAAATTATTTTACTATTCTCAGCAACAGTATTTCTTGAACCCATGGAGTATCATAATTCTTCGATTTAGAATTTTCTATTTTGCCTTAAACATAGCACAAAACTATTGTAACGTATGGGAGTGTAATTCTAAAACGTTAAAATAAAGTTTTGAGACTGTCATATCAAGGTTATAAATTTTTGTTGGTAAATTGTATTTCATATCCATATTGTTTAAAAAAATTATAACAAACAGTTATATTGTTTTTATATTATATTTATCCTCAATTTTTTATCATAATAATAATCAAAAGAAAAAAGAAAAAATTCAAAAATAAAAATAAAAATGAATTACAAACTAAGAAAATGAGACCTATAATGCATCCTATCATAAATAAGAGCTCACATCATTTTGTTCAATGTTTTCATGGTATTTTAAAATCCATAATTAGAAGTTCAAATATGTTTATGAAATTGTATAAAGGCTAAAATGAAAGGCGTTAAAATAATACGACTGTCATCAAATTCTCAGCTCACAGGCAGGTGGGATGTGAAATTGCAATGTTGCCCAGTAACACCTTTTTGTTTTTTCAACTTTCCAATTTATCAAAATGACTTTCACTTCCAATCTTCCCAATAATGAGCCCAGGCCAGACGTAAATCCGGGCAATGCCACTGGACCCGATAATACAGTTGTATTTGATAAAGTAGGAATGATATACTCCTCTGCTAATAAAAATTTAAAGTGCTATTACACTGACTCTTAACATAGAAAAGCTACCATAACTAAGACCGAGGTCCCCAGTAATACTACCATTCGACCTCTTAGTAATTGAAAATGATGGAGAATCTTAGCCACCCACATTCACAGGTTAACAGAGCCTTCCCTGGGCAGACACAACAACTGCAATCGATTTTAGTGTGGAAACAAGCAACCATCGTGTGCCGCTTTGGTTTTAGTTGCTTTGGCACTAAATTCTCGGGCAACACTTAAAACCAACACAGGGCCAACTCAGGCGTACCACGCTACCTTCTCTACACATACGCTTGAGAATGTGGTTGTCTGCCGTATCGATTTAGGCAGACGCGTTCGCTGGAGAGAAAACTTGAAAACAACCAAACACCACTTATCCCACATGAACACCGCTACTTGTTTCTGAAACTCTTTATTATTACGGAGAGTTTGCCAATGTTTCATCTCCACATTGAGCTTATAAAATGTTGTCACATCAATCGACATCACTCCAGTCCACTTTATCCTTATGTCTGCCCAATCCGGTGCCGCCACTTGTCAGCCATCTGTTGCTGGATATTCAGCGTCATAAGACGTGCCACTTGTCAGTGATATGTTAACCCAGATCTGGCGACTCAACCCAGATCTGGCGACTCAGGACGTGCCACTTGTCAATGATATGTTGGCCCAGATCCAGCAACTCAGGACGTGCCACTTGATGTGCCACTTTTCAGTCGATATTCATCCTCACAGGATGCGCCACTTGTCAGTGATATGTTAACTCAGATTTGGCGACTCAAGACGTGCCACTTGTTAGTGATATGTTGGCCCAGATCCAGCGACTCAGGACGCGCCACTTGTTAGTGATTTGTTGGCCCAGATCTAGCCTCGCAGGACACCCCACTTGTCAGTGATCTGTTCGTGCCACTTTTCAACCGATATTCATCCTCACAGGATGCACCACTTGGAAGGAGTTTGACCTCAAGCTCCTTGAATAACAAAGAGATATGATTATTGACCAACAAAAAACTGTACAGATTCCTCTTACTACAAGTCATGACTTGTTTACTTCTAGGCCCTCTGACAAAGTAGTAAGCTCTGAAAGAATAGAATTCATCCCAACCTTCCCAACCTCTGAGATCATTCTTAATATTCAAGAGATTCCTCCCTTGGAATTTTTTTATAGTCCTAAGCACAAGGCAGTTGTTAGCAAGAAGAAGAAGAGAAGAAGAATAAAGCAATCGACTCAGGACGCGCCACTTGACATGCCACTTTTCAGCCGATATTCATCCTCACAGGATGCGCCACTTGTCAGTGATATGTTAACCCAGATCTGGCGACTCAAGACGTGCCACTTGTCAGTGATATGTTGGCCCAGATCCAGCGACTCAGGATGCACCACTTGTCAGTGATCTGTTTCCCCATATCTGGCCTCTCAGGACGCCCCACTTGTCCGTGATCTGTTGGCCCAAATCTGGCCTCTAAGGTGTCGCCACTTTTCAGTGATTTGTTGGCCCAGATCTGCCACTCAAGACTCGCCACTTGTCAATGATCTATTGGCCCAGATCTGACCACTAAGGTGCCGCCACTTGTCAGTGATCTGTTGGCCCAGATCCACCCACTAAGGTGTCGCCACTTGTCAGTGATCAGTTGGCCCAGATCCACCCACTAAGGTGCCGCCACTTGTCAGTGATCTGTTGGTCCAGATCCACCCACTAAGGTGTCTCCACTTTTCAGTGATCTGTTGGCCCAGATCCGGCGACTCAGGATGCGCCACTTGTCAATGATCTGTTGGCCCAGATTCGACAACTCAAGACATGCCACTTGTCAATGATCTATTGGCCCAGATCCGGCCTTTCAAGACGGGCCATTTTTCAGTGATCTGTTGGCCCAGATCCGACCTCTCAGGACAAGCCACTTGTCAGTGATCTGTTGGCCAGATCCGGCCTCTCAAGACGTGCCACTTGTCAATGATCTGTTGGCCAAGATCTGGCCTCTCAGGACGCGCCACTTGTCATTGATCTATTGGCCCAGATCTGGCCTCTCAGGATGTGCCACTTGTCAATGATTTGTTGGCCCAGATCTGGCCTCTTAGTATGTGCCACTTGTCAGTGATTTGTTGGCCCAGATCCAGCCTCTCAGGATGCACCACTTGTCAGTGATCTGTTGGCCCAGAGCCAGCCTCTCAGGACGTGCCACTTGTCAGTGTTCTGTTGACCCAAATCCGGCCTCTCCAAATGCGCCACTTGTCAGTGATCTGTTGGCCCAGATCCGGCCTCTCAGGACGTGCCACTTGTCAATGATCTATTGACCCAAATCCGGCCTCTCGAGACGTGCCACTTTTCAGTGATCTGTTGGCCCAGATTCGACCTCTTAGGACATGCCACTTGTCAATGATATGTTGACTTAGAACCGGCCTCTCAAGACGCGCCACTTGTCAATGATCTGTTGACCCAGATCTGGCCTCTCAGGACGCGCCACTTATCAGTGATCTGTTGGCCCAAATCTGGCCTCTAAGGTGCCGCCACTTTTCAGTGATTTTTTGGCCCAGATCTGCCACTCAGGACTCGCCACTTGTCAATGATCTATTGGCCCAGATCTGGCCAATAAGGTGCCGCCACTTGTTAGTGATCTGTTGGCCGAGATCCACCCACTAAGGTGCTGCCACTTGTCAGTGATCAGTTGGCCTAGATCCACCCACTAAGGTGCCGCCACTTTTCAGTGATTTGTTGGTCCAGATCCACCCACTAAGGTGCCGCCACTTTTCAGTGATCTGTTGGCCGAGATCTGCCACTCGGGACCCACCACTTGTCAGTGAACTGTTGGCCTAGATCTGCCACTCGGGACCCACCACTTGTCAATGATCTGTTGGCCCAGATCTGCCCACTAAGGTGGCGCCACTTGTCAATGACCTGTTGGCCCAAATCCACCCACTAAGGTGATGCCACTTGTCACTGATCTGTTGGCCTAGATCCACCCACTAAGGTGCCACCACTTGTCAAATAGTTGTTGGCCCAGATCCCCACTAAGGTGCCGCCACTTGTCAAATAGTTGTTGGCCCAGATCTGCCCACTAAGGTGCTACCACTTTTCAATTAGTTGTTGGCCCAGATCTGCCCACTAAGGTGCTGCCACTTGTCAATGAGCTGTTGGCCCAGATCTGGCCACTAAGGTGCCGCCACTTGTCAATGAGTTGTTGGCCAAGATCCGGCCACTAAGGTGCCGCCACTTGTCAATGGGTTGTTGGCCCAGATCCGGCCACTAAGGTGCCACCACTTGTCAATGATATTTTGGCCCAGATTTGGCGACTCAGGTGGTGCCATTTGTCAATGATCTGTTGGCCTAGATCCAGCAACTCAGGAGGCGCCACTTGTCAATAATTTGTTGGCCTAGATCCGATGACTCAGGAGGCACCACTTTTCAATGATCTGTTGGCCCAAATCTAGCCACTGAGGAGGCGCCACTTGTCCCTCATCTGTTGGCGCAGATCCAGCCACTAAGGAGGTGCCACTTGTCCCTCATATGTTGGCTCAGATACAGCGACTCATGAGGCGCCACTTGTCCCTCATCTGTTGGACCAGATACGACGACTCAGGAGGCGCCACTTGTCCCTCATATGTTGGCGCAGATCCAGCCACTCAGGAGGCGCCACTTTTCCCTCATCTGTTGGCCTAGATCCAACCACTCAAGAGGCGCCATTTATCCCTCATCTATTGGCCAATATCCAGCCATTCTGGTGCCACCACTTGTCACTGATCAGTTGGCCCAGCTTTGGCCATTCTGGTGCCGCCACTTATCACAGATCAGTTGGTGGAAGTCTGACCACTCTCCAGCCGCCACTTATCACAGATCAGTTGGTCGAAGTCTGACCACTCTCTAGTCGCCGCTTGGCACTAATAAGTTGGCAGGATTCTGACGATTATCCAGTCGTCGCTTGGTACTAATAAGTTGGCAGGAGTCTGGCGATTATCCAGCCACCGCTTGGCACTAATAAGTTGGCAGGAGTTTGAAGATTCACTTGCCTCCACTCGGCACTAATAAGTTAGCAGGAGTCTGACGATTCACCTGCTACCACTCAGCACTAATAAGTTAGTAGGAGTCTGACGATTCGCCTGCCGCCACTCAGCACTAATAAGCTAGAAGGATTCTGACGATTCGCCTGCCGCCACTTGGCACTAATCGGTTGGAGATGTCTGATAGCGCACCAATTATCGAGTTCCGCAGGCTCGGTTAACATATGCACACCAAGCGGCGCCTCTCAATGGTTAATATTTCGGCCAATCCACCGTAATTATAAAGCGTTCGTAAATCAGCGATGGTTAACTTGGCGGATAAATGGTGTTTTCTTGTTTTTATTATTCCCTTCCGGGTATCAACGCGTCTGCCCAAAATGATATGGCAATGTCCACGGCTCATACAGATAGGGTCAGCATGGTATGCACATTTCCCATGAGTCAATCCGGTATTGGTTTTAATCAATACCAAATCTGCTAAAACTAAAGCGCCACGCCATATTTGTTTGTTTCCAAATCTAAAATCGATTGCAACCATCGTATCTGTGTAGAGAATGCTCTAGGGGGCCTTTCCACTATTTTTATAACACTTGATCTTATCCTCCTAGAAGGTGAAATCCATTATCCCCCTTTCACCTACTAGGGACGGCCGCAGGATCTACTGAAACTGGAATCAGGTGAAGGGAACTTGGTTCTGCTACTCGATTTGCATCTAGTGGGACCGCCGTCAAACTAAAACTGGTGGATTTCTTTATTAACTCCACTAGAGTTGTCACCTTCTACTCTATTGTTGTAAAAAAGTTTCTAAGGTTTCTATCACGCTGAACATCATGGCTTTTTCTAATACCCCTGGTTAATAAATGTTAAAATAATTTGTGGGGATCATGAATTGAAATGTTAAAATAATTTGTGTGGGTATCATGAATTGAAATGTTAAAATAATTTATGTGGAGGTCATGAATTGATATCTACCAATAAGTTGAACCCTAGAGTAAAACACCCTGAAAAGGACGCTGCTCTCATGGAATTTTGGAAGTGCTTGGACAACTCCACATTGTGATATTGGGCAGTCCAACTCTATCCTCATTGTTTCATTGTTTTGCTTGGTTTTGTTCTCGTTTGAATATATTTTCGGCAAGTATTCATTTCATATTTTTGGTAATTACCCCTTGTTAATAAATATGAAATATTTTTTGCTAATTACCCCCTCGTTAATGAATATTAAATTAATTTATGTTAAGATAATTTATGTGGGGATCATGAATTGATATTGGTACATTTCAGATTTTTTCTTTTATGTGGGAATCATTAATTGATATCTACCAATACGTTAAACCCTAAGAGTAAAACACCATGAAACATATCTAGCAGGATGCTGCTCTCATGGAATTTTGGAAGTGCCTGCATTGCATTCTTCAGACCCAACATGAAATTAGTTCAAAAATCATCATCTACTATAGAATTTGGTCTCATGGAATTTTGTAAGTGCCTGCATTGCATTCTTTAGATGAAAATACTAGTGTTTGGAGCCAAGAAAGACCCAGCATGAAATTAGTTCAAAAAAATCATCTTGGGCATATATTCAACAATTTTTCTATCATATAGTTCAAAAAAATCATCTTGTGCATATATTCAACAAGTTTTCTATCATATAGTTCAAAAAAATCATCATCTACTACTATTTGTGTATATATTCAACAAGTTTCTTAGTTTTATCATATAGTTCAAAAAAATCATCATCTACTACTATTTGTGTATATGTTCAACAAGTTTTCTCAGTTTTATCATCTACCCTTCTAGCTCAGGCTCATGGCTTCGGCATCGACTTAGAGAGTTCTCTATCACCCTGACCAATGTCACACTTCAACCCTAGCTTTAGCATTGACTTAGAGGGTTCTCTATCACCCTGCTCAGAGTCACTTTCAGCCCAGCATGTGGGGTTCTCTATCACCCTGCACAGAGTCACTTTCAGCCCAGCATGTGGTTCAATTTTTTGCTCACACTCTAAGTGTGGTTCAACTTTTTGAACACAAGTTCTTGACATATTCTTCTCTATCTCTCTCACACATAGACATTCCCATTCCACTACTCACTTTTATCCTTTGATTATCCTTTGTTATTTCATGTATTTCTCATTTTTCATGTAATGGGGTCCATCAAAAGTATGCAACATGGGTACTCTGAGGATTAGGAATTAAATCTTGCATCCAACGAGTACTTCCACTTGAAATCTGAGTAAAACCTTCGGGAGTTAAGTTGAAAATACAAGTTCAAAAAGTAGTTTTATTATTTTATTATTTTTTAATATTTTTACTTTTTTACCCCAAAAATAGTGAATCATCCCCCATGGTTGACATCATCATTTTGAATCCTATTGGTTCTTATGAAGTTTAGTTTGGTTGCACAATTTTCTTAGGAGGCCCATTTTAGACCTCAAAATTCTCTAATGCCCCTACACCAAAAGCGTAGCGAGCTTCCTTTTCATATTAGATGATGAATGCCTGAATTTTGAACCTTAAAGACACTTAAGTACAATTTTCATAACCATATAAATCAATTTCAAGAGGTCTGGAGTCGAATTAGAAGATCAAATTGATCACTGTGTGGAAGTGTGGCGCATTCGCTGCGTTACTTCAAAAGCGCATCAAATTCATGATTTGCATGCCTTGTACTTCTTGATGTGCCCAGGTATAAAATAGCTCATAAATAATCATACACCATTTGAATGACCTCTTTGCATACTGCAAACCCTCCATCCTTAGAAACATCACCTACAACAAAAGCGCGGCGAATTTCATTTGCATAGGTTTGACTAAATGTTTTTTTTTCCCCGAGAAAAAATCGAACTTTCTATTAGAAAAAACAAAAAGTTACATTTCATATGCCTTAGCATTCCATAAGTTCTCGTTCCCAACATAGGAGCAAGAAGAAAAACCAGTCAACCTGCACTCGAGGGTGAAGATACAGTAGTTGTGATATCAAGAACACTCAAAGACCAGAATAGGCAGAGAGACTGCATAAATGGTAAATGAGCAGAGCAACCATAAGCATGTCCATCACTATGAGCCTCCAAACCAGGAGAAACACCCGAAGGATAAGACAATGGTTGTAAAGCCATCCAAGACCCGGTAACATCAAAAGAGAGATTCGTCCATCTAAAATAATAACAATAAGTTTATCAACCATGAGTCCATGAAAAATATACAAAAAATTAAAATTCTGAGGTTTTTAAAACATAAAAGCAATATATACATCATCTCCAGAAAAATTTAACATTGTTGGAGTAAAAATAAAAGGTAAATTCATAATATTAAATGAGGGGGGGCCCTCCATCAGTATGGTCTGGTGTCCAACACACGAACCACCATACCATCCTTTTCTTATATCACCCATGAGCCTAGAGCTTGTCGAAGACCGATTTTAGACAAGTCGTCAGCCTGCTGGTTCCGTTCCTTGTAAATATGGCAAACAGAAATCCATGTAAAAAGTGATTTTAGTGATAGAAATTCATCAAGAATAGGACATAATAAATAATTTTGACATCTCTACATGTTGTTAAACCAATTAATGAAATTCAATGAGTCCCCAAATATTTGTATCGATGTGATATCCTTGTAGAGAAGCCATCAAAGTAAGAGTTTTAAGGTTTATAGCTCTTCAAAATTGTTTGTCCCCGTGCCAAGACCCACTGAGACCGCATATCAAGTATTTGAGTTTATATGTATGATTATGCTAGCCCCACATAGCCCCTAAGCAACACCACGATCAAAATAGGCCCAAGGAATATCTGGTATAATGACTTTGTTCAACACTCGCCTAGGACAAACTGTTGAAGAAGGGGAGTAGGAGGCCGAGTAAATGGTAGCACTTTCACCAATGCTGAGGAAGAAAGGGAATCTTTGAACACACATTTGTTCCTGGAGATCCAGATGCCCAAAGAGATAATCAGTGGAAGACACCTGTGTTCTGGTTCTTTACATCTCTCCCACCAGGACTTCCACGCATCTTTACAATTATTACCCCCCACGTAGAATCCACATTGAAGAGTGTAAGGGTATATTCCCAGACCTTCCTTGAGAAATAGCAGGCAATGAATAAATGATCAATAGTTTCCTCCGCCTTATTACAAAGACAGCACCATCCTGGACCAATGAAAAAAAAAATTCAAGGGTATCCCATGTCGGCACTTTTCGGCGAAGAATGTTCCAGAAGAAAAGTTTGGTTTTAGCAGGAAATCCGATCTCCCAAAGAGCTTTGTACCACCATTCCTTATTCCCTCCCTCCTTGGATGCCATAAAATGAGCATATCAGGCCTTGGGAGAATATATCCCTGATTTAGAATGAACCCAAACTAGGCTATCAAGAGAATCTTTTAAACGTACTCGAGTATTTTTCAACTCCTGTATATAAGCCTGCCATTCTTCGACCCACTGAATATCCAAATCAAATGCCTCAGCCTTCTTCCAAGCCTGTGCCCAAATAGTAAGTTGGCCAGGATCGTCGATCTGAGCAAGAGTTATATAGCCTTTCTGAAGGAGATAATCCCTGAGACCGAGAGAGAGAGAGAGTAATTTTCATTGCATCCAACCCACGGATCCAATCCAATTCTTCATCGTTCCCCATTACCAATACTCCAGGCAAGGCCTTGACCCACCAGATCAAATACAAGAATGGAGCTTTCCAGATGTTGGAGATTCGTTTGATATCTTTAACCGAAGAACGAATCCAATCATCCAATGGGACAAGATCAATATATTTCCTTCTAACCACAAAGGTTCATAAATTATTTTCAGATATAAGCCTTCAGATCGATTTTGCAGCCAAAGTAGAGGCAAAAGTTTTTATTTTCTTGATACCGCAACCTCCCCATTCCTTTGTTTTATAAATCTTCTCCCATTCCACCCATGGAAGGGTTTTTTTGTCCTCCTTGCTTGACCAAAGGAACTTAATACAAATGCTTCTGATTTTATTGAGAATACCAATAGGGACCCAAGCCAGACTGATCCAATAGACTTGGATTGGTAATAGTACATATTTTATTAAAACTAATCTCCCCACTCTCGAGAGCCATTTGTGACTCCAATAATTAATTCTCTTTTTAATTTTTGAGACCAGCCAGTACCAATCCTTTTTTCGATACCCATCCAACTTGAGAAAAAAATCGAGGTAGTTAATTCATGTACCCAATTGTGCTTGAATGAAGGGAAGAATACCAGAAGTCCAATTAATATCGGCTTCAGGGATGCCCTCGTGGGCAAGAGTGGACTTTTGATTATTGATAGATAAGCTCATCACCTTCATGAAAAGATCCAGGATTTCTTTTAAAGTTCTGACTTCGCATCTATTACCATTTCTAAAGAGCAAATGTCATCCACAAAAAGGAGATGGGTGATTATAATATTTGAAGCCACTTTGATTCCCCTGAGGGACCCTAGTCTTCTGGCCTAGTGTATGAGTTGAATAAGACCTTCAGCAGCCAAAAGGAAGTAGTGGAGACAAAGGACATCCATGTCTTTTTCCTCTTTGATTAGAAAAAATTTGAGAGGCTACTCCATTAATAAGAACAACAAAAGAAATATTAGTGATACAACTCATAACCCAATTAATAAAATCAATATGGAACCCCAGATGGGTCAGCAGAAGTATAATATAGAGCCAGTTGATTCTGTCATAAGCCTTAGAAAGGTCAATCTCGGCAACCATGCATCTTTTGTGAGATAATTTAATACAGTGGAGAGTCTCATGTGCCACCCCAATGGCTTCATGAATTTTTCTACCATCCAGGAAGCCAAATTTCTCTTTTGAAATAGATCTAGAGAGGATATGCTTCAAACAGTTGGAAATTGTTTTAGAAATAACTTTATAGATACAATTATAGAGGGAGATAGGACGGAAATCATCAAAATATGATGGAGCATCACATTTTGGAATGAGGGCTAGGAAAGTAGACTTGAGGACATCATGGATGTGGCCAAGAGAGAGATCTTCCACCACCACATTTGTGATAGCATCCCCCATCAACTCAAAGAAATATTGAAATAATTCCACCGTCCAACCATCAGGCCCAGGGCTTTTTTCATCTTGCATAGCTTTTAAAATGTGTTCAACCTCCTTTTTTCCCATCGATGCCATGAGAAGCATATTACTTCCTTCATCAGTATATCGAGGAAATAGTTGAGCAACCTGAATGAATTCCAAATATTAACCCCCTCTTGAGTTAAATAAAGGCTCTTAAAATGATTTCTCCCCATAGATGAGATATCTTCGAATGTTTTCACCTTAATCCCAGCTGAGTTTTCCATTTCCCAGAAATTATTGGTATTTTTCCTCCCCTTCGAAAAATTGTGAAATAATTTTGTATTTTCATCTCCCACTACCAACTAGATGACCCAAATTCTTAATCGTCGGAGCTCTTCTCTATCATTGAGAATTTTCCTCCTCCTAGTTTCCAGCTCCTTAATTTTTTTCTGGGCCTCCTCATCAACAAAACCCCTCTCCCCATCACTGTACAAATTTCCCAAAGATTCATTGATGATTTTAATTGATTCAACATCTTTTTGGGATTTTTCTTTTTCCCAGAGTATGGTGGATTTTTTAATAATTTTCACGTTGTCAATGAAATCCTCGGCATGTGTGAAGCCCTCTTCAACCGGGGGGTATCTCCAAAGGTCAACCACCAATTGGTGGTAATCCTCTTCCTTGAGCCAACTACCATTAAATTTAAAGGGAGCAGGAGGCTTCTTGAAAGGCCCCATCAGTTCCAAAAGAATAGGGGAGTAGTTATAAATCCCACCAGAACCAACCCATTACCGAAAGCCAATAAGACTGTTGGAAAAATCATCACTTAATAGGAACTTGTCCAATATTTTTGCGATAAGGCCTTTTCCCACACGATTTTTCCTCTAGGTGGGCATCAGTTTTGTAAGAGAGGAGTCGAAAAGGGACCCTTCCCTCATCATGTTCAGGAAGAAATCAGCAAAAGGGTCAATCCGAGCACAAGGGCCCAAGCTTCTGAGCAGCCCAAGGAAAAATTTAAATCACCTCTCACAATCAGGTTTGGGTTGTTCATGAAAGATTTTCCTTTCAAATTATTCCAATAAGAAACACGCTCCACACAGGGACCATAAATGTTAATCACCGAAAAATTTGAGCCCAATTCTATAGAATAAGCCTCCAACCCGATCGAGATTCTGAAGTCCAACAAGTGACGAGATTGACCGAATTATTTTTTAGAATGGTCATGAGTCTGTCGGAGCGGCCCTTCACATCAGCGGAAACAAATGTCCAATTAGGAAGGAAAGAAGACAAAAAAAGAGAAATATGTGCCCCAGTACCCAGAGTTTCCTGAAGTAGGATGATGTCCAGATGGTGCATTTGTAAAAGTTTTTAAAAGGCTAGTTTTTTGGGCTCACTAGCCAACCCCCTACAATCGAAAGAAAGCACAACCATTTTGTAATAGAGTCTGGGGATTTCGCCGCTCTAAGTGCCACTTTGAGGGATAATTGTTTTCCATCCACAATTTCAATAATGGTTTTGACTTGGGCTTTAGAAAGGTCAGACTTTCGACACCTGAGTTTTTTTACTTTCTCTATAATCGGCACATTCCCCAAACCCCCAAACAGTTCCTTTTCTAAAATTTTCTTTTCTCTGGGTCTCAAATTATAAGAGATAGTGTCAATGGAAAGGTTGGGGATAGTTGTAATGATATTTTCCATAGCCATAGATAAATTTCTAACACACGGAGAGGGAGAGGGGAATAGCCTAGAAGGACCAGGCTTAGCTGAATAATTGAATAAAAGATCAAAAGAGTTTAAAATAGGAGAGGAGGGGCAAGGGTATGTACCCGCTAAATCTGAAACTGGATCAGTAGGGGGGGAAGCGGTTACTCCGCCACCATGTCCACTACCACCATCTAGGCCACCGCCTATGAGTATTTACTTTTATCGACCATATGATCTTCACCCACCGGATTTTTTTCTGCCCCATCGACCAATGGAGCCCAACCCCTAGCCAAGTGTTGCTCTGTCTGCACAATAGGAACCTCATGCACCCCAATGTCTACCTCTGTGGTGTCCCCCAAGCCTGGGTCCCCCTGTCTGAATCTATCAATCTGGGAGAAGCCCTTATTTTGTTTACGAATTTTTTTAAATCCCAGAGGGAAATCTCTGGCCAAATGGCCCAGTGTGTGGCATCTATGACAACAAAACGGAAGGTGCTTGTAATCAATCACCTGCTCGAGAGTGTGCTCATCCATATTCAGGATGATTTTCCCAATCAAACCTTCCCTTGGGGCCAGCTTAATCATGATTCTTGCAGTGTTACTGGATCTAGACTCCAAGAAAGACATATCTGCCTCCAGTAAAGTTCCCAAACTATTCCCAATTTCCCTAAAACCCTCCATAATCCAAAAGTGGGGAGGTAGTGTCAGGTTGTGGACCCAAACCGGTATCTCATCTACCCACTCCCTATTAGCATCAAAAAGAGGCATCCATCCCTTAAATAGGATAGGGGCGATACGAAATCCCCACTGGCAAGCCAAAACACATTCCAATGTACCTTCATTTTTTAAAGTCACCATAAACCAGCCTTTAGACAGCGTAATGACCTCAGCATCCCGATCTAGGGTCGTCGCCCAGCTTTTTTGTATAAATTTTGAAATATAGTCTGCAGAGAAGAATTTCCCTCTGGCCCTACCCACCAAGATTATTTTTGATGCCTCCATCACACAATTGAACTATAGGTCAACTCTGAAGATCAAGGTCATACGTTCAGAGCTTTCCTTGATCGTCTTCCCTTTCTTTATTTTGTTTCCCTTATTTTCATCGACTTTCACAGAAAATTGTGTAGACCAAGCGCCCCCTCTTGAAGAACCTCCCTTAGTCCGAGCACCATCATACCCCGAATTACCCAAGCCTACCTCAGCCCTTCTCTATCATGGCTGGGTATTGAGCCCTTCCGAGATGGACCCTCGCAAACCCCCATCCAGATACCATGGGTATCAAGCCTTTGTAATTCTGCCTCTCTTCCATTGTAATCACTCGGAAGGCCCTGGAAACCCCCACTCAGACCACCCAGTGAGAAACTACCAAACCCTCCATTAGAACCCCACTCTGACCTAGTGAGAGTCGTCATCCCATGTTCTGTTGAAACCCTAAGCGCCACAGGGAGATCAGAACCTGCCACAGGAGCGTCCGTCGAAAGTGTTGCCGAATTGTTCACAAATGGAGGTATGGGAACAATATCACATGTAGTGTCATAGGTAATTTTACCCTTGACCATAGCCCCAATAAGAACTTCCTCCAAACCCCCATAAAATAAGTGTTCACGAGGCAAATCTAAACCCAGATGACCAGGAGGAGGAGCCAAAAGAGTACGAGAAGTGACGAAGGATATACCCAGACCCAGAGGTTTTTGTAAAGAGACAAATCCAGCTCTATCCACCGTCTGATGGTGAGAAAGTGACAGATCCACATTTTTAAGGGAAGCAAAACCCTCCACAAGGTTCCACTTAGCTATATCCACCCCCCACCCTTCGCTTCATATGACCGAGAGGGAAGGGATACTTTAGATAAATTAAGGCTTGTAGGGTCTAAACCCAAAATAGACAAGATGTCTTCTACTTCTGGCTCCACATCCACAAATTCCTTGCCATTTCCCTTTAAGACAAGAAATGGAAATAAACAAAAACCCCCAACCCTATACCGAAAAACCCAACTAGATCAGTTGACCCCAACGACACAGCAGAAGACCCGGAGCAAAAACTAAGTCACGAAAATAGACAGGAAGCAGACAAAAGTGTCATAATAGTTAAAAATAGTAAACGGCCAGCCCAAATCTCCCAGAGGCAGCAGACCCAAAAACCAGTCCCGAGACAAACCCAGTTGACATACTAAAAGCCTCAGCACAGCTCTGACAGAAAACAAGACAAAACAGCAGCGAAAAAACTAAGTATATTCTTACCTCCACCGGGAGCGATAAGGAGAAAACCAGGTAAAAAACCTCACAGTGCGCCGCAAACCCCAACTACACAGGAAATAGTAGTTCCACCTTTCCAAGGTGACCAGAAAAATGATAAAATACCGGATTAGTAGGACTCTGAGGGGAACACCAGCAAGTAAACCACAGAAAAAATACTCCACAACCGAGAGACCAAAAGAGTAAACCCTCATCACGTGAGTGAGGGAGTTAATAAACTAGGATGGCGACCCAAGTGGAGTGCCAAGTGTAAACTTCTCCGGAGTAAAGGTATCCCCCCGACATCATGGCCCGCTTGTCATTCCACAATTTTCCCCTATGCCTAGCACCAAAAGTCACACAGTCAATGCACCATTCAAAGCGCCAATCGCAGCAGGTAGAGAAAAACTAGGGTTATGGTTCTGCCATTGTCGCCAAGTTCCAGAGCTCCGCCTACTCAAAACTTGTCACATTTTGACTAAATGTTGAGATCTATGGTTGAGGAAAATAGTTTTTTGATGATGTTGAAAGTTTTAAAAACCTCCTTGAGCCTCCATATGCAAAAATTGATTCCAAAATCATAACCCTTAACTAAAAATTCATGCCTTTGACAATAGCTCAATGAGAAAGTGCAGTGCATTCAAGTTTGTGATGGTTACAAGATTTTTTTAGGTTTCTTCTCAATTACTAAAGATTAAATTGAAAACATACATCGTGAATTATCTCACAGAAGCGATTTTTGGAACCTGAGAGTGGTTGTTGCACAAGAAAGCCTCTAATTTGCAGAAGTGCAGCAAACCCTTGCAAACAAAGAGCAACGACTTCCAAATGATGTCTAGAATGCTTTCGATGGAAGAAAGAATGGATCTCTAGTATTTTAGATGCTAAAAAAAAAATTCGAACTCGCAAGGTGACCACACTCCCCTTTAAAGGACAATCATTGTGATTTGGAGCCTTAATCATGAAAGTGCGACAACTAAAAGAAGTGCAACGTATTTTCATAATAGTTTTATTGGTGATGATGTCATGGAACAATGTGATTTGACACCCTAACTTACTATCTTAGCCCCACTAATTAGTGCCAATGAGAAAAAGACAAGACACACTATGACCTCACTCGTGATCTTGTATATACATGACCCTAGACTCACTTAACTCAAATTTTTTGGGAATTAATAACTAGTTTACATCATCTTTCACACACTCTGACATAATTACATCAAAAATAAAATCTTACATTCTTCACAAATACCAATAGCTTGACCTCTAAGACATCATAGCAAAACCTTTACACATTTACCAAAATAAATTTAAAAGACTAAACTTGGTTTTTTATTACTATATCATAGGACACTAACACCATGTGTCACAATTGATGAGTAGATTATGGTAATTGGTTGATGATATTTATCTACCATGTTTCACAGTTGTTGACCAAATTATGGTAATTGGATGGTGTCTATATTGATGATGATTTGTTATAATATTTTTTTAGAGAATTTTTTCAACATGAGAATATCTAGATAGTAATTATGGAGTGTTAAATTTTGTAGCTATGGTTAGTCTGCATAATTAATATTTTTTTCCTTGATGTACTTATAATGATAAATATAAATCATGTTCTTCATTCTATTTTCAAAAGAGAAATATGTGACATGTTCTTTGAGTTGGTTTCTAAAAGAGAAATTTGAATTTTATGATATTTAATTTCATGGCCCTAAAACGTAAATTTGTCCCACCAAGAAGTCAAGTCAACTTGCCCCTATGGTAACACCCATTTGTCCTCCTAGAAAAGTATAAATAGAGGCTTCAACCACCTACAAAAGGGTATTTCATTCATCATTTGTTCGAGGAAATTTTGGAGCATCTAAGGTAGACAAACGAGTTTGCGTGAGGCAAAGACATGCAATTTTTTCAGGAAGAGATAGAAAAAATTTCTTTGAGGTAGATACAAAGGAATTTCTCTAAGGCAGAGACAGATGAGTTTCTCTAAGGGAGACTTGAGGCAGACAAATTTCTCTGGAAGACCAAATCATGGAAAAATGAACCTCTTCTAGGCAAACCAAATTTGTGAGACCATTTAAGTCTATTTGACTCGGTTGGATCTAGACTTTTCTATGGTCATTTTGACCTTGGTTTTAACTAGATGTATCTCTTTTTGAACTAAATAATTTCTCTAAGGAAAGGTTTGATGGGTTTTCTCCCCAAATGGGTTTCCCAGGGTGAAAATGCTTTGATTTTTTTGTTTGGTTGCCTCTTTATTACTCTTTTTTTTCTAAATTGAACTATTTCTATTAAGTAAAATATAGTACAAATAAGAGGGACAAGACACCGGACGACCGGAAATGATAAAACTATCAACCTCGGTCCTGGAGATGGACTGTTCCAAGCAAGGAGATACAGCAAATGACTAGAATGCGAGAAGGACCAACTTCTACCTATCATGGGTAGAAGTCTCCACACGAAGTTTTTTTCCTTACTTTTTATTGACTTTGACCCAGCCATCCTGGGTAGGATGAGCTGAAACAACTTGAAGACTGGAGTCCTCCAACTGGGGAGTCTCCTTATCTGATTCTGAGCAGGAGGTCTCATGGATCCGCTTCTGGGTGATAACTGTGATAGGAGGACGCGCAGGAGCAACAGATGACAGGTCCATCGTCTGAGGCGGAAGATCAGGTTTTGCATCGCTCTCTTCGTCTTCCGAGCTTGAGAAGTCTGAGCTTACGGCTGGCGGCGGAGAGCAAGGAATCCATCACTTGGGTTTGGTCTTAGAGATGTTATCTTTTTTCGTTTTTGCAGGGAGGGATGGGCAGGAATTTTGCAGATGCCCTGTTTGGTGACAATGATGACAATGAAAAGCAGTATTCTCGTAATCAAGGTTTTGAGTCCAAAAAAAGTCGTTGATCTTGAGATTGATTTGATCTGGCAATCCCTTGCTCAAATCTAGTTCCACACATATTCTGGCATATGTGTAAAGCCCTTAATTTTCCCGCCAGTAATCCCCCATTAAAAATCGGCCCAAGGTGTTGCCTATGCCCTTATAAACTGCAATATGCCATAGATGGGCTGGTAAGTTTGGTAGCCTGATCCATACAGGCGTCCTGGTGATAACTGCAGTTGCTGGGTCAAAATCTGGAAACCATGGAGTTAAGAAAAGCCCAGTAGTTCCCATAAACCAGGGTCCTTCATCTAAGGCCTGATTATAATGCTTAATCTTGTCAAACAAAACTATGAAGTATCCTTTTGAACAAAAGTTGACCTTGCATTAGTGAGTCCAGTTGGCATGGATCCAGTCATAGGGTTCCTTAGATCGCGGCCAGAGCCCATTGAACCTGCATATGATGGCTCTTTCGGAAATATTTTGAAGATCATTTGCTAGGCCAGGATGGGAGATCTCAACAGAAGGAACCTCCTCTAGCTTGTCAACCAGGAAAGGCCTAGGTTTAGGGGCCTTAGGGGGTTTCGGATTCTCAGAGCGTACTACATCTTTGTAGGAGAAGGGAGGAGCAGAAGATGACTGCCCAGCAGCGCCTCCTTGCAAACGAAGGGAAAAAACCAAAGAATCATTTATATTTATGTTGTAAGAAGAGAGGGGAAGAAGGTCTTCAAGTTGTTTACCTTGAAAAAGAAGTCTCTGGAGGGCTAAGGGTATCCCGAACCGGCGTTCCAGATTTGCCTTGAGATTCTGCACCAGATCTGAGGATCAGACCCATTGCATAATGATTTTGCCTAAAAGTTGTGAGATTTGAATCTAAAAGGAGGCAGAGATATTTTTGAGCTCCTTCTGGAACAACCCAGTGCCAAATTCTTTCAAGACTTCGAGAGCTTGACTACTTGGTAGCGGTCGAGGAGGTAATATCTCCCTAGAAAGGAGACTGTCGCTCCAGCATAGATCCGTTTCAAATGACAGGGGTACAGAGCTGTAGAAGGGCCCAGGATTCTTATGCGGCATATAAACCCCTGCCTCGCTACCTGTAAGTTGTGATTCAAGAGGGGCCGTCGCTGCAAACGTGCCCAGAAACTCTGGAGCGAGAGAAAAGACCAGGTTGCTGTTATGCAGGGTTTCAGACACTCGGCCAAGGTCATCAGCACGCCGAAGAAATTTCTGGCCTTTGATCAGAACTGTAGGTGTCAATGCAATAGGGAGGGAGCATTGCGTGGCGAGAGGAGCTAGTGCAAGATTGGCCTCCGCAGGGGGGAGAGGAGTCTGAGTCGCAGACTTAGCCGGCGCGAAAGCATCAAAGGAGATAGCGGCTGTCTGTGAGAAGGCGGAAGAAACCCTAGATGCCATTTCGATCTCTCCCTCGATGAGTTATCTTGCATTTGCCTCTTTATTACTCTTATGTCATTATTGTTCTATTATTAAATATATTATGTGTAATTACTTAATGATGAATATAAATATAAGAGGAATTAAGGTAAAAATAATTAAAATTAATTATCAACTAGAATACCTATGAAAAATCAACAGAAGAATTGTATAAGTCACCAGAGGAATTGTCACATTTCCTTATTTAATGCATTATGGGCCTATTGGGTAACACCAAAAACTACTATTGGAAACTCTCCATTTTCCTCATATATGGGAGAGAAGCCATCATTGTCATTTTTCTACCATCATTGCAATTTTCCCAACAAGTTCAAGAAATTGATTTTCCTTCAATTCAAAATAGAATTAATGTCATGTTCAAGCTAGAAGAGGAAAGAGTGAAATCTAAAAACAAACTTGACCAGCATCAACAAATTTTTAAACATTGGTTTGATGACACATATTTGTCTGATAGGAACTTTGAATTAGGGTATTTAGTACTCCAGTGGGATAAAATGCATGAGGAGAAGGGAAAGCATACAAAGTTCCAGGAGTTGTGGCTAGGACCATTCATTATTACAGAAAAGGTTGGTCCTAGTACATTCTGACTGCAAACACTAGAAGGATAGCCCAAATCCCTTTCGATCAATGGACAAGTTTTGAAAAAGTACTTTTCCTGATTTCCTTTGGGAATTCTATTTGTAAATATCTCATTTGTAGATTGTTTTATTTTGTTTTGTTTTGGTTTTGGATTTATTTCTATTGATTTTGTTTTCTTGTTGTTTAAGAAAATTTGGTTTTTTTTATTTATTGGATTATCATATTCACTGTGGAAAGCAACATTCAAGTCTAGAACATTGTGTTTCAAGAATTTTTTTCCTAAAAAACATGCCTCTCATACTTGAATTCTTTGATTGACTTCTCTGTGATTTTGACAATTTGTTATTTAATATGATGAAATTTATCTATATATTATGGAAATTATTCCTAAAAAAATTCCCTTAACAAAGAATATATTATATCAAGGAAATTTACTTTTACATCTATCATTTTTGGGAAAATATGGTTAACTATTAAAATGATGGTTATTGTCAACTTCTTACACCATCCTTTCTCTTAAGGAGAATTTATGGCTTGCTCCCTATCTATTAGAAAAATTATTTGAAAATTAATCATTAATAAATTATGATCCTTATATAAGGAGTTAGCTAAAGGATATGAGGTTTCATCATAAGTTAGCCTACCATGATCACCAATTCTTACGAAATCACATTATCACATCTGGTCACCAAGCTAAGGTAGTGGCTTTCAGTTGCGAAATTGAAAGAGAAGAGGTCTCATTAGGAGTTGACCTGCTCATTTTTGTAAGTTTTTTTAATGGCATTGTAACCGGATGGTCACGAGCTTCAACCAACCCCCTTGAATTAAGAAAAATGTAAAATCCTATCAAATGGGAAAGAAGAGTATGAAAATGGTTAAAGGGTATTCATGTAGAGTCTATAAATGCATGCTAGCAACAATGGCCATGCTCGTAGTATTGAATTTATTTTTTAGGTCATTCTATATATGTTAGCTTACATTTCCTAAGATTTATTATTGTTGAATTTTATTATCCGTTAAATTAATCAATTATGTTTTCTTGTACCATTAAGTATTCATATTATGATGGTGGTTATACAAAAAAATTGTTAGCAATAGATTGAATCATTATTGTATGAATGAGAGAATAAGACCTTTCACGTTGTTGAATTTGAGCATCTTATTTATACTTTCCAGGTTTCAACAGAGATACTTGTTTCGCCTAATGATAAGACCTTTTAGGTTGTTGAATTTGAGCATCTTATTTATACTTTCCAGGCTTCAACAGAGATAATTGTTTTGCTTAATGATTTGTCATTTTTTGGTTGCCGAACAACTCCCCTTCCATTTTTTTTCTAAATGAAATGGGCCCCCTTTTTTTCATATCAATTTCTTAGGTTATTTGATTGCCTTGTTTTTAACACCAATTCATTTTATTTTAGATTGTTAAATATTTATGTTATGCCTCCAAATAGAAGGTTATATCAAATGAAGCACCTAAAAAGTTACAAATTACATTTAAAACCAATCCAAACATTGTTTATACAAATGATGTAATCACGTTTTATGTGTTTGAATGTATTTATGTTCAAAATATTATGTATATTCTTCTTAACCAAAGATGTGAGATTATACCATTAAAAAATTAACACTATTTTTTCAGATTTGATGTCTATTTTATTTATGGTTAAAGAAGAATGTGAGCATTCATTAATATGTTTCTTAAGAGTTCTAATTAAGTTAATGATAATTACTACTAGTTAAAATAATTAGGTAGTGAATGCCACACTCTTCTAACATCTAAATTTGCTTTGTAATATGTACTTGTGTGTTTTTGTTATTTTTAAAACAAATAATATGCTCTGATCGAACCTAGAAGTGCCCATCAATAAATGAAAAATAAAAACCACTCATATTCTCTGTCGATCTAGCAACAAATACTACGTTCCTCACACCATATAAGAAAATACTTTCTAAGGATTTTTTTAGTTATGTCATTAGGTAGATTTCAAAGAAAAATTATAGATTGGCATAAGGGATGCAAATAAAAAGTATGCATTGTCAATGAAATTTCCCAAAAATTTTACAATTTCGGATTTTGATCAAACCATAAACTTTGATAAATTTTTCCATTAGTCATGGTTCAATGTTTTAAATATATGCAAGTAATTTCAGTCATCATAATCATTCAATAAAGAGCATACATGGGAAATGGGTTGCATAATGAGATTATATGTTTTTGTTCAGTAGTTTATTTGTATCTTTAAAATCATTTTGAATAGGAAAAACAAAATGCTTTAAATTAGGAAAAATATTTTTTTTAGTTTAGTTTTAAAAAAAAAGCAACAATAATTTCCAAAACAACTTCTCTACGAACCTATTAACTTCTTAATATTATTGTATTTTGCATTCAATGTTGTAAATCTCTTTATTGTTTAAGAATAATAAATTTTGCAATCAATGTTGTAAATTGGAAGCTATTAGGTGCAAGGTTACCTAGCCTTAGAATGAGCCATTTGGGTTAACTTACAGAAAGGTTATAGAAGTATGACAATAATTTTAAATTGTCCATAATATAGGATCAGTATTGACCATGGTTTGCAGGTTTAGTAACGATCCTTTGCATTTCAAGGTTGGTACTTATCTTACAACTTTAAGAGTTGATACAATTGAAACTAGGACCAATGTAAATCCTATTTCACTAATCGAGTTCCTCATCTAGAAGGTTTAAAAGTTTTTTTGGAAGAATTTGTCCAAGAAATTACAAAATATCATAAGTATTTTATGCAATTTTTGTTCAAACAACTGGAAGATGGGTTATTATTTAAGTGTTTTTCACTTTAAAAAACTACTTGTTCAAGATAAAGTTAGTAGAGACAATTATCTATTGTAATTAAATTTCAACATAAGGCTGAAGTCGAACAAGTTACTAAGTTTTTATAGAACAGGCACTAAAGGAAAATTATAGCCAGCATAAAAGTATATTGAGTATGACGCAGCCTACCTTTTTCCCAAGTGATGTCTAGATCAAGAGGAGGATGAGATCAATCACATCCAAGCATGTAGATTGTGGATCAAGAGGAGACTAAGAGCATGTCCAAGGCATATGCATGCCTTGATCAAGAGGCTATTAAGAGTACCTACTCTTTCCAACAAATGAAAATTTCACCTCCACTTAGAGGTAGGAAGAGGATCATGATTATGTCGAAGGGGGGGAATATTCTCACCACATTTCATGTGGGAAGAAGAATTTGGTTTCTTCATTTATTTGACAACCTTTGTCCCTTATTTGGATGGGATTATTCATTGCCAAATTCAGTTTCCATCAAGATCATTTTCACAAAATTGAAAAACCAATAACCCTAATGCATTGTCTGATCTAGGTGGATATTGGTGGTCACCCACCTATTCCACTTGGGGCCCCACCATTGTCTCTTTCAGTTTTTCAGTTTCGGCACAACTTACTATTTTTAGCAATTTTTCAGGTCCTAAACTTCCGGAGCCGTTTTGAGGCCCTAAATGATGTTTTTTGGGAAAACTGGGAGCAACATGGGTCCACGAATCGATGTTGCTCACTCAAAATTTGTAATCCTCGGATAGATATTTCTAATGAGGTATGGTTCGCGTCAAACGGAGATCGTATGCTAAAGTAACGTCCCTGGGAAGTTGAAACACCAATTTACCCAAACGGGGCCCATATTTTTGGAGCTTCATCTCCTAGGGTTAGGGTTTTTGATGTTTAGGGTTTTCCATGGTTTCTAAATAACAAATAGGCCCTCGAGCCTCGTTGTAGCTTAGTTCAGAGGCCTATAGCCGCCACATCTCTTCTCAGAGATAGCTACTAGCACCCTAGCTAGTTTATTTCCATTCTGTCTGTAAGAAAATCTCAGTTCTTTGATATTAATGAAATGAAGTGTTATTTTTGCTACATATTTGTATTTATGGTTATATGTTTATTCTATTTCGTTCCTTCATAAATCTGGATTAGTGGTATCAGAACGGTCTACTTTTTCTCGATCCTTCTTTGCATGTCCCCAACGAGGTCGGGGTATAAGGAGTTAGGGCTCGATCTGGTGGAACCTTTGCAAGATCAGCCTTGCAAACTCCGACGAACGCCCATGGGGGATGAAAAGAAAGATGAGGGAGCACGAGATCCTATCAAAATATTGCTCAAGGAGGCCCTCAAAAAACAAAGGAACGTGATGATGGATAACTTTGCCCAGATCCTTCAACGGCTACCCATCGGCGACGCATCTGCATCCAGCAGCCACTATAGAGGTGCGACTCCCTTTAAGGTACAAGTAAATTTTGACATTCCCATATTTGAGAGTCAAATAGATGCAGATGTTGTAGATATATGGTTGAATCTATTAGAAGGATATTTCTCGATTCATGACTTTTCCGACTGGGAGAAGATTATTTTTTCACTCCTCAAAGCTACCTCCCATGTCAAGGACTGGTGGGAAACCTACTATGAGAAAAAGGACGAGATAGAACCCTCTTTGTTTTCGGTCATACCCACTTGGAATTATTTATGAGATGTCATCAAGGAACAATATTATCTCGTGGGGAGATATGAGGACAAGTACATATAATGGACCACGCTGCGACAAAAAAGGGATCAAGATGTGCATGAGCTGATGAATCCGTTCCATACCCTGCGCACAAAGTTGGGTCTCAAAGATTCAGAGAAACATTTGGTGCTAAAGTATCGCAGTTGTCTGCATAGATACATTCAGGAGGAAATGGAGTTCCTCAACATCTCCTCGCTTAGTACGGCATACCGGTATGCTGCCAAGATTGAGCACAAATTCAAATAGAAGAATCGAGACTTTGGATCTGCGAATCAAAAGCAAGGGAAAGGTGCTCCCAAACCGCAGAATAAAGGACAGAGCCAAGGCATGGCGGCTCAAGACAACCTGTCAAAGCCACAAGCAAAGAACAACACCGCAAAGCCAAAGAAGGACACGAGAAAGTGGTGTGAGTTCCATAAGAGCTCCACTCACAACACAAGTGAGTGTCGGGCCAAGCAATCGCTAGTGGCTGAGATGAGGGCTTCTGAGTTAGATGCATTCTCTGACTCTGAATCAGAACCTGACAAGGGCAATGACAAAGGGAAATAGATTATTGATGCAGAGCCCAAAGCCATTGTTGCCACTACGAAGATCCAGAAGGAGGAACCGGAAGATCCAAAGGAGGAGGAACATCTCTTCCACTCCTAGATGTGGGTAAAGGGCTCCCCAATATAGCTCATTGTCGACAATGGGAGCCAAAAGAACCTCATTTCAACAGATGCCATGAAGCGGTTGGGCTTGCTGACCACATCTCACCCACATCCATACACCATCGGGTGGCTTCACCAAGGACAAGATCTCCACGTCAGCCAACAGTGTCGCCTTCCCTATAGCATCAATCCCTTCATGGATGAGGTATCATGTGACATTTCTCCTATTGATTTTTTTGATGTATTATTAGGACAACCATACTTGTGGAAGCGTCATGCTGTGTATGAGTCTCGGCCTTGCGTTGTTATTGTTACTTTGGGAAATAATTTGTACAGGATACCAGAGGTACCACCTCCTACCGCTATCTCTTTGGTTACTGCAAAACAATGCAGTAAGCTCATTTCCCAAACCAGGAAATTCGTATTCCTGATGATCCACCCCCAAGGAAAGAAGAATATTGTGGCCACGACCTCTAGACAGGGCTCCTCTGCACAAGGTTTTGGAGGAGTACGAGGAAATTTTCACCTCACCCACAGGGGTTCCTTTTCACTGTTAGGTCAAGCACCCGATTGATCTGACCCTAGGTGTGCCGCTACCCAATGGACCGATCCATCGGTGCTCTATTCTAGAGAACGATGAAATCAATAGGCAGATTCAGGAGCTGCTGCAGAAAGGTCACATCCAAACAAGTTCATCGCCCTATGGGAACCTAATCGTGTTGGTACAGAAGAAGGATGGGACGTGGAGACTCTGTATTGACTATCGGGCGCTAAACAAGATCACTATCCGGAATAGGTACCCGATCCCATGGATTGATGACCTTCTGGACCAACTCAAAGGGAAAAAATATTTCAGCAAGATCGATTTGAAGTCTGGGTATCCCCAAGTACCAATCGAACCCTCTAACGTGTGGAAGACTGCCTTCAAAGCCAAGGAAGGCCTTTTCGAATGGCTGGTCATGCCTTTCGGGTTGACGAATGCTCCCGCGACCTTCATGAGGTTGATGGACGAAATCTTGCTTCCACTCACCAACTCATTTGTAGTGGTGTACTTGGATGACATTCTGATCTTTAACCAGACTTGGGAAGAGCACCTCCACCACATCCGACAAGTCCTCCAACCACTGTAGCAACACAATTTGTGTGCCAATTTGGAGAAGTGCACTTTTGGCATGACCCAGGTTCAATATCTGGGATACATTATTGATGAAAGGGGGGTGCATGTGGATCCAACCAAGATCCAAGTCATTCGGGATTGGCTAGCCCCAACCACTATAACAGAGCTTCGTAGCTTTCTGGGTCTTGCTAATTTCTATCGTAGGTTCGTGTTGGGATTCTCTCATATCACTTGGCCCTTGAGTCAAGTCACCAAGGGAGGAGAGAGAGAAAAATTCTTTTGGTCGAAATCTCAACAGAAGGCGTTCACGGAATTGAAAAATCGCATGTGTTCTGCCCCAGTGCTCACATTATCAGACTTGCAACAACCATTTGAGATCGAGACAGATGCCTTTGACTATGCTATTGGGGCAGTTCTTACTCAACAGGGACATCTAGTGGCATATCATAGTCAGACATTGTCTGACACAGTTCGCAAGTATCCCACTTATGACAAAGAAATGTATTCCATTGTGCAAGCTTGTCGACAATGGAAGCATTACATTTTGGGGAAGGAAACAATCATCCACACAGACCACCGACCACTGCAATTCATACAGACACAAGGGAAGTTGCAGAATTATCGCCATCAGAAGTGGTCCACACATCTACAACAGTTTCATTTGAACATCAAGTACAAGAAGGGTATCACTAATAATGTCACGACTGCCTCAGCTGACCACCGATCGTGGTGCTCACCACCGTTCTCAACTCTTGTGGGCACAAGACTTCTACTTGGTCAATTCTCTACGAAAGCGACCCAGAATTTGGCCACAAATACAAGGAACTCTTGGGGGGTACGCAAGTTCCAAATTTTCACCTCCAAGATGCACTTTTATGTCACCTGGGACACCTTTGTGTTCTTTCAAGCAAGCATGCCAAGATGATATGGGAAGCACACTACAGTCGAGTCGCTGGGCATTTCGGGGTCAAGAAAATAGTAGTAGTACTGCAGAAGTATTTCTATTGGCCGAACCTTTGAAAGGATGTCAAGAATCACATCAGATCCTGCAGTGCTTGTGCCATTTCCAAACTGACCATCAAGAAGCAAGGCCTATATACTCCGCTACCTACCCCTAGTTGACCTTGGGAATCCATCTCCATGTATTACATGTTGGGCCTGCCTTCTACTAAGCATGGAAATGACTGTGTTTTCATGGTTGTCGACAGATTCTCGAAGATGGCCAGTATGGTGGCCTACAAGAAGAATATCACAGAAAAAGCCACTGCTAAACTCTTCTTTTAATGAGTGTGGGTGCACTTTTGTATCCCACAGTCTATCATATCAGATCAGGATAGTAGGGTCCTCAGCACATTTTGGTCCAACCTCTAGTCAATGCTGGACACCAAGCTCACCAAGTCCACATCTTTCCATCCCCAAACAGATGGCCAGACAGAGGTCATCAATAGAATGATTGTGCACATTCTGCACATGTACAATTCAAAGCATCCACGCACATGGGACGAGAGCCTCCCCTCTCTATGTACTATGTACAACATAGTTATAACCAGGCTCTCCACAGCTGAACCAGCCACAGCCCCTTTCAAGTGGGCTTGGGATTCCATCCACTATGTCCCATTGACGTAGCCATGCCATTTGCGGCTACTCAGATCGATTCGGCTCATGTCCAGTCTGAAGTTGACAAAGCAAATAGCTTCATCGAGTGCATTCAGCACATCCACAAATAGGTTCATGACATATTGGACAGAGCCAATGCTAAGTACAAGCAATGCCATGATCAACATTGGGTGCCACACAACTTCCAGGTGGGCGACAAAGTGTGTCTACATTTGCAGAAGGAGCGCCTCACTGGACCCCACCACAAGCTTCGCCCGCTCCGATACGGGTCGTACACCATCACCAAGGCTGTAGGGAACAATGCCTTTGAGCTTATTATTCCACCATTCCTTGGTCTGCACCCAGTATTCAATGTGGACCGCCTTCGTCCCTACTTCCTACCTCTACTGGACACCTTTGACATTGCAGAACAACTCACACCAACAGAGTTAAACCCATACTACATGGAACAGGCCACCACAGATTGTATCATGGACTTGCAAATCAAGAACACTCGCCAACAGAATATCCAACTGTATCGGCTTGTCAAAGCTGGCCAACTCCTACACCAAGGAAAGTGGTTCACCAGGGACCAAGTTCAGCAGAAGTTTCCTCATCTCATGGAGGAACTTAACGCAATGGGGACCATTGCTTCCTAAGGGGGGAGGAATGATCCAGGTGGATATTGGTGGTCACCTGCCTATTCCACTTGGGGACCCACCATTATCTCTTTCAGTTTTTTCAGTTTCAGCACAACTTACTATTTTTAGCAGTTTTTCGGGTCCTGAACTTCTGAAGCCGTTTTGAGGCCCTAAACGACGTTTTTTGGGAAAACTGGGAACAACATGGGTCCATGGACCAATTTTTCTCACTCAAAATTTTTATTCCTCGGATAGATCTTTCTAACAAGGTATGGTTCGCGTCAAATGGAGATTGTATGCCAAAGTTACGTCCCCGGGAAGAAACACCAATTTACCCAAATGGGGCCCATAGTTTTGGCGCTTCATCTCCTAGGGTTATGGTTTTCAATGTTTAGGGTTTTACATGGTTTCTAAATAATAATTAGGCCCTCGAGCCTCATTGTAACTTAATTCAGAGGCCTGTAGCCGCCACATCTCTTCTCAGATATAGCTACCAGCACCCTAGCTAGTTTATTTCCATTCTGTCTGTAAGAAAATCTCAGTTCTTTGATATTAATGAAATGAAGTGTGATTTCTGTTGCATCTTTGTATTTATGGTTATATGTTTATTCTATTGCGTTCCTGCATAAATCCGGATCATTGTCTCAAAGAGAAAATAACCTCAATAAGGAGCCAATTATAGATCCACAATTGTAACCTACTTCTCATCCCGTATTGTTCAATTAGTAGAAAAAAAAGTGGAACTAAATTATATCATGGACAACACCTACAATGAAGAAAAAATAAATACCATGGTATTCATGGTATTACTTTGTACTTCTCGAGAGTTCAGGATAATCAATAACTCAAAGCAGAGTTCAGGATAAGTGATAACTAACATACATTATGATTGATAGGTTTGATGATGACATGTCTAAATGGTAATTACTTATAAAACTCAACTTTAGAAACAAACTTTTAATAAATATGATAAGTTAATACTTCATTTGTATCTTTAATGTAAAAAGATATTTTAGACTATTAAGATAACCCTCAAATGCAAGATCATCTAATTCCAACCCAATGCAAGAAGTCACATTTTAATTAATGTTTATTTATGCATTTAATGAAGAGCACACATTCACATTTTAAATACAACTCTTTATACTTTTAATGAAAAGCATAAGAATACTAAAACTTATAAATAATGTGATATTCTACAATGTTAGCGAAAACAATGTGTGTTTACTATGTTAAAATAAAGAATATATTGCTTTCAAACAACCAAATCCTTCACATAAAACGGAAGGATAACTTTGTAATAAATATTATGTTTTGTGAGATGAAAATAAAAATGCTTATCATGTTTTCAATGCATATGCTTGAGCTTTGTGTGTATATGACATAGATTCCAAATTGGCAGCTTCAATGGAAGTTGCAACCAACCAATATGACATTGTGTAACATTAAAATACCAAAAATGTTTCTATTCAAATGATGCAACACTCATATAACACATATAATTCGCCTATGGAAATGTCTTTCGCTGGAATTTCAGCCCCTCAAAATTGGTTTGTGTAAACATTTCTCGACTTGGTGAGTGCACGTTCATTCTTATACCTCGCTTTCTTCCATAAGAAGGATCTAACGACTTTAAAAATTCGATGTACCCATATTGAAAGCCAAGTACAATCATGCATATTCTCTTTGCATGATTGAGTCGAGAGGCTCATTCTACAATCCAGTATGAGGGATATGTGTAATTTTGTTCATGCTTATGTGTAATTTAGTTCATGCTTAACTTGGAGTTGACATACGTCCCTTTTAAAATTAGAAAAAGAAATATAATTAAAAAAACAAAAATTAATATGTGTTTGGTTACTTAAAAGTACTATGAAACATCAATAATCTCACTCATTTTCTATCTAAGGAGAAGAGATAAAAATATTTCACTCTCACTCTCAACCATAAACAAAATATTTTACATTGGATATAATAAAAGAAAAAAAATGAATATAAGTGTTTAGTTTGTTTAATTAAAAGTGTTATAAAATATCAATAATCTCACTCTCAAGTGGCTATGTTCGTAGGAAAAGTCTTAAGCAATCTCTTTATTTTATGGCCAAATAAATTTTGAAGACACTAAATATATTTTAAATGCAGCTTGAACAATGAAAAATTACATGTGGTTTATATATATATACTAAAAATTTATTAAGCTTCCAAAGGGATCAAATTTGTAGAGTGAAAATATTGTATTCAAGTTTTACACTCTAAAAGATGTTTGTAACTCGAGAGATTTGATTTCTCTAGAATGTTGCTAGATATGTGGTTAAGTTGGATTTTTTTTATTAGAATTAAAATAAAAGTAAGTTTATTCTCAAGTGGAAAGAAAAAATGAAGTGTATAAGTTAAAGAATTCAGTTTTCTTGAAACTAAGGAAAGCAAGTCTACAAAGGATGTCCCACCTATGCATGTGTTGAATTCTATGTCGAGTAGCAATCCAAAGAATTCCATACCTTAATTTATCTCATTGGGATCTTACAAGTATCATAAACACAAACAAAACAAAAAACATGGAGGTAGATCTTCACTATGTCGCGTTCTCTACGACATGTTTTCAATGATTGAAGGATTTCATTCTAAGTTTGAGCACTTCTATAATTGATGGTCTTCAATCACTAGAGCATAGGGATTCTAAGAAATTTTCTCTCATGATAATGGTAGATTCATTATTTCTTATTTGACTAGAAAGTGTACAGTTGGAATGGTGTTTGTATGAAGTGCAACATTCTCAAGTGGAATCAAACCCCACTTTTTGTGTTGAAAGAGATTTTTGAGAAATTTGAATTGTCACAGATTCTCCATTTGCAAGATGACATTATAGAATTGTTCTAATGGGCATGCAAGGAGCTATATTTGTTCCATTTCTTCGTCTTCAAATATGCAATCATTGATGATGCATTGATGAACTCGCATTTGTTGGGTTGCACTCATGAAATAGCTTCACCATTCTTGAAAAATAGGATTGGACTCCTCACATATGTCTCAATTGCAAAGAATCTCTAACCTTCTCGAGCAGTGTGTAGTATTTTCTTTTTCATGCATTGAACCAAGAACTTCCCTTCAAAACATACATAGTGTGGGAGCTCGCAAAAGAGGAATTAAGGTCACATCTTGTTTTGTGAGGCTTCCCCATATGATACAGTTCAACAAGAATTTCCATATAGCTTCCATGGATGATAATATCCTATGTAGTTTACATTGAAGTGTTCTTTAGTAACCTTCTTACATTGAAATTTGTTTACGAGACCCATCAAAATACCAAAATGACTGCCTCATTGACACTATCAAAAGCATTCATGAGCTCATGAAATCTCATGTCATTAGTCACTAAAGCATGGCATTAACCAAAAAGTATATATCTGAAATGTGGGAGACAAGTATATATCTCAAATGTGGGAGACAATGCATCACCTCTGCATTTAGGGTTGCATCCAGTTTGTGAGGATCAAGAACACACACAAGAAAGTGCTTATCCTCAAATATCACAAGGTTAATTCAAAAGTGCTCCTTCAAAATTATTTTACTATTCTCAGCAACAGTGTATCATAATTCTTCGATTTAGAATTTTCAATTTTGCCTTAAACATAGCACAAAACTATTGTAACTTATGGGAGTGTAATTCTAAAACGTTAAAATAAAGTTTTGAGATTGTCATATCAAGGTTATAACTTTTTGTTGGCAAAGTATTTCATATCCATATTGTTTAAAAAAATTATGATAAAAACTTATATTGTTTTAATATTATATTTATCCTCTTTTATATTATATTTATCCTCAAATTGTTATCATAATAATCAAAAGAATAAAAAATTTAAAAAAAAATGAAAAATGAAATACAAACTAAGAAAATGAGATCTATAATGCATACTCTCAGAAATAAGAGCTCACATCATTTTGTTCAATGCTTTCATGGTCTTTTAAAATCCATAATTAGAAGTTCAAATATGTTTATGAAATTGTATAAAGGCTAAAATGAAAGGCGTTAAAATAATATGACTGTCATCAAATCCTCATTTCACAGGCAGGTGGGATGTGAAATTGCAATGCTGCCTGGTAACACTATTTTGTTTTTTCAACTTTCCAATGTATCAATGACTTGCACTTCCAATCTTCCCAATGATGAGACCAGGCAAAACGTAAATTCGGGCAATGCCACTAGACCCGGTAATATAGTTGTATTTGTTAAAGTAGCAATGATATACTTCTCTGCTAATAAACATTTAAAGCGCTATTACACTAACTCGTAACATAGAAAAACTACCATTACTAAGACCGAGGTCCACTACCATAATTAAAAACATTGCATGCCTAGTGCCCAGTAATACTACCATTGGACCTCTTAGCCATTGAAAATGATAGAGCATCTTAGCCACCCACAGTCGCAGGTTAACAGAGCCTTCCCTGGGCAGACACGGCGACTGCAATCGATTTTAGTGTGGAAACAAGCCATCGTGTGCCGCTTTGGTTTTAGTTGCTTTGGCACTAAATTCTCGGGCAACACTTAAAACCAACACTGGGCTGACTCGGGCGTACCATGCTACCTTCTCTCCACAGACGCTTGAGAATGTGGTTGTCTGCCATATCGATTTAGGCAGACGCGTTCGCTGGAGAGAAAAATTGAAAACAACCAAACACCACTTATCCCACATGAACACCGCTACTTGTTTCTGAAACTCTTTATAATTACGGAGAGCTCGTAAATATTTAATCTCCACATCGTGCTTATAAAATGTTGCCACATCAACCGACATCACTCTAGTCCACTTCACCCTTATGTCTACCCAATCCGGTGCCGCCACTTGTTAGCCATCTGTTGGCCTATATTCGGCCTCACAGGACACGCCACTTGTCAGCCATCTGTTGGCCTATATTTGGCCTCACAGGATGCGCCACTTGTCAGACATCTGTTGGTCGATATTTGGCGTCACATGACGCGCCACTTGTCAGTGATCTATTGTCCAAGATCTGGCGACTCAACACGCGCCACTTGTCAATGATCTATTAACCCAGATTCGGCAACTCACCACACACCACTTGTCAATGATCTATTAACCCAGATCTGGCGACTCACCATGTGCCACTTGTCAATGATCTATTAACCTAGATATGGTGACTCATCACGTGCCACTTGTCAATGATCTGTTAACCCAGATCCGGCCTCTCAAGACGCGCCACTTGTTAATGATCTGTTGGCCGATATTCAACAACTCACCACGTGCCACTTGTTAATGATCTGTTAACCCATATCTGGAGACTCAACATGCGCCACTTTTCAATGATCTGTTAACCCAGATCTGGCCTCTCAAGACACGCCACTTGTTAGCCATCTGTTGGCCGATATTCAGCGACTCAGGACACACCACTTGTCAATGATCTGTTGGCCGATATCCGACAACTCAAGACGCGCCACTTGTCAATGATCTGTTGTCCTAGATCCTGCCTCTCAGGACGTGCCACTTGTCAATGATCTGTTGGCCCAGATTCGGCGACTCAGGACGCGCCACTTGTCAATGATCTATTGGCCCAGATATGGCGACTCAGGACACGCCACTTGTCAATGATCTTTTGGCCCAGATCCTGCCTCTCAAGATGCGCCACTTTTTAGCCATCTGTTGGCTGATATTCAACCTCTCAAGACGCACCACTTGTCAGCCCTTTGTTGGCCCAGATCCGGCAACTCTAGATGCGCCACTTGTCAACCATCTGTTGGCCAATATTTGGCCTCTTAGGATGCGCCACTTTTCAGCCATCTGTTGGCCCAAATTCGGACACTGAGGACACGCCACTTGTCAATCATCTGTTGGCCGATATTCGGTGACTCAGGACGCGCCACTTGTCATCCATCTATTAGTTGATATTCGGTGACTCAGAACGCGCCACTTACCAGCCAACTGTTGGCCCAGATCTGGCCACTAAGGTGCCGTTACTTGTCAGCCAGTTGTTGGCCCAGATCCAATCACTAATGTTCTACCACTTGTCAGCCAGTTGTTGGCCCAGATCCAGCCACTAAGGTGTCGCCACTTGTCAGCCAATTGTTGGCCTAGATCCGGCCACTAAGGTGCTACCACTTTTCAGCTAGCTGTTGGCCCAGATCTGGCCACTAAGGTGCTGCCACTTGTCAGCCAGCTGTTGGCCTAGATCCAGCCACTAAGGTGCCACCACTTATCAACCAGTTGTTGGCCCAGATCCGGCCACTAAGGTGCCACAATTTGTCAATGAGTTGTTGGCCCAGATCCGGCCACTAAGGTGTCGCCACTTGTTAGCCAGTTGTTGGCCTAGATCCGGCCACTGAGGTGCCACCACTTTTCAATGAGTTTTTGGCCCAGATCTAGCCACTAAGGTGCCACCACTTGTCAATGAGTTGTTGGCCCATATCCGGCCACTAAGGTGCCGCCACTTTTCAGCCAGCTATTGGCCCAGATCCAGCCACTAAGGTGCCGCCACTTGTCAATGAGTTGTTGGCCCAGATCCAGCCACTAAGGTACCGCCACTTTTCAATAAGTTGTTGGCCCAGATCCAACCAATTTTCAATGAGTTGTTAGCCCAGATCCGGCCACTAAGGTGCCGCCACTTGTTAATGAACCGTTGGTCCAAATCAAGGCACTAAGGTGCCGCCACTTGTCAATCAGTGGTTGGCCCAGATCCGGCAACTCAGGAGGCGACACTTGTCAATGAGTTGTTGGCCCAGATCTAGCCACTAAGGCGCTGCCACTTGTCAATGAGTTGTTGGCCCAAATCCAGCCACTAAGGTGCCGCCACTTGTGAAGCGATTGTTGGCCAGATCCGACAACTCAGGAGGCGCCACTTGTCAATGATCTGTTGGCCTAGATCCGTCGACTCGGGAAGCGCCACTTATCAATGACCTGTTGATGCAGATCGAGTGACTCAGGAGGCACCACTTTTTAATGACTTGTTGGCGTAGATCCAACGACTCAAGAGGCGCCACTTTTCAATGACCTGCTGGCGCAGATCCAACCACTTAGGAGGCGCCACTTGTCAATGACATGCTGGCACAGATCCAGCCACTTAAGAGGTGCCACTTGTCCCTCATTTTTTGGCCTAGATACGGCGACTCAGGAGGCACCACTTGTCCCTCATCTGTTGGCGCAGATCCAGCCACTCAGGAGGTGCCACTTGTCCCTCGTCTGTTGGTGCAGATCCAACCACTCAGGAGGTGCCACTTGTCCCTCATCTGTTGGCCCAGATCCAACCACTCAAGAGGTGCCACTTGTCCCTCATCCATTGGCCCAACTCTGGCCACTCTGGTGTCGCCACTTGTCACAGATCAATTGGCCCAGCTCTGGCCACTCTGGTGCCGCCACTTGTTACAGATCAGTTGGCAGAAGTCTGATCACTCTCCAGCTCCCACTTGGCACTAATAAGTTGGTAGGAGTCTGATGATTATCCAGCGGCCGCTTGGCACAAATAAGTTGGTAGGATTCTGACGATTATCCAGTCGCCGCTTGGCACTAACAAGTTAGCAAGAGTCCGACGATTCGCCTGCCACCACTCGGAACTAATAAGTTAGCAGGATTCCGACGATTCACCCCCCGCCACTTGGCACTAATAAGTTAGCAAGAGTCCAAAAATTCGCCTACCCCCACTTGGCACTAATAAGCTAGCAGGAGTCTGACGATTCGCCTGCCACCACTTGGCACTGATCGGTTGGAGATGTCTGATAGCGCACCAATTATCGAGCTCAGCAGGCTTGGGTAACATATGCACACCAAGTGGCGCCTCTCGATGGTTAATATTTCGGCAAATCCACCGTAATTATAAAGCGCTCGTAAAACAGCGATGATTAACTTGGCGGATAAATGGTGTTTTCTTGTTTTTTATTATTCCCTTCTAGGTATCAACGCGTCCGACTAAAATGATATGGCAGTGTCCACAGCTCATACAAATAGGGGCAGCGTGGTATGCACATTTCCCATGAATCGATCCAGTCCTGGTTTTAATCAATACCAAATCTGCTAAAACCAAAGTGCCACACCATATTTGTTTGTTTCCAAATCTAAAATCGATTGCAGACGTTGTATCTACGCAGAGAAGGCTCTAGGGGGCCTTGCCACTACTTTTATAACACTTGATCGTATCCTCCTAGAAGGTGAAATCCATTATCCCCCTTTCACCTACTAGGGTCGGCCGCAGGATCTACTGAAACTGGAATCAGGCGAAGGGAACCTGGTTCTGCTACTCGATGTGCATCTAGTGGGACCGCCGTCAAACTAAAACTGGTGGATTTCTTTATTAACTCCACTTATGTTGTCACCTTCTCCTCTGTTGTTGTAAAAAGGTTGTAAAAAGGTTTCTAAGGTTTCTATCATGCTGAACATCATGGCTTTTGCTAATATCCCTGGTTAATAAATGTTAAAAATAATTTGTGGGGATCATGAATTGAAATGTTAAAATAATTTGTGTGGGTATCATGAATTGAAATGTTAAAATAATTTATGTGGAGGTCATGAATTGATATCTACCAATAAGTTAAACCCTAGAGTAATTTTGGAAGTGCTTGGACAGGTCCACATTGTGATATTGGGCGGTCCAACTCTATCCTCATTGTTTCATTGTTTTGCTTGGTTTTGTTCTCGTTTCAATATATTTTCGGCAAGTATTCATTTCAGATTTTTGGTAATTACCCCTCGTTAATAAATATTAAATAATTTTTGCTAATTACCCCTTTGTTAATAAATATTAAAATAATTTATGTTAAGATCATTTATGTGGGGATCATGAATTGATATTGGTACATTTCAGATTTTTTATTTTATGTGGGGATCATTAATTGATATCTACCGATAGGTTAAACCCTAAGAGTAAAACACCATGAAACATATCTAGCAGGATGTTGCTCTCATGGAATTTTGGAAGTGCCTGCATTGCATTCTTCAGACCCAGCATGAAATTAGTTCAAAAAAATCATCATCTACTGCAGAAGTTGGTCTCGTGGAATTTTGTAAGTGCCTGCATTGCATTCTTTAGATGAAAATACTAGTGTGTGGAGCCCAGAAAGACCCAGCATGAAATTACTAGTGTGTGGAGCCCAGAAAGACCCAACAAGAAATTAGTTCAAAAAAATCATCCATTGCTATTTGTGCATATATTCAACAAGTTTTCTATCATATAGTTCAAAAAAATCATCATCTACTACTATTTGTGCATATATTCAAAAAGTTTCTTAGTTTTATCATATAGTTCAAAAAATCCATCATCTACTACTATTTGTGCATATGTTCAACAAGTTTTCTCAGTTTTATCATCTACCCTTCTAGCTCAGGCTAATGGCTTCAACACCGACTTCGAGAGTTCCCTATCACCCTGACCAGCGTCACACTTCAACCCTGGCTTCAGCATTGACTTAGAGGGTTCTCTATCACTCTGCTCAGAGTCACTTTCAGCCCAGCGTGTGGGGGTTCTCTATCACCCTGCACAGAGTCACTTTCAGCCCAGCATGTGGTTCAATTTTTCACTCACACTCTAAGTGTGGTTCAAATTTTTGAACACAAGTTCCTGGCATATCCTTCTCTATCTCTCTCACACAT
This sequence comes from Pinus albicaulis, assembly GCA_034641835.2. NCBI lineage: Eukaryota > Viridiplantae > Streptophyta > Pinopsida > Pinales > Pinaceae > Pinus > Pinus albicaulis. Next base: position 1,211,225,142 of record CM076579.1, read on the forward strand.
AGACATTCCCATTCCACTACTCACTGTTATCCTTTGATTATCCTTTGTTCTTCCTCTCTATTCACTCTGTTCACAAACACCACACACATGCTCTCACTATTATCCTTTGCTCTTCCTCTCTAGTCACTCTGTTTACACACACCACTCATGTTGATGTTCTTCCTCTCTATTCACTCTGTTCACACACATGCGCTCACTGTTATCCTTTGCTCTTCCTCTCTAGTCACTCTGTTTACACACACCATACATGCTCTCAACATGAGAATTTTTTTGGGTCCCTCCTCAAGCTGTGAGGTCAATCAAAAGTATCCAAAATGCTTTTACACTCTATTTGCACACACCACACATGCTCTCAGCATGAGCATTTTTTTGGGTTCCTCCTCAGCCTGTGTATTCGATCAAAATTGGGCCATGCTCCTGCTAAACGATGATGCAGTCAATCAAAATTGGGCCAAAAAGATCAACAATTAATTGGATAAATAGCAGAGAGATTGTATTGAAATATTAAGCATTGTAACTCCATTTATGTTATAATTTAAAGTTCATTTTCTTCCTAAATGGTGTGTTGAGAATTCAAATCTTCCTTCCTTATTTAGGTATTGTTGATATTAGTAGATAGTTGTAGTTTATGTTATTTCTTTAACTTTGTTTTTATATTGTTGTTGTTTGACTTATTTATGTTGCTTTAGTCCTACTACTTAATTTTGTTTCGATTCAATCCCTTACGTTGCTACAGTTCCTGTAGATTATATTATTGTTGCAATTCGGTTGGTTTATGTTGCTACAATTATTGTAGATTATATTATGTTTACTATAACTCATAGATTCATATTGTTGCAATTTGGTACTAACTTCCAAGATTTGATTAGGATTTGATATGTCAATAGTTGAGTTATATTTGGTTTCTTTCACAAACAAGGAATAATTTGATAAGTTTAGCCTATAGGATGACTTTTTTACTTTAACAAGTCACTTTTGGTTTATGTGTGATTTCTTTCATGCAAATAGTGAATTCAGTGTTCTACAACCTATATTAGCTTTTTCATTTCTACAAAGTGTGGATTATATTGTGAGTTTGATGTCGAATTAGTGATTTAATGATGCATTATAAATCATGAACTATGAAAAGCATATATATTACTACAATTGCATTGCATAACCAAAATTGTACTAAGCATATTTGGTACACCACAATTCATAAGCTATATATGAATTGCATATTACCAATTAAAGGATAGCCCTTTTATTGTCTAACAAGCAATTCAAGGATAATTGAAAGGCAAGTTAGAAGGCCAATAAATTAATCCTTCTCTATTTTTCATAAATTTATACAATTACAATTGAAAAATTATATAATTATTATTTCTTTCATCTCTAATAAAATAATATTAACATTTATTTTACTTACTTTTAGTTTTGTGTATTAAAATGTATATTAAATTTTATTACTCACTAATTAAAACATCTTTAGCGTACCTAAATATTATTTAAGGATCATTATGTTGAAATTGTCTATATTAATTAGAAAAATATATTTATTTAATTACTTTTTAAATAATAATAATAATAATAATACTACATTTCTAAATATTATTTAAGGATCATTATGTTAACATTATTAATATTAATTAGAAAACTATATTTATTTAATTACTTTTTAAATAATAATAATAAATTTCAATTTGATATTATTGAAAAAGATCTTAATCTTTTTCATTACTAACAAAAATGTATTTTTTGTATTTTAATAAATATACTATTATTTGTTATATCAAATTTAATAAATATATTATTATTATACTATAAGAATTTTTTTATTTTAATAAATATATTATTATTTGTTATATCAAATTTAATAAGTATATTATTATTATATTATAAGAAAATTTAAGTATATTATTATTATACGATAAAAAAATTTATAACAAATTTAATAAGTATATTATTATAAAATTTAAGTATATTATTATTTTAGTAGAAATTCTTTCGGTAATAGTCACATGCAAAAGAACGTGGTCGACGCTTTTCGAACCAACCAGTGTGGTTCATAAAATTGGTATAAATTATTTTGGCAAAAATCACATTCCAACATATTATGTCAACTGTTTCAAACGAGCGGTTCATCATCACAACAAAGATAAGATTATTATTATACGATAAAAAAAATTAATTGGAGTGATAATTATTTTTAATCTTTTTGAAATTTATTTAATTTTATTATAAGAAAAGTTAATTGGAGTGATAAATTTTATTTTATTTTTTTAATTTATTTACTTTTATTTTTATAAATTGATTCGATTGGAAATGATTTTAAAATATTAAACATAATTTTTAAAAAGAAATGTTTTGTTTTTATTTTTATTATAAGTGGATTAGATTGAAAGTAAGCACTAAGTTTTATAGATACTTATTTATTATTTTTATTTTTGTTTAAATTTTTTTAAATAAATATATTAAAATATATATATCAAAAAAAAAATTCTCCTAAAATTATCATAAATTTTAATAAATTATCTTACTTTATTTTTTTATTTTTTTTATTTTTTAATAATGGATTAAATTGAGAGTATCCCTTAGACTTTGAATCTCAATAAATATATTAAAATTTATATATGATTGAAAAAAAATGCTCTAAAATTATCATAAATTTTAATAATTATTAATTTTTTACAAATAAATTAAATTGAGAGTAGCCATTAAACTTTGAATCTTAATAAATATATTAAAATTTATATAGAAAAAATATATATATATTCTAAAATTATCATAAATTTTAATAAATTATTTTATTATTTTATTTTTTAAAAATGGATTAGATTGAGAGTATTCATTTGACTTTGAATCTCAAAAAAATATAATTTGTGAATTTATTAGACTTCGAATCTCAAAAAAATATAATTTGTGAATTTATTAGACTTTGAATCTCAAAAAAATATAATTTGTGAAATTATTTATTTATTATTTTATTTATTTTTAATATAAATATTTTAAATAAATATATTAGAATTTAATACATTATAATGGAAAAATATTAAACCCTTTATTCAATTTTTTTCATCCTTAGAAAAATATTATTTATTTATTTTGAGTTGTGATACTTCGTTTCTTTTAATGTAAAGATATGTGATCACTGTACAACGCTTTTGAAAAAGAGTATTTTAAATTACAAATATATAATATTTATTTTATCAAAATAATTTAAACTTTATATTATTTTAATTTATTTCAAAATTTCAAATAAAATCTTTCAAAAGATTTGGAACAAAACCTTTCCGGCATATCCTATCCTATGAAGTGTAGGGTGAGATTTGTAACGCGTTGCGTTATTGCGAGGATCGATTTTCGCCCATAAAGCGAATACTCATTCCCAAACGCTTAACTATTCCATCCAAAACTGAAGTAAGCGTCAGTAAGGCTATTCACCTTGATATTAAAAATAAAAAATTGAACGGAGAACACAAACTCACCACTAATCCACAAACCATACACAAAAAAATCTCATGGTAACTCCCCCGACGCAAGGTTACCAGAAGCCGTAAGCACGTAAAATTTTACCAACCATATTAAACATTATAAATATACTTTCTTACCATTTACTTTACAATAAAGCATTATAAAGCAACATTAAAACTAACCTATCTTTTAATATAATTTTAATTCAAATTTCGCATCTCCTTTTTAACTCAGGCGGCGGCGGCAGCGGCAGCGGCAGCGCCTGCTGCAACATTATGCCCACCATTTCCACACTATATTGTTGACTCTGTTACTGCTTTTTCATAAATCTGTTGAGAGTGTTATCGATTCTGTAAAGCCGCCGTCGACAGCAAATTCTTCACTGTGGGCAACAAACAAATCGAAGTATTTTTATATCGATGGCAAATCAGCCAATCGAACTACGGCGACGCATCCAGTCCACCGTGCTGCAGTTCACAAAATGGGTAGATTGTCCGCATCCGGTGCTTATTGCCGTTCACAGACTGAATAGATTGGAACAGTAGAAAATAAAACAATGTCCCACATGCATCACAGTATTGGCATTTACAGCTTTTATAAACCTAATTTACAAACAGTGTTTTCCATAAACATGTCTCAGTTTTTGGGCTTGATGCTGCCACTTGTTGCTAGTTCAATAGTAAAATGTATGGTTCAGATGAGGCCGCGTCTTAACAGATCGGGGGTTCCTAGTGGTGACACATTTCAGATAATTGGGCTCGATTTACGGCTCTCGCGGTGCCACATGTTGACAGATTAGATGTTTGGGTTTGTACTGCCACGTGTTTCCGTATCAATGGTCCAGGGGTGGTACCACGTGTCATAAGATCAGTTTCTTTGATATCGCGTGTGGCCAGATCGACAGTCTAAATCACCCTAGATCCTGCCGCTGAGATCGTCTTAAATCATGCCAGATTGACAGTCTAGATCACCCTAGATCCAACGGTTGAGATCGTCTTAAATCTGCCCAGATCTACGGTCTAGATCACCCTAGATCTAACGGCTGAGAGCGTCTTAAATCTTGCCAGATCGACCGCTGAGATCACCCTAGATCCAACGGCTGAGATCGTTTTAAATCCGGGCTAGATCGATGGTCCAGATCACCTAAAAATCAATCGCTGAGATTGCCCGAAGATCGACAGTCCAGATCGCCAGAAGATCAACGATCCAGATTGCCCGACGTCTGACGGTCCAGATCGCCGGAAGATCGACAGTCCAGATCGCCCGAAAATTGACGGTTGTGATTGCCCGAAGATCGACGATCCAGATCGCTAGAAGATTGACAGTCCAGATCGCCCGAAAATTGACGGCTGCGATTGCCCGAAAATCTACGGTCCAGATCGCCCGAAAATTGACGGCTGCGATTGCTCGAAAATTGCCCGAAAATTGACGGCTGCGATTGCCCTAAGATCGACGGTCCAGATCGCCGGAAATTGACAGCGGCGATTGCCTGAAGATCAACGGTCCAGATCGCCCAAAAATTGACGGCTACGATTGCCCGAAGATTGACGGTCCAGATCGCCATAAGATCGACGGTCCAGATTGCCCGAAAATTGACGGCTGCGATTGCTCGATGATCGACGATCCAGATCGCCATAAGATCGACGGTCCAGATCGCCCGAAAATTGACGGCTGAGATTGCTCGAAGATCGACGATCCAGATCGCCAGAAGATTGACGGTCTAGATCGCCTGAAAATTGACGGCTGCGATTGACCGAAGATCGACGGTCCAAATCGTCCGAAGATCGGCGGCTGCGATTGCCCAAAGATCGACAGTCCAGATCGCCCGAAGATCGACCGTCCAGATCACCCGAAGATCGACGGCTGCGATTGCCCGAAAATCGACGGTCCAGATCACTCGAGATCTGACGGTCCAGATCGCCCGAATATCTGACGGACCAGATCTCACCCAATCTGACGGTTCAGATCAGCCCAGATCCGACGGACCAGATCTCACCCAATATATGATTGCCAAGTGGCACCTTCTCATGAGTTGATCTTAGGGACAGATACATGCCATGTGGCAAATCCTGACGGGACCAGATCTCAGGCAACGGATGCATGGCAGGTTCTGATAGTTTCTGAATTTTCTTTGCCATTCTCTGAAGTCCCTGAGATCGCTGGCCTTGAAGGCACACCAAAAATATAATGGAGGTGGAAGTGGCGTGCTTATATATAGGCGAAAATGACCCTGAGATCGCTGGCCTTGAAGGCACACCAAAAATACAATGGAGGTGGAAGTGGCGTGCTTATATATAGGCGAAATGACCCTGAGATCGCTGGCCTTGAAGGCACATTAAAAATACAATGGAGGTGGAAGTGGCGTGCTTATATATAGGCTCCATTTCGCCTTTATATAAACAGATTCGAACGGAAGAATATCTGCAGGACAACCACTGCCAACATGAGATTCCGTATTGTATAGTCTCCATTTTGCTTGCTTGTACTCAGATTCTAACAGAAGAATATCTGTGCACAACAACTGCTGTCAGCATGAGGTTCCATATCATATAGGCTCCATTTTGTCCAGTTATAGTCAAATTCTAACGGAAGTATATCTTCATGGCAACTTTGTCAGATCGATGTCCCATTGAATTGGAGTTGGCCTTCACTATTTCCCAAATTCCTGTTCTCAACCACATCAGTTTCACTATGTGACAATTTAATTTGAATGAACTTCATTGTAACCAGGGGATAAGTGTGACCTTGAATTATAATAGCTTGGAGCTGGCCTTCACTATTTCCCAAATTCCTGTTCTCAACCACATCAGTTTCACTATGTGACAATTTAATTTGAACGAACTTCATTGTAATCAGGGGATAAGTGTGACCTTGAATTATAATAGCAAACCTCATGGGTTACAGTTAGTTTACATATGAATGTTGGATCTCAACATCAGATCACATTACAAAGCAGAAAGAAAATGCATGAATATGTATGAATGTTGGATTTCAATTCAACATCAGATCATATTTGAATCTCAATTCAACATCAGATCACATTACAAAGTAGAAAGAAAATGAATTATCTCAGAACTGTTTGTTTTATTAGTTTTTTAAGAATGAAAAGTGATCTTGGAAGTGTTTGTTAAGTTATATTACAAAGGAGAAGAAATTGAATTATCTTGGGACTGTCTATTTTATTAGTCTTTTAGAATATATGAAAAGTGATCTTGGAACTGTTTGTTTATAAACTTAAGCATCAATTCAACACACGTATAATGATAAAGGAATATAATGTGATGTTAAAGGAAAACACGTATAATGATAAAGGTATATAATGTGATGTTAAAGGAAAATATGTCTAGTGGCAAAGTAGCTCTTTAAAAATAGATTATCCAACCATAAATCATAAATTGCCATCAAAATAGAACACATGTTCACATTAATTCTACATTATATTAAAAGAACGTGTCCAGTGGAAAAATAGCTATTGTCTTAACTTTACAACCATGAATCATCAATTATGTTAAAATAGTTATTTTCTTATGTTTACAACCATGAATCAGCAGCAATTATCTTTACAAGTGAAAATCATATATCATTCATTTACCCCATCACCCTTTTAACTCTATTTCAAGACAAAAGTATCTATTTCAAGACAAGAGTAACTTATGTTTACAACCATGAATCATCAATTATGTTTACAAGTGAAGATCATATATCATTCATTTATTAAGAAAAGCATTGATTCAACATACATTTTAAAGTGTGAATTTACATCTCATAGACCGAGACCTCCAATCTTTTAACTCTATTTCAAGACAAAAGTAATTGTAACATTAAATATTTATCTTAATTGTAAGATTAAATATTGATCTTACTAAACTTTTTCAAGACAAGAATAATTGTAACATTAAATATTAATCTTAATTGTAAAATTAAATATTAATCTTAGTAACACTATCTTCAAGACGAATAATTGTAACATTAAATATTAATCTTAATTGTAAGATTAAATATTGATCTTAACCAAGCAAAATATTAATTCAAGATACATTTTAAAGTGTGAATTTACATGTTAGAGACCATGTTCATTATAACAATTAAAATTACATTTAACTCCGTTTCAAGACGACTAATTGTAACATTAAATACTAATCTTAATTTAGACCATACTCATTATGACGATTAAAATTAGATTTAACTCTATTTCAAGACGAGGAATTCTAACATTAAATATTAATCTTAATTTAGGCCATATTCATTATATACAATCAAAATTACATTTAACTCTATTTCAAGACAAGAATAATTGTAACATTAAATATTGATCTTAATTGTAAGATTAAATATTGATCTTAGTAACACTATCTGAACCAAGGAAAACAATGATTCAACATACATTTTAAAGTGTGAAATTACATCACAGAGACCATGTTCATTATGATGATCAAAATTATTTTTTAATGACGTCAAATGACGATTATATTTCTAATATCAGATATTAATGATGTCAATCACCATCTTCTCACATTCCAAAAGTTGATGTAAATAGTGATTAACAAAAGGCTTAATATTTCTAAAGTTCATGTTAACAAAAAGCTTAATAGACACTAATATCAACAAAAGGCAGGCTTAATAGACACTGATATCAACAAAAAGCAAGGTTAATAGACACTAATATCAAAACACTTATTATCAGTGTGTTTCAACACAGATTGGAAATAAAGGATGGATTGTATCAAAACACACATTTTTATCATTCTGCTTCATTGTAACTACAAAGAAAGTGAATATCGAAACACAGTTTTATCACACATTTTTATCATTGTGCTTCATTGTAACTACAAAGACGGTGAATATCAAAACACAGTTTTATCAATGTGCTTCAGTGAATATTAAAACACTTGTTATCAGTGTGTTTCAAACACTTACTATCAGTGTGCTACTTCAAACACTTACTATCAGTGTGCATAGTACAACACAGTTTGTAATTGCAATTAACTGCAACACAGTGAATATCAAAACACTTATTATTGGTATATGGAACTTATATAGAACATTAAAATAGTAAAATATATAACAAAAAGATTATAACTACTTTGCAGTGAATATCAAAACAGTGAATGTTTTAGTGAATACCAAAACACTTATTATCGGTGTACAGAACTTATATAAAATAGTAAAATATATAACAGAGAGATTGTAACTACTTTGCAGTGAATATCAAAACACTTATTATCGGTGTCATTAGGCTTCAGTGAATATTAAAACACTTGTTATCAGTGTGTTTCAAACACAAACACTTATTATCAGTGTGTGCTTTGCAGTGAATATGAAAACACTTATTATCGATGTCATTAGGCTTCAGTGAATATTAAAACACTTTTTATCAATATTAAAACATTTGTTATCAGTGTGTTTCAAACACAAACACACTTATTATTATCAGTGTGCATAGCACAACGCAGTTAGCAGTTTGTAACTACAATTAACTGCAAAGCAGTGAATATCAAAACACTCAGTTTCAATGTAATGTAACTGCAATTAACTGCAAAGCAATGAATATCAAAACACTCAGTTTCAAACACTTACTATCAACATAGCACAACGTAGTGAATATCAAAACACTTATTATATCAAATATTATCAGTGTAGAGAACTTATATAGAACTTAGAAATAGTAAAATATATAACAGATAAAAAATATACTCGGAATCACTGAATAAAAAATGTTTCCAATAAAAAATATTGATCCAGAATCACAAGAATAAGGAAGACAATAAAGAATTATGCCGGATCACTGAAATCTATGATACATCAGAGTCATGCGTAGGCAACAATCTATGGGCATTAACCATTCTCGAAAACAGAGTCCCGTTGTGATTCATAGTCATAAATACACCCCAGAATAATATGATCTTGCCCCTACAATCATTTTCTCGAAAGCATAATCAGACATGAAATTGTGACACGGACGTTGGAATGACAAGGCTGCTGCTTTCTTAATAAAGATAAAAATATTTGGTGAAATATCTGTTACTCTGACTCCCCAAAAAGGGTGATGGCTTAAACTTGAGCACTTTTCAGAAGCTCATCAGCAACATATTACCCAGCATGATCAAGTGCTATATTCATATCTTAACTTCTTAATACATCTGCAAAACCATAACCTGAAATTACTAGGCCTGCAGCGATATTTATTCAAAGTTGTGCTGGCTTGAATCTTGGCCTAAAATCAGGTCTCCAGTTAGTGTCAAAGAACATTACAAGGAAAGGCAATTTGTAAAGAGGTTGCCCAAGCTTCATGCTGCAGAATTCAACTAACCTGCTCCCCAATCAAATCAAGGCCAACAAGGAGGAAAGAAATCCCTTCGAACAGTAAAAAGTAAAAATGAATTACTTGAGCAGACAATAAACTCCTAGCAGAGGTTAAAAGAAGAAGAGCTAAAGCCAATTCTTATGATAATTATCTTTTCTATGACCTGCATTTCCATGGATATTTTGAAATAAATTTAAATGTTTATAATTTTAAAATAAATTTAAACATTTTTCAGAATGTTTACAATGGCTATATGCAGAGGTTAAAAGAAGAAGAGCTAAAGCGAATTCTTTTGATAATTATCTTTTCTATGACATGCATTTCCATGGATATTTTGAAATAAATTTAAATGTTTATAATTTTAAAATAAATTTAAACATTTTTCAGAATGTTTACAATGGCTATGTAGTATTCACTATGGATATTTTGAAATAAATTTACATTTTTCAGAATATTTACAATGGCTATATAATATTCACCACATAAGTGGAGATATGTTTTGGATGTTGTTTGCGTAGTAAATCAATTGAAAGCCCGAGGTGAACAAACTGTCTCAATTAACTTTGTTAATTGATTTGCAAATATGAAAAACAATTTTGGATTATCCTTTACTCCTTCCTGCGCTAGAGAAAGATAGATTTTATATAAAAACTCATGAATTTTGAGAAAACAAACAAAGGTGGAAAAACCAGAAATTGACAATTGGGTTGATTATAGAGAAGAGAGATTTTATATAAAAACTCAAGAATTTTGAGAAAAGAAACAAAGGTGGAAAAACCAGAAATTGACAATTGGGTTGACTAAGCACAGTTTTGCCAAGAAGAGAAATCTGAAGGACCAATATAGCATAGTCTTTTCTCAATATAACTAATGCTAGATATACAATTACTTTGCACTGAACTTGTAAATACCAAACTGTAACAGAGCTGCGCTAGTATATAAGAAGAATGAAGCAGTTCTGGGTAATTTGATTAGAACTGCACATAAGTTACTAATTACAAGTAACAACGATATGCCAGATAAGCAAGCAAACTGAAGTACCAGTTTGCCAATAGCAACACACAAAGAATTGGTGGTTGTATTGAGAAGAACTAAGAAACTGTTGTAATAGTACAATGAACTCTAGCTCTCATCCAATTTTCCTTGACACAATTGAATAAATCAGGTTTTTAAATCACAAATGTTAAAAGGAAGCTACAACGTACACATAAAAGGGCCACAAGGACGCTGAAATGGGTAATGTACACCAATAAAACTGTCTTCGTTCTAACTTCTTTGAATATATAAAGGAAATATGATAGAAATCAGTTTCTACAGTAAACAATTCCAAAAAGTGCTTGGTATCTTACTTATTTTATGGGGTATTTAAAAAACATAAGAAAACTTGGGTGTAAATACTGTTGGAATATTGAGAATTCCAAATGGAGAGAGTAAACTCCTTTCCTCTAAACACAGAGAAATATAAACAAATTTGCCAGGAGACAGAGTTTTCAATGCTAAAACAAACTTCTATTCCTTTCAAAAAAAAACTGATACAAATTCTTCCTCTTAACCGAGGGATAACAAGAACCAGGACTGCTACACACGCAGTGCCCAAAATAACTCTCTGTTTTTCAAAACAATACACTCTGTCTCATTTAAAATCAACACTGTTGTGTTCTTGTCTTTCGCGCTGCTGTGCAAAACAACCAAAATAACATAATCCAACAACTACTCACAGGCTCTCGGGCCTTTTTCTTTTTATATGCCGCGCATATATTAAACATTACATAAAACCATATTAAAACTTAAAACAAAACTATTAAAATAAATATGCTGCGGGTCATACAAGGTGGGGACCACATTGCAATCGGGTTTGAACTTAAACAAGAACAAATGCACCAACAGAAAATTCCGATTTTGATTGGATTGCAGACGCGATCCAGCTATTAACTCCGATATATGATGTCGTCGGGTCCAGAACTTCAACAACAAAAACAAACCTCCGATCTTCCGATTGCGATCAGTGAACCAGATGCGATGGAACTTATTAACTCCGGCGTATAGGACTATCGGGTCCGCGCTTTAAACAATCGCGCGACCAAACAACAAAACTCCGATTGCGATTGAACAATCGGATGCGATGGCGCATAAAATTGTGATATATAACTTTGATCGGATCCGGCCTTCAATCGGACCATATTTCAAAACTCCGCCGATTGAACCTTGTGATTCAAGACTTGCTATTCCACTGAGTTTCTGCCACGTGGTCAAGTGGACCCACGGGCCTCCGCTGCTGTGGTGGGGGTGATTTATAATATATGTTTTGTATGTATTAAAACGTTTCGCTTTGCGGAACTCCGCCATATCAACAAGACACTTGGTTTATAATCCATTTGCATTGCGATTAGATCGCATCGCATTGCGACTCCTCATCAACAAGACACTGCTTCAAAAATAACTTGCGATTCTGATTTAGAGCTTAAGTGGTGGGAACCACTTGTCCTGCCAAATCAGAAATAAAAGGACTTCCGCCTGTTTAATTCAATTTCCATTCATTCTGGTTGTTGGGGGCCTTAAACGCTTGAAATCACTGTCTTTTAATTTACTCTGCTCCTCCGTAGAAAAGATCTACGAAAATCTTCGTCCTTCCACTGTGAAAAACGACTCCGCCCATCACCTGTTAATTCTCCTCTGCAATCTGTGGCTGCAGCCCATCAATAATTTAATTTCATTCATACTGTTTCTCCATGCTTCTTCAATTTACAGTGTTGTGCACTCCACGCTCTGCTTCTGTTGCCTTGTACTTTTCTTCTTGTCACTGCCCAAGGCTGGCAGGTGACTTTAATATTTTCAACACTCCCCCTTAAAGTCAGCTATTGGGTTATCCATCATACCCAAACATTTTCGTAAAAATTCAAAGGTCTTCTGTCCCAATGGTTTAGTTAAAATATCTGCATATTGCTCCTATGTTTTACAATTCTGTAAAACAACTTCACCATTGTTCACCAATTCTCTGATATAATGAAACTCTGTATCTATGTGCTTCGTTCTTTTATGAAACACAAAATTATTTGACAATGCAATAGCTGAGCTATTGTCACAATAAATCACTGTCCCTTTTACCTGTTCTTGGCACAAACTTCTTAACATTCTTCTCATCCAAACTGCTTAACACGCTGCTGCTGTAGCTGCCACATATTCTGCCTCTGCTGTAGATAATGCTACAATAGGTTGTTTCTTAGAAGCCCATGAAATGGCTCCTGAACCCATATGAAAAACATAACCGGAAGTGCTCTTCCGATCATCTACACTTCCAGCCCAGTCACTGTCAGTGTATCCAACTAATTCTGAATTTTCTGAAGCTGTATACAAAATACCAAATCTTTTTGTTCCTTTCACATACCTCAGAATTCTTTTTGCTGCTTGCCAATGTGCTTCTTTTGGCTTCTCCATAAATCTGGAAATTAAGCTAACAACATGCATAATATCCGGCCTAGTTGCAGTCAAATACATGAGGCTGCCAACTATGCTTTTATACAAACTTGAATCAAAATCCTTACTGCTGTCATCCTTACTCAACTTCAATCCCATTACTGTGGGAGTAATTGCAGCTTTGCCTCCTGCATGTTAAATCTTTCTAAAACTTGATTCACATACTTTGCTTGAGAAATAAAAATTCCTTTTTCACTTTGTTCTACTTCTATTCCCAAGAAGTATCTCAACAAACCCATGTCAGTCATTTCAAATTCATCTTTCATCACTGTTTTAAAATTTTCAATAAGGTAATCATCATTACCTGTAAAAATTAGATCATCAACATATAAAACAACAATTAACATCTTACCATCCTTTTCTTTGATGTAGAGGGTGGGTTCTCCCTCACACTTTTCAAATCCATTCTCCAATAGATAGGAATCTATTCTGTTGTACCACGCTCTTGGTGCTTGTTTCAGCCCATAAAGAGCTTTCTTCAATTTGCAGACCTTATTCTCTTGGCCTTTCTTCTCATATCCGAGAGGTTGTTCCACATATACCTATTCCATTAAAAATCCATTTAAAAATGCAGATTTCACATCTATTTGGTGTACTTTCCATTTGTTTTGTGCTTCTATGGACAACACTTCTCTCACGGTTTCCATTCTTGCAACTGGTGCAAAAGTTTCTTCATAATCAATCCCTTGCTTCTGCTTGTATCCTTTGACAACAAGTCTGGCCTTGTGTCTTTCTATTTTTCCTTCAGCATTGCTTTTGGTCTTATAGACCCATTTAACTCCAATGACTTCTTTTCCTTCTGGGAGATCAACCAACTCCCATGTTTTGTTCTTCTCTATGGCTTTAATTTCATCATCCATAGCTTCTATCCATTTTTTATCTTTAATAGCATCTTCAAAATGAATAGGATCATCAACTTGACAATACAAAGCAAATAGGGAATTCATACCTTCATCTGCTGCTCCTTGCTCATAAATTTCTCTAAGACTTCTGAACTTTGTTCCTCTTTCACTTGGTGTAGACGTGCTTGATGAAGCACTCAATTCTGCTCCGTGTGGTGTGCTCAGTGAACCACTGCCGCTTCTTCTCAAGGGTGTTCTCGGTGCCGCTTGAGGCGTCCCTTGCTGGCCTTGCGCTGCTGGAGGTTGTGCAACGAATGGGTTGTTGATATCAACCACATCTCCCTCATCTTCATCATGAGATAAACAGCTTTTGACATTAACTGTTTTCTCAATGCTTCCATCCCATGCTTCCTCTTCAATGAATTGCACATCTCTGCTTATCACAAACTTCTTTGTGGATGGGTTATACAATCTGTATCCTTTGGAATCTTCACAATATCCAAGGAAAATGCACTTCTCCTCCTTACTATCCAACTTCTTTCTCAATTTGTCTGGAATGTGTGCATATGCCACACATCCAAAAACTCTCATGTGGGTGACTCCTTGTTTTCTGCCACTCCATGCTTCTTCTGGAACTTTGTTCATCACCGCTTTTGTGGGGCATCTATTCAAAATATACACAGCACAGTTTGCTGCTTCTGCCCAATACTCATTCGGCAAATGCTTTGCCTTCAGCATGCTTCTCACCATCTCCATTATGGTTCGATTCTTCCTTTCATCAACTCCATTCTGTTGCGGTGTGTACCTTGTGATAAACTGCTTGGGTATGCCATTCTCTCTGCAAAACCGCAGAAATTATTTTGATATATATTCTCCTCCTCTATCAGTTCTGAAAACTTTAATGTGCAGTCCGCTCTGTTTTTCTACAAGAACTTTAAAATGATGAAATTTCTGAAAGACTTCACTCTTATATTTCAGAAAATAAACCCATACTTTTCTTGTGAAATCATCTATGAAAGTCAGCATGTAATTGTTGCCCGAAACTGATGCTGTCTGCATCGGCCCACATAAATCTGAGTGAATGATCTCTAAGGGTGCTTTCACCCTTATGCTTTTCCCTGAAGGAAAATTTTCTCTGTGTTGCTTTCCCAAGATGTAGCCTTCACATAGGCTGTCGGGTTTCTCAATCAATGGTAAACCTCTTACCATTCCTTTTCTGTGCAGCAAATTTAATCCTCCGAAATTTAGATGTCGAAATCTCAAGTGCCATAACCAATTTTCATCTTTAGCTTCCTTCTGAAAGGCTTCTTGTGTTACAACTGCTATACTCTTTCCTTTTCCCTTCAAGTCAGTGTTGAGCTTGAGTGGAAACATTCTATTGCTGGTCATTTGTATTTCAGCAATAATTTTCTTGCTTGGAGGTATATCTTTAATTGTGCACACATCATCTTTGAATATTACATTGTAACCTTTGTTTATGAGCTGCCCAACGCTCAAAAGATTACACTTCAGACCTGGAACATAATACACATCAGGAACAAATTTCTGCTCCCCATTTCTTGCTCGAATACTTACTCTTCATTTCCCTTTGACAGAGATTTTAGTATCAGTCCCTGTGGTCACTTCAGATTTAATCTCTTCATCTAGATTGGCAAACATTTCTTTGTTTCCAGTCATGTGATTACTACAACCTGAATCTAAGAACCAAACATCATCTTCTTTATCCTGTGCTACATTACAAGCTAACAACACATTACTTGGGTTCTTTTCTTCTTTTGCTACATTAGCATTTTGCTTATTTTTCATGTCATTTTGCTTCTTTCTACATTCATTGGCATCGTGCCCATATTTTTTGCAATAATGACACTGGACATTGGATTTGTCATACCTTTGTCCATGAGCATGTTGGTGTTGATGTCCACCTTGTTGGCTGTTGCCTTGGCCGTGGCTCTGATTTTGACTGTTGCTCCTTCCATGTGACTGTGAAGGGCTGTTCCTTCCACCTCTGTTCTGGCTTTTGCCTCTTCCTCTTCCTTTTCCTTGACCTCTTCCTCTTCCTGAAGGCATATGGGTCTTGAAGGCGTGCTCAAGAGATGAGTGTTCATCTTTGCTCAATCTCTGTTCATGAGTTATCAGCGAGGCATGAAGTTCATCCACTGTGAGCTGTGAGAGATCTTTGGTCTCTTCTATGGTGGTTACAATAACATCAAACTTTGAGGGTAAGCATCTCAAAAGTTTCTCCACTATCCTTCTCTCTTCAAGAGTTTCTCCATGGGATCTTATCTGATTTACAATCCCAACCACATGTGTAAAAAATGTGTCTACATTATCTGACTCTTTCATGCAAAGAGTTTCAAAATCTCTTCTCAGCAACTGAAGCTTTGTTGTCTTAACTTTCTCCATACCTTGATAGGCTACTTTCAGAGTTTCCCATGCCTCCTTGGATCTCTTAGCTGCTGCTATCCTTGGAAACACACTCTCATTTACAGCCTGATACAATAAGAAGAGAGCTTTAGCATCTTTCTTCCTATTATTCTTCAACACATCCTTCTCTGCTTGAGTTAAGGCATTAAAAGCCTGCTCATCAGCTGGTTCAGTAAAACCATCTTCTACAAACTCCCACAAGTCTTGTGAGACAAACAGGGCTCTCATGGTAATGGCCCAATAATCATAGTTCTTTCCATTAAATTGTGGAAGTTGAACATTTCCAATGTTCATTCCAGTGCTTGGTCCAGCCATTGCACTTAAACTGAACTCTGAACTTAAACAAACTGTCCTTTTTTTTTTTTTTGAAAGAACAAACTCTTTTAACCAAAAAACAACAACTCTGTTATCTTTGAGAAATACCTGAACTTTGACCTCTGTTGAGCTTTCACCCTGTTGGAGAAAACGCTGCAACAAGTCTTCTTCTTCTTCAGCTTCTTTGAAACCTTCAAAGAGCCTAAACAAGCTTTGATACCATGTTGGAATATTGAGAATTCCAAATGGAGAGAGTAAACTCCTCTCCTCTAAACACAGAGAAATATAAACAAATTTTCCAGGAGACAGAGTTTTCAATGCTAAAACAAACTTCTATTCCTTTCAAAAAAAAACTGATACAAATTCTTCCTCTTAACCGAGGGATAACAAGAACCAGGACTGCTACACACGCAGTGCCCAAAATAACTCTCTGTTTTTCAAAACAATACACTCTGTCTCATTTAAAATCAACACTGTTGTGTTCTTGTCTTTCGCGCCGCTGTGCGAAACAACCAAAATAACATAATCCAACAACTACTCACAGGCTCTCGGGCCTTTTTCTTTTTATATGCTGCGCATATATTAAACATTACATAAAACCATATTAAAACTTAAAACAAAACTATTAAAATAAATATGATGTGGGTCATACAAGGTGGGGACCACATCGCAATCGGGTTTGAACTTAAACAAGAACAAACGCACCAACAGAAAATTCTGATTGCGATTGGATTGCGGACGCGATCCAGCTATTAACTCCGACATATGATGCTGTCGGGTCCGGAACTTCAACAACAAAAACAAACCTCCGATCTTCCGATTGCGATCAGTGAACCGGATGCGATGGAACTTATTAACTCCGGCGTATAGGACTATCGGGTCCGCGCTTTAAACAATCGCGCGACCAAACAACAAAACTCCGATTACGATTGAACAATCGGATGCGATGGCGCATAAAATTGTGATATATAACTTTGATCGGATCCGGCCTTCAATGGGACCATATTTCAAAACTCCGCCGATTGAACCTTGTGATTCAAGACTTGCGATTCCATTGAGTTTCTGCCACGTGGTCAAGTGGACCCACGGGCCTCCGCTGCTGTGGTGGGGGTGATTTATAATATGTGTTTTGTTTGTATTAAAACGTTCCGCTTTGCGGAACTCCGCCATATCAACAAGACACTTGGTTTATAATCCATTTGCATTGCGATTTGCGATTGCGATTAGATCGCATCTCATCGCGACTCCTCATCAACAAGACACTGCTTCAAAAATAACTTGTGATTCCGATTTAGAGCTTAAGTGGTGGGAACCACTTGTCCCGCCAAATCAGAAATAAAAGGACTTCCGCCTGTTTAATTCAATTTCCATTCATTCTGGTTGTTGGGGGCCTTAAACGCCCGAAATGACTGTCTTTTAATTTACTCTGCTCCTCCGTAGAAAAGATCTACGAAAATCTTCGTCCTTCCACTGTGAAGAACGGCTCCGCCCATCACCTGTTAATTCTCCTCTGCAATCTGTGGCTGCGGCCCATCAAGAATTTAATTTCATTCATATTGTTTCTCCATGCTTCTTCAATTTACAGTGTTGTGCACTCCACGCTCTGCTTCTGCTGCCTTGTACTTTTCTTCTTGTCACTGCCCAAGGCTGGCAGGTGACTTTAATATTTTCAACAAATACCTTGAACCCTGAACCAGACCAGAAAGATTTGCCAGGGATTGATGAAATTTATTTGATCAAAAACAATATAATTTACTTATTTTTTTCTCTATTATTCTATTCACAAATCATAACCTTTATATCTTGCCAGGATGTTTGGATAGTACAAGAAACCAATACCGATGCGGAAGTTGTAAGACCCGCAGCATGGAAATAGCCATCGTTGAATTATACATTTGGCTTGCTCTTAGCATTTGGTTGACAACATCTTCCATGTACCCAGACCACAATAGGGGACCATGGATGACAACAACTTTAACCTAAATCCCAATATCCACAAATTGACTGACAAAACTTTACAGTACAATGTACCCCTCTATCTAGGAATAAATTTGATATCCTCCCTGCTCGTCCCCAAGGTGCCCAGTGCTCTTTTGCTTTGGGTAATAAATTTGTTTGTCCCCAAAGTACCTAGGGCTCTTTTATTTTCCTTTTGGTACCAACTGCAATCAGTTATTATTATTATGCATACCTGCTCGTCCCCAAGGTACCCAGGGCTTTTTAATTTTCCTTTTGGTACCACCTGCAATCAGTTATTATTATTATTGTTATTATTATGCATGCCAAGGGGAATGAGGATCCCCTCTGCTGTATAGCATGGATAAAACTATAGAGAAAACCTATAAGGTTTTCAATTGTGATTGAAAACAAACAGAATACAGACCCGTCGGCAACCGCTGTCATTTTTAATGCGGGTGTATCTTCCCTTTCTCCCTGTAATTCACATAATGTCCGACATGAACAAAAATTTCAGACAGGAGTTACAGAATGACAAAATTCACAGTATTTCAGAGGGAAAAAAACAGGAGAAAAGGATATGGATGTCGAAGACCCATAACATAACACTGACACTCTACATAATTGAAATCAAAATGATTGGTTCCCAGATACAATACCTTAGAAAGCACATATAATGAATAGAAATCCTCGGCCTTTGAATTGGTCTCAATTAATTCGATGTTCCTTCTTTGTTTCCGATTGTGAAGTAAGGTGAGTCCACAACCCATATCCCATCCACCACAATCACACCTGCCACCAAGTCTCCACATCTGCTGGCACTAAAGCCATTATACTTGTCTTGCATTGCCTTTTACAATTTAAGTGACAGCTTCCAAGCCCTTCACCTGGAGACTAGAAACTGGTCATCAAGATTCAAAAGCACATCTTGGTGAACTTTCACCTGGAGACTGGAGACTGGTCATCAAGATTCAAAAGCACATCCTGGTGAACTTGGGGTAGGGCTCATTGCGGAATTATTGCTGCATTACTCATGTGAATATATCGACTTTGAATCATGAAGGTAGTCCAGAAATTTCTATTCCCATCCCCCCAGATTCTTTGAAACAGTGTCATTGTCAGTTCCACTGATCACTGAAGCTGTCAATTCCAGATGAGGAGAAAATGGTCGGGATAGATAAAGTTACGGCATCTGAGTCTTGAGATACCCCAACTACCCCAGTTCTCCACACAAACTGCATTTCCATCAGACTGGATTGAAAGAATTTGCTGTATATTTGTTGTGAAGGCTGACTCAACCATAAGTCCGACATCAGGTTCTTGATGGCTTGTTTAGTTGAGGCCACATAGCTTGGGACAAAACTAGTATTGTCGGCAATTGGACTAGAGGATGTTATTGATGTAGAGCATGAATCACCACAAATGTCGTTTGGAATTCTCGTATGGTCCGACTGATCAGGAACAAGAGTGCTATTCTCTTTTGAACATGCTTGTCATGCAGGTCTCTCTTCATATGTTCAATGTCTACACCAAATAGAACAAATTCAGTTTCCACAGCAATTTTCTAAGCTACCAAAACCGTTAATCTCAGGGCATAATGAAGTGGCGACTCTCATGTGTCCCACAAGATCAACAAGCAATCGTCTTTTGAGGCTACCCATTTATTCTTTTTTTTTATCAAAAGATTCATAATTGTCTTATCATCAGGACCAGAATGAAATGCGTACAACCTGTCAAAACATTCTCTTCCACGGTTGTTGACTTTCCACTTTTTGGCTACAAAATCCTTTTCAGACTCCTTCAAAGAAAATCTATAATATGGAAATCAAAGGATGAGTAGGTGAAGCTGATACACTTGGATGACTATGCTCTGTCTTTGGTGTAGCAATAGGATATGGTTCATGTGTCCAGGTAATAGAATTGCCACATCTTTTTGAGATTTGTGAGAACAACTTTCTGAAGACCCCATTTTCTAAATCCATATTCAACGAATGTTTGCATGGCATTAATTCCTTATTTAATTTTTTTGACCTCAGCTGAACATATCCAAGAGATGCCCATAGATGCCCATAGATGATGGTTCTTTTGAACTAATTTCATTCTGGCTCTTTCTAGGCTTCAAACACTAGCATTTTCATCTAAAGAATGCAAAGCAGGCACTTCCAAAGATCCATGAGAGCAGTTTCCCACTAGATATGTTTCAGTATGTTTCACTGTAGGGTTTAACCACCCTACAGGGCTAACTGTCATGTTCCCACAAACTTTTCCGCCATAATATGCAAAGGAAGATTCTCTAGTTTGCATTGGATGACATGGGCAGCTACTGAAAGTGAGGCTCTTAGTTTTTCTATTCACACAATTTCTTGGTGCATGCATTGAACTTCCTTTTATGTTTGGTTTTTAACATGCAACTAGACAGTAGATGCCACTGATTCGCCACTGATTCAAGAAATAAATGTTTCCTCAGTAGAAGAATATTGTTGCCATTGATCATTTGAAATAATGCTCTAAAGCTTGAATTGATGACTCTTTGAAGACATGGTGTTTCGAATATCCATGGAAGGTATAGATGAAGTTTCATGAATACACTTATTATGATCTATGTCTACAAATTATAGGCAGGTACCCACTGACAGAGAAATATCTGAACTTTCTCCCTGTATAGGCAAATCAAGAACAAAAGTACTCTCAACTAATATAGGCACGATCACACACATTAATATAGGAACTATCCAAATTTGTAACAGGAAAATCATTACAATCATCATCAATTTGGATGTTTCCATTCTCTTCAAAAGCCTCTGTTAGAGGAGATCCTATATTCATTGAATCTGAATCTATCTCTAGAGTGGAATTTTTTGCTAATAATACTTCATTTGTAGCAAGACCTCCAGGACATTCTTCGGTAGAACGTAAAAAATGTTGGACTAACATCTAGTTCATAGGGTGGCATGGAATTGTCTTTCTGAACAGTAACTCCTATACCTGGAAAATGGCAAAATTCAGGATTTGTACAAGTTGAGGGTGAAATTTCTTTGTATTTTAAAAGGGATGCAATTTCATTGATTTGCATACTTCTGAGCAATCTATCATTACCATCATTCCCTCTGGAACATTTAAGTACTCATAAAGTTGAGATTGGTTGTATGAATTGGTAAATTGAGGATGTGCTGGAAATATTACTCTGTCATCATGACTTGAGATATCTATAAATATATCATGTTTCTGTAAATGCGCTGCTGGAAAATATGACTTGCACATATGGTTTGGACTGGAAATGGAAGCATATGTTGAACCCAGAGAAGATTAAATGGAAAATGATGGCTCATTCTCCCTCCCAGAAAAAGAGCTAGCTTCACTCCTATGGGAGAAATTTGAAAATTACAAAGTTGACGAGGAGTGAAAGGTCATGTCACCTTCTGCATCTCCTTCACTGCTACACCACATAGGCAAATTAGACCAGTCCCCTTCTCCAAAATGCACATCACTTTCCTGAAATGTCTCTGTTGTTTCCATGCTTTTGGGAGAATGATATGACTTTGAATCTAATTATGTAGTGTCTTCTAACTCTTGTCCCTTCTCTGTTGTGCTACTTTGACAATTTTCAGAAGATTCTTTACCCATAATATTCTCAGCCACTTTTGGCAGGTTTTGTTTGACATGCACTACAGGTTTCACTTCACATTTTATTGCTTCCATATCCTTGGCCTCTTTGGCAGGTTTTGTTTCACATGCACTACAGGTTTCACTTCACATTTTATTGCTTCCATATCCTTGTCCTCTTTAACATTGTTCCAGCTCCTTTACATAATTTTGTCTTGAAGTTTTATGAAGTACATTGATAAGCAAAAACCATTATCACTTCCGAAACATCTTCACCATGAAATTTCTAGGCAGAAATGTTAGGACGTCTTATTTTCAATAGCATATTACCACAAGAACGCTTGAGATGAGATACCCAGATTACATCCAGAAAAGATACAGATTGCTGGTTCTTTTAGTTACCTATCCCTAGCCAGTTTCTCAACAATAACTTTCACCTTTTTCTCAGGAAGACTAATTTGAGAGGCTTCCATCTTTATACGAAACGCTTCTCTTTCTTTTTCATGGATAGAAGATTTTGATATCATTGGGCATGGACTATTTGTTGCAACAAGTCCCGTCATAAGTCGTCAAAATCGTCATGGATTTTTTTCAATAGCACAATGCCTGACCTGAAAAACATAAACCCCGTTTGTTAATAACATCTGGAGCATTAAAAAAAAGATTTTCCTTCACAATGAATTAACATATCAACCCTCAAAATTGAAAATATCCATGCTTACAAGTAGTGGAAAGACTGAACTGTAAGAATAAGTTGAAATTCAGTCCAATCATTCTTGGGAGGAACATCATAATAGAATTTTTATCGACCAATGAACTATATACTGTGATAGATGACTTTAATAAGTATGGAGTAAACTTGCACAAGGACAACTGACAAGCAGGAGAGCCAACCATTCAGAGCACAGACAGTTACAACCATGACATGAGCTTTCCATGAATCTGCACAATGAGAACACAATGTCTTAAGAGCACTTTTTTGCAATTCAAGTTATATGATAGGAATAAAAGAAATGTACAAGATGGAAAAATACAAGCTCTCACCGTTACATTTTGTTGCTTCCATATCCTTGTCCTCTTTAACATTGTTCCAGCTCCTTGACATCGTTTTGTCTCGATGTTCTTTGAACTTTGAAATACATTGATAAGCAGAAACCTTTATCACTTCCAAAACGTCTTCACAGTGCACTTTCTGGGCAGAAATGTTAGGACGTCTTATTTTCAATGGCATATTACCACAAGAACGCTTGAGATGAGAGATACCCAGATTACGTCCTGAAAAGACTCAAATTGGTGGTTCTTTTAGTGACCTATCCCTAGCCAGTTTCTCAACAATAGCTTTCACCTTTTTCTCAGGAAGTTTCACCTTTTTCTCAGGAAGACTATTGTGAGAAGCTTCCATATTTATATGAAACCCTCCTTTTTCTTTTTCATGAATAGAATATTTTGATATCATTGGGTATGGACTATTTGTTGCAACAATTCCCATCATAAGTCGTCAAAATGGTCATATATTTTGGGTATACTATGCCCACATGATGGATTTTGTTCAATAACACAACGTCTGACCTGCACAACATAAACCCCGTTTGTTAATAAAATCCGGAGCATTAAAAACACATTTGCCTTCACAATGAACTAACATATAAACCCTCAATATTGAAAATATCTGTGTTTACAAGTAGTGGAAAGACTGAACAGTAAGGAATAAGTTTAAAGTCAGTCCAATCATTCTTGGGAGGGCCATCATAATAGCCTTTTCATTGAACAATGAACTATAATACCGTGATAGATGACTTAATAAGTATGGAATAAACTTGAATGAGGACAACTGATAAGTAGGAGAGCCAACCATTCAGATCACAGAATGTTACAACCATGACATTGCATGAATCTGCACAATGAGAACACAATGTCTTAAGAGCGCCTTTTTGCAATCCAAGTTATATGATAGGAATAAAATAAATGTAGAAGATTGAAAAATACAAGCTCGCAGTAAATTTTGTTGCTTCCATCCTTGTCCTCTTTAACATTGTTCCAACTGCTTGAAGTTCTTTGAAGTACATTGATAAGCAGAAAAACCTTTATCACTTCCGAAACATCTTCACCATGCACTTTCTGGGCAGAAATGTTAGGACGTATTTTCAATGGCATATTACCACAAGAACGCTTGAGATGAGAGATACCCAGATTACGTCCTGAAAAGATACAAATTGTTGGTTCCTTTAGTGAACTATCCCTAGCCAGTTTCTCAACAATAGCTTTCACCTTTTTCTCAGGAAGACTAATTTGAGAGGCTTCCATCTTTATACAAAACCCACCTTTTTCATGAATAGAATATTTTGATATCATTGGGCATCGACTATTTGTTGCAACAAGTCCCATCATAAGTCGTCAAAATGGTCATAGATTTTGTTCAATAGCACAATGCCTGACCTGCAAAACATAAACCCCATTTGTTAATAACATCTGGAGCATTAAAAAACACATTTTCCATCACAATGAAGCAACATATAAAACCTCAAAATTGAAAATATCCATGTTTACAAGTAGTGGAAAGACTGAACTGTAAGTTGAAATTTAGTCCAATCATTCTTGGGAGGGCCATCATAATAGCATTTTTATTAACATCATGTTGAAATTGGGGTAGGGCTCATTGCAAAGTTATTGTTGCATTCTGACTTGCAAAGGTCATCTTGATCATGTGAATGTATTGACTTTGAATTATGAAGGCTTTCGTAAGGAAATTTCGGGCCCCATCCCCCTGGATTCTTTCAAACAGTGTCTTTGTCAGTTCCACTGTTCATAGTTTGTCTCTATGATCACTGTAGTTATCAATTCCAGATGAGGATAAAATGGCCGAGATAGACAAAGTTCGGCATCTGAGATACCCCAACTACCCTAGTTCTCCACACAAACTGCATTTCCATCTACAAATCGAGACATAAGACTGGAATGAAAGAATTCACTTTGTCTTTGTTGTGAAGGTTGATTCAACCTAAAGTCCAACCTTTTGTTCTTGATGACCTATTTAGTTGAGGCCACATAGCTTAGGACAATACGAACTAGTATTGTCGGCAATTGGACTAGACGATGTTATTGATATAGAACAAGAATCACAACAGTTTCTGTTTGGAATACTCATATGGTCTTACTGATCAGGAAATAGAATGTTATTCTCTGTTGAACAGGTTTGTCTCGTAGGTCTCTCTTTGATATGTTCAATGTTTAAATAGAACAAATTCAGTTTCCATAGCAATTTCTAAGCTACCAACGGTGTTAATCTCAAGGCATAATGAACTATTGACTATAATGTGTCCCACAAAATCAAGAACATGCTCCCAAAACTGTAATCTTGGGGCATAATGAACTGGTGACTATTATGTGTCCCACAAGATCAAGATGAGGTTACCCATTTAATTTTGTCTTTTTTTAAGATTTAAAATTGTCTTATTATCAGGACCAGAATGAAATGTGTACAACCAGTCAAAACCTTCTCTAGCACAGTTGTTGACTTTCCACTTTTAGGCTACAAAAGCCTTTTCGGACTTGTTCAAAGAAAAGTTACAATATGGAAATCCATCCTACATTAATAGTGAAGAAGACCCTATGAAATCAAAGGATGAGTAGGTGAAGTAAATGCACTTGGATGACTACGATGTGCCTCTGGTGTAGCAAAAGGTACCCTTTCAAGATCCGGTTCATGTTTCCAGGTAATAGAACTACCACTTCTTTTTTAGATTGGTGACAGCAGCTTTCTAAAGGTAGCCTTTCAATATCCGATTCATGTTTCCAGGTAATAGAACTCCCACTTCTTTTTTAGATTGGTGATAGTAGCTATCTAAAGACCCCATTTTATAAATCCATATTCAACGAATGTTTGCATGGCATTAATTCCTTGTTTAATTTTTTTTATTAGGGAGATTGGTGACAACAACTTTCTAAAGGTAGCCTTTCAGTTCATGTTTCCAGGTAATAGAACTGCCACTTCTTTTTCAGATTGGTGACGGTAGCTTTCTAAAGGTAGCCTTTCAAGATCCGGTTCATGTTTCATGTTTCCAGGTAATAGAACTCCCACTTCTTTTTGAGATTGGTGACAGCAGCTCTCTAACGACCCCATTTTCTAAATCCGTATTCAACGAATGTTTGCATGAAATTAATTCCTTGTTTAATTTTTTTAATTTGGGAGATTGTTGACAGCGGCTTTCTAAAGGTAGCCTTTCAAGATCTAGTTCATGTTTCCAGGTAATAGAACTCCCACTTCTTTTTGAGATTGGTGACAATAGCTTTCTAAAGACTCCATTTTCTAAATCCATACTAAAAAATGTTTGCATCGCATTAATTCCTTGTTTAATTTTGAGTATGGATTTAGAAAATGGAGTGAACTTGTCCAGGAGATGACCATAGATGATGATATTTTTGAACTAATTTCATGTTGGCTCTTTCTAGACTCCAAACGCTAAGTATTTTCATCCAAAGAATGCAATAGAGGCACTTCCAAAGATCCATGAGAGCAGTTTCCCAATAGATATGTTTTAGGATGTTTTATTGTAGGGTTTAACCACCCTACAAGGCTAACTGTGATGTTCCCACAAACTTCCTTTTATGATTGGTTTTTCACATTGTAGTTTGTTAAATTTGGACAACTAGGTCCAAACTCCATCTTGTGATGCTCAGATGAAGATTCCAATATTTGTATTGGATTCCTCTTTCGGAGAGGTGTAAAATCGATATAAAATTGATTTTAATTTGATGAGCAGAACATTTATTTTGAATTTATTATTTATAATAAATTTAAGTGCAGATCGGCCTTAAGGTTTTACACCCCCAACAGATGTGTCACACACCTCAATGATGGATATAAATACAGTCAACGTGGGAGAGAATTTCACTCACTCAACATCACACATCTTCTCCTCTGATTATCTACGAGCATTTGAGAAGCAATTTCATCTCCCACATGAGAAGAAGGGCGAAATCTACTGCAGCAAAAGGACGAAATTTACCGCAGCAAATTTTTTGCAGTTAGGGTTTCTGGGGAAGTATGACCAGCATTGACTTTGGTCAACGCATGGTCCGTTTGAGCTGAAATTTTGTGGAGAGTTCGATTTTTGAAGGCCGTAATCATTGGCACAAAAATCGAGGTCAAAAGGTTGACCGAAGTTGGAGCTGCGTTGACTTTATTGTTGCTGCCTTGCGTTGACTTTTTCTGGACTACATTGACTTTGAGTTGACTGGATGATTGATTTGAGGACTGTTGTGACACATTTTGGGTTGGCCAACCAAGAAGACTTTTCTGGTTGAAGCATCTTGCTGACCGCCGTAACGCACCAACACATTCTCCTGTTTCTGGTTTGTCTTCTATAGATCCACTCGTATGTTCTATCAACATTTTTACTTAACTGCTTATGTGGTTGCTGTTATAAAATTAAAGTTGCATCAAGCATAGAACATCTACAAAAATTTACATGGTATCAGAGCTGAGGTGAAGACAAGCCCTAACTTATAACAATTACCATAAGAGAAAAATGAGTTCCACAAGTTATGGCTTCAAGGAGGATGACAAGATAACTGGAAGGGATGACTTCCATGCTTGGAAGATGATATTAGATCTCAAATTAGAAGACCATGATCTCATGGACTATGTACTGGGTAAGATACAAGAACCTCCATCCACTGCTACTGTTGTTGCTAAAACCAAGTATAAGAAGGGGGAGATCAAAGAAAAGCTAATGATTAGGGAATCCATACATAAAAGTCTGGTTGCCTACATATCTGAGCTAGGCACATCCAAAGAGATGTATGATAAGCTGATACAAATGTTCAAAGTAAACAATGAAAACCAGGTGCTATTCTTCAAGAATCAATTGAAGAATTTGAAGAAAGGCAGGGATGAATCTGTCCAAACATACTTTCTGAAACTGACCGAGATCAGGAACAATTTGCTGGCTATTGGGGAGACAATAGCTGATCATGAGATGGTACTCACCGCACTTGGAGGGCTCCCATATGAATGGCAAGTATTCAACACTACCATTCTCAATAATAATACAATTCCTAACTTTGACGAGCTATTGTCAAGATGCATGCAAGAAGAGACAAGAATGAAGGAATACGAAAATGACAGAAATGCTGCCTACGCTACTCATTCTAGAAAGAAGAACTCTGCTGGTCCAAAGAACAAAGGAAGAGCAGGGGCCCAAGGAAAGAAGGGCAAGCGTTTCACTTGTCATAAGCCTGGTCACTATGCTAGAGAATGTCCTTTCAAGAAGGATTCTCCCGATAGAGATGACAACAACAACAACCGAAGGAATGGAAATCAAAGAAACAACAGGTCCAAAGGAAAGAGGAAGGCTCCCTCTGGCGGAAACAATCAACCTTTCAAAAGGTCTAGAAACTCCAGGTATGAGGAGTCAAATGTTGTTGATAAAAGAAATGAATACATTCTTGTATCTTCCCTCTCTGCTGCATCCCCGCCCGACACTATGGATGTCTGGCTGATAGATAGTGGTGCCTCAAGACACATCACTGGGTTCAAGGAAGCACTCTCTGACATGGTTGAGAAGGATACTAATCTAGAAATTATCCTTGGAGATAATGCCACATATTCCGTGAAAGGGACAAGGACTGTGACCCTCCACTTGTCTCAAGGACAAGTTCTACATTTGCAAGATGTACTCTATGTAGCAAAATTGAAGAAGAACCTTGTGTCTATATCAGCCATGGAAGACAAAGGTTTCAATGTGGCATTCATTGATGGAAAGGTGCACATGTGGAAAAAGAATCTCAAGGAAGCTATCGTGATTGGTTTTAGAGTTGGAACACTCTACCAAGTTGAAGGAAGTCCACTGGGAGCTATGACATGTGATACTATCCGACAAACTGAACTATGGCACCGGAGGTTTGGACACCTTCATTACAAGGCCCTTCCCGAAGCAAGGAAGGTGGTGACAGGGATGCCCGATTTTGGAAACAATCATGAAGGTGTATGTAAGGGTTGTGCCGAAGGAAAGCATACAAGGGGACCTTTCCCCTCAAGTGTCACAAAGACATCTGATATTTTGCAACTGGTCCATTCTGATCTATCTGGTATGCTACTCGTGACATCCCTGGGAGGATGTTCTTACTATATGACATTCACCGATGACTTCTCCCGCAAAACCTGGATATACTTCTTGAAGAAGAAGGATGAGGCTTTCATGTGGTTCCGTACCTTCAAAGCCTTGGTGGAAAATATGACAGGGAAGAAGATCAAGATTTTGAGGACCAACAATGGCATTGAATATGAGTCAAATGAGTTCAAGGACTTTTGCAGAGAAGCTGGCATTAAGAGGGAGACCACTACTGCCTATACTCCTGAGCAGAATGGCGTTGCTGAACGAAAGAACAGGACCATTGTGGAAGCTGCCCGTGCCATGCTATGTGACCAGGGTCTACCGAAGTTTTTGTGGGGAGAAGCTGCGAATACTGCTGTATACATTCAAAACCGATGCCCTCATTCCGCCCTGGACTCCAAAACTCCCGAAGAGGTTTTCACTGGTAAGAAACCTGACGTCTCACATTTTAGAATTTTTTGATGTCCTGTTTATTTTCATGTGCCAAAAGAAAAGAGAAGTAAGCTGGATGCTTCTGGGAAGAAAGGAATGTTTGTGGGCTACAGCGAAACCTCTAAGGCCTATAGAGTCTATGTACCTGGTCAAAGGGAAGTAGAGATATGCCATGATGTCACTTTTGACGAAGATGCTTCCCTGAAGGAAGTAGTAGATCTTCCGAGATCCGAGGAAAATCATGAAGCAAGGCCTGGAAATCAAGAAGAACCGCAGGGTGAGACAATGCCTGGTGTTGAAGGACCAATGGACCCAATCGATCCATCTCCTTCACTGAGAAAGAGACCATCATGGCTCAGGGACACTCTCGAAGATGCCGAGGTACATGCTGCCCCGAGGGGGACATTCCGAGAAAGCAAGAAGCCGTGTAGATACCAAGGGTATCTGGGTACCATGAGTAATATTGTACAATATGAACCTGGATCTTTTGAGGAAGCCGTAAAGCATAAAGTCTGGAAGGATGCTATGAAAGCAGAATATGAGTCCATACTGAAGAATGATGTCTGGGATGTGGTTCCAAGACCGAAGGACAAATCAGTTGTCACCGCAAAATGGCTCTACAAGATCAAGCATGGATCTGATGGAAGTGCTGAAAAGTTCAAGGAAAAATTTGTTGCCCGTGGCTTCTCTCAAAAGGAAGGAATAGACTATGATGACATATTTTCACTTGTGGCACGATATACCACCATTTGACCAATCATAGCCCTTGCTACTACGCAAGGATGGAGTCTTCATCAGATGGATGTCAAGACCGCTTTTCTACATGGTGCAATAAAATAAGAGGTGTATGTAGAACAACCTCTGGGGTTTTAAGTCCAGGATCGGGACACACATGTCTGCAGGTTGAAGAAATCCCTCTATGGGTTGAAGCAAGCACCCAGAGCTTGGTACGAGAGGATATATAGCTACTTGATGAAGCTGGGCTTCACTCGAAGTAATGCTGATCCGAACCTTTACTTCAAGGTTGTCCAGGGGAAGCCTCTCATTCTGGTGCTGTTTGTGGACGACCTCTTCCTGACAGGTGCTGACCCTCTCATTCATCAATGCAAGAGGGAGCTCGTTGCTAAGTTCGAGATGAAGGACCTAGGACTGATGCACTACTTCCTAGGCCTGGAGGTCTGGCAGAAACCTGGAGAGATTTTCCTTTCTCAAGGAAAATACATTGTGAAACTTCTGGAAAGATTTGGTATGGTGGACTGCAAGTCCATGTCAACACCAATGGAACTCAACTTCAAGAAGTTGAGTGGCAGCGTTGCTGGGCCCGTATTGGCAAATCCTACTGAGTATCGTCAACTCGTAGGGGCTCTGATGTTCTTAGTGAACACCCGTCCAGATATATGTTTTGCAGTGAACACTTTGAGTCAACAGATGGTTGAGCCTCATCACTTTCACTGGGTTGGTGCCAAGAATCTTCTGAGATATCTTCGGGGCACGATAAACCATGGGCTAAGATACACTGCCGGGAGTGTGACACTCCGTGGATATACTGATGCCGATTGGGCTGGCAGTGTGGTGGATCGTAAGAGCACATCAGGATGCTGCTTCAATCTTGGTTCTGCTTCGATTTCATGGATGAGAAGGAAGCAGAAGTTGGTGGCTTTGAGCACTGCTGAGGCCGAATACATTGCAGCAAGTATGGCCTGTTGTGAAGCAGTTTGGTTGTGAAAGCTCTTTAGTGAGCTGTTTGGACATGTGCTAGATACCACCGTGATACTCTATGATAACCAGAGTGGGATTCGCTTGACCGAGAATCCTGTGTTCCACGACCAATCCAAGCATATTGATATCAGGTACCATTTCATCCGGGATATGGCATACAAGGCGCCAAGGCCTCATCCCATGATATGGGTCGAAGGATCTACGAGCTCGAGGAGCTCGTGGGGCTTTGGGGACAACCCTCGAAGTGAGCAACCACAAGGCTAGGCTTGCCAAACCTTGTTGGTGTGCTTGGACCCCACCATTGTGATTATTGAGTTGGTTCACCTCTCATTATCTGTGCCCCGTATGCATCCTACCCATTGAGTTCAGGGCTCATGGGAAGTACCTCTCATTTGGCCAATGAGATGGGAAAAGCTAGAGACTAGTAGCAAAGATTGATGGACGCATCAGAGATTGCCGTACTCTATCTAGGATGGCACGGTCCAACCACTTGATCTGGGATCAAGTCTAGTGAGGTCTCGGACCTCCGCCTGACTTCGGGTCAGATGAACCAACTTCGGGTTGGTTGGAGACTCTTTGTGAGTCCGATAGAGGTTTCGGACCTCTGGGCTGAATTTGTCAGCCGGGGGATGATGTCTTTGTGACTGACCCACTTCTGTTCTGAAATAAAGAGGCCAGCAAAGCATGTTACGCCGGGATGACGCACGATGTTTGATTGCACTGATGAATGCAGTTCTCCCTAGTTGAGAGGGAGTGTTAAATTTATCAACTAGGTCCAAACTCCATCTTGTGATGCTCGATGAAGTTAAAATCGATATAAAATTGATTTAATCTCGATGAGAAAATATTTATTTTGAATTTATTATTTATAATAAATTTAAGTGCGGTGTCGGCCTTGTTGTTTTACACCTTCACCGCATGTGTCACACACCTCAATGATGGATATAAATACGGGGCCGAACGTGGGGAGAGCATTTCACCACTCAACATTACACATCTTCTCCTCTGATTATATACGAGCATCTGAGAAGTAGTTTCATCTCCCACGTGAGAAGAAGGACGAAATCTACTGCAGCAAAAAGGACGAAATTTACTGCAGCAAATTTTCTGCGGTTAGGGTTTCTGGGCAAGTTTGACCAACGTTGACTTTGGTCAACGCATGGTCCGTTTGAGCTGAAATTTTGTGGAGAGTTCGATTTTTGAAGGCTGTACTCATTGGCACAAAAATCGAGGTCAAAAGGTTGACCAAAGTTGGAGTTGCGTTGACTTTATTGTTGTTTCCCTGTGTTGACTTTTTCTGGACTGCGTTGACTTTTCTGGGGTTGATTGGATGATTGATTTGAGGACTGTTGTGACACATTTTGGGTTGGCCGACCAAGAAGACTTTGTTGGTTGAAGCATCCTGCTGACCGTCGTAACACACCAACACATTCTCCTGTTTTTGGTTTGTCTTCTATAGATCCACTGGTATGTTCTATCAGCATTTTTACTTAACTGTTTATGTGATTGCTGTTATAAAAGTAAAGTTGCATCAAGCATAGAACATCTACAAAAAATTACATAGTTGGACAGCAGATGTCGCTTATTTAAGCGGTACATTAACATGCCTTTGACTGCATTGAGTATCAATCCATAAGGCTGAGTGTGATTCAAGAAATGTTTGCATGGCATTAACTCCTTGTTTAATTTTTATGATTTGGGCTGAACTTATCCAGGAGATGACCATAGATGATGATATTTTTGAACTAATTTCAGGTTGTCTCTTTTTGGACTCCAAACGCTAAGTATTTTCATCTAAAGAATGCAACAAAACGTAGTTCTGAAGGACAGGATTGTATTGTAATGGCTGAGATGATTAATATATAATTTGCGTTGCTGGTCATTCGATTGTTTAGGAGTAACTAAGCAGTGTTCGCTGGCGGCTAAGGGCCCGGTCTCTGGTGAATATCGTTGTTGTTCTTTGTGCTATACTTTTCCATTTACTGCAAGTATATTATGCTTTTCTGCTTTACAGTGAATTACTTTTGCTAATTTAGATTTCTGTATTTATTCCCTTGAGTGCGCATTTCCAATTTATTAGTTGCCTGTTAAAAGAATTGGCTTTGATTACTTAAAGCATAGACTGTTATTTCCACTACTTTCCTTTTGTTCGATTGTTTAGATCTAGCTGAAAGAGCTCGGTTAATGCTTCAGTGCTCTTGGTTGATTGCCATTGGAATTGGTTGAATTAAGAATGAATCACAGTTTTGAGTTATAATGCGAAAATGAATCACTTTCTTTAAAGCTTGAGATTTATGATTGCATCTGTTTACTCTTGTATTGAATTTAATAGATTATCTTAAATCATTACTCTCTAGGTTTACAGCTTGCACATATTGTGTACACTCTTGAACCAAAAAGACTTACTAATTAATGTGAGGCAATTAGGAGTTTTAAAAAACACCTTTTAGCACCCAACACTTGGTCCCTTTCTTGTCATAGTGTGATCCATTTTATATATTTGTATTTGTAGCTTCTAACAGGGTAATATTGTTCCTTAACAACATCCTTAAATGAATTCCAAAAGGGTGTGACTGAAAATAGTGAAAACTCCTTTGTGGCCCCTTTATCACAATAAGTTTCCCACTAGTCCTTGACATGGGGGGTGGCTGTAAGTAGTGAAAAATTAATCTTCTCTTTGTTGGAAAAATCATGCACCAAAAAATATCCTTCCAATCGATATGAAAATTTGTCTACAACATCTACAACTATATGGCCTAGAATATAAGAATATCATAGTCAGCTTGTACCTTAAAAGGGGTGGCGTTTCCATAGTGATTGTTGGATGAAGATTTGTTACCAATTGGTATTTTCCGAAGGATTTGGGAAAAAAGATTTGTTACCTGGCGTTTCCATAGTGATTGTTGGATGAAGATTTGTTACCAATTGGTATTTTCCGAAGGATTTGGGAAAAAAGATTTGTTACCAATTAGTATTTGCCGAAGGATTTGGGAAAAGTTATCCATCATTTCATTCCTCTTTTTCTTGAGGGCTTCTTCGAGCAACAACATCATAAGTTCTCTTGCTCCCTCAACTTTCTCAGCTTCCCGAGCTCATAGATTTAGCATACAAACTCTATTTGGCAGACATGAAAGCCTGTTAGAAAGGTATAGAGGAAAACAACTTTCAACTGCAAACATAGTCGTTGACTCACATTTTCCCATTTCCACGATAGTATGTTAAAAAGATATATCCACAGAGGAAACTTTCAACTACAAACATAGTCACATGGATTTGGAATGGAGAATTTGTTAGAAGCCACTGTGTTTGTCATTAGAAAGTGTCGTTGTCGAAAATGACATGCAGAAAATACATTAAAAAGGGAGAGACATGATGATAGTAATGTCTAGAAGAGAAGACTCCCTATTGTATAGGGAGTCCATCAACCCACTAACATCACGTCTTTTTTACCCTTTCATTAACATCACATGTGTTTTTCACTAAATTCGAAAACGATACACAAATTCACTACATGTGAAAATGGTGGCTTGGATCGAAAAGACGAGGGCGCACAAATAAACTGAAGACATGGGTGCACACGTAAACTGAATTCTTCATTATTTGAAGACATAAATGAACTTATTTTAATATTTTTGCCTTTGACAGTTCACTATACCTATTTCGGCTCGCGGATGAAACCAAGCTTCAATTAAGCACGAGATAAATTTCTCACCGCAGCCGGACGTGGAAATTGCCATCCGATAAAGTCTTTCCTCAACAATTGTCTGACAGTTTGACACCTCTCTGCCCTCGGGATGACACTTAAGGCTGGCAGATCCGACCGATGCCCGCCGGATGCAATGTATTCTACAGCTCAGACTGTTTTTTTTTAATAATATAACTTTCGCCAAATCTCGACCGATGCCCGCCGCATGCAATGTATTCTGGAACTCACCAGACCTTTCTTTTTTCTACTTTCGCCAAATCCTGCAGATTTTTCGTACAGATAAAAGACATCCCTGTCTGGCCCTGCTTAGACCAGAAAAAGTTGAGAAGCGCTCTATGCCTATTTATTTCCAATTAATATTTTGCTATCGTATCCTTTCCGATACCCATCTAAGGCAATCGTAGCAGGCACGAAGAAGAAACAATTCTTCGCTGCAGCCTAATCTATCATCCTCCTCTCGTCTCTGCGTGACCGTTGTGGTCCGTGTTCGAACCTCGGGGCCAATTCTCAGTCATGTCTCAGACTCTCAGAAAACGCAGCTATGAGCCCGAGGCTCTGGTGGACTCCGACGACGTCCGGGAGGCGAAACGCTTCCAAGGCGAAGAAACAGACCGGTTTCTTGATCTACTGCAACTAGACCAAACC
Source organism: Pinus albicaulis (assembly GCA_034641835.2). Lineage (NCBI taxonomy): Eukaryota > Viridiplantae > Streptophyta > Pinopsida > Pinales > Pinaceae > Pinus > Pinus albicaulis. Next base: position 1,211,261,130 of record CM076579.1, read on the forward strand.
TTAGCGGAGGAAGAAGAAGAATCCGCTCCCAGTGAAGAGCTCGTAAGCGAAGTCATGAGAAGCCTGGAGGAAGAGATTGCTGCCACGTGCTCCACCTCTTATCTCGCCTCCAACGAGTGTGCGAATACTTCGGCGGCCTCTGAGATTTGTAGAGACCATGAAGTCCAAACCCTAGACGCGGGGGTGGATCTTTCATATCTCGTGGATGCTTCAGATTATGAGCTCGGCATTCCGCCGAGCACCACTTTGGACTTGAAGGACGAAATCTGTGTAGCTCCGAAGGAAACATTTGAGGGGTTGTCGGAGAATCAGAATCTTAAATACCTTGGTAAATATTGGGACTTCGAGGATGGCTTTGAAAGTTATCAGCAGTTTGCACTGTACGAAGATGCCTGGAATGAGGGGCTGGTGCAAGATTATTTAAACACAGATTGTATAAGCCCGGGGATGTTATTTGACGGAGACTTTGAGGCATGAAGACTGTACAATGTGCGTGCAATGTAATCAAGAGCTTTTAACATCGAAACTGTGAAACTGCTCTTCTAAATGAGGTGTTTTGCTGTAATTTTCAGACATGTAGAATATTATTATTGCAATTCGTTGGAAGCAGATGGTGTTTTCACAAACAATCTTAACAAGTATATACAAAGAAACGGGTCGATTTTCATTTGCATTTCCCTTTTATTTATTAAGTTAATAAACCTCTGTAGAGTTTTATAAATGTGGATAACAAGTATATACTTGTTAAGATAAAGCCCCGTCCGGGTAGCTTGGCTAAATCAGGTTATCAATATCTCTGTAGCTATATAGTTTTATTTGTTGGATTTAACTAAATACAATAGCCTACTATCTAATGTATTAATAAAGCTATAACTCTGATGCATTAATAAAACTACTATCTAATGCATAACTCTGATGCATTAATAAAACTACTATCTAATGCATTGCATTAATGAAGTTATAATTCCAATGCATTAATAAAACTATTAATAAAGCTATAACTCCAATATATTAATAAAACTATAACTCCTGTTATAATTCCAGAGCCAAACTATTACCTATTTATAACTAACTATAACTCCAAAACTATTGTCTGCCAAACTATTACTTATTTATAACTAACCAGGGTGGTTAATCACAAATAAACTATAAGATATAGAATTCCATACTGCAAATATACCCTAAGCTTATGCAGCAGTGCTGGTTTTGTGAATTCACAGGTGATGGTATGCTTACAGACGAAGACACCAGGGTGTATGAATTCATCAACGCAGGCCCTGAAATGGCCATCATCACTCTGTGGAAAAGCTGCTTATATGGATCGAATTCTTCCCGTTAACCTAAACTCCTAGACTCAAATATCAAACACCAAAATATCGACCTGCTCCTCTCGGTAACCATCATCACAAAAGCCTCACTTAGCCGTTCCTATTTGGCAGCCAGCGAAATTTTCAAGATGTCAGGCGGATTTTCACCAAAAGAAAAAAAAAAAAGGAATAATCTTAAAATCCATTATTTGACTAGTTAGTTACTAATATATAGTATTAAAAGTTTAAGATTTTACTAACAATTATTAAACAACAATTAAATGATTAAATACTAGTTATTAAAATAAGAGAAGGGTTAATAATAAAAAAAGAATAATCATAAAGTTTTTAAGAAATATTAAAAAAGGTTAATAGATAATCTAGAATAATTTAAAAATGAAAAATGATTATTTTATGCTGACTGCTTATATGTTTTACACCTTACTTTTTTTTTTACATTAATAGATAATATTTTCATAAATTGTTCTATAATTATTTTAAAAAATAATATTTTTAATTTATTTTTAAAGCTACACACTACAAAGAAAATCTAATTTTAATAACTTGATATTTATATTTAAAAAAAACATTATTTTAATTTTTTTCAAATTATTTAATTTTTGAAAAATGATATTTTAAAATGAAAAATAATAGAAACTCAAACTTAATAGTTTAATAATTTCTTGTATTTAAAATGATAAAATGATAATATCTTCATATATAAAAACTCAAGAAGCTCAAAGACAAAGACCAAAGCTAATTCTTTTTCCTTCGATTTAAAAATCCCTAAGTTAATTTTGTCTCAAGAAGCTCTAAGATAGAGGACTCCAAAAACTCAGAGACAGGTCGAGCAAACATATACCTAAAAACCCCCTCATTCATATTATCAAAACATACAATTTTTAAAAACCCTACTTGTCCATAATTACGTGTGGATAATTTACAAAAAAATGTGTATAAATTTAAAAACCCTAAGCTAATTTTATGTCCCATTTCTAAATCATAGTAGCAATCAAAATTATTATCGATTCAAAGCCATTCAATACGGGATTGACCACACAAATGCGTCCATTACACCATAATAGAATCTTATGAAAAATGTTAGTCCTTCGCAATTTACATCCAAAAACACACATTCTTGAAACACCCAAAGCTACAGGTCGATCAAACATAGTCTCCGAGAGATTATATCTGGGTTACATCGGTGCTCCCAAGGATGACCAACTTCTTTGGAAGATAAATTATTTAATTTCCTTTTATAGGGATTGTAGCAGGGTTTGCAAGGTTGTGTAGTCACCCTTGGCAAGGAAGGATTTGGATAGTAGATGTGGGTAGACAACATTCCTCAATCATAGTAGTGGTAAAAACTATTATAGATTCAAAGTCATTCAACAAGGAGATTCACTAGAAAAATGCAACCATTACACCACAATCGAATCCTATGAAAAATGTTAATCCTTCACAATTTACATCAAAAAAAAAAATCCATCCAAAAAACATATTTTTGAAACAACCAAAGATATAAGTTGAGAAAACATAGGCTCCTAGAGACTACATCAATGCTCCTGAGGTTGAACGACTCCTTTGGAAGATAAATTATTTATTTTCCTTCATTAAGGTTTGCAAGGTTATGTAGTCACCCTTGGTAAGGAAGGATTCAAATAACAACTGTGGGTAGGACACGTTCCTAAATCACAATAACGGTCAAATTTATTACAGATTCAAAGCCATTAAACATGGAGATTCACTAGCAAAATGCAACCATTACATGATAATGTAATCTTGTGAAAAATGTTGATCCTTTGCAATTTACATCCACAAAAAAAAAATTTACATCAAAAAACACACATTTTAAAAACACCTAAAGAACGGACTACAATTCCCAACAGATGGATGGAATGTGTTCATAAACGTAGACATTGATAGTTGGTAGGATCAAATATCATACTAGAGAGCCAACGACAAAGGCACCACCATGCCCAAACACCACTGCAACATTCATCAAAACCCCAACACGTTGTCATAGCTTACCTATAATAGAGACTGAGCTTACTTGAAACAAAGAGAGATGGTAAAGTTATTTTTGAAGAAAACTGCAATAACTTGACAACAATTTCATGAATAAAACTTGTAAAGATCCCACTTACTCTCATGAAAATGAACCGGGGCATGAAACTTCCATGTCCTACACTGAACCAAATGAAATCTCCCATACGCTCCAATTGAGTCAAATATAAATTTCCACTATGTGCCATGGGCATGAGCAAACACTCAACAGGAAAAAAAACAACCATCATAGGCGTCATGGTAAACCCCCCACAAACCACGTAAAATAACGACGTCCATATAGTGATGTAGAGATGGATTTGTAGGTCGACTAGAGAAGGAGGTTGGTCAAATGACTATCATAGTAACTAAGTTCCCACAGATTGGGCCCTAACAACATAACAGGATGTTTGCAACCACTTCCGGCAAAAACCTAAATCGTGCCATTTTCCTCCGTATTAACTTGCCCACCCACCATGACATGTGGCTCCACTTACTCGAAATGTGTTGTATATATTATGTGGCATGGACCACATGGTTTGTAGTCATGACAAGTAGAGCATTCAATAATAGGCATCCCTCCCCTACCTATTTGATGCTAGCAACTTATACTTTGTAAAGTGTTGCTTCTTTGACCCTTTGGCCCTATAATTATGGAGATACATTAGAGAAAAATTTATCCCAAAAGTTCCCAGGAAATTTTCATGTAATTTCCGTGTCATAATATATAAACCAATCAAAATATTTTAAAATTAAAAAGAAGTACATGTAAATATTTTGGAGGGAAAAGAAGAAAAACTACTTTTTTTTTAATTGTATTTTTGGTTTATCGCCTTATAGGTTTACTCGAATTTCAAGTGTAGACACTCATTGGATGTGGAATTAAATTACACATCCAATAAGTACCCATTATGCATACTGTTGAGAAGACTCACATTGATAAAAATTGAAGATACATTAAAAAAACATGGTAAGCACACTTTTTTAATGTATCTTTAATTTTTATCAATGTGAGTCTTCTCAAAAGTACTCAAAATAGGTACTTGTTGGATGTGGAATTTAATTCTGCATCCAACGAGTGCCTACACTTCAAATTTGATTAAACCTATAAGGAGATAAGCTAGAAATACAATTAAAAAAAAAACTTTTCTTCTTTTCCTTCCAAAATTCGTAACTCTTATTTTATTATTTTAACTATTATTTTATTATTTTTCATTATGAGACAAATTTTAGGTTGAAATTTCCTCTAATGAATTTTCCATTTTACAGAAGGAATGGAATAATCAATGACAATCTTATTAAATTGTAAAGATAGTTGTAACAAACGACACTTTACTACACATATAACCATACAATAGTTCAAATATGTTTGATTGTACTTTGTATGCCTTTAAAGTAAGATTCAAAAGTTAAGTTAGTAACTAATACAATTAAAGCCAAGTAAATAAGTCACATCTTTAAAGTGATGAAAGCGCTTGAATACAAGTTGGCATCTTGATTATTAGTCCCTACCCAAAGGGCTACAAGGACTATTGTAATCAGCTAATGACATTCAAAAGTTTGAAGATCGTATTTTACTTTTAACCAAAGTTTTAATTTCACCATCTTATTTGGCCTCTTCCCGAGATAAGAGTCCTAGATATCTTAGTATAAATTCAGATAAAGGAATGCATTTAATTTAATATTTTCCAAGTGAATTAATGTTAACATTACTTCACTAAAATTTCAGTGACATTTAATGTTTGATGTGCAATTCAAACATGGACAAGTGGACAAGTGGGAATGGATAAGTGGTTATTTGCATGATGCTTCATGGTTAAGCTTCACCGCTTATTTAGTTATCTTTTCAGTTATGTTTGGATAATCTCAATTCTGTTTAGTGGTGGTCGTCTGTGAGTTATCAACAAATTTGAATATGTAAGTTGTGGTCAGTTCTATTCAATTCGCCTCAAATCCAGAAGCAAAGTCGGGAAGGACAAAATCTGACGTGAGCTAGTTGCATAGATTCCAGTAGTAGCTTATATGGGTTTGATGAGCTTCTAATGCACTAATTCATTGTCGAGTAAGCCTCTAATACATTTTTTCATTGCACTTCTTCATTGATCCACCCATTCACCCAACACTTCTCTGGTTAATCCAAACTTATTCATTGATCCATCGCTTTGCACAACACTTCTTTGGTTAATCTGCACCCGGAGGTACAATTATTGAATTCATTTAAACAATGATTTCTTAATATTAGAACTAAGTAATTCAACTTGTCAAGAAATTTCTCATAAAATAATGGTTATTTAATAGAGCTCCATTTTTTTCTTACCTGTAAAGATTTTAGCTTCACGAGGGCTTCTGGGATGAAGGTGAGAGATGTTCCCATTGTCTACCATTATATAAAATACTAGTCTCTTCTTCCTCACTAAAAAAATACTTGAAAAAGAGTCATATCAATTTTCATGACTAATAAACCCAACAATAATATGTGACAAAATATGTGACTTACTTAGTATAACAAATTATTGTTGGAACACCCGTAGGATTATCTGCACATTGGGATAGTTACACATGTACAAGCCTTTCATTTTGAAATATAAACTCAACAATTTTCTCTTCTCCAAACAATTATCCCCTCCCCAATACTTCTATTATTGCTATGTTTTTATTCATGGGGTGAGTGAAATAAGGTCATACCTAATATGTACATATATAAAGTGTCACCACCAGCAGAGGTCGAGAGGAAACCAACACTTAAACTGGATCTTTCAACAACATACGTTGATCTTGTTAAATAACCACTACCTCGACCAACATTTCTTCTAGTCCCATAACCTCTAGTTCAAGATTCACAATCAATAGTAGATCCTTCATAAGCATAGACACCTAGAGAACTTGAGCACACATTCCCTCCTCCCCAAGATAGATGCAGATACTCTAATCAACTATGGGAAAAATTTGGTAGAATCTTGACCATCCGTGCTTTTTATTCTTTATTTATCTGGGGGATAAAAAATGTGCTCAAAATTTGAAGTTCCTGGAATCACTCAAAATCAGTGCCAGATTGTAGCGCTCGTTGTCCTGAATCTAACGTCACTCGAATCACCTCAAACTGACATTGTGTACTTAAGTTATGATGTTCTTAAGTTTTTGGAAAACAACTAAAAAATTGAGCAACAGGGTTGACTAGGCTACTGACTCGGTAGACCATATGCCCACATCAGCAGCTAACAAGACGTGCACAATATACTATTCGACCCAACCTGGGATCAACAAGTAACAGGGTCATACTGAGGAAAATGGAAGATTTTCATTAGTTAGTTGGTTATGAGGTGGTTAATGAGATAGGCCTAAGTTCTTCAATGGTGTTCAACCCCTTGACCTTCCATGTAACAACTTCGCGCTCTAACGTTGGACCACACATTAGTTCTTAACCTATGGTGGATGCCAAAAATATTTAAACTCTTGTGTTTGACACATTGGGGGGATGGGGCAAGGCGCTTGGCCCCAACCCTTGATCACATATACATCACAGGACCCTATGGAGGATCACAAGGTGAGGAGGTGGGGACTAGGCCCCATCCCCAGTCTCATGTTATTTAGGTGACCACCAGTGAGGGTTAAGCGACGAGGGTGAGGGGTTATGTCTAGCCCCTAATTTCGGAAGTGGCATATTGATGGGCCTCTAAATTAGAATAAATTAAGGCCCATCTAACCTTTCTTAGGCACATAAAATATATATTAAATATCTCCTTCTACACTTAATAATGTTTTTTTAAGCTTTAATATGTTCTTAGGAAGGTTTAGAGATAATTTCATATTTGTGCATAATATTATTTATTTTTTAAGAATATTGTCAGAATATTGGGTAGATTATGAAGATTTGGAGGAGGAGGAAATTTCGGGACTTTCTCCCTACTAATGGAGGATCAATATTGGAGAATAAATGAATTAAATATCATGAAATTACTAAGAAAATCTGGAGTAATTGTGGAACTCCAATGATTGAGAAAATCTAGGAATGTGTTCCCTATCATTTAATGCAGATTCCTAGTGTTCAGAACTAGATCCACTATTTGAGGGATTTTGGAGGGGAGAGCTTCCCCCTTTCAAGGATAATACTTCCTCATCATTTTTTATAAGTACCAATTCGAATTGACCTCTAGGGGCATGTATTGTTTAGTCTTATTGTGGAGAAAACGTTTTTTTAGCAGCTCCTCTTTCTTTTATTGCGGGGATGTACTTGGACTTATTCAATAATGAAGATTGGTGCCATTTTTAGCTTCTAAGGCTTGGTTTCTTCCATAGGACTCTAAGTCTCCTTGGGATTGGCCATCCCAGGAGCCTCAGAGCCCTCTTGCACAATTTATTCATGTTTTTTTCACTTCTTATTCACACGCATCTCTCATTTCTGTTTTCCATATTCATGTATTTAGTATGGTTCCTTTTCTTGCTTTAGAATTTAGTTAAATGATTGAAGTGAGTTATTTTCAGGTTGTTTACAGATTCGAAAGAATTAGTCACCCTTATAATAATTTGGGAAGGTCGTCCTAATCATTAAGCTACTTGGATTTGGTTACTAGTTCACGAATATTAGATTTCTGGAAATGCCTTGTAGCGAAATAGTAGTAAATTTCTGCTATTTTTTAGAATGGGTTAATGAACTTAATTTGACTTCATTCCACTTGTATTAGTTCATAATAATGTTAAATTTAATAAAAAAATTTACCCAATTGTATTTTCACTTAATTAGGTTAGGAAATGTATAGATTAACTAGCTCACTATTTCTTGAATTTCCACATTTTAGAGTAGTAATTTTCTGTTATTTTTTAGCAAGTGTGAACAAGGGTATTTTGGAGTTATTCCACTCGGAATGGAAACACAAGACATCCTACTTAATAAAAAAAAACAAAATTCACATCCCATTTTAGTTTGATTTACTTGGTCATTCAGTGAGTTATCTTCAAAACATAACTTCTTGTAGCAAAAACAGAACTTCATATAGCACTCTTGTAGCATGTGTAAGCTTGATGAGATTTGATCTCAAAGCTTGGTTTTTGTCTCTTAGTCTTGAAGCATGACCCCTAGGATCTAAATCCATGATTGAGGAAGAATAAACACCAGTTATGACATGCATTTTTACAAAGTAGATCAGGAATATTTATTTGAATTCATGCTCTTAGGATTTCAATTACAAATTGGTGTTCTTGCCTATGATTAATCTCTTTTCAAAGTAACACGTCCATTTCTGCAATTAGTTTAGGATTTTATTTCATGACATTCACTCCATTATATTAGATCAACAAAAGAAGGACACATTTAATTCTACACATATAATGCCGATACCTCTTAATTTTGTACGAATCTTGGGTTGATAATTAAATTTAGTAGCCTTGAGGCGTTGCAACATTCTTGTTCCAATACTGAGGCTCATCACTTTTTGGCATCGTTTCCGGGGAGGTGTCAAAGTATGCATTTATTTCCTCCCTAGTTGATTCATTTCTTTTAATTTCTACAAATACAGATGAAGATGATGACAATGGCTACTTATCACAAACTCAAAAATTGAGATCGTTTCCTGCAACATTTAAGTATATATCTCTTAAATGGTTCATGAGTTTAGGTACTAATTCAATAAGATCATGGAATGATATGCAAAATATATTTCGAGAAAAATATAAATATCATGATCTTAAAGAAGAAATATTTAGAATGAATCAAAAAAAGATGAGAGCCTTGAAGATATAATAGAGATGTTCATGTATAACATTAAGAGGGAAAAATTACATAATTTAGGATTTGACACACTAAAAACCCTCTTATTTAGAACAATTAGGGATGAGTGGAATGATCTCCTTGATCTCATGAGTAAAGGAGATGTATACCAATTATTATTTGAAGAAATTTGTGAAACATGCAAGCGAGTATCAAGAGGAAGGGCAAGAGTAAGTAAATCAGCATAAACATAAGTAAGTCAAGATGAACTTGGAAATTTCCTTGATAACTTTAAAATAGAAATTCTTAGCAATCTTAGTGAACAAGTATAAATGTTAAGAATGAAAAATGAGGAAAAATAAGATGTTAATATTTGTGTTATCCATGTAGAATCATATGCTACTAAATATTGTCCATCATTACCAAGGTTGAAGGACAATGGAGCAAGTCAATCACCAAGGAAGATATGTTATGTAGCTCCAAGAAGACCATGGGAGCCTAGTAAACTTGATATGATGAAAGGACCTACTTCACAATTTCAAGCTTATTCACATCCATCTCAAAGTAATTGTAACACTCTCTTTCCTTGTCAACCTTGGCCATATCAACCCCAAAACTAATCTTGTAAAAAAGGATGGCAAGAACCTTATGGGATAAATCCACAATAACCCCAATATTTTCCTCAATATCCTCCTTAACCAAATCCATGATATCCATACCATCCACCTCCTCCACAACCACAACCTCAACCACATCCATCTCATAGATCCACTCCCACTCAACTTCCTGTACCACCATTTCCAAACCCATACAAAGAAGTAACTCAACCCACTTATAAAGTTGAGGTACAACACTTCCAAACATATCCTCTTGATATAAATGGTATTCATCTTAGTTCAAGAAAGGTATTGCAAAAATGAGATTCTCTTGATGTCATTGAAGGAAAATATCCAGAAGAAGAAGTTTCAGATGAGGAGATCAAAGATTCATGGGAGATGCATGTAGCTTTGTCCAATCATTACAAATTACTCTTCTCTCTTATATGTTAACAATATCTCATTTTTGTTCACAAAAATTTAATCAATTATTGATTTTTTGAAGGAAAATAATCCCTAAATAAATTTTAGTTAAAAAATTAATTGCATTTAAAAATATTTCATTAATGTATGGAAAAAGCTGTCACGTCAGAGCGAACTATGTGAAGAAAATGTGTGAAGCGATGAGCATAGATGAGAGAAGGAACATGCATAAAATACAACAACACTTCCACACATTTTCACATTATGCACAACACTTGTTGTAATATCCCTATTTTTACTGCTTTTATTATACAGTTGAAAATCCTAAAGGTTAAGTGGACCTAAAGGAAAACAATATTTGTGGACATATTATATTTTTAAATTTTTTAATGTGAAATTTTAATTATTGTGAAAATACTAGAGTATATTGGAGACCATGATTTCAAGTCCATGAGGATGGAATTAAATCCAAAGACTTTCCCAAATTCTCCAAAAATCCTTGGAGAAAATAAAATAAATTTAAAATATTAGATTGGAGATAAAAATCTAAAAGATACCTCAGTAAAGTGGAAAGTTAAAGAGAAGAAGTGACATAAAACTAGAAAGAGGAAAAAATCTAGTTTTAAAGTACTTTTATGGAAACACAAAAGTAAAACCTAGGAAAAAAGGAAAACAACATCCTGATTTAACTGGACACAGTTATGGAAACATGCTGAAGGGAAAGAAATATCAAATAATCCATTCCCAGGTAGACAAGAGGTTTTCTAAACTTGGGAGTAATTATTCTCTGCTCGGGGGGAGTTGTGGAGAGAAAGCTCAAGGTTGGTTGGAAAATAGTCTCACCAAAATTGGTATGCACAAGAAATTAAATTGTGTTATGAAATTATTGTGATTATGAAAGTTAGAGTAATGATGATTCATGTAGAAGAAGTAGAAATTATATCTATGTATTAAATGATGATTCAGGTGGAATAGGTGGAAGTTATTTGTTCTGAATTATTAATTTATGTAAAATTTTAAATTATACAGTCTGATGTATTTAACAGAATCTACTATACTAGATATAGTTAGCTCTGTATAGTTACATCGACAGTTGAAATTAAAAAACCAACATACAAAATGTCTAAACCCATGTATTAGGGTTTAAATCTGTTGTTAGGTTGTAAACATCTAATTATTAGGCACATAAATTATATTAATACATGTGGAAAGGAGGTAAGACTAATGTATTTAACTAATGTGTAATAAATCATTGAATAGAAATATATTTACAGTAAAAGATAAGTGTCAATCTCATAGTAAGTATGATTGTACAACTTAAACTTAAACACTCTACTGTATATTAATGACAGAGTTACATCTAGTCATTCATTCTTTATTGACTAATAAATTAAAGGTTCAATACATAATCAAAGTACTAGAATATAGTACAAGAAAAATAATACCACGAAGTAGACAAATTCATATATCAACGATTTAAAACAATGAATGATTATTATTGTAGTTATAACATAGAAATTGTATTATCAATGATAGAAATTATCATTTTAAATAGTCATAAAATCTTTGAAAAAGTCCATTGTACTATACAATTAATTACATGAATTATAAATAGGGAATTATCCCTGAATTCAGAGGAGTGAATTCTGTAGATGATATGGACCAACCTATAATTAGAAGAAAAATACACTCTCAAAGATTGACAGAATGATCATTCAAACTAAGGAACAATAAAATGTGAGTAGGGAAATACCTGCACAAAACAACATATACAAGACTAAGTATATTTATATATTAAGTGAAAGAATTTAACAAAATATAAACATCTGATGAGGGTAACTGAATTAGGAAAATTACCTTGTTGGTCAATTTTAAGAAGTGGAACCAGCCCTGTACATAAACAAGAGAAAAATGTATAAGCACATGCATTTAATTGCACAAGAAGATTAAGCTGGAAACCGTATGAAAAGATAAAAAGGAAATTACCTGTATTCTAGTCGACGGGGCAGATACTAAGATTCTGATGTGATCTTAGTAGATGAATAAGAAGTTCCTGTACAAACAATTATTTTATTAATTTGAGGAAATTAATAAAATAATAAATTCTAATTAAGAGAAAATTTTCAAATGATCTTAGCAAATAAAATTATGAACAAGTAACAGAAATTCAAAAAATTCAACAAAGAATGGTATTATGAAACATTGCAATATGACTGTATATAAATAATGACAAAGAAATTCCAAACAAAGGGACACCATTTCAGTCCAACTGAGAAGAATAAAAATTAGTGTAAAAGGGAGAAAATTAATTATTTATATAAGAAAATCGAAATTCATTCCCCTTGAATTGGGGTTACTGTGTAAATTCAAAAGTCGACTTTCATAAAGGAAAAATGATGTATTAAGTCGTAAAGGAAAACAACTGTAGTCATTCTAATCCCCAAGGAAGGAAGTCAATAAACATAAAGTATTTATAGTGGAGGAAAAACAAACCTGAACGGCACATACAAAGAATAAAATTTCATTCTGGAAACATATGTAAATTAAGATAAAACAAACCCTTCCATAGGTTTCAATTATAAATACAAATTATATTGCAGAAGAAATTGTAATTGAATTAAGCCAAATATAGGGGAAAGAAAATCGATTTCCTTCATAGGAATGAAACGAAAATAAATCTGTTAAGTAACCCAAGAAATTGGAGAAAATCAAATGCAAAATCCAATGATTCAGATCACCGTATAACGAAGATACACAATAGTAATTGAGAAAAACTAAAATCATTTTATTGAGGAATGGTAATGAAATATAGAGAAAGCCATGACAGAGCCAAAATCTCATCTCTATATATACATTAATTAAATCAGGGTAAACCAGTACTCAACACCATAAACGATTTTACAAGGATAGACCATATAGCTTAATAAATATTTAATTTACAAAAACGAAGTCAGGGTACGACTGACTATCTCCCACAGAAATAAAAACCTATTTCCATAATTTCTTCAAGCAATTACAACATGAAAGTGAAGGAAGAAAAATATGGTTACTCTGTATTGTAAATATAGTCACGACCTTATATGAAAGACGAGAGAAACATTATTAAAATTTATCGAGGGTTTAGGAAATCCTTACCTGGACGCTGCTAAAGGATGTTACCTCAAACCGTCCTGAAGCCGAGACTTATGAGAAGGAAAAACCCCAATAAAAAAGCAAACCCTGCAATCTTTAATAGAAAGAATAAATTAGTTATAGAGGAGAACAATTTCAAAACAAATAACAATGATAAAACATCCGCAGGCAGAAATAACTAAACGATTGAAAAATCACTAAAATGAAAAAGCATTACCTGAGGGGAGAGGCATAATAGTGATGCCAACACATAGACTGCAACCAGGAAGACACAACTAGGTGGAGAACCAGAGCCAAGGCAAAAGAAAGCAAGAGCCGAGGCTTTTTCGAAATGAAAAAAATCCAAATGAAAAACCGAATAGGGTAAGTCATCGAAAAGCCAAACGTAGAATACAGAGGGAGATGATATGACAGTATCCTCACCGTAAGAGTGGCCTTCATCCACAGTGCAACTAAATCGAAAATAAACCATCGGTCATGTGAAGAATAAATTCATGATGTAAGTTACATTAAAAGCTTGATAAACCTCGAACAGAGAAAGGACTTCGAAAGGTTGTCAACATTTATGGAGGGATACGATGGAACCCTCAGTTAGATTTCCATATCAAAACATTTAAACCTTAGGATAATATATCGTGGCAAACAAAACAATACATAGGAAGCTTTAAACATAACCCTCAACGTAAGGTTAACATGACAATAGAACTATATTAAACATATAGTATTAAAACCTCATAAATATTACATGTACATATGAACGTTAAGGTATAAGTTAGAATTTAGGATAATTGTTAGAACTAAAACTAAATTCGAATAATGCTCTAGGATAGAGTAAGGGTAACATAATTGAATATTGTATGATATCAATGCTATCCATATAAAATTTTACTAATTATGGTACCTAAATTAATAATAAGTTTAAGAGTTAATTCCATATTGGATAGATAGCATTGACATTAGTTCTCAAAATGAGATTAAGAAGGTATGAGAAAAAGGAGGAAATATAATTAGAAGGAATCCTTAGAGGATAATTAAAATATAACATATAAGTAAATATTCTAATATAAAAATTAAAATGATTCTGGCAATAAGAATGTAAGAAATGCATAATCTTATGAAGATATGAAGGATATAAAAATAAGTTCTAAGTTTAATCAAAGTGTGAACAGTATAGAAATGTCACCATGACAGTCAAGACTGAAATAAAATGGTGTAATCATTGAATGATGGTATGAAAATCATTAACCACAAAAGTTAATTTTGTTCACAAATAATGATGTCATTAGTAAAAATATAAGGACAGAAAGTATACATATGTTGAAACATTGCAATATGACGTAATGTAATAAAATCAAATGACTACAACGCAACATGAAGAGTATATATATATATATATATATATATATATATATATATTTTGGGTAAGTGGAGTTGTTACAAATGGTATCAGAGCCCATGTTGAAAACATAGGGCCTATGTGTCCTCTCACAGAAAAAAATTATGCTGTTGTAAATTAATGACAATTTTGAAAAATTTGTTGCACTAATTTAATTATGTCTACATTGATTTACTACATAAAGGTACAATTGTTATTATGAGTGACGGAGGAGGGTTGCACGTAGATCTGGGTGGTGAGGTAAATCCACCAGATCAAAATGCTCAGTTGCTGGATATCGTCAGGGATATGCAACGAGAATTGATGCAGTTGAGAACCAACAATGAACTATTGTTGCAAGCCAGAGAATAACAAGAGAGGTTGGTCAAGGAATTAACCTCACAGTCTACTCGTGAAAGTGAAGACCCTGTAAAAAAGAGGAAAGAAGATGAAACCAACTCAGAAGGATCTGAGGATGGTGAAGCATCCAGACACCAGTCTAGAAAGAAAAATGAATTGCAAGGAGAATTCTGAAAAATCAAACATCCCACTTATGATGGTGAAAAGGAGGAGGATGCATAAGCTTGGCTTCTAAACATGGTAAAATACTTTCAAGTTTATGAATTTGGAAGTAACCTGAATGCCAAATTGGCCATTTACCAACTATAGGATAAAGATACCTTGTTGTGGGAAGAAACCAAAATGGTACATGTACTAGATGAGAAAATTGTTACTTGGGAAGACTTTCAAACCAAATTCAAGTCTAGATATCTGAATGAGAGACATTATGATGACAAAGCCAAAGAATTTCATGAGCTGAGATTGGGACAACTCACTATTGATGAGTTTGTTACCAAATTCACTAACTTGCTTCGCTATGTGCCTTATATCAGAGAGGAAAAGGCCAAAGTACAACAATTTTTAATCTGCATACCTGTTATCTATAAGGAGAGAATATAATTAGATAATCCGAAGATAGTGGATGAAGTTGTTCACAAAGAAAGAATGTATTATCAGCAGTTCAAAGGCAGAAATGATTAGCTAACAAATTGGAAAAACAAAGAAAAAGGGAAAGGTGACTCTAATGTAAAAAGAATAAAACCAACATACTTGAAATTTTTTGGAAAAACCCATCAAAGGAATAAGTTTAACAAAACAGGGGAAAATCAACTAGCAGAATCACAAACTGGGTCTAAGCAGATGGATGCAAACAAGAAAAAGTAAGGGGCTATAAAAATGAAAGAACCATTAAAGTGTTGAGGATGTGAAGAACCTCACCTATTACGTCACTGTCCTCATAGAATAGTTCAAAACATTCAAGTGTTACAAGAGGCGACTACTGTAAATGGAATTGCTAGAAACATTCCAAGGATTAGTGTTGCACTTGAGGATCACTAAGCTGAAAAACAATAAACCATGATAGAAATCGAAGGTATGATTGTTAAACAACCTGTTTCTATTTTTATAGATCCAGGAGAAAATTTAAGCTATATAATTCCTCGAATGGTGGAAAAGTGAAAATTAAAATCAGAAATTTTTTAGCAAGCATGGTTAGTTTAGTTAGCTACTGGAGAAAAAAAGAAAATTTACCCATAAACTTCCAAAAACTTCTGCAAATTTAAATGGGTATGAAACTGAACTGAATTTAAATATTTTGCCTCTAGGCTCATATGATGTGTTGGTGGGAATGTACTGGTTAGAGAAGCAGAAAGAAATAGTTAATTGTTTAGATAAAACAGTTCACTGTATAGATGGTGAGGGAAAACTAGTGATAGTGAAATGGAAACCAAGACCTATATCAATCAGGAAGATATCTACACTACAGTTAAAAAGGATAGCAAGAAAATGTTGTCAAGTATATGCTGTACAAGTGGAGGAATTAGGACAGCAAACTGAAAAATAAGCTGTAGAAAATTTACCAGTAATTGGAGAGTTCAAAGATGTATTTCTAGAGGAAATCCCCCATCTACCACCTAAGAGAGAAATTGACTTCTCAATTGAATTGGTACCAGGAGCTACACATGTTTCTAGAGCACCATACAGAATGAGTACTCCTGAATTGTTAGAACTAAAATTTCAATTACAAGAGTTATTCGATAGAGGATACATCAGACCAAGTGTGTCTCCTTGGAGAGTACCGACACTGTTTGTGAAAAAGAAAGATGGAACCTTGAGGATGTGCATAGACTACATACAATTGAATAAATTGACCATAAAGAATAAATATCCTCTGCCTAGGATAGATGATTTATTTGATCAAGTGAGAGGAGCCACTATCTTCTCAAAGATTTATTTAAGAACATGATATCATCAACTCAGAATCAAAGATGAAGACATCAATAAAACAACATTCAGGACTAGATATGGACACTATGAATTTGTATTTCTACCTTTTGGACTGACTAACGCACCTGCTACATTCATGTGTTTAATGAATAGTGTGTTACACAAGTATCTAGACAAATTTATTCTAGTGTTCATTGATGACATTCTGGTATATTCCAAAAACTAAGAAGAACACAAAGAACATCTCAGAATTGTCCTAAAAAGACTTAGAGAACATAAATTATATGCCAAACTCAATAAGTGTGAATTTTACAAGGACGAAATTCAGCATTTGAGTCATGTAATTTCAAAGGAAGGATTAGCAATGGACCCAAAGAAAATACAAGCCATTATGGATTGGCATGTACCTACTGATGTCCCAGCCATACGATCCTTCATGGGTATTGTTGGATACTGCTGGAGGTTTGTAGAAGGATTTTCAGCCTTAGCCTATCCTATTACTTCTTTACAGAAAAAGGGAGTAAAGTTTGAGTGGACAGCAAAATGTCAACATAGTTTTGAACAGTTAAAACTTAAACTAACAACTACTCCTATTTTGAAGATTTCCAATCCAAACAAAGAATTTTTGGTATGTACATATGCATGTGCAGAAGGATTAGGAGGAGTATTGCTACAAGAAAACTCAGTCATAGCATATGAGTCAAGAAAATTAAAGACACATTAACAGAATTATGCTGTATATGCTAATTTTGGACAACTAGGTCCAAACTCCATGTTGTGATGCTCAGATGAAGATGCCAATATTTTTATTGGACTCCTCTTTTAGAGAGGTGCAAGATCAGTCTAAATATCATCTTAATCCGATGAGCAGAACATTTATTTTGAATTTATTCAAAATACGTGCAGGTCGACCTTAAGGTTTTGTGCCCAAGCAGTTATGTCACACATCTTCACTGATGGATATAAATTGGTCAACATTGGAGGACATTTTCACTCATCTCATCCTCGCACATTTCTCTCTCCTCATATGATTGGTTCGATGACCTTGGAGGCTCTTCTCTCCACATGTGGGAAATTCCAGCAGCAACACATTTCTGCTTTTGGTCTAGGGTTTCTCCAGAAAATTTTGACCAGTGTTGACTTTGGTCAACGCAAGGTCAAAACAGACCTAAAACTTTCCCAAAAGTTTGATTTTCCAAATCCTCATTTTTTGGCACTATTCCTCAGGCTAGACGTTGACTTTGACTTTTCTACGTTGACCTAGTTGTTGCTGCTGTTTGCGTTAACCATTGACTGACAAAGTTGACTTTTGAGTTGACTGTTTCGCTTTCCTAGAGGGTTGTGTGACATTGCTAGTTGGCTGACCATATTAAGACTTTACTGGTTGAAGCATCCTATTGACCGTCGTAACACACCAACACACTTATATATTTCTGGCTTGTCTTCTGTCGATCTACTGGTATGTTGTATCAGCATTCTACTTTATTGTTTATGTGATTGTTGTTTGATATTGGGAGAAAAATTAAAGTTGCATCAAGCATAGAACATCTACATAAATTTACATGGTATCAGAGCTGAGGTGAAGACAAAAACCCTAGTTTGTAGAAATCACCGAAGAAGAGGATGGGTTCCTCAAAATGCAATGGCTTTAAGGCTGATGAAAAATTGACTGGGAAGATGACTTCCATGCTTGGAAGATGACATTGGATCTTAACTTGGAAGACCAAGATGTCATGGACTATGTGCATGGTAAAATCCAAGAGCCTCCATCCACTGCAATTGTTGTTGCCAAAACAAAGTATAAGAAGGGGGAGATCAAAGCAAAGCTGATGATCAGGGACTCAATTCACAAGAGTCTGGTTGCCTACATCTCTAAGCTAGGCACATCCAAGGAGATGTATGATAATTCGGTCCACATGTTCAAGGCCAACAATGTGAATCAAGTCCTATTCTTTAAGAATCAACTGAAGAATCTGAAGAAAAGAAGGGATGAGTCTGTTCAATCATATTTTCTGAAGCTGACCGAGATCAGGAATAATATGCTGGCTATTGGGCAGAAAATAGCTGATCGAGAGATCGTACTCACCATACTTGGAGGTCTCTCATCCGAATGACATGTATTCAACACTACCATTCTCAATAACAATGTGATACCTGACTTTGAATAAGTACTATCAAGATGCATACAAGAAGAGACAAGAATTAAGGAGTATGAAAATGAAGGAAATGTTGCCTTCGTTGATCTTTCTATAAAGAAGAACTTTGGTGGTCCAAGGAACAAAGGAAGAGCAGGGGCGCAAGGAAAGAAGGGCAAGTGTTACACTTGTCATAGGCTAAGTCACTATGCTTGAGAATGTCCTTTCAAGAAGGATTCTATCGATGATGATGATAACAACAACAACCAAAGGAATGGAAATCACAGGAACAACAGGTTCAACGGAAAGAGGAAGGCTCCCTCCGGCGAAAATGGTAAAACTTTCAAAAGGTCGAGAAATTCCAGGTATGATGAATCAAAATTTTTTGATAAAAGAAATGAATTCACTCTTGTATCTTCCCTCTCTACTACATCTCCACCCGACACTATGGATGTCTAGTTGATAGATAGTGGTGCCTCAAGGCACATCACTGGATTCAAGGAAGAACTTTCTGATATGGTTGAAAAGGATACTAATCTGGAAATTATCCTTAGAGATAATTCCACATATCTCGTGAAAGGGTCAGGGACTGTGACACTCCACTTGTCACAAGGTCAAGTCCTCTTCTTGCAGGATGTATTCTATGTATCTGATTTGAAGAATAACCTTATGTCAATTTCAGCCATGGAAGACAAAGGTTTCAATGTGGCATTGATTGATGGGAAGGTGTGTATCTGGAAGAAGAGATTCAAGGAAGCTATCATGATTGGGTTTAGAGTTGATACAATCTACCGGGTTGGAGGAAGTCCACTGGGAGCGATGACATGTGATAATATCTGACAGACCGGTAATGGCACTAAATATGAGATGAACGATTTCAAGAAATCTGGTAGAGAAGTTGGCATCAAGAGGGAGACCACAACTATCTATACTCCTGAGCAGGATGGTGTTGTTGAACGAAAGAATAGGACCATTGTAGAAGTTGCCCGTGCTATGATATGTGACCAAGGTCTACTGAAGTTTCTGTGGGGAGAAGCAGCGAACACTGTTGTGTACATACAAAACTGATGCTCGCATTCCTCTCAAGACTCCAAAAATCTCAAGAGGTTTTCTCTCGTAAGAAACCTACCATCTCACATTTTAGAGTTTTTGGATGTCCTATTTATTTTCATGTGACGAAAGAGAAGAGGAGAAAGTTGGATTCTTCTAGAAATAAGGGAATGTTTGTGGGCTACAACGAAACTTAGAAGGCATATAGAGTCTATGTGCCTGGTCAAAGGGAAGTGGAGATATGCCACGATGTCACCTTTGATGAATATGCTTCCCTGAGGAAAGTAGTCAATCTTCCAACATCTGAGGAAGATCATGAAGCAAGACTTGGAAATCAAGAAGAACCGAAGGATGAGATGATTCCCAATACTAAAGGACCGATGGACCCGATTGATCCACCTCCTTCGATAGGGAAGAGACCATCATGGCTCAGGGACACTCTCAAGGATGTCGAGGGACATATGGCCCCAAGGGGGTCATTCTGTGAAAGTAAGAAGCCGAATAGATACCAAGGGTATCTAGCAGCCATGAGTACTATTGTACAATCTGAGCCTGGATCTTTTGAGGAAATTGTAAAGCATCAAGTCTGGAAGGATGCTATGCATGAAGAGTATGAGTCCATAATGAAGAATGATGTCTGGGATGTGGTTCCAAGACCAGAGGACAAAGCAGTTGTCACCTCAAAATGGCTCTACAAGATCAAGCATGGATTTGATGGAAGTGCTGAAAAGTTAAAGGCAAGATTCCTTGCCCATGGCTTCTCTCAAAAGGAAGGCATAGATTATGATGATATATTTGCACCCGTGGCCCGATATACCACCATCCGATCTAGCATATCCCTTGCTGCTACGCAAGGATGGAGTCTTCATCAACTGGATGTGAAGACCACATTTTTGCATGGTGCGATAAAGGAAGAGGTGTGTGTGGAGCAACCTCTGGGGTTAGAAGTCTAGGATCGAGACACCCATGTCTACAGGTTGAATAAATCCCTCTATGGATTGAAGCAAGAACCTAGAGCTTGGTACGAGAGGATAGATAGCTACTTTATGAAGCTGGTCTTCACTCGTAGTAATGTTGATCCAAACCTTTACTTCAAGGTTGATAGAGAAAAGCCTCTCATTCTGGTGATGTATGTGGATGACCTCTTCCTGACAAGTGTTGACTCTCTCATTCATCAGTGCAAGAGGGAGCTCCCTACTGAGTTCGAGATGAAGGACTTAGGACTGATGCATTACTTCCTAGGCCCGGAGGCTTGGCAAAGACCTAGCGAGATTTTAATTTCTCAAGGAAAATACATTGTGAAGCTTCTGGAAAGATTTGGTATGGTGGACTGTAAGTCCGTATCAACACCGATGGAGCTCAAATTTAAGAAGTTGAGTGGCAGTGTTGCTGGGCCTGTGTTAGAAAATCCTAATGGGTATCATCAACTCGTAGGGGCCCTGAAGTTCTTAGTGAACACCCATCTGGATGTATGTTGTGCAATGAACACTTTGATTCAACACATGGTTGATCATAACATTCATTGGGTTGGTGCCATGAAACTCTTGAGATATCTCTGGGGCATGATAGACCATGGGTTGAGATACACTGCTGAGAAAATGACACTCCATGGATATACTGATGCCGATTGGGCTGGCAGTGTGGTGGATCACAAGAGCACATCTGGATGCTGCTTCACACGTAAATCTTCTTCGGGCAGGAAACAGAAGTTGGTAGCCTTAAGCACCACTAAGGCCGAATACATTGCAACATGTATGGCCTATTTTGAAGTCACTTGGTTGCAAAAGCTCTTTAGTGAGATGTTCGAGCATGTGCTAGATGCCACCGTTATCATTTGTAATAACTAGAGGGAAATTTGTTTGTCAGTGAATCCCGTGTTCCACGATCGATCCAAGCTTGATCATAGCTGGTACTACTTTATCTGGGATATGGTACAACGAGGTGTCATAAGGCTTGATCATATAGGAACTGATGAGCAGGTTGTGGATATTCTCATAATTCCCTTGGGGAAGATCATGTTCCTAACCTTCCGTGAGAATCCTGGAATCGTGGAATGACCCTATGTTGAGGGTCCTGTTGGACGATGAGCTCTCAGAGCTTTGGGGGGCTTTGGGGATAGCTTCTTGGAGCTATAAGCAACCACAGGGCTAGGCTCGCCGAACCTTTTTTGTGTGCTTCTGCCCCACCATTGTGATGATTGAGTTCACCTCTCATTATTTGTGCCTCGTATGCATCCTACCCATTTGAGTTTCGGACTCATGGGAAGTACCTCTGATTTGGCCAATGAGGTGGGAAAAGCTAGAGACTAGTAGCAAAGACTGATGGATGCATAAAAGGTTTCCGTACTCTCTATCTATGATGGCACGGTCAAACCACTTGATCTGGGATCAATTATAGTGAGGTTTCAGACCTCCAACTGACTTTGGGTCAGGTAAACCAACTTTGAGTTGGTATGAGACCCTTTGTAAGTTCAATGGAGGTTTCAGACCTTTGTCTGAATCTGTCAGCTAGGAATGATGTCTTTGTGACTGACCCACTTCTGCTCTAAAATAAATAAGCTAGCAAAGCAAGTTACGGTTGTATAATGCATGATGTTTGGATTGCACAAGTGGATGGAGTTATCCATAGTTGAGAGGGAGTCTTAATTTTGGACAACTAGGTCCAAAATCCATGTTGTGATGCTCATATGAAGATGCCAATATTTTTATTGGACTTCTCTTTCGAAGAGGTGCAAGATTGATCTAAAGATCATCTTAATCCGATGAACAAACATTTATTTTGAATTTATTCAAAATATGTGCAGATCGGCCTTAAGGTTTTGTGCCCCAGAAGTTGTGTCACACACCCTCACTAGTGAATATAAATTAGTCAACATTGGAGGACATTTTCACTCATCTCATCCTCACACATTTCTCTCTCCTCATATTATTGGTTCGATGAACTTGGAGGCTCTTCTCTCCACGCGTGGGAAATTCCAGCAGCAACACATTTCTGATTTCGGTCTAGGGTTTCTGCAGCAAACTTTGACCAATGTTGACTTTAGTCAACGCAAGGTCAAAATGGACCTAAAACTCTCCCAAAAGTTTGATTTTCCAAATCTGCATTTTTTGGCACTATTCCCGAGGGTATACGTTGACTTTGAATTTTAAGCATTGACCTAGATGCTGCTTCTATTTGCGTTCACCGTTGACTAACAATGTTGACTTTTGAGTCAACCGTTTGGTTGTCTTAGAGGGTTTTGTGACATTACTGGCTGGCTGACCATATTAGGACTTCGCTAGTTGAAGCATCCTGTTGATTGCCGTAACGCACCAACACACTTATATATTTCTGGCTTGTCTTCTGTCGATCTAATGGTATGTTCTATCATCATTTTACTTTATTGTTTATGTGATTTTTGATTGATATTGGGAGTAGAAGTAAAGTGGAATCAAGCATAGAACATCTACATAAATTTATATATATGAATTAGAATTAGCCGCTATGATACATGCATTGAAGACGTGGAAACATTATCTGTTAGGAAAAAAATTCATCCTCATGAAAGATCACATAAGTTTCAAATATTTCTTCACACAACCTGATTTAAATGCTAGATAAGATAGATGGTTATCTTTCCTTAGTGAGTTTGATATGGAAATTAAAAATATTAAAGGAAAGGAAAATAACATTGCAGATGCCTTGAGTAGGAACGCTCATCAAATTTTGAATAATGCTGGAAGTAGTGTGAAATTTGACATAGAAACTTTGATACAAGGAGTGGTGAGGCAAGATCCAAACTATGAGAAACTACAAGAAAAGTTGCATAAAACTGAAATATTGGTATATATTAAAAATCAAAAGGGGTTGATTTACTATAAAAATAGATTGTATATTCCAAATTTTAGATGAGTATCATAAGAGACCTTATGCAAGACATCCTGGTTATCAAAAATTGATTTCAGAATTGAGAAAAAACATGTTTTGGCTATGTATGAAGAAAGATGCGGTTGATTATCTAACTATATGTCTAGAATGCCAGCAGGTAAAAGTGGAACATCAGCATCCAACAGGATTTTTGAATCCTTTACCTATTCCAGAATGGAAATGGGAAGTGGTTTCCATAGATTTCATCACTAGATTGCCTAGAAGTAAATACCAACATGACTTTATAATGGTGGTTGTAGACACATTGACTAAAGCTGCACACTTTTTACCAGTGCAATCTACTTTTGCTACCGCTCAAGTAGCTAATGTATTCATGAAAGAAATTGTGAAGTTACATGGCGTCCTTAAAATGATTATATCAAACAGAGATGCAAATTTTACTTCAACCTTTTGGAAGACTCTGTTTGGAGGAATGGGTACCAGATTGAACTTTAGTACAACATACCATCCTCAAACAGATGGACAAACTAAAAGGACCAACCAGATTTTGGAAGACACGCTGCGCATGTATGTCATTGTTACATGTTATTTTGTCACCATGATATTTGAGTGTCTATATAGGTTCATCACTACCTATATTATGCTCCCTTAGAAGTAAAAAACCCTAATGTTCCTAAACCAAGTCTTGGAATTAGAGAAAAGCTCATTAAAACCCTTAAATGTCTAACTCCGCACTTTTCCTAGCTCTTTCCCACGGATCCACAAATATTTTTTCTATAGCCTGCGGTAGCTCCCGCACGTTCTGCTTATAAAACCTACGGACCCCCGTAAACAGTCAAATAAAGGAAAAAGTGAGTTCTAGAAGACCAAATGGTCGAATATTCTCCCAACTGGAAGCTTCTAGAAGCACAATCAGTTCGAACTTTATCCCTCCACTCATGGGCTTATCCCTTGGTCTATGGAGCTCAAATCCCTTCATGAGAGGAATCCATCCCCCTCCTCATGGAACTAAAACTACCTCCATTTCCCTATAAATTGAGCTCTTGTTTCAGTCTCAAGGGTAGCTTGCAGATTGTACAGAGATTGTAGCTTGCAGAAGGTAATTACTGAAGAAATTCTCAAGAGAGGATACTCTCTACACTAGTTATTGTTGGCATGAGAATGATCACACACTTATGTCCATAACTTCATGCTAGTTCAAAGAGAGGAAGGCTTGTCAAACTATAGGAGGAACGATTGTTCAGGACCTTAGGAGAAACTTGTACGACATCAAGGCATCAGGTTGTAAAGTTTCTCTTTTCATTCAAGGATAATAGATATGGATCTCCTTTTCTCATAGAGTTGTTCTTGTGCTTATTTGAATAATTCAATACTTGGACTCCTTGATCACTAAGTTAGATTATATGTTCTTAATTATTATATGTTGCAGGTGCTTTTAATTCTTTTTTCTGTCTTTGATTGCAAGTTCCACTTACTGAAGAAGCCTCTTTGGAGTGACTAGATAAAATACTGCACCGAACGTTAGATTTCAAGGTAGGGGCATGCCTTATTTCTTAATTCTAAATTTCAAATAATATAGAGAAAACGATTTACAAATGGATGTTTGTTTCTACCTATCCATAGGATACTAGGGAGATTGCTCTTGTCCACAAGAGGGATTAATCCGCATAACAAAATGGTGACTCCACTAGGGAACCTTACTTAGTTTTTCCTTTTTTATTTTTCAGTTTGAATTTTAAGATTTTTCTGATTTTGATTAATATGAGATTGGTTTGGGTAGATAAATTTTAAGAATCCCAGAAAAGAAAAGCTAAATATTTATTTTTCTATACTTTTCCTTGCCTCTGCAATTTTCATTTGAAAATAGTGCGGCAGCCTCCACAACTTTTAGTTCAGAACAGTGCGGTACCGCTCTGTTCTCCATTAGAAACTGTAGACTTGTGGAAAATTTTTGAAAAAGTTAAAATTCTCTTTTTAGGAACCAGATCACCTGATTCTTTTTGTTTTCCCCAGTCTACCTTAGCTGTCAAATCTTATGTGTGAATTTATTTTCAACAACTTTTTCATCAGTCTCTGTGAAGTTAATTGGGTGTTTTGAGTTTTTTTTTGAGAAATTATTAATTTGATTTCCTTTAGTTATTTCTTCGAGGTTTGTCTCAATATCTTAACAATTTTTCATCTTTTTTATTTTGTTTTTGCAAAAAAAATTCCCCCTCATTCGCGGGGGGGTCTAAATTGTGTCTAAGTGTTAATCGCCTTTAAGTGTTTTTGCTTTTGACCTTTGGAATTCTCACCTTATTTTCTTTACTTACACTTGATTGGTTCTTTAGATTACATTAGTGAAGGAGAATACTCTTGTTGTTTTTCTTTCGTTGAATTGGAATCATCTTGTGTTTGAGAATTCTCTTGCATAGATTACATTTGCATAATTAGAATTCTCATTTTCAGAATATGAATGAAAAATGTGCATAGTTTACATTCTGGAAAAAAGCATTAGTTTTTCTTCATAAAATTAGTGCATTAGAGAATTTTTATATTCTCTTATTTATCAATATTTGCATTGTTGGAATTGAATGAAACTCTCTCCTTAATTTAGTTAGGATTCATCGAATTGAAAAGATTATATTATCATATTCGATTGAATTCAGTTTTGGTTCAGGTCATAACACCACTGGTTTCATATCCATTTACCCTCTAAGTAAAAACAGCCCAAATAACACAGCGCTTTAGTAAAATTCATCTAGAAATTTTTACATTTTCTAGGGCTCTTTCCACCAATCTAGCTTAGGCTAGTGCTTTGGAATAGGTTGTAGTTAACTTTCCAAAGCAACTAAACAAACAATAGTATCTTATGGTAAGGAAAAATTCCAATTGTTGCAATTGTGCTCTGGGAAGGTCTTCTTAAAAGAGTCAAGCATGAGATCATGTCGGACCCAGTGAGGTAATCGTACCTATCTCATTAGAAAAGATAGAATATGTGCACGTAATACAAACGGTAAACCTCATATTAACCATTGTCGAGGAGCCTGGGGTCACTTGTTAGCAAACCTCATATTTACTATGTCAAGGAGCATTCAAGGGGATTGAGCTTGATACTCTGCCCTTGCATGTATATTGGATCGTAGACTATTCCCCCAGGTGCAATTGTCTCAATTGGTGACCTTAATGACCATAATATTTAGGATTTTTCCCAAGGTGATGGTGGAGGGAAGGTCCCACTATGCCTGGAGCAGACATTGACTAAACTCACTTGGAATTTCTGGAGGGTGCACTTCACTTCGAGATGGCATAGTGGAGGTACTTGCACCAGACTGTTTCATTAAGAAGGTTGTCAGGGTAACTGTTCTGACCGCTAGTTTTCACATTAATTTCTGTGACGTTGGATTTCATCACCAACTAGTGTTTTTATTGTGGAAACATATTGTTTGTGTGTGGTTTGACTCCTAGATTTGATAGCGCGTGTTCATTTGTTTGTTTTTACTTTTTAGAGACCTTAGGTGTGAATTGTGAATTTGAATTGTTAATATTTTTTAATTTTTAATAAATTCACTGAAGTTGAATCTAATGGCAACAGTTCCAGAATTTACTAACCAAGGAACCCCTCTTAACGAGAATCCTAGTACTTTTCCTTGCTTTGGAAATGTTGGTCCTCCTTATATGGCTACATTTTCATTACCTGGATTTACCATAGCTTTACCGATATGGTTATTTTCAACTTCATTGGCCTCGAATTCTCAAATTGTTCCACCTCAACGGAGTTCACCATCTCAAAATCACCAACCTCATGTTGACTTTTACCTTCTTCGCCCAACATGTCTTCCTCCATTTCTTCTTCTTTGCTCGGTAAAATCCTTGATGCTAGTAACTAGGTGGCTAAGAAGAAGAAGAAATGGTAGAAGAAGAAGAAGCAAGATAAGAAAGAAGTCAACCAACCAACCATGGCTGTAAATGTTGGTAGTGTTGAGGAAACCTCCAACATGCATCGTAAACCCAAATACCCTTACAAGCTTTGTAAGGGTGACCACTTCCTTATCAAATGTCCTGGTATTCCTAAGGTGTTGGAAGTATGGTCAGAAAGATCTCATCAACTTACTATTGATCCATCAACCAGTGATTATCAAGTTCTTGGGAAAAATGGTAAAGTTAGGTTTCCTTGTAGGTTATGCAAAGGGAGTCATAAAACTCACATTTTCCCTTACATGGATGAAGCCTCAAAATTGTTGGAAAACCTTACTATTCCACATCAAAAACTTCCAACTGGTTACCGTAAACTTTCTCCCAACCTACCGTCAACTGATGGGGTGATTGATCTAATTCAAGTATAGTCAATCCCACTCTTCCATTGAAGAGTGAAATTGATATCACTCAGGCTGATGATCCATTACTTGATCAAGTGGTCGACTTGATTTCACATTCGATCGATCCCACTCTCCTTGTAGAGAGTGAAATTCATACCGCTCAGGTTCTTCTTGTTACATCAGATTCTTCTACACCAGGGTAATTTCACCTATTTCTACAGAACCCCCTCCAAGTACCAAGGTCTTTTCCTTTGATTGGAATAGACTGATAGAACCTCGTCTTCCTTCCTCCATCCCTTTCCAAATCATTGTGAAGGCTTGTGGTAAGAATGTGTGTTTCACAAATGTAGATGAAGGTGCTTCTGTTATTTTTTTATCCTCCACTGCTTAGCAAGCTTTGGGTTCCCCTCAGCTTGTGCCTGTTACATAGAATTTGTCAGCTTTTAACATAACCATTAGTGAACCTTTAGGAATCCTTCCAAAGTTTCCTATTACCTTGGAAGGTAAAGTTGTATGTATTGATCTTACGGTAGTCCGAGGCCCCTTCTATTTTAATTTACTCCTTGGGCGCGACTATATCTATGTAATGAAAGTTGTCGTATCGACACTCTTTCGTGTGATGTCTTTCCCTCACAATGGAAACATTGTGACTATCGACCAAATTTCGTTCGTTAGTATTGATTCAACTACCAATAATCCAACATCCCTGAATTTTCCTTATAAGGAAGTGGTATCTACCCCGCTATGGGTTAATTATGTGGCAACCAGTCCCATGTTTTCAGTTACCAATGCAAGCGATCCTCTCACTGTTTTCTCGACTTCCTTTGACTTAGATCTGGTAATTGATATGGAAAACCCTATGGGATTATTTTAACACGATTTTCTTATCCCTATTGAGTCACTTGACATGTGTTCCTTCCAGAGAAATGTTCTTCCATCTGATGAAGAACTCTTGGAAGCCATGATCGAGGTGTGTCCCTTGACATGTGTTTCTTCCGATCGGAAGTCATGATCAAGGTCCCTACGAGGATGGTTATTTTACTGTGTCAACCTCATTAAAAAATGAGTCAGTTGGTATGAGGATATTTCTTTTATAGAGTCAACCTCGTTAAAAAATGAAACAGGTCACCATGAGGATAGTTATTTTCCTGTGCCAACCTCGTTAAAAAATGAAACAGGTCATCATGAGGATAGTTCTTTTACTGTGTCAACCTCATTAAAAATGAAACAGGTTCGTTTGAGGACAGTTCCTTTTACTATGTCAACCTCGTTAAAAAATGAAACATGTTTCCATGAGCATAGTTCTTTTCATGTGTCAATCTCATTAAAAAATGAAACAAATCCTCTCCTAATTGAGTCAAGTCTTTAATTAAATCTCATAAGTGTCAAGTCGAGTCTTTCATCTGATCTCGTATATGAACTTTCATTCCATCCACCTACTAGTAACCAGTAGTCCACTTAGGTGAATAAAATGAAGCTTGGGGGGCATATTCTCTTGCAGGTTACGCTTGGGGGGCATTGAAACTTATCTCAAGCATGATTTTTTCCTTTGTTTCAAGCTTGTGTAAAAATGAAACAAACCACTCTCAAGCACATTTTTCCTACGTTTCAATCTTGTGTAAAAATGAAACCACTCTCAAGAATAATGTTTCCTATGTTTCAAGCTTGTATAAAAATGAAACCTATATTGAGTCCATTTCGGTTATTATTTTCAAGACTCATTAAACTCATGAATATCTTGAGATTATTTTTCTATCTTTCATACTCATAAAACACATGAAAATTCCGAGTTCTTTCCATCTTTTCCTGCTCGTAAATTAAATTGAAATTCAACCAACTGAGTATACTTTTATCACTTTTTTGGGCTCTTGAAAATTACGAAAAAGTGAAACCCTGGAGTTCTCTTTTAAGTCCTTTTCAGACTCTCTAAATATGAAAATATCACCGAGTACTTGAATATTTGAACTCGTTAAAGGAAATGAACAATCATCCCTTCAGTATAAGTTTACCCCTTTTTCGGACTGAAATGGACTATTTACGAAAAAAGTATACATTGACTAATCATGGTCAATAGAGTTCTCTCTTGTATTATTTTATCCTTTTCGGACCTGAGAGACTAAATTTACGAAAAAAATACAACCATGGATTTTACTCATGTTTTTCTTCTGACTCCCTAAAACTGAAAAACACCGAGTTTCTCCTATACTGGACTCGTTAAAATCTAGCAATAAAGGACCTGTCGATTACAAATAGGAACAAACCACTCCTTATTAGGGTTTGATTTTAATACTAAGATGGACTCATCCGAAGGATGAGATTACATAACAAGCAAATGTTATCCTCCTCAAGCTTGTCAAAAATAAAGAGATACTTGCCAGTAATGGTGGGGGAAAAAGAGAAAAGGAATCCAATTGTCACCCTTGTTTTAAAAGAAGTATACCACTTTTGAACACGACACTTTTTCTCACACTTGTACCTAGGTTGGGAAAATCCTTTGTCTAACAGTTAATCAAACCATTTTGAAAGTCTTCAACCAGTTTCTAGGTATCATCTTTAGGTCAATTATTACCAAACCATCTGTAGTGTCGTTATGTGTCCAAGTGACAGTTCAAATAAACCATTCATTGCAAACATTTGTCTTCATTCACGTTGACCATCCTTAAGTCAGTGCTTGCAAATATTTCTTCAAAAATTGATCGAATGGTTTCGTGTCGTAGGATTTCCTACGATAGGTCACTTTCTATCGACGACAACTCATCATCTAGAAAGTTGATCTAGAATCCTATCAGTACCTTGGATCTGCATGCCCTAATGGCAGGTTTCTCACCTTCGACGAAAGGTTGCATCATTGACCTTTGATCGAATGATTCCGTGAAGTGTTCGACTGAAAATCATTCATTCATACTTCGTGGATTGTACTGAGTACTTTAAGAGCCATTGTCATTCTTGGTGGTTTCTCTCATGCTTGTTAACATGTCACATCATTGACTGGTAATCAAGTGGTTTCTACCATGTTCGACTTCGACACAATCAATCACATGGATAGAATCGTACTACTTCGGAAAGCGGAAATCAAGACCCTGGATCTAGTTTCCACCATCCAGGTTGCGAGGAGTTTTTATTATTCATGATACAGTATACAAATTATGATACATGGTTCTGCCCATACTGTGTCTACTATTGATGTAATATTAAAATCATTTCTGTACCAGAACATTTAGTTAGTTTTGATCTGAGTATTGGAATGCCTACCTCAGTGATGATATATATATATATATATACATTCTTGCATTGAATGTTTTTACAAGTTTTCGACTAGTGTGTCTGCAATCTAATCCTCAGAATGATAAAGCACTTCACTCTTCAGAACAATCTCAGACTTCGCGCTTTGGGGGCAATCTGTTACACGTTATTTTGTCACCATGAAATTTGACTGTCTATATAGGTTCATCACTACCTATATTATGCTCCCTTAGAAGTCAAAAACCCTAATGTTCCTAAACCAAGTCTTGGAATTAGAGAAAAGCTCATTAAAACCCTTAAAAGTCTAACTCCGCACTTTTCCTAGCTCTTTCCTGTGGATCCGCAAATATTTGTTCTATAGCCTGCAGCAGCTCCCACGTGTTCTACTTATAAAACCTGTGGACCCCCATAAATAGTCAAATAAAGGAAAAATTAAGTTCTAGAATCCCAGCTAGTTGAATATTCTCCCAAATGGAAGCTTCTAGAAGCACGAAAAATTCGAGCTTTATCCCGAGCCACTCATGGAGCTCTATCCCTCCACTCATGGAGCTTATCCCTTGGTCTATGGAGCTCAAATCCCTTCATGAGAAGAATCCATCCCCCTCTTCATGGAACCGAAAATACCTCCATTTGCATATAAATTGAGCTCATGTTTTAGTCTCAAGGGTAGCTTGTAGATTGTACAGAGATTGTAGCTTGCAGAAGGTAATTGATGAAGAAATTCTCAAGAGAGAATACTCTCTACACTATTTATTGTTGGCATGAGAATGATCACACACTTATGTCCATAACTTCACGCTAGTTCAAATAGAAAAAAGCTTTTCAAACTGAAGGAGGAACAATTGTTCAGGACCCCGGGAGAAACTTGTACGACATCAAGGCATTAAGTTGTAAAGTTACTCTTTTCATTCAAAGATAATACATATGGATCTCCTTTTTTCATTGAGTTTTTCTTGCGCTTATTTGAATAATTCAATACTTGGACTCCTTGATCACTAAGTTAGATTAGTTTTCCTTAATTATTATATGTTGCAGGTGCTTTTAATTCTTTTGTTTGTTTTTTATTACAGGTTCTACTTACGGAAGAAGCCTCTTTGGAGCGACTGGATAAAATACTGCACCGAACGTTGGATTTCAAGGTAGGGGCATGTCCTCTTTCTTTTTTTGTAATAATTATGAATTGCAAATAATCTAGAGAAAACGATTTACAAATGGATGTTTGTTTCTAGCTATCCGTAGGATACTAGGGAGATCGCTCTTGTCTGCAAGAGGGATTAATCTGCATAACAGCCATGAACAGACCTACAAGATGGGAAGATTTTCTGCATCTAGCAGAATTTTCATATAATAATAGTTATCAGGATTCAATAAAGATGAGTCCTTTTGAAGCATTATATGGCAGAAAGTGCCAAACTCCGCTTAGTTGGAGTCAGCCAGAAGATAATTTAATTCTTGGACCTGATGCATTGCAAGAGATGGAAAGAAATGTGAAGAAAATTCAACAAAATATTAAAATAGCTCAAGACCGACAAAAGAGCTATGCATAAAAAAAGAGAATACATAGAGAATTTAAAGTGGGAGACCATGTTTACTGGAGGATTAAGCCTAAAAATAATACCTTTTATACGGTAGTTGTGCTAAGTTAGCACCACACTACTATGTGCCATTTGAAGTTCTAGAAATACTGGAGCCAATACCTTATAGATTGGCTCTACCTAGTCACATTAAGGTTAACAATGTTTTTCATGTTTCATTATTGAAAAAGTATGTACATGATCCTACTCATGTAATTGATTGGACTATGATACAGGTGGAAACAGAAGGGGAATTTCTTCCAAAGCCCCTTCGTATATTAGCACGGGAAGAAATCAAGCTCCGTAATAAGATGGTAGCTAGGGTGAAAGTGGAGTGGAGACACGTTACACCTGAAGAAGCTACTTGAGAGTGAGAAGAAGAAATGAAAGAGAAATATCCATCATTGTTTGAAAAGTGAACTGATATTTTGTAACACCGATGACAGTGTTTTGTTTTAGAGGGGGAATATGTAATATCCCTATTTTTACTGCTTTTATTAGACAATTGAAAATCCTAAAGGTTAAGTGGACCTAAAGGAAAACAATATTTGTGGAAATATTATATTTTTAAATTTTATAAATGTGAAATTTTAATTATTGTGCAAAGACTAGAGTATATTGGAGACCAGGATTTCAAGTCCATAAGAATGGAATTAAATCCAAAGACTTTCCCAAATTCTCCAAAAATCCTTGGAGAAAATAAAATGAATTAAAATTATTATATTTAAGATAAAAATCTAAAATATACTTCAGTAAAGTGGAAAGTTACTTAGAAGAGGTGACATAAAAATAGAAAGAGGAAAAAAGCTAGTTTTAAAGTACTTTTGTGGAAAAAACAAAAGTAAAGCCTAGGAAAAAAGGAAATCAACATCCTCATTTAATTGCACGCAGTTATGGAAACATGTTGAAGGGAAAGCAAGCTTAAATAACCCATTCCTGGGTAGACAAGAGGTTGTCTACACTTGGGAGGAATTGGTCTCTGCTCGGGGGGAGCTGTGGAGAGAAAGCTCAAGGTTGGGTGGCAAATAGTCTTACCAAAATTTGTATGCACAAGAAATTAAATTTTGTGTTATGAAATTATTGTGATTATGAAAGTTAGAGTAATGATGATTCATGTAGAAGAAGTAGAAATTATATTTATGTATTAAATGATGATTCAGGTGGAATAGGTGGAAGTTATCTTTTATGAATTATTAATTTTCGTAAATTTTTAAATTATAGAGTGTCATGTATTTAACAGAATCTATAATACTAGATATAGTTAGCTCTGTATAGTTACATCGACAGTTGAAATTAGAAAACCAACATACAAAATGTTTAAACCCAAGTAGTAGGGTTTAAATCTGTTGTTAGGTTGTAAACATCTAATTATTAGGCACAAAAATTATATTGATACCTATGGAAAGGAGGTAAGAATAATGTGTTAAACTAATGTGTAATAAATCATTGAAACATAAATATATTTACAGTAAAAGATAAGTGTCAATCTCATAGTAAGTATGATTGTACAACTTAAACTTAAACACTCTACTGTATATTAACTAGAGAGTTACATCTAGTCATTCATTCTTTATTGACTACTAAATTAAAGGTGCAATACATAATCAAAGTACTAGAGGATAGTACAAGAAAAATAATACCACGAAGTAGACACATTCATATATCAACGATTTAGAACAATGAATGATTATTATTTTAATTATAACATACATATTGTATTATCAATGATAGAAAATATCATTTTAAACTACCATAAAATATTTGACAAAGTCCATTGTACTATATAATTTATTACATGAATTATAAATAGGGAATTATCCTTGAATTCAAAGGAGTGAATTCTCTAGATAATATGGACCAACCTGTAATTAGAAGAAAAATACACTCTCAAAGATTGACAGAATGATCATTCAAACTAAGTAACGATAAAAGTGTGTAGGGAAATACCTGCACAAAATAATATATACAAGGCTTAATATATGTATATATTAAGTTAAAGAATTTAATAAAATATAAAAATTTGACGAGGGTAATTGAATTGGGAAAACTACTGTGTTGGTCAATTTTAAGAAGTGGAACCAGCCCTATACATAGATAAGAGAAAAATGTATAAGCTCATGTGCATTTAATCGCACAAGAAGACTATGTTGGAAGCTGTATGAAAAGATAAAAAGGAAATTACCTATATTCTAGCCGACAGGGTAGATACTAAGAATCTGAAGTGATCTTAGCAGATGAATAAGAATTTCATGTACAAACAATTTTTTTTATTAATTTGAGGAAATTAATAAAATAGTAAATTCTAATTAAGAGAAAATTTTCAAATGATCTTCGCAAATAAAATTATAAACAAGTAACACAAATTCGACAAATTCAACAGAGAATGGTATTTTGCGACATTACAATGATATGACTGTATATAATTAATGACAAAGAAATTCCAAACAGAGGGACACCATTTCAGTCCAACTAAGAAGAATATGAATTAGTGTAAAAGGGAGAAAATTAATTATTTATATAAGAAAATCGAAATTCATTCCCCTTGAATTAGGGTTACTATGTAAATTCGAAAGTCGACTTTCATAAAGGAAAAATGATGTACTAAGTTGTAAAGGAAAACAACTGTAGTCCTTCTAATCCCCAATGAAGGAAGTCAATGAACATAAAGTATTTATAGTGGAGGAAAAACAAATCTGAATGGCACATACAGAGAAAAAAATTTCATTCTGGAAACATATGTAAATTAAGATAAATCAAACCCTTCCAGAGGTTTCAATTATAAATACAAATTAGATTGTAGAAGAAATTGTAATTGAATTAAGCCAAATATAGGGGAAAGAAAATCAGTTTCCTTCATAGGAATTTTTTGAAAATAAATCTGTTAAGTAACCCAAGAAATTGGAGAAAATCGAATGCAAAATCCAACGATTCAGATCACTTTATAACGAAGATACACAATAGTAATTGAGACAAACTAAAATAATTTAATTGAGGAACAGTAATGAAATACATAGAAAGCCATGACAGAGCCAAAATCTCATCTCTGTATATACATTAAATAAATTGGGGTAAACCAGTACTCAACACCAGAAACAATTTTAGAAGGATAAATCATATAGTTGAATAAATATTTAATTTACAAAAATGAAGTTAGGGTACGAGTGACTATCTCTCGCAGAAATAAAAATGAATTTCCATAATTTCTTTAGGTAATTACAACATGAAAGTGAAGGAAGAAAAATATGGTTACTCTGTATTTTAAATACAGTCATGACCTCGTATAAAAGACGAGAGAAACATTATTAAATTTTACCCGGGGTTCAGGAAATCCTTACCTGGACACTGCCAAAAGGATGTTACCTCAAATCATCCTGAAGCCGAGATTATGAGAAGGAAAAACCCCAAGAAAAATGCAAACCCTGAAATATTCAAAATCAAGAATAAATTAGTTACAAAGGAGAACAATTTCAAAACAAATAACAACGATAAAACATCCGGAGGTAGAAATAAATAAATGATGGAAAAATCACTAAAATGACAAAGCATTACTTGAGGGGAGAGGCATAATAGTGCTGCTAACGCATAGACTGCAACTAGGAAGACAGAACTGGGTGGAGAACCAGAGCTGAGGCAAAAGAGAACCAGATCTGAGGCTTTTCCAAAATGAAAAAAATCCAAATGAAAAACTTAATAGGGTAAGTCATCGAAAAGCCAAACGTAGAATACGGAGGGAGATGATATGACAGTATCCTCACCGTAAACGTGACCTTCATCCACAGTGCAACTAAATCGAAAAATAACCATCGGCCATGTGACGAATATATTCATGATGTATGGTGCATTAAAATCTTGATAAACCTTGAACCGAGAAAGGACTTAGAAAGGTTTTAAACATTTGTGGAGGGATACGATGGAATCCCCAGTTAGATTTCCATATCCAAACATTTAAACCTTAGGATAATATATCATGGACAATAAAATGATACATAGGAAGCTTTAAACTTAACCCTCAACGTAAGGTTAACATGAGGATAGAACTATATTAAACATAGAGTATTAAACCTCATAAATCTTACATGTACATATGAATGTTAAGGTATAATTTAGAATTTAGGATAAGTGGCAAAACTGAAACTAAATTCGAATAATTCTCTAGGATAGAGTAAGGGTAACATAATTGAATATTGTATGATATCAATGCTATCCACATACAATTTTAATAATTATGGTACCTAAATTAATAATTGGGTTAAGAGCTAAGTCCATATTAGATAGATAGCCTTGACATTAGTTCTCAAAATGATATTAAGAAGGTATGAGAAAAAGGAGGAAATATAATTAGAAGGAATCATTAGGGGATAATTAAAATATTAGAATATAAGTAAATATTCTAATATAAAAATTAAAATGATTATGGCAATAAGAATGTTAAGAAATGCATAATCTTATGAAGATATGAAGGATTAGAAAAATAAGTTCTAAGTTTAATCAAAGTGTGAAAAGTACAGAAATGTCACCATGACAGTCAAGGCTGAAATAAAATGGTGTAATCATTGAATGATGGTATGAAAATCATTAACCACAAATGTTAATTTTGTTCATAAATAATGATGTCATTAGTAAAAATATAACGACATAAAGTATACATATGTTGAAACATCGCAATATGATGTAATGTATAAGTCAAATGACTACAACACAACATGAAGAGTATAAATATAATTTTTTTTTTTTTGGGTAAGTGGAGTTGTTACACTTGTGCATCTCTCGCATATTTTGCACTTTTGCAACCAAAATTAGCTATGATAACACAATTAAAAAGTATGAGTTATCAAACATTGAAAAAATGTAGAAAAAAATAAAATGCTTAAATATTTAAGAATACTCATACCTATCCATTTTGTACTCCGCTTGAGAATGAACAAACAAATGTACCATTTTACCCTATATGAAATAGGGTAGATCTACAGAAATATATTATATTACATTTATAATTTCTAGTGTACTTTACTGCTTCAAAACAAAGAATCATAAAATTCAATACATTTCATCGCACACAATGTCATTCACATGAGCATGTAGAATTCGTGTATTCAAAGTTTCAATTGCTAAAGTACTTGAATTTTCTATCAACTTGTATATGTCTCCTAATTTTCTATCAACTTCAATGCTTATGCATTTTGTTTCTTCCAATATTTTATTATTCACACGGAGGTTCTCTTGTATTAGTTTTTGAAGAAGATAAAAATATTTCATGGTTTCTAACACGTGGCAATGCTCTATAGAGTAGTCCATGTGTCGATATATCACTTGGATCAAATGCAAGTCCCTTGAACGTTAAACCTTGTGATTGATGAATTGTTCTAGCACAACATAATTGTATCATAAATTGTTTCTGCACTATATTTCTAAAGATTTACACGTCAATTGTTTTGAAACATGTAATATTGGATTTCAATTCCATGAAATGTTTTCTTCATATAGTTCATGATATCTATCCATAACACATCAATATTTTTCCTAACTTTTGTATATTTTTTGCATATTCCATTTTAACCATTAAAAACACCATCCTATGTATTATAGTTTCTTACATATATCTCAATGAGAACATTGCATTTGATAAGGATTCTTTATGGCAATCTCATTGTTTTCTCATATGCTATATAGCCTATTTATTTTCTGTGACATTTATCAATCTCATCAAGAACTATTAGTTCTTCCTTTACGTGTGACAACATATTTTCGTTATGCTTCTATACATCCTTGTTCCTATAAAACATGTATGGAAACAATGGATCTAGTGGAGCAACTTTATAGCACTTACTGTTTTCATATTCTATGTCTTCATCATATTGTTGATTCCCTTGCAATTTTTTAAGGATTTCAAAAAATTTATTTGTTTTTTCACACATTGTGGTATGTAATTCATAGCATTTCACTTTTTCCTTCCATAAATCTTAGGTTGTTTTTTCCTTTGCTAATATTCATTGCTTATAACTTAGAGAATCTTTGATTGATTATGCTTGGAACAAGTCACCTGAAATATTACATCAATATTTCCAAAATAAGCCACTTGAGTAATCTTTATTTCCCATAAATGTTTTTCAACTTGGTATAATAATTTTGAACTTATCAAATACACCTGATCAATAAGAATAACATGAAGTTGTTCATAATGTTTTTTCAACGTGTTTAATTTTTCACCTCTAAGCGAAAGATATTTTGATTTTTTAAATGGTAAATGAAATGTAGAATGCAACATTATACAACCTGAATTGAATGTTTCCTTCCATATATATGATCTTATATTAATTTCAGCCGAGCTAGGTCATATTCCAATATTTTATACAAGAAAATTAGAGATTTGAATAATGTGTTGGAACAGGGTCCCTTAACAGCTGCGAATCTTGTATAATTTTGTATTGTTTAGTCTAATGCGGGGGTTTTGGGGTGGGTAAAAGCCCCTAACGCATTTTAAAGGGGTCAAGGGTGACCAAGAGTCCGCAAACCATGGTTTGCAGACCATTGAATGCGTAGGTTAAATCTCTATAAATAGATGAACCTTTTTTGAGTCATAGGTAGGAAGGAATAGAGATTGATTCAAAGTACGAACTATTAGATTTGTGGTAGGGTTGTTTGGGTTAGGACTCCTGCTAGCTGTGTGCGGGGAGATCCTCTATCCTTCTGTGTGTGCAGGCAGTAATTTGGGGAATGTAAGAGAACTTTTTGGGTAATAATATAAATGTGCGAAAGTATTGTTGATATCTGATGTTATATTATGGATCTGTCCTGTTATGGTTTATGCGAACTTGAGTTATATGATGATGTATCTGTTAGTAAGCTGCAAACTATCTATGTTATGGTAAAGGTATCTATGATCTGTTAATCTGCTGCAAATATATTATAGCTAATAGTACGCACGTGGATGTGGGCCTATTGTTTAGATCTGATAAACTGTATTCTGGTTATTTATTGAAACTCCTGCAAATGACCTCTGGCTAGGTAGATTTGATAATTGCGAACCGATTTGACTTACTTGCTCTCTCTCAGGGTGCAGAAACCTAGTTCCAGCACCCTCCCATACTGCTTCAGGTGA
Organism: Pinus albicaulis; assembly: GCA_034641835.2. NCBI lineage: Eukaryota > Viridiplantae > Streptophyta > Pinopsida > Pinales > Pinaceae > Pinus > Pinus albicaulis. The sequence goes on from CM076579.1 coordinate 1,211,301,265, forward strand.
GACTTTGACCTGTGCAAGCAGGTCACTGCCGAAAGGGCCAGCAGTATAGGGGTTTGTTGGAAAAACTTAACCTCTGAACCTAGGTCAGGACCCCTCGAGCCAACAAATGGTTTCGTTGCCAGGAACGAGAGAATTTTGAGAGAGATCGGGTAACGCCAAGACCGCATTAGAAACCTAAGAAGAATTAGCAAAGAGTTTGAAGCAAGAATTCAAAGGGAAAGAACTCACTTCCATCTGAAGACGAGATGGCCTCACACATGAAGCTAGCCACTTTCAAAGGCGTGAGTGATGAGGACATGGATCGGTTTTGGTTTTCCACAGGATCGATATGGAATGTGCAGAACGTAGCAAGCGATGCGGTGAAACGGGCGCAATTTTCCCTTGATTTTGAGGGGAGAGCCTTGGATTGGTACATGGGATACATTGATCAACATGCGAATGCGACTATTAAGGAAATCAAGAACACATTAAAGCAGCAGTTCAAGAAACCTAAGTCCTACTCTCAGATAGTGAACGACCTAAAAGATATCAAGCAAGGATCATCTTAGTCCGTGTGGGAAGCAGATCAATGATTAAAGAAGGTGATTAGAGAAGGAGGATTCCAGTATGATGACAGGAAACACACGGAATGGTTCATTGCTATGTTGTTGCCCCACCTGCATGCACCTATGGGTCACCAAGCCATTGAAATGTAGGAGAAGGCCTTGGATGTTGCCATGAAATTGGAAGCTGCGCCAAGAGATGATACCCAGTTAGGAGTACAACAGATACAAGACCAGCTAGAAGAAATGCACATGGAGATTCAGAATCTACTCAAGGAGCGAGAGACGGGGGCCAGCCCCGAAAGATGGTGCATACAATTCAGGGTGAATGGCCACACCAAAGATAACTGTCCGCTGCTTGCATACTATGTCCAGGCCGGAGGACCCAGCCCATTGAGCCCTAGGGAAGCTGCAGGACCAAGTGGGCCGACGCTATGGTGCGGCGACTGCCACGTTGCTGGGCTGCACGATACCAACAACTGCCCCCCCCTTGCTGCATATGTCCCAGAAGTAAAACAACAGTGGTGTAGGTTTTGTAGGTCTGTAGGACATGAAGAACAGAACTTCCGAACATATGATCTGATGATTGACCAGGGATACCTATATAGGGTACAGTAAGACCTCGCATCTCCTAGATCCCCCGTAGGTATAGGAGGCTCCCACCCAGGGGCAGGGGAGGGGGGCAAGGAGGAAGCGTAGGTAGGGGTAGAGGCCAACTAATCTGCTATAATTGTGGGGAAGTAGGTCACTTTGCAGGGGACTGCACGAACCTAACTCGGCAGTCCTGCAAATATTGCAGACAGCTGGACCATGTGGTTGAAGAGTGCTCAATTTTGATAGCCAAGATGCAGGAGAAGCAACAGACACCTATGCATAACGTACAAATGGTCAAGATAGAACCACGAAGTGAAGGACCAAGTATTAATGTTATAACCCACAGCGGCATAGCCACCGGTGGGACTGCAAAAAAAGTTGAGGCAGAACCTCTTATCTGTAAAGAAACCGATAAAAAAGAAGGGTTTGACTTACCAAATGAAAGGGAAACTTTTGTCACAGTTTGCTAAGACTTTGCCAACGCTGAGACACCTACCCTTCCAGCACCTGCGCACCTTAGAGGATATGACGAAGTTAAATCATTCTTGCAGGCGTGTATGAAGTTGTTGCGCAATCAACGGGCCGTAGAAACCCTCCAAGCCTTGATAGATAGTTGTGCAGGAAAGACAACCCCAGCTATGGAAATTAAGGGTGTGCACAAACTATATAGGCACAAGAGGCACACTAGTTGAGAGATGCGGCTAACCCCGCAGATCCACGATTATGAGATGGAGCAAGTTATTCTAGACTTGGGATCTGATGTGAATGTGCTACCCAAGTAGACTTGGCAGCGAATGGGAAAACCTAAATTGGAATGGTCTACTATCCAGCTTCACATGCCTAATCAACAGAAGATCATACCATTGGGGAGATTGTCAAAGATGGTCGTAGATATCATCAGGGTTAAGGTACAAGCTGACTTTGAAGTCATTCAGATTGTAGAAGATGCGGACCCTTACCCAACGCTCCTGGGATTGGATTGGGCCATTGATATGGGTGGAATTATCAACTTGAAGAAACGAAGCATGGTGTTTGAAAGAGAGGGAACTTGGGTAATCGTACCACTAGACCCTGCAGAATGAGAAAGATATACCAAGCCAGCATGGGAGAAAGAAGAGATAGACAAAATTTATAAGCTAACTGCAAGGGACGAAGAATGGATCAATCCTACAGCCGATGGAGTGTTGTGTTGGGAAAAATATAACAAATGCTTTTCCGACTCTAAAGAGGAAATAGAAAATTGGCAAAATTGACTCCATGACATATTTGTGTTGCGCTGTCTACAAATTACCAGGCACTTCCACTGCATCTCCATCGAGGTAAGAGAACTACCCTATTTTGATGGCTCTGGTAGTATAAGGGGATTTCTGCATACATTCGAAGCTGAGGTCCCGAGAGAACGGAGGCTATGGGCTCTTAATCTGGCTATGCGCGCAACACCTACAAGATGGTGGGAGGCGCATAAAGAGGTGTTCCAGGACTAGGAGGAATGTCAAGACATGATGATCCTGCGATTCGAGGCCCCAGTTGAGGTACGTGTCAAGAAGTTCCTTGGCCCAGGGGACCCACACGAACATTTGTCTGCTTGGATGGAAAAATGGCTTGACCAACTTCGAAGGAATGGGTTCATTTTTTAATTCATGCATTGGGACTGATCCCTACTACATGGTACTTGGATGCGAAGCTACATCAACGCACCCGCCGCTGGGAAACCTTGAAGTACAAATTCATTGGTACCTTTGGGCTAATAGGGGGCTTGGAGACGCTTAATGAAGCTCTACAGGACATAGTTGTATTCTTGTTTGTGGAATCCATCTCCTCCACAGCAAGTGGGGTGCCGACATGGAAAATGCAGGTGCGGGACGTTATCAATTGTAGAAATATAGCTATAGAATAATGTGATAAGAATCCGCGTAATATCTCTATCCCAAAATCGGAGGGGGAACGTACAGTTGTAGGGCCCTCACTATAGACTATGGATGTAACAAAACCCCTGAAACTATGGGAAGTCAACATTGGCACGAAAGAGTAGCCTAAGATGGCTAAGATTGGTGACTACTGGGATGATGACACTGTAAGCAAGGTGGCTGAATTTCTCACAGAATACCAAGACTTATTCCTGAAAAACATTTTGGAGCTCAGAGGGATTACAGGGGACCTGCGAGTGATGCGCATCACATTAAAATCAGATCCACGACCACTAAAATAGTGGCCTTACCAATTGAATCCTAATTATAAACAAAAGGTTAAGGAGGAACTGGATAAATGCTTGTCGCAGGTATCATCAAGCTAGTGGGATTGGGTAAGTCCGATGGTAGTTCAGGAAAAGAAAACTAAAGGAGAAATCTCGATTGGTGTGGACTTACATAAGTTAAATGACGCTTGCATACATGACCCTTTCCTGACACCATTTTCTGATGAAATAATGGATAGTGTGGGAGGCCAGAAAGCATATTCGTTCACTGATGGGTTCTCCAGATATCATCAAATCTGAATTTCACCAGAAGATCGCAGCAAGACTACGTTTTCCATAGAATGGGGATCTTTCCAGTATACAGTCATGTTGTTTGGACTCAAGAATTCCCCTGTTATCTTCTCACGGGTCATTGTTTCAGTATTCAAAGAATTCATCCACAAATTTCTCGAAGTGTATTTCGATGACTGGACTGTCTTCGACTTGGTAAAGACGCACGTTTCAAACCTACGCATGATGTTGGATGCCTGCGGAAAACACCAAATTTCCCTGAATATTAAAAAGTGTATCTTCTGTGTACCCTTCGGGATCTTGCTTGGACATATATTTTTCCAACAAGGGCTAATGGTGGACCCTATGAAGGTTGCATTTATCATCAACCTAGCTGTACCTACAACTGAGAAACAACTGCGCTCGATCTAGGACATACGGGCTACTACAGAAAATTTATTCAAGGATACACACTGATCACAACACCCTTGGAGAAGCTGCTTAAGAACGATGTGTCATTTTTTTGGGATGACAAACGCCAGAAGAGCTTTGAGCTACTCAAATAAAAAATGGTCTCTGCACCTATCCTTATCTTCCCTGATTGGACAAAGGAATTCCATGTTCGTGTGGATGCTTCAGGGATTTCCTTGGTAGCGGTCCTGACGCAGCTTGGTGCCAGAGATATTGATCACCCTATCTCATTTTCTAGTCGGAAACTCTCAAGTGCGGAGTGCAATTATTCCACTACGGAGAGGGAAGGGTTGGCCATGGTTTATGCACTACAAAAGTATCGGCACTATCTATTAGGAGGACACTTTACAATGTTTACAAATCACTCAGCTTTAAACTACCTAGTGAATAAGCCTGTGTTGGGGGGGGGGGGGGAATCTGTAGATGGCTGCTTCTGTTTCAAGAATACAATTTCGAAATCATAGTCAAGCCAGAGAAGCTGAACGCTAGGCTAGATCACTTATCCCGAATTGAGACAGGTGAAGAACCTACTAACTTGGAGGAAGGGTTTCCTGATACACAGTTGTTTGCCATTAGAGTCATTGATGTGCACTTTGCTGATATCATCTAGTTCCTGACTACATGCATGGCACCTGCATAATATTTAGTACAACAAAAGAAGGAGTTGGTCACCCAGGCAGCATATTTTACCATCATTGCAGGGCACTTGTATAAACTAGGCGCTGATGAAGTGCTGCGCAGGTATGTTCTGGAGCACAAACGACATGTTATCTTGGCAGAAGTTCATGAAGGAATCGCAGGCGGTCACTATGCAGGTAAGGCAATGGCGCACAAAATTTTACTGGTTGGACTATGGTGGCCTACCCACCATAGTGACTCTCACGAATATTTTAAAGCCTGCGACACATGTCAATGGATGGGAAAGCCATCACAAAGAGATGAAATGTCGTTACAACCATGAGTAGCATTACAAGCCTTTGACAAATGGGCCATTTATTTTGTGGGACCCATCAACCCGCTGGGGTAAAATATGGGTGCGCAATACATAATTATTGCCACTGATTATGTAACCAGGTGGGCCGAAGCACGAGCGGTAAAGGATTGTACGACAGATACCGCTGCGCACTTCATCTTTGCACAAATTCTGACTCGATTTGGATGTCCAAATATCCTTATGAGCGATTGAGGTACGCACTTTGTTAGTGAAACAATCCAAGCATTGATTGAAGAGTTCTGGATCCATCATGTGAAAATCACCCCTTATCATCCACAGGAAAACGGAGCAGTAGAATCTTTTAACAAGATTTTTGGGCAAGCACTGACTAAGGTCTGCAACGCTGATCGCATCGATTGGGACGTACGCATCCCATCAATTCTCTAGGCCTACCGGGCGACCTGTAAAAAACTAACAGGGAAAACCCCATTCTGGCTAGTCTATGGCAAGGAGGCCATCATGCCAATGGAGTATATTGTTCCTAGTCTGCGTATCCCAGCATTTACCAACATGGCAGAACCCATCGTCATGGAGGAGCGTTTAGCACAGCTTATGGCTTTGGAGGAAGATCGGTTTATTGCTAATTTCCATTAGCAGGTTCATAATACCCGCGATAAGGCCTGCCATGATCGACATATTCGCCAGAAGATGTTTGCAAAGGGTGACCTAGTCCTCCTATATGATAGCCAGTTTGTGAAACATCCAGGGAAGTGCCGACAGCACTGAACACTTGGTCCCTATACAATCAAGGAAATCACAAACAATGGAGTTGTAAGGCTAGCCACCCTACGCAGCGATATGCTCCCTGCCTATTTCAATGGTAGCCGGCTCAAACCATATCAGGTCAAATGACTATATGGCTGGAGTAGCTGTATAAGGCGAGATCGGTCTACCATAACACTTGAATATGATCATGGTACGCATTGGAGGTGGCCACAACTTAGGGGGCCCAGAGCAGTAAGCAGAGGGCGTAGGTGTCTATTCAAAGCGCAGCAGGTGTGCTGGGAGCTCCAGGGTGCGCTGGGTGCACAAGAGGTGTGAGAACTAGCCATTGGGATAGTAGAATCGTGTAAAAAGCTAAAGTTACCGTTGACAGGAGTGGGTGGTCGGCGTTTAATGAAACAATCTCTTGAAATTGTGTACCATTTATCTGATGGCAAGTGTCCATTAAAATTCACCTGACCATTAGTAAATCTTTAGGGTTATAAAAGTGGAAGGAACGGTCTTATGAGGGTTCTGTATCTTTTTTCTTGTCTGTGCTCCACAGGATTATGCTTTAGGATCATCTGGGTCTACTATACATCTGTCATATCTGAACCGTATACCCCGTCTGAGAGCATCCACCCGGGGTTGGGTTTCATTTTCCACCCCAAAATGACGACCACCGACCCAACGATAGCCTCGACAGGGCCAACAGTCGAGGAGGTAGTACAGATTGCATCAGGGGCTGCAACAAAGAAAGGAAAATAGAAAGTGCAAAGGTTTGGGAAGCCTGCCAAAGAGGTTGGGATAAAATCTCGCACTTCACCCCGCAATACGAGGCCACCACAGAAGATGGACCCAGCCGACTTACCTAAACCAGCAGGCTGCCCTTTATCTAATCAGGAAAAGGCCCAGGTTGCCCAACCAGTCAAGTGGTTGCCCCCATTTGTTCGACCTCGCCAACCCTCGACTCGCATGCTGAAGAACCTTGATGGCCTGGTCACTTACCTACAAGTGTCGTTGTCCCCGGACGGGGTCCTCGTGACTGGCGAACCCTTCAGCAAGCTTCATGAGGTAAAGTTCGACTATCATGCCTTATCTAACTATGAGGCCTTTCCCCAGCTGGCCCCTGAGTTTTACCTGGAACAGATACTTGAAGATGATGGGGTATAGGTCGTCCCTATGCACTGGGTGCGTAGGTTGGCTGGTGCTGGACTGTTGAACCGGCAGAGGATGCTGCATTTTGGCCACTACAACATTACAGATCGCGTGGTCCGTCAACTGCTTGCTTTAGTTCATGATGGTAGCTTATGGATTCAGGACCGCATCCCTATTGACACTTTGCTAATTCACCAAATTACTAGCCTCGCCATGGAAAGACCTGACCCAATGCTGAGGATGGGTAAGAAGTATGAACAGAATATTGTCGACAGTGTGTGCGAGAATTACCATGTCCTACGAAATACTCGGGGATTCATGATCAATACCATCAGTGACCCAGGTACGTAGATGGGAACATTGTTTCTTGCATGTAAGCCAATGCGCAAATGCCAGGCTGCCACCATACCCACATATGTTATTCAGTTGGTCGAACAATGTGAAAAGGGAGTATGCTTTAATTGGGCCCAACACTTATGTACCAGACTTTTGGAAAATATCTGCAAGGCCCAAGATCAGGGGTGCCCATTTTGTTACTCTTGGCTGCTGCTGCTTATCGCGTTGGTCGCATGGGAAGCACCAGAGGAAGCAGTCCTCCCCAAGATCACCCCATATATGTGCGAAGGGGCATGCTACGCCAACTTGTGGGACTCCAAGGACGCGCAGCGTATTGAGGACAATCAGGTCTTTTGGGTTATGTTTCAGCGCCACTTGGAAGCCGCTATCAACTCCCGCCCACGCCTGTCTCTAGTATTATATGACAAATACTAATCCGTTGCAGCATTTCAGGTCACCCTGCACCACGTCCACATCAAAGCGCACAACAATAAAGTATGGGTCTCGCTCCCATATATGGCTGCGGACGAGGATGTTGATTGCATAATTGCTACCTGGTCCCCGCAGTCGCAGGTTGGGGTCAAAATAGGTACAGTAGGCACATCAGGAGCGAAGATTCCCTCGATCGCCGCAGCTAAAGGAACTGGAAAATCAAACAACCGCACGAGGGAAGAAGGGAATGTCGGGTCCCCGAAGGATTGCAGCCAGATAGCAATACAAAGAAGGGTGCGACAGTACCCTCACAGAAGGCCTTGTAGCCACATGACAGTACAACAAACTAGGAGCCGGGGGATGCTGCTTCCCCCGGAGGAACAAAACGAACGGGTACGGTAGTTAAGGGGCCACGAAAGAGGCAGAGATCACAATGAATATTTCGTGAGGAAACAATTACACTCATGGTAGGCGACCTGGAACAAATTGTCGATACAGTCACCTTAGCCATGGAGGACAAGTGACTGACCTTAGAAAAGCAGCAGCAAGTTGCGGTCGCTGCACTTCAGGCCAAATTCCGGGACTTGCAAATGAAGACGGACACACTACAAACTAGTTTGGTCCAGGTCTGCTCGACCCTTGTTGCGAAGGCAAGGCACCTTTTCCCACTACCCGGGGCAGCCCTTACAGTTAATCCACTCGACATCGGAACACGAGTACAGGCCTGCGCAGAAGTCTAGCTAGATTTGGCAAGATTTCCCCATGATTCACTGTAGGCATTGCATAGCTCACTGTTTCAATAAATACACCATAGGCACCATCAGGCCCACCAGCAGCTCCGTGTAGCAGAATAGAACATTAGTGAATAGACATTTGAGGTAACTAGGGTACAGGCTATGCACACCAAGCTGGAGCATCTAATTGGTCGACTCTGCGTAGATGTTCCTGCAGGGATCCCGGCATCAGCCACACCTCTGGAAAAAGTAGAAAGACCGATCACAGCCTTGACAACCTCCCAGACAGAGGTCCAGGACGTCAAAGCTTAGATGGAAAATAAAATTACAAAATTACAGGCCAAGCTGCAGCCAGAAACACCTCCGAAGATCAGGGCCGAGCGGGTTGCACTGGTTACAGCCGCCACGAATGTAATCACAGACCACATTACTTAGGGCTCCCTATTATTGGACACAACGATGTAGATATGGACTAAGGCACGGCGTGATCCTCTCCTGCACGAACTTAATCAAACGCTGCGCCAAAAGGAAGAGGAGTTCGATCAAATGGAGGCTACCTTGACTACACTAGTCCCAGCCCAGTGCTTGACTCGACTGCGCTCCAGCCAGACCCTCAGAGACGACATAGAAGCCCTTCAACAATGGAAGCAGACACTGAGCAATCACCTCAAACCATGGGCAGGCGAGGCCCTCAAGCTATCCCACGATGTGGATATTGTAGTACAACAGTTGAATCAGAATTTGGAGAGTGTCGCAGCCGCTACAGAAGGTCCAAACTCACAGGATTTGGTAGAGATAGCTCAGACTCCACTGCGCAAAGCGACATGGTGCTTCCTCCTCTAATCATGGCCGTCATGCAGCTTCAGGCAAAGATGGAGGACCCATGACCACCGTGACTCGGGACGAGTCACAAGACTGTGTTGCGGGACTGTTGGAACAGGGTCCCTTAACAGCTGCAAATCTTGTATAATTTTGTATTGTTTATTCTAACACAGGGGTTTTGGGGTGGGTAAAAGCCCCTAACACATTGTAAATGGGTCAAGGGTAGACCAAGAGTCTGCAAACCATGGTTTGTGCACCATTGAATGCGTAGGCTAAATCGCTATAAATAGATGAACCTTTTTTGAGTCATAGGTAGGAAGGAATAGAGATTGATGCAAAGTACGAACTGTTAGATCTGTGGTAGGGTTGTTTGGGTTAGGACTCCTGCTGGCTGTGTGCATAGAGATCCTCTGTCCTGCTATGTGCAGACCCTGCTGGCTGTGTGCGCAAGCAATAATTTGGGGAATGTAAGAGGATTTTTGGGTAATAATATAGATGTGCGAAAGTATTGTGGATATCTAATGTTATATGGATATGACGTGTTATGGTTGATGCGAAATTGAGTTATATGATGATGTATCTGTTAGTAAGCTGCGAACTGTCCGTGTTATAGTAAATGTATCTGTGATCTGTTAATATGCTACAAATATATTATAGCTGATAGTACGCACGTGGATGCGAGCCTATTGTTTAGATCTGATAAAATGTATTCTGGTTATTTATTGAAACTCCTGCGAACGACCTCTGGCTGGGTAGATCTGATAATTGCGAACCGGTTTGACTTACCTGCTCTCTCTCAGGGTGCAGAAAGCTGGTTCCAGCACCCTCCCATACTGCTTCGGGTGAGACTTTAGCCTGCGCAAGCAGGTCACTGCCGAAAGGGCCAGTAGTATAGGGGTTTGTTGGTAAACCTTAACCTCCGAAGCTGGTTCAAGACCCCTCGAGCCAACATAATGTTATAACAATAAATTTTTTTCCAACACCCACACCACCTATTACAAGTACATAAAATGGCCAATCTGGATTTTGTTTTCTCCGTCGCTATTTATTTCACTATTTTTTCCTGTTATGGGTTGAGCATTCTCGTGATTTTATTGGATTTTTTTTCTTATAGTATATTTGGCTATTTTACAATTTGATAAGGTCTCTAAACTATTGATTTTAAATTTCTAGCCTTTTTCAAATATTGAAAATCTGATTCGATATCGTATTCTTTATAAACTATTTCTTTATTTATTTCTTCATATGTAGGTATATGTCTTTCAAACAATTAACTCTCTTTTTTTTCAAGCTCAGCTGCTATGTTATCAATATCATTCCACGTTGTCATTGTTGTTTTCGTAAAATTTCGTTATTTGCATGTTATGATTTTTTTATAGAATAAATATGCATTTTCCTAAGTTGAATATTGTTTCTTAAAATTGTTCCTGTCAATACGGTATGCCACTTACAACATTAAACGTTCTTTTCAATAATTATCAGGATCAATATGTTTATTGTATTTTATGTATATTATAATGTATGGTCTCTCAAAGCCTCCTCCTTTCCTACCTTACAGTGTATAGCATGATGGAAATTCCACTAAGCATACATGTTCAATGTTTTTTAGTCGTTGCACAGAGTAGTCGATAATTGATAAACATGTTTTTTTTTAATCATCTGGATCATGCTCTCACTCTTTTGGTTTTTTTAGTAAAAAAACATGTTTTTTTTTAATCATCTGGATCATGCTCTCACTCTTTTGGTTTTTTTAGTAAAAAAATTCATCGTCTATTGTTGAAGTATTAATAAATATGCATTTTCTTGAACTAGTATTCAGTGGCAATGACAACACTATATATACTACATGTTGTGAAGACACTTCTTGTAAGTTCAATAAATATTTTCCAAGTCTTGCAATTGTTTCTATAATATCACAATCATATTTGTGACATTCACTTCGTACATGTTTAAACATAGACGTCATTGTTTTATCTAGATTTTCCATATATTAACTATAATAAGTAGCCATAGCATATGAGTCAAGTATAAATTGGGAATCATTATTTTCACCCTAGATTAATGGAATATGTCAAGCAAAGATATTACTCCATATGTCTATTGGATCCCTTTTCAATACAATTATTCTTCGTTTCAGAGTATATTGAATAACGTGGATATAATTAGGTTCAATTTTGCCTAGTTTTTCAAGAAAACTATCAAATGTATATGTCTCGTCATGTTCCATATTATCTATTGCATCAAATATCATTCTTGAATTTTATTTTATTTTTCATTGTACATTGTCGAATTCCATAGCCTTAAGTATCTGTATCAATCACATTGGTGGAATTGGAAATTGAACCTACAATTCATCTGTTTTCCTTTCCTACAAGTGTTTGTATGATGATGATGTTGAATAGTTTTCATATTTGTAAGTAGTTTACTTGAATCATGGGAAAAGTACTTTTCAAAAAAACTTTCACTTTCAATGTTCATATTTGTTCTATAGATAGGAGAATTTTTTATCCATAACAGTCCATTTTCATGTTGGCTTCCTCAATTTTTAAATTCTATGACAAAGAAATACTTAAGGTCAGCAAAATACTTGGATTCATGTAAAATCATCTAACATAGAAAATTCATTCTACTTCTATAATATCATACACAAGTAACGATGTCATTTATAATCAAGGTATCAATATCATCTTCTTCTACTTCATTTTCAGTTAATGGTTTTTTCTCTTGATGTATTTGTTGCAAAGAATTTACTAAAGGCTCCCAAATATGTTCAACACTTCTAAACGAAACAAGGAAAGTCAAGTAACCCCACCGTTGTATCATTTCATATAAGTTCTTTCCTAAATGCAAAAAATAGCCTTGTGATATATGTATTCATATAAGATCCAAATACCCAATGTTCAACACCAGAATGCATTTCAAATTTTCCTTCAATTTAACATCTCTAGCTATTAGTTTTCTTCCTTTTAAATGCCCTTTTCTTATACAAATCCAAATAAAACCGAATACTTGACTCATGATAATTCACATTTTTTTGTAAAACACTTCATTATATGATATGCAAAATCATGTTCTTGATGCGTAACGTCTCATCGAGCAATATCATGATATGTAAAATTTCTCATAACACTATCTGATCACTTTTTTTTGTAAAATAATGTGGGAAAGTTCGTGTCTTCTAAATACCTATCTTTGAATATGTCAAAATGTATATATCCTTCACTCGAAGAAATGTTTATTTTATTATTCGGAGATCATAAATACTATATGAATTGCTAAATCCATGTTTTTTTTTTTTTTTAGTCTCTTCAACAAAGTGATCATTATCAACATTGCATTCTATATCTATCTCACATACATATGCATCCTTGTTTCGATCAAAGACATGTTTCCAACCTTCATTTATTCTGACATTCTCTAGTTTATAAAGTGGAGTTTTACGCAATTGTTTCAATGCCTTCATGACTCCATGTACATGTATCTTTCCAACAACAAATATGCTTTTAAACACTAAATGTATTTTAATTACCATTGTCATTGTACAAGATTCATTTATTTCATTAGGAAGTGAAATTTGAATTCTAGATTTTTGAGTAGGTACATTGATTAATCCACCAATCAATGTCAATTGTGGTTTTCTAAAATGACGTCCAAATTCCCATATTTGAAAAAGCTACAATCTTAATGATATTAGTCTTTCTTCCAATTCATAAAATTCCTTCCCCATGGAAATTTGTCTATTATGCATAACCCGTTCTAGAACTATAAATTTGATAATTTTGTCATTGTCTAATGCTATTTTTTATTTTTTGCATATACACTTAGCTTTGAACACATTTCCCAATTTTTTTTCTATGACATCTATTTTAAACCAAATTTTACTGCATATTGCATAATCATAAATAGGAACATCTTGTATTTTCTTAAAATACTGTTGTTTGTTCACTTTTTCAAATGTATAGTTAACATTTGTAATGATTTTTTATAATTTTTTGGAAATGTCGTATTCTGCATTGATTTTGGTTGTCACATTCCTCATTGATGCTCTAATTTTTTTTTTTTAAGTTGTCCTGATTCTCTTTACGGGGTTCCAGTGTTATAGCTTGATTATTATCCCCATAGTCTAAACCGAAAACTACACCTTACACTTTCTTTTGATGTTGGAGTATACATCCTTGGCCTTTAGAAGAGTATGGTTGTAGGGTATGACTCCCTTATTATTTTAACTCATAATTTTATCATGTCGTTTGAATTTGTAAATGGATAACCACATACTCCTTTGTGGTATTGTATTACCTTCTATATATTAATTACCTTATGCACCCCACTATGGTGTATTTTAGATGATGGTAATTGTATTGTATTTAAGGCTCCAAACCTTGTTCTAAATTGGGAGATCTTTGTATTTAAGGCTCCAAACTCGTTTGTGTACATGTAGGGAGATAGCACTGTTTCAGTGCTTTGTTTTTCCTTCCCACCGAAAAGGGACTTCTTCTATTGACGACACCTTATCCCACCACGCTTCGGTTCCATTCCTTTGTTGCTATGCTATGCATTCTGAGTACCTTAGGATAATGTCTCTTCATAATTGGAAATTTTTTTGTGTATGACAATTTCTCGGCCAAAATTTCTTCTCATAAGGGTTGGTTTACTAGCATACTACTTTACTATGGTCTTGGAACATAGGTGTAATATCCTTTTGTTTGCATAGTGGTCTATTATATTTAGCCATAGCTTGTTATTCATAGAAATTTAATTTTTTATTACTCATGGCTATTATTTGTATCTTTTTGTGTTTCCTTCTCAGATGTAAGTCATAATTAACATGGAAAAGGTCACGTCATAGGGTTTGTACTTCTACCTTTTTGACATGTATGTAAAAATTAAGGTTCCTAATGTTATCACTAAGCTGGAACCAATTGGGTTGTTAAAATGTCAACCAAACACAACTATTTCAAACCACTATGGATTGGAAGTTAGCCTTTCCAATCAGAGAGGGATATCTCAAAGGGAAAATGAAGTACTCAAGATAAAACTTTTTATTGCAGATGGCTAAATATTTTTGTGTTTTAAGTGATTTTGCAGGTGGAAGGGTGTATGAAGGCTACAATTGGGTATGGAGACAGCTAAGGGCCTTCAAGTTTTAAAAAATACATCCATGGAAACTAAATAAAATGGGCTTAAAATATAATCTTTACAACAAAAGAATAGTACATGAAGGAAATTGAAGCATAAAAATTACGAATTCCAAGTAATTATAATATTATGATGTTGATAACAATGTACAAAATAAAAAGACACAAACACATAAGCTCCACAAGAATCTCATATTTTGACAGGCAACTATTGCAAACTGTATATTAGCTTGGTAGAGAAAAATTATATAATATCTTTCTCATTACATTCATAAACCCTTTCAAACTCAAAAACTCCCACATTTATAGAGGGAGGTCTCTTTTACATTGGTCTGCCACCTGCGCTAGACTTCGATAGTGACCTAGAGACCTAATTCAAAAAGGATTACATCATATTGAGAATAAATAGGGATATTTTTTCTGTTTTGATAGAGTTTAAAATAAAAAAAGATTCTATGACTATTAATAACTCCAACAAAACATCTAACAACATATACTTGTCATCTCTCTCAAACCAAACACACATACTGAGGTGTTGGCCAACTCATACACTGGACTTAAGACCTTGTGAACCTGAGTTGAGATGGTGAGTTGTATTGATGATGTGGCATCATTAGTTGACTTGATGAGTTGTTAGCCACATGGCAGTTGACTGTTGATTTTTCGTCTTGAACAAGTTTCATAATAACATGCATGCTTTTACTCTGTAATTCATCCTCCTTTTCACTGCATTGACTACTCAAAAACATCAAAAACACCTAACGCTGGAAGAAAAACAGAGTACGAGAACTTTCGTAGTGAACTTTCATAGCAAACTTCAAAATCCACCTTTTGCATAATCTATAAGCTTTATGACTGTTGGTGGGTCTTCCTTGAGGATAATGAGGTAAATGAATGCCTTAATCCATCCTTTTTTTTTTTTTATGTTTCCCCTCAAGGAAAGCTACAACAACTTTCCTAGCAAATTCTTGTCCTTAAGCCTGGGTCTTGCTATGAAAGTACTTAGTTTACTGAATTTTTGCACGTTCTTCCTTTTATTACCTCCAAAACACTTGTATTAGCCTATACATGCCTGTGTAATAATATAAGCCATAATATAGCCCAAAAATGTGTAATCTTACCCTATTTATGGAGAAGCATAATAAAAAACAGTAATTAATTTGAAGCCCCTCTTCAAAATTTCATCTTGTATCATCTACATTTGTACTTGTAGGTATCTGGCCTAACCATGTAGCTTCCTCCTTTCTACTTGTAGCCACCTATTTCTCCTACAAAGATGCTTCATCATCCTGTGTATAGGCAGTGTCCTCTTTAGCATCTTACCTGACTTATCTACCATTTCATTGTAAAAATCTAGTTGCTTTCTCACTTCTTTTTTGAAATCTTCCTTCTCCAACTTTGTTTCTAGAACCTCTGTCCTAGATTCCCTTATTTGTTCTAGTAGAAGCTCCATCTCAGTCTTCTCTTGGACTTGTTCTTTACCTGATTGACTCCCCTTTTTCTTAAGGTAATTCTGATATCTCCTCGAATAGAAGCTTCTCCTTTTTTGGTTTCTCGGGCATTATTTCAGACATCTTTCCCTTGGACTATTGTGACCTAGTGAATGTCTTTCTAAGTTTAAAGATAAGCCATTGGTCTTCTTGTGAAAAGTCTAATTTCTTAGCCCTTTTGTTTTTCTTTTTGGTCTCTTCCTCCTTGATTTCAACAAGCTTTACAATAGGACTCTCTTCAATTTCAATTGCCTCTAGGATTTCTGCTAACTTGTCTCTTCCCTCTGTTTGACTTATAGTGAGCCTCTTGAGGGTCCTTGTATATTTTTTTACTTGACTGTTGGTATAAGTCTTCGTTGGCACCACAGTCTTCTGCACTTGTTCAACTTCCAGCTCCATAGGCTCTTCCATAGGCTACATCTCTGCCTCATGATCAAGCACAGGTTATGGTTCGGATTTCTTGTCTTTCCTTGATAGTATTGGACTTAGATCTTGATTTTTTCCTAGGAGTAAGGACATGAACCTCATAGCCACTCAAAAATAAGAATCTAGACCACTCTCTTACCATTTTGTTTAATTATTTAAGTACCAACAATTTGATAAGAGTATGATGAAATATGGAGGTATCACTAGTTTCAAGTTTGGCCTGAACCTTGTTTTCCATTTTTTTGAAACTCCTAAACAAATAAAACTGCAGATCTAGGGGTTTCTTACCTGTGAACTATAGCATTAATTTGAAGTGGTATTGCAAATCATATGGAATCTACCGTCACAAGTGAAATATTTCTGAATCACCATTAAAACTTAAAAAATTTATCCTTAAGGCATGTTCTAGAGATACCTGAAGTCATATCGATTCCTTTATGCTCCTCTTTCAAACATTCATCACAATTCTGTAATTTGAATTACTTTATTTTGAACCATGACTCCATTCATCTTGGGATCTCAGTATCTTGTGTAATTGTGTCAGGAGAAACAACAAAATTCAAAATTCCCACTTTTGACCCTATGCCTATAAAATTGACATCAAAATCCTTTAAAACATTTGCATGGTGTCCCTGCAATTTTTAAAAAAATCGAAGGCATCCCACACTAGAAAATTCTTGTGATAAAATGGGGTCTTCCTCGAGGAGCCTCATGTCCATGGGCTTAAACCTAACAACAGCTCCACCTTTATACTTTTTCTTTTGTCATGCCATTGCTTCAAAATGTGATGATCAACTCCTTCCTTAACACCTGCAAAACTTTTTGAGACAACACACAAAGCTTTTGACACTACTAGGACATAGACTCAAACAACACCTAGACAAACCCTAGACCTCTAGATCGATACTAAGACAATAAAAAAACTTACAAGGATGAGGATAAAGCGTATTTGAAATAGTAAATTGAAATGAAGAGGTGAAAAGGGAATATGATGACCATGTAGATGCTTCTGTTTACAAATGATGGAAAATATAAATATGGAGCAATGATGAGCCAATATGCTTTGACAAACCTTTGATTCAACCTTTAATCACAGGTCATAGCCTTTTCCCCACCGTTAGCAAAAAAGAACGAAATCCGTAGCAAATCCTGTGTTCGGGAGGGTGAATTTTCTATAGAAGTGCCTAGAACTTCCGTAGAAAAACTGAACCTGTTTAAAACGAATTTTCTATGGAAGTCTGCAAAAGTATTAAATTCATCATAATGGAAAAATTTGACTTATGCACACCCAATTTCAGATTTTTATTTGACAATGACACCTTACATCAATGATGACCTTTCAAACTCACCAAAAGACCATCATATATGCAATTGTTCTTTGAAAATCTCAAATTTTAAAAAGCCCATCCAACCCTAAGTGACTTACTCAAATTCACTCAAGACAAACCTAATGGTTATCATGGATAACAGTAGCTCCAATGGGGATGTTGCACCCTTGTGGTGCATAAAATAATCAATAGCTCTAGTTCCTTACCATTGGGCTAACCCCAATCTCTTGTCATATTTTCCAGCCGTCATTTGACCCTTGACCTACTCCTGAAGCAAAAAAACTATACAAACCAAAATTTGCAACTACAATATTCAAACTAAATGCTGCAAGAGATGTTTTCCTGACAAGCTTATTTATGTACATACCAATCCTACTCTAATAGCTAAAATTCCACCTGCTTAACTCAAGCAATATGAAATGTCTAGTATAACCAGTCAAAGAGCTGATCCAACACCTGGGCTTCTTGAATGTTCTTAAGTGGGCCATCTATTGGAAACTTAGAATAAAAATTGAATCCATAACCTGAACTTATAAATGAAATAAAATCCACCTTTACTGATGACTAAAATAGACTTCCCAAAGGATCTTGATAATAATGAAAAATACCCTCTTCTTGATGAGTAAAACCATCAGCGTTAAATGCATTCATAACTGATGGCTTCTTTTGTCTTATGTCTTCAATTCCAAGAACATCATTAAATAGAAAGGAAACAATAGATTTCTCTTCCCCTTTGGGTAAATAAAAAAAATCATACATGCATACTTGAACATATTCATGACATCCATATTGTGTGTATCAAAACTAATATTTTTCTTATCAAACAAATCAAATATAATCTTTGTTAGTTTTGCTTAAGGACTGTCATCTTGATTCTGAACACTAACAAATCCTATACAAACAACTTTAGGCATATCATCCATGTCATTTTGATGATCCCCAAATAGAATAGGTAAAACTTGTATATTCAACTCTTCATGTAGCTCTGGTTTACCTAAAAGTGAACTTTTATCATATGTTACCTCACTGCTCGTAATTTCCATACATGTATTTTCAACAACCTGATCTTGAGAAGTTTCTTCTTGACATAAAATCTCAGAAAAGGAATGGGCTGAAAAACAATTTGAATGATTTGGATCATACCTTTGACTGCATATAGATTGACAAGGCTGCAAATCCTCATAAATTTCATGTAATATCACTTGACTGTCAAATTGTTGATCTATTTCATCTTCAACTAAAGAAGAGACAGTTGTTTGTTGGAAAATTTCTCGATCGTCATGACAACTAGCTTGTGAAGAAAATTCATAAAGTGCTTCTAATATCTCGTCATCATCCATAAATTCCACATCATCATCAATAACTTTAATATATTGAATGAAACCTTTCCAAATATTACAACAGTCTTGAAACAATGATGATGTAGGATGAGACTTCCCATAATGTCCAAAAAATATTCTATGGAAATATTTAAGAGAACACAAGCTTCTTGATTTTAATCTTTAACCCTTCAAACCATACTCTATATTTGTCTTCTAGGGTAGCCATAAACATTTTCATGAGACAATCCTCAAGAAAATCAATTGTCAGTTTACATACATGTATATGGAATTTAACCAAATGCAAACCAACATCATCTTTCTTTTCATTTTTCAACATGGGAAGATAGGTTGACCAATCAACATAGGGCTTAAGATTTGGAAAACCATAGATGTGAGATTGATCCATAGGATCATACCTAAGATTTATTCTTGCAGTAGAACTCATCTTGGAACTTCTTCAAGCTACTGATCTTCAAGCAGTGGAGTCACCGTCAAGATTTTATCTTCTGTATATTTTGAGATTGGAGTCGCCAGGGTAATATAACAACCTTAATAAAAACTCTAATTTCATTTTACCCTCAGGAATCATAATTAAGAGACTCAAATAAAATCTGGGAAATGGAGCTCTTTGGCTCCCGAGAGACACACCAAAATGTTATCACTAATTTGGAACCAGTTGGGTTATTCAACTTTCAACCTAGCACAACTATTGTTGAAGGTTGCAACAAGAAACAGTGAAGGAGGCATCCTGAAACATCATTCCTGGTCCTAGTTGGAAAGTGATCACCTAAACTAGGTGGGGCCCACACAGGTGATTTTTGGCGCAAAGTCTATTTTTAGACGATGTCTATTTTTAGACATGTCGATCATATTCTATGAGTTGCAGGATGCTATTTGTGGATGGTTGGTCAAGTTGGAAAAATATATGGACTTCTATTTTTAGACATATTGAGCAGAGTCTATTTTTAGACTGCTAGTCTAAAAATAGATATGTCGAATATTATTAGCTCTTAATAATATTTAGACTATAAACATTATCTTATTCTCTTGGAGCACTTCAGTTAAGTGCACAGATGTGAGCACGAGCGGGCGATAGAAGGAATTACGCTATTCCTAAGGGTTCTTGGAGCTATTGCATGGAGGACTTCGGTTAGAACTCATGTGACAAAGTTTGGTGGAGTTATTGAGGTAGTTGGTGGAGTTGTGTTCGGTTTAAGCTAGTTGAACTCATAGTTGAGCTAGTTGTATCTAGTCTAACTTATTGATACACTAGTGAGAGTGGTGTGAATTAATTATTAATTAATTCACTAATTATTAACTCATTAATCAACTAAAGAATACATCAGTTAACTACGGTGCATGGACAGTTTCAGTGGAGACCAGTGAAGAGGTAGGTG
This sequence comes from Pinus albicaulis, assembly GCA_034641835.2. Classification (NCBI taxonomy): domain Eukaryota; kingdom Viridiplantae; phylum Streptophyta; class Pinopsida; order Pinales; family Pinaceae; genus Pinus; species Pinus albicaulis. The sequence continues at coordinate 1,211,321,612 of CM076579.1, forward strand.
AAAGAGCAGTGTGACTATCAGTTGTGACTATAGTGTTGCATGATTTGCAACACACAGTGGTTGGAGATGCCTATGAAGATTGCGTGAGCAAGGTTGGGGCAATTCGAGTTCATTCAAAGCTATTCTTCAGCAGTGATTGCGCAGTAGAGGCAGGCTGGCAGGTGGCAGAGATTGGAGCATGTGTTTTGCTAGATTGGACCTGATTAGTGTGTAGAAATTGGAGATTGTACTAAGAGCTTGTGAGGAGCTTTGTATAATGATTGTTACATGATCTCTATGACATATAATATACAGATAGTTGGGGGTTTTCAACTTTAAGCTTTCTCATAAATTACTGTGTTCATATGTGTGAATTTTTATCGTTTTAATGTGTGCATGAAATTGATTTTATTTCCGCAATTAATGATCAATGGTAGAAGAGATTATGTATTGTGCATGAAGTCAAATAGTGTGTGATCAGGAGAATCTCGGATGTATAACATATCAGTTATATAATTTCTACAACTATTTCAAACCACTTTGGATTGGAAGTTAGCCCTTCCAATGAGAAAGGGTTCTCTCAAAGGAAAAATTAAGTACTCAAGAATAAAACTTTTTAATGGAGATGGATGAGTATTTTTTTGTTTTAAGTGATTTTGTAGGTGGAAATTTTATGAAGGCTAGCATTGAGCATGGAGTCAACTAAGGGACTTCCATCGCTAGAAAATACATCCATGAAAACTGAGGCAAATGAGCTTAAAATATAACTTTTACAGCAAAAACATAGTACATGAAGGAAACTGGAACATAAAAATTATTAATTCCAAGTAATTATAATACTATGATGCTAATAACGATATACAAAATAGAAAGACGCAAACACATAATCTCCAAAAGAATCTCAGGTTTTGAAAGACAACTACTACAAACTTTATATTACCATGATAGAGAAAAATTACATAATAACCTTCTCATTACATTCATCAAATCTTTCAAACTAAAACAAACCCTCATTTATGGAGTGAGGTCTCTTTTACAGTGGTATGCCATCTGGGCTAGACTTTGATACTGAACTAGAGACCTAATTCAAACAGGATTACATCGTATTGAGAATAAATAGGGATATTTTCTTTTTTGATAGAGTTTGTAATAAACAAGTATTCTATGACTATTAATAACTCCAAAAAAACATCTAAAAACCTATACTTTTCATCTCTATCAAACGAAAATGACATGTTGAGGTGTTGGCCAACTGATACACTGGAGTTAAGACCTTGTGAACCTATGTTGAGATGGTGATCTATATTGATGATGTGGCATCATTAGTTGACTTGATGAGTTGTTAGGCACATGGTATTTGACCTTTGAATTGTCCTCTTGAAGAAGTGTCATGATAATATACATGCTTTTATTATGTAATTCATCCACCTTTTCATTGCATTGACTGCTCAAATACCTCAAAATCACCTAATGCTAGAAGAAAAACAAAGCACAGGAATTTTCGTAACGAACTTTCGTAGCAAACTTCAAAATCAACATTTTGCATAATGTTTAACCTTTATGACTCTTGGAGGGTCTTCCTTGAGGCTAATGAGGTAAACACATGCCTTAAGCCATCCTTGTTCTAATTTTTTTTTTAATTTTTACCCTCCAGGAAAGCTACAACAACTTTCGTAGAAAATTCTTGTCTTTAAACCTAAGACTTGCTACGAAAATACCTACTTTACTGAAGTTTTGCACCTTCTTCCTCTTATCACCTAAAAAAAAATCTTATTAGCCTATACATGCCTGTGTAATAACATAAGCTCCATAACGTAGCCCAAAAATGTGTAATCTTACCTTGTTTATGCAGTAGCATCATCAAAAAGAGAGATTAATTTCAGGCCCCTCTTCAAAAGTTCATCTTATATCATCTACATTTGTACTTCTAGGTATCTGGCCTGACCTTGCAGATTCCTCCTTTCTACTTGTAGCCACCTATTTCTCCTAAAAATATGCTTCCCCATCCTGTGTAGATGAAGTGCCCTCTTTAGCATCTTCCCTGACTTATCTGTCATTTCCTTGTAAAAATCTAGTTCCTTGCTCACTTCTTTTTTGAAATCTTCCATCTCCAACTTTGTTTCTAGAACCTATGTCCTAGATTCCCTTAGATGTTCTTGTAGAAGCTCCATCTCAATATTCTCTTGGACTTTCTATTTACCTTTCCTTCTCATGATTGACTCCTTTTTTTCTAAAGGTAATTCTAATATCTCCTCCAATGGCATCTTAACCTTTTCTGGTTTCTCAGGCATCATTTCAGGCATCTTTCCCTTGGATTGTTGTGACCTAGTGAATGGATTTATAGGTTTAAACCCTGAGTCTTCTTGTGAAAAGTCCAATTTCTTAGCCCTTTTGTTTTTCTTTTTGGTTTATGCCTCCTTGATTTCAACAGGCTTTACAATAGGACTCTCTTCAAATTAAATTGCCTCTAGGATGTTTACTAACTTGCCTCTTCACTCTGTTTGAGTTATAGTGAGCCTCCTATGGGTCCTTGTATATGTTTTTATTTGACTGCTTGTAGAAGTCCTCTTTGGCACAAAATTCTTCTGCACTTGTTCAACTTCCATATCCATAGGCTCTTCCATAGGCTGCATCTCTGCCTCGTGATCAACTACATATTCTGCTTCGTATTTCTTGTCTTTACCTGGTGTATTGGACTTAGATATTGGTGTTTTACTATCAGTAAGGACATCAACTCTGTAGCGACTAAAAAACAAGAATGTAGACCAATGTCTTTTCAGTTTGTTTAATTCTTCAAGTACCACCAATTTTATAATACCATGATGAAATATGGAGGTATCACTGGTTTCAGGTTTGGCCTGAACCTTGTCTTCCATTTTTCTCAAACTCCTAAAAAAATAAAAAGGCAGATCTAGGGGTTTCTTACCTATGAATTGTAGTAGTAATTTGAAGTGGTCACTGATAAATCATATGGAATCTACCCTCACAGGTGAAATATTTCTTAATCACTATTAAAAACCTGGAAAAGTTCTCCTTAAGGCATGTTCCAGAGATACTTGAAGTCATATCGATGCCTTTATGCTCCTCTTTCAAAAATTCATGACAATTATATAATTTGGATTTATTTACTTTGAACCTTGACTCCCCTAATCTTGTGATCTCAATAGCTTGTGAAATTGTTTCAAGAGATAGAAAAATTCAAAAATCCCACTTTCGAACCTCTTCCTGTAAATTGAGAGGAAAATCCTTTGAAACTTGTGAATGGTATCCCTACAATTTTTGACAAAATAGAAGGTTGCCCATGCTAGCAAATGCTTCTGAAAAGGTTCAGTCTTCCTCGAGCAGCCTCGTGTCCATGGGCTCATACCTAACAACAAATACACCTTTATACTACTTCTTTTGTGATGCCATTGCTTCAATATGTGATGATCAGCTCCTTCCTTGACACTTGCAAAATTTTTTGAGACAACACACAAAGCTTTCGACACTAGTAGGACCTAGCCTGAGGCAACTGCTAGACAAACCCCAGACCTTCAGACCAATACTAAGACAATCAAACAACTTACAAGGATGAGGATAAAGCATATTTGAAATAGGAAATCGAAATGGAATATGACGATCGAGCAGATGCATGTGTTTACAAATGATGGAAAATAACAATATGAAGCAATGATGAGGCAATATGCTCTGACAAACCCTTGATTCGACCTTTAATGACAGTCTGCAGCCTTTTCCCCGCTGTTAGCCAAAAAAATGATATTCGTAGCGAATCTTGTGTTCGGGAGGGTGAATTTTCTATAGAAGTGCCTAGAACTTTTGTAGCAAAACATGACCTGTTTAAACTTAATTTTCTATGAAAGTCAGTAAAAATATTAAATTCACCATACTGACCAAATCAAGTTATGCACACCCAAATTTCAAAATTTTATTTGACAATGAAACCTATTACATCAATGATGACCTTTCAAACTCACCAAAATATTCTCATACATGCAAAAAAAATATTTGAATTTCAAATTAAAAAAATCCTATCCAACCCTAAGTGACTTACTCAAATTCAGTCAAGACAAACCTAACGGTTATCATGGATAACACCTTATATTCTCAATATGAAGTAATTTATTTTGTTACCTCCGATTTAATATACATGCTTGAGTAGTTTAGTATCAGTTATTCTCTACGCATGAGTATGGTTTCTATATCCAAAATATACAAGAAAATATCTCAATCGTACAAGCCATGTACAAATGAACTATGTGTATGTCTGTAGCATTTCTTGAGGAGAAATTCCACTCTCAATTTATTTTAAAAAAGGATGGTTTCTATATCCAAAATATACAAGAAAATATCTCAATCGTACAAGCCATGTACAAATGAACTATGCGCATGTCTGTAGCATTTCTTGAGGAGAAATTCCACTCTCAATTTATTTTATAAAAGAGGTTTAAATTTTATTTTATTCTTTAATAGTATGTAAATTTTGTTTTATGCTTCTTCAATGGTTTCCTGTACGCGCTTAATAGTTTACTATGATTGTTTCCATGATACTCTAATATGTTTTCTAGCTGTGACTAAGAGTATTTCTTTACAACTTAAATTTTAATTAAAAATTATGGCATCCATGCCAGCACACAAATATAGATGTATATATATCGGTTGTATGTGGCCCCATTCAACTCTTAGAGTTATGTATTATTATCCTATTGAATTCAAATTCAATCCTTTTTATTGTGAAACATTTCTGGTAACATTGTTGACATATTCAAACTTTCCATTTATTCTAACTAAATTCCAGATTATACCCTCATCTTATTATTCGAACCATGGACTGATTTGGGTTTTATTCTGAACCTCGGGTGATCCATATTTATGATCCTTCCAACACGTGCATATGTGTTTCCTGGTAGGTGTATCTTCCCATTTCCTTCTACTTATTATTATTTTTCTTCTATCAATAAAACATCGCCAACACCTAATCAATGTGTTTTTCTTTCCTACAAACATACTGCTACCCATTATTATATTATTAAAGAAAACAAGTGTTACAAAAATATACTAACGAATCAATATAGAACATGGATATTGTTAAAATGGCCATGAGTAATGAAGTATGTGTAGTAGTTTCCCAGTTCGGTTATTTTCCTACTCTTCAATTTATATTACATGATGAACAAGTCTATTCTCATATTCCTTTCTAACTATGTATCATCAAATTGTTACCCAAAAGAAAATTAACTCAAAGTCCAACTGTGAAAAAATTAATATTAAGGAAATCCAAAGAGATATCAAAACTTTGGCATACGATCTCCGTTTTACGCGCTCAATACCTCATTATAAAAATCAATCTAAGGACTACAACTTTTGACGTGAGCAATATTAAAGGAAATTCCATGTTGCTGCTAGTTTTCCCAAAAAACATTGTTTAGGGCCTCAAATTAGATTTGGAAGTTCGAGACCCGAAAAACTACTAAAAATAATAAGTTATTTTGAAACTGAAAAACTAACATAACCAATGGTGGGGGTCCAAATGGGATAGGTCGGTGGCCACCAATATTCACCTGGATCAAAAATGGCTACGGAAGTTCAGGACCCGAAAAACTTCTAAAAATAGTAAGTTGTGATGAAACTAAAAAACTGAAAGAACCAATGGTGGGGGTCCAAATGGAATAGGTGGGTGGCCACCAATATCCATCTAGATCATTCCTCCCCCCCTTAGGAGGTAATGGTCCCAATTGCGTTGGGTTCCTCCATGAGATGAGGCCAATTCTGTTGAACTTGTTATTAGATTTTTTGAAGATGTTGTGGACCTGCTAGAGGACATATTGGATGTGTTCAATAAATTTGGTTACTTTATCAACCTCAGGCAGTACATGTGTGGATTATGTTTGTGTGGTCGCATGAGGTATGTCAACATTAGGTGGTGGCATGCTTGAGGTCATATCAATGGAATTCTTGACCCAACAATGTAGAGGAACCTCTATGGGTGAGGAGAAAATGTCCTCGTATTCCTCCATGACTTTGTCCATCTGCTGTTGCCATGCAGGGGAGCCCTGTTTTGAGGTTGCAACCACAATATTCTTTTTTCATTGAGGGAAAATTGTAATGAAAATAAATTTCCTAGTTTTGGAAACAAACTTACTGCGTTTTTTTTTAGTAGTCAAAAAGACGGAAATAGGCGGTACTACCTCTGGTATCCTATACAATTTATTTCCCAAAGTAATAACAATAGACTAAGGCCTAGACTCATACATAGCATGTTGTTTCCACAATTATGGTTGGCCCAATAATACATCAGACACATCAAGAGGAGCAACATCACATAGTACCTCATCCTTGAATGGCTTTATGTTGTACGGAAGGTGGCACTTCTGGCGGACGCGAAGATCTCTTCCTTGGTGAATCCATCCGATGGTATATGGCTTGGTAGGCCAAGCCGCTTCATGACCTATGATGAAATGAGGTTCTTTTGGCTTCCTCCATCAACAAGGAATTGCAGTGGAGAACCCTTCACCCCCATCCATGAATGGAAGAGGCGCTCACCCTCCTCTGGATCCTCGGGATCCTCCCTCTATAGTTTTGTGGTAGAAAAAATGGCACTGGGATCCACATCAATGATATGCTTCCCTTTCTCATCGCCCTTGTCTGGTTCTGACTCGAGATCAAAAAATTCATCTGATTCGAGTGCCTTCATTTCGGCTACCAGCAACTGTTTGGCCTGACACTCGTTTGTGCTATGAGTGGGGTTGTTATGAAATTCACACCACTTCCCCATGTCCTTCTTTGGATTTGTGGTGTTGTTTTGAGTCGCTCCACTTTGGCTTTTCCCCTTGTTCTGGGGTTCGAGGGCGCCTTTCCCTGACTTCAGATTCGCAGATCCAAAGTCTCACTTCTTCTGCTTAAATTTATGCTCGATCTTGGTGGAATAGTGATATTTTGTGCCAAGCGAGGTAATGTCGAGGAACTCCTTTTCCTCCTAAATGTATCTCTACAAACAGTTGCAATACTTGAGTACCAAATGTATCTTTGAATCTTTAATACCCAACTTTGTGTGCAAGGTATGGAACAAAATCTTCAGTTCATGGACATCTTGATCCCTGTGCTACTGCAACATGGTCCATTGGATGTACTTTTCCTCATATCTCTCCATAGGGTAATATTTTTCCTTGATGTCATCTCGGAACGGATTCCATTAGGGGAATTTTGAGGTCTAAAATGGGCCTCCTAAGAAAAAAGTACAAAAAAAATGAACTTTATAAGAACCAATAGGATTCAAGATGATGATGTCAACCATGGGAGATGACTACCAATTTTTTAAGTAAAAGGGTAAAAAGATTAAAAAATAATAAAATAATAAAACTATTTTTTCAACTTGTATTTTCAACATATCTCCCAAAGTTTTTGCTCAAATTTCGAGCAAGAGTACTTGTTAGATGCAAAATTTAATTCCTCATCCAAGAAGTCCCCATGTTGCATACTTTCAATGGACCTTGCTACACCAAAAATGAGAAATACATAAAAAAATGTGATTACAATCACGTTTTTCATGTATTTCTCAATTTTCGTGTAGCAGGACCCATCAAACGTATGCAACATGGGTACTCCTTGGATGAGGAATTAAATTTTGCATCCAATGAGAACTCCCATTTGAAATTTGAGTAAAACCTTTGGGAGATAAGTTGAAAATATGAGATGAAAAAGTAGTTTTTTCTTTTTTCCCTCTAAAATTTGATGATGTAATCAAATCTTATTTTATTATTTCAACTAGTATTTTATAATTTCCTTAAGAGGCCCTTTTTAGACCTCAAAATTACCCTAATTTAAGTGGGTATGGCCGAGAATAGAGAGGGTTACCTCTCGTCCTTCTGCTCACAGTAGGTTTCCTACCAATCTTTCACATGGGGGGCAGCTTTGAGGAGTGCAAAAGTAATATTTTCTTGGTATGATAAATCATGGACCGAGAAATACCCTTCCAACAAATTCAATTATCTATCTACGACATCTACATCTATCTAGCCTTCAAATATAGGAATGTCGAAGTTGACATGTACCTCGAAAGGAGAGGCACATCTAGAGTGACTACTGGATGTAGATGCGTCGTCGGTGGGCATCCGTTCAAAGATCTAGGCAAAGTTATCCATCATCGTGTCCCTTTGTTTCTCGAGGGCCTCCTCGAGCAATAATTTGATAGGATCTCCTACTCCCTCGTCTTTCTTTTATTCTACCATGGGAGATCATCGTGCTTGGAGAACCTGATCTTGCAAGGGTTCAACCATATCGAGCCCTAACTCCTTATACCTTGACCTCGTTGGGGACATGCAAAGAAAAACAGAGAAAGAGCAGACTGCTCTAATACCGCTGATCCAAATTTATGAAAGAATACAATAAAATATAGAAATAGACATAAATTACATAGCGATGTAGCGAAAATAATATTTCATTTCATTAATATCAAATGACAGAAATATGCTTATAGACATAATGAAACTAAACTAGCTAGGGCACTAGTATATTATCTTTGAGAAGATATGTGGAAGATACAGGCCTCTGAACTATGTTACAATGAGGCTCGAAGGCCTATTTATTGTTGAGAAACAATGGAAAACCCTAAACATCCAAAAACCTAATTGTAGGAGATGAAGCGCCAAAACTGTGGGTTCTTTTTGGGTAAATTGGTATATCAATCTTCCTAGGGACATAAATTTTGCATATTATCTTCATTTGACGTGTTCAATACCTCATTATAAATATCTATCTGAGGAATACAACTTTCGATGAGAGCAACATCGAAGGAACTTCCATGTTTCTCCTGATTTTCAGGAAGTTCAGGACCCGAAAAACTACTAAAAATGGTAAGTTGTGTTGAAACTGAAAAACTGACAGAATCGATGGTGGGGGTCCAAATGGGATAGGTGGGTGGCCACCAATATCCACTTGGATAAAAAATGGTTCCGGAAGTTCAGGATCCGACAAACTGCTAAAAATAGTAAGTTGTGCTGAAACTGAAAAACTAAAAGAACCAATGGTGGAGGTCCAAATGGAATAGGTGGTTATCCACCAATATCCACCTAGATCAAATGTTACCTTCAATCTTGATAATCATAGATTGATTTTAAGCGTGTTTTTCCTCCAATGCGACACTTAACCTAGGAATGTTTCTAACAATTTCATTCACTATTGGTGGCTCGTGGAAAACTTAAATATTCTAAATGGATTTGGGATTATGCGGGCAGTCTCTCAATAGGTGTGGTTCACCACACCCCCATCACTTCACTGGTTCACTCTCCTTTACCCCACTAGTCTTTTTATTGTTTGATTCCATAGGTTTAGACCCAGTCTCAGACTATGTCGGTTTATTTAAATTTCTCTTGTTGAACTTCTTCCTCTGATGATACTTCCCAAAAAGTTTAAGATAAGATAGTTTCTTCCTTTTTGATCCCATTGAAAGTTTGTTCCTCTCCTTAAATTTCCAAGGTTTTAAACCTTCACCCCTACTCTTAAATTGTTGGTATCACAATATTTCTTTCATTACTACCTCATCCATTTTCTTAGGATTGTCAATCTCAATCCTTTCCTTTTAAGGGGCTGGTAAGAAATTTAAAAATCGTTATACCTTGGATTTATCCTCTTTAATATAAGGGACATATCATAGTAAATTGGTAAATTTAGCCACAAGCTCCTCCATTGTTAATTGTCCCATCCTCAATTCATGAAACTCCTTTGCTTTATCATCGTAATACCATTCATTTAGATATCGAGACTTGAACTATATTTGGAATTCCTCCCATGAAATTGTCTTGTTCTCCAAGGTATATAGTGTTTTGACCTCTTCCCACCAAAGAGGAGCTTTACATTGGAGCTGAGAAATCGCCAATATGGCCTTCAAATTTCTCTCATGCTCATAAAATTTAAAATACTTAGTCATATTGAGGATCCAAGCCTCTGCATCCTCTTCCCTCTACCCATCAAAAGTATGGGTATTTATTTTCCTAAACACCCCTTGCAACTCCACCCTCTTCTTCTTTCTTTTTTGTGTTTTCGTATAATTTCTATCGAAATCATATCCATTTTCTACCTTCTCTTAATCCATCTCTACACTCTTTCTTTTTAGTTCTTCTGGCTCTGTTATTCTGTGAATAGACTTTTCAGCCAACTCTTTGATGATTCTTTCCTACTCCTCACTTACATTTAATAAGTGTTCATTGTTGTTTCTCAGGTGAGCCAACTCTTGCAGCAAATTTCAGATAATATATATAAATGGATTTGCTGGTGGATTCACTCCATTACCCAACTCCACATTAATTCTTCTCCTTCTGTTATCACTGGAGGGGGTTCCTCTGCCATTTTGTAGTAGCCTTCTCCACTTGAATATTTTTTTTCAAAAAAAAACTAGGTATAAGTACTACATCTCCATATATATATATATATATATATATATATATGGATATATATTTATTTATTTATTTATTTTGTACATTCCTAAGTATTTCTATGGTGGTTCCTTGAAGCCCCATTTTGAACCTAGCTTTGATACCATATGTGACATTCCTCATTGATGCTATAATTTTTTTTTTTTTGGGTCCTGATTCTCTTTACCTGGTTCCAATGTTACAGGTTGATAATTATCCCCATAGTTTAAATCCAAAACCACACCTCACAATTTACTTTGATGTTGGAGTATACATTCCCAACCTTTAGAAGAGTATGGTTGTAGGGCATGGATCCCTTATTATTTTAACTCATAAATTTATCATGTCATTTGAATTTCTAAATGGATAACCAAATACTCCTTTGTGGTCTTGTGTTACCTTTGGATTATTAATTAGCATACGAACCCCACTATGTTGTATTTAAGACGATGGTCAAGGTATTGTATTTAAGGCTCTAAACCTTGCTATAAATTTGTGCCAATTTCTATTTGAAAGGTCCACGCACCCCCTCGTATTAAAGGAGATCCTCATGTATATTTCCTTGATTTTTCAACCCTGGTCTTTCCATATACGTATCAAAACTCCTAATTATCATGAAAAGAAATATGGTCAGTGACATGTGAAACAATTGTCTGCCACCTTAATCCTATAGTCGTGTCCACTCTAAAGAGGAGGGTTACCAAATCTTGAACCTAAATCTGGTCGACAGTAAACTCATTTAATATGTCATATGACTATATTTTTATCACCAATATGTGGATTGATTAAGGTGATGGGATGACATATACATGGGTGTCCATGTAACAAATCTATTCTTTCGACCACACCAAGCGTCATGTGATCTTCAGATGGAGATTCAGACCTACTCTAATCAACAGTGGAGATGATATGAGAAAATATTATGGTGTAGTTCACCTTTCCAAACCCTAACTCATCTTTTTGTGTCTTTCCCCTTCCATTTTCTTTGTGTTAGACTCTCAGCACGCTGTGAATATAAATAAGAGGTTCGACAGGTGAAATTTTTTGCCAGATTTCATGGCCATGGCATAGTCTCTGTTCTTCATCCTACCATCCTCACCAGCCACATGGTAACTTCATGGTTATGGGGTGTTTTATTTGTTTTTGTGTTACCTATCTGTGATTTATTTACAGTAGTCTCTTATTTCTTTTATATTGATCTAAACACTTTGGTTCTAGATGTTACGTATTTCTTCGGTCAGCTAGAGTGACTATCATACATCTATCTTCGGCGATTTCCAATCGTACTCCACATGTGAGTTTTATGTTATACGAGCTCTGATACACATTTCTCTCTAAAATATACTAGGAAATATATCCATTGTCGTGTGTAAATTTTGGATTGCAAATTTGTTTTTTTCCCAGCACTATTGTGAAAAAAGGATCAGTGAATCTATGGGTTTAAAAAAAGAACCTCTTGCAACCCAACGCTAGTCCGTTGGAACTTTATCGTGAAAAGAATTGAGAAAATGAAAAGTAAAAATGGAGCAGAGAAATTGCTCTTCTCAAGATTACGAATTAGTTAAATAGTTTACATTGGAAACATCAACAATAATTGACTGTAGTGTCACTTAACTAAACTGGAGTAACTAGAAACTAAACTGGACACTTGGACTGACGGTTTCGACACTTAGCAGGTGGTTGAGATTACATTCTTTAAGACTCCCCTTTAATTTCAACCACATAAAAATTTAATTCAGATACCTGCTGGTCTATGTCTCAGCGAGGCTTACAATTTAAAAAAAAATTGACTTCAATTAGATTTGGTTTTCTTCTTCTCTTTTTCCAGTTTCTATAGCCTCTGAATTGTTTCAGATTTTTCTCTTTGATATATCCTTGAGAACTCTGTTTCTTCATTTGTTGGTGCAGGTTTTCTATTGTTCCAGGCTGTCTAAGCATGCTCTGGACATCTTCAAGAAATGTGGGCTGCTGCCACATATTGTCTTCTGTAGTGTGCTCTTCATCATCAATCTGCTACAACATAAGATTAGAATAATATCTTATTTCTTCAGTTGTTTTTCCTCTTCTGCTTCTGCCTCTATCTCTATCTTTGTTTCTGTTTTTGTCTTTTCATCACTAACCTGTGCTCATCTCAATATTACAAACTAGTTAAATAGAATTACATTGGAAACATCAGCAATAAATAACTGTAGTGTAACTCGACTAAACTGGAGTAATTAGAAACTGAATTGGACACTTGTACGGATGGTTTCGACACCTAGCAGGTGGTTGGGATTACATTCTTTAAAACTCCTCTTTAATTTCAATCACATAAAAATTTAATTCAGATACCTGCTGGTCTATGTCTCAACGAGGCTTACTATTTAAAAAAAAATTGACTTCAACTAGATTTGGTTTTCTTCTTCTCTTCTTTCAAAGTCTGTAGCCTCTAAATTGTTTCAGATTTTTTTCTTTGTTGTATCCTTGAGAACTTTGTTTCTTCATTTGCTGGTGCAGGTCTTTTACTGTTCTAGGTTGTCTAAGCATGTCCTGGACTTCTTCAAAAAATGTGGGTTGCTGCCACATATTGTCTTCTGTAGTGCGCTTATCATCATCAATCTACTACAACATAAGATTAAAACAATATCTTATCTCTTCAAAACTCCAATGCATGAAAATTTCATTGACATGTTCGTCATGCATGTCATCTTCATCATTCATATCTACATCTTCTGTGTAGATCTCATCTAGACATGATGTTGCAAGCCACGTTTCAATAAACTTCAACTCTTCTTCATAATCAATCTGTGTACCTGCACACTGAAAATCAATGTTAGAATTAAAAATATTTTCAGAACGACATTGGTTCTGGTCTTTTTGTTCTTCAATGAGAGCTTTTTCTTGTTGTTTTTCCTTTTCTGCTTCTGTCTCTATCTCTGTTTCTGCATTCCCTTTGCAGACTTATTTCTTTTCTTCTGTCTCTACTTCTTTCTCTGTTTCTTCTTTCTGCTATGTTTCTGTCTCTATCTCTGTCTCGGTCTTTGCCTCTTCTTCACTAATCGGTGTTGCTGCAATCAGGTTGTCTTCCACTAACTGCAGTGGGGTTATCTCACCAAATAGCATGTCAATATCTTGTTTTTGTTGCATCATCTGTAACCAGTCATCATTAGCCAAAAATTCATTATCAAAGTTAACATCAACCATCAAATTTTCATCAGCAAGCTGTGTTGCTGGATTCACCATATCTTCATCAACAAGCTGTGTTGCTGGAATCAACAAGTCATCATCAGCAAACTCCATTGTTGGAATCATCAAGTCTTCATCAGCAAGTTGTGTTGCTAGAATCATCAAATTTTCATCAGCAAGCTCTGTTGCTGTATTGACCATTTCATCTTCAGCAAGCTCAAGCATTGGGTCGAAGCAATGAACCAAGAAATTGCTTAACGGAATTGCTTGCTCCATCGTGCTTTCACTTTAATAAAACAAAAAAATACCATAACATGTTCGCTCCATGCCATATTTCAAACCTTCGCGTATCAACCGGATCTCGGATTTTCCTTCAGCTTTAATACTTTGAACGCTATGTGTAACAAGAATTCACATTCACTTTAATGTAGATGCGTTATTTTTGTTTGCAGATTGGCGCGGTCCCGATACTAACCAGCCGCGACTTAATAAAAACAATGCAAGTGAAAAAACTGGCATGGGTATGGCTTGCATTCTCATTCCAATCCCTTGTTTCGGTGCGTTGGCGCGAGTATTAGCCTAACAATCGCGCCAACCAAAAAAAATTCTTCGATTTTCTTTGAAAAACCTTTCTGCGATTCGTAGGAGGCTTTTTCTTCAAAACATTTTGCTGCTCTTCAATGAGTCTTATGCAAGCTTGCTTCTCCTCTCTACTGCTCCTTTTTGGCTCTGTTGCTGCTCTCCAGGGAGGCTTATGCAAGCTAGCTCTGATACCATGAAAAGAATTGAAAAACTGAAAAGAAGAATGGAGCAGAGAGTTGTTCATCTCAATATTATGAACTAGTTAAATATAATTGTTGAGGAGGTAAATCCCCTCTGCGGACAGAGGCGATCCCTACTAGCCCAGCAGGGGTCTAGCAACAAACAAACAATGCTATGACGCAAGCTCCTAATTACGAATGAAAGACTTGGGATAGAAGCCTACCTGGATTCCAACGCTATGATATGAAGAAGAAGTGTCCCCGTCCTTCAGCCCTGGCAGATCACAATCCTTCCACGATCTCCGCGGATGAACACCTGCACATAGAAGAAACGAACAGATACAAGCATAGGAACCAACATACGTAACTAAACATCGGTCAGAAAAGATATAACTCGCATTAACATGATGGAAAACGGAGTGGAACCATAATCATAGTCATCTATTAAGTAATAAACAAATAGAAGTTACAACCAAGTTCTGACGTCGCAGCTTCCTTCGAACGGGTCTCCGGTCGTCCACGTCTCGCAAAGCTCGCCAAGGAAAGGGAAAACCTCTCCAAAGTCTCGTAACAATGGTCTCCTCGCTTGAATGGGCCTTAAGGGAAAGAAGGGATTCTTTACAACACAAAGGCACTTGGGAATAAGGAGATGCAAAGCTTCAGCACTTCAAGACTAGCTTGCCATGGATCTGAGCAGGCTTTTATAGATGGGGAAGGAGGGAGTTGGGATCCCTATTATTATGGGATTGGCCCTATCAACAAGGAAGGTTCCATGGGAGGTGGCAAAACCAATTCCTTCCATAGAACTCCCGCAGCCAAACCTCCCAACTCAAGATAGGCAGTGGTTTGTGAGTTTGTTTGAACTCAACTTCCGCCATCCATATTTAAAAAACAGTCCCTAAAATGGGTGGCGCGATTTCTGCTCTATGACAGAGCGCCAAGTGGCGCGACCTCTTCACAGGATTTCCCTGATTGGCGCGAGCACTGAACTGTCTACCCGCGCCAATGCAAAAAGAGCTGTTTTTCATGGATTTTGCAAGGAGATGTCTCAAGGGGAAATGAAGCTCATACTCAGAGGGATGCATTGATGATGTTTTCAAGGCATGACGGTGTTCACAGGTCACATAATGGGTCCTCCATTGTGCGGGACGGGGAATGGTAGGGACGGTGACAAATTACTGTGTAACAGATGCCCCCTAAAGCATGAGGCTCGAGAGAGAGAGGGGTGAAATGCTTTACGAGAACATGTCCAACTGAAGGCCCGCCGTCGGAAAACCTGCACAGACAGATACAACTGATATCTCAAGTACATGATGTATATATATGGTATGGACGCAGCCATCCGAACAGAGTATGCTATAATCCGGATCCAGGGTATGGGCGCAGCCATCCAACTAAGATCAAACAAATAGACTCGGGTATGGTCGCAGCCATCCAATCAGTGAGTCATGTACATAATGATAATAATCCACAATCGCAGCCTGGATTACAACAGACACAATCCAGGGTCTTGCGCTCCATCTCGACCTAAACAAGTACAAGTTCGAGCATGTGAATATGTGAGCTGAAGTCGAACATGCAAGAACATCGTCCGATTACCAGCCAATGATGAAAGTTGTTAACAGACGCGAGAGAAACCACCAATAATGACGATGGTCCTCAAGGTACTACAGGCACAATCTACGGCGTGTGAATAGATGAGCTGACGTCGAACACCCGCAGAATCATCCGATCGGAGGCCAATAATGAAAACCTCTCGTCGAATGCGACGAACCTGCCATTAAGGCATGCAGGCTCCAAGGTACCATCGGGAGTCTCTAGACCAACTTCCTGGATAATGAGTTGAAGTCGACAGGAAGTGACCTTGATCGAAGGTGGGCCATAATGATTCCCACATCATCGACACGAGACAGAGGAACATAATGTTTTGTTGTGAATTAGGACCATATGAGAAATAGAGGAAGGTTGATATTTGCAGAGGCCAACTTCTCTTGAACACATAAACGGCACGACAATGGATTTGGCAGTATTTGACATCAACGGATCAGAGGTCATGGCGACGAGGCAGTGAACAGATGAGAGGTCAAAAGAGATTACCCAAACCCATGGAGGCAAAGTGAAGCAACGAGATGAGATGTCCCCAACCCGACACGAATGCGGACAAGTGCCATGTTCAAGAGCGACATACTGCCGACGACAACGACGATGGTTCCATTTTTCCCCCACCATTTCTGGCGAGTACCCCAATTATTTTTTATAACAAGCTTGAAGGGGATAGCATATGCTTGTGATATAAGTTCGCCCTTCGGGCGAATCCATCCTAGTGCATTTAACGAGTCCTAGGAAGGAGAAACTCGGAGAACGTCATTTCGACGAAATCCAATGTCATCAGGGTTTAACGAGTCTGACAAAGGAAGAACTCGGCGTCTTTTCATGTTTAGAGAGTTTGAAAAGACAGCGGAAAAGAAAACTCCACGGGTCCCTTTTCGTAAATAGTTCCCCAGATCCGAAAAGGTAGAAAACAATATCCGGGAAAACCTCCTAGTCGCGATAGGCTAGGGTATTCCTTTTCGTAATCAATCCATCCCAGCCCGAAAAAGGGTTAAACTTATACTGGGTGGATGTCGATTCGTGTCCATTTTAACGAGATCGAAACGACAAGGGCCTCGGCGATCTTTTCATATTTAGAGAGTCAGAAAAGAGCTGAAAGATGACTCCAGAGTGACTTTTCGTGTATTTACCGAGTCCGAAAAAGTATAAAATACAACTCGTTTCCACCTTTTAAGTCGCAAAAACCTGCCGCTGCACATACCCAACAAGCGTAAAATCCATTTTCGACATAATACATGCAAATATTTGACAAAAATAACTTTTTAGAGTTCATTTAACGTCGAAAAGTTATAAATATGTCTAATTGGTAAAAAATGAAATTACTTTTTACTATTTACCTTGTGGAGAGCAACAGTGGTCCATTTGGAGCAGAATCTTCTGACGGTGATTGCGACCAATCCAGGCAACCATTCAGCGTCTCGTCTGTGACAGGTAAGAGGCGCTCCTTTTCTCTTTCTTTCCATACATTTTTAATGATTTCCCTTCATAAATCAGCTCTGTAAGGGCACTTTTGAAATTTTAGGGCTGGGCCCAGTGGCGCGGGTATCGGGCACGGACCCGCACCACTGAGCTCTTTTTACTAAAGGGGCCGCGCCACCTGGCGCGACTGTTAGCAAAACAGTCGCGCCAGCGGCGGAACCCAAATTTTCGCCTAAAATTCCGACATTTATACCAAATTTCTTGAATTTTGAAGCTTACAAAAGATCTAATCAGGGGCTTTTGACCATGTGAATGCAGATAAACATTCAAAATGGCAATTGAATGGAAGGAACGAGAGCACGGAGATGAGGATGAAGAGGCCATGCAAAGCCAGGCTTGCATGAACGCTCTGAGAGACTGCGGATTGAAGAAGTTCTTCCTCACGCCATGTTTACGAGCTCAGCCCGAGCTTCTCCAATATCTAATCAACATCTGGGATGAAAATGACCAAGTATTCAGAATACGAGACGAGGTGCTGGAATTGGAGGTCACTGACATTTATTTCATTACTGGATTGTCCCGCAGAGGTCCAATCCCTGTACTGACTGGGAGCAGACCATCAGGGGGAAAGATGGAAGAGGTAATGGCGCGGGTGTGCCGAGGGGCACAAACAGGATCAGGAAGTAAGAAAGTATACATCTCCACCATCCCTGATCTAGCACTGAGAGTAGTTCTCCACACCATTACGCGGGCTTCTGGGTCGCAGGCTCCGCACGAGGCCACGAAGACTCAACTCCTGTTAGCCTCAGAATGCATGGGTCCCCGACTGTATGATTGGGCAACAGCTGTGACCATCAATATGAAAAGGCAGCTCACAAAGTGCAAACAGGGGAAACTAAAGCAGTTTGGGTATGGTTCCATCTTGGTATCGTTCATTCTGGAACGCATACCAACCTTCCAGGGCCAAGAGGCCCATGTGGCGAGTCCGGTACCACGAGAGGCGCGAATGGCTCGCTAGGCAGCACTGATGCCCAGATCTGGAGGTGGCCAACAGATGTCCTGGAAGCCAGAGTTCTTTAGGTGGTTACGGCGCCAACTGATCGTTGTGGAAGATTGGCCCTATTCGGGAACTGACTTTACAGGAGACCCAGATCTCCCACTACCAGAAGGGGACGACTGGGACGAGGAGCTGGGTAAGACCTCATATTTTTGATTTTATGTTTATATGTTTTTTTTTTTTTTGTTAATACACACTTGTCTTAACACAAATATATATGCATGCAGATGTAGGACCTGAGAGACCAGCCGGGATGTCTCCTATCTCCCGGAGGACACAACTCGCCCCTGAGATTCAGGGGGAAGGCACCGGAGGAGAGGCACTGGTTCAGAACCTCGAGGGGATCGTCCATGGGATCCCAGACTATGCCCGACTGTCAGACGTACCGATGGAGTACCAGCGCCATACGGTGGGAGTTCCAAACCGGCTCCACCGAATCTTGAGGCGGCTAGTGCGTGCAGTGACGTGCTATCATGAGCACCATGCGGATTAGTCTCTAGGATTTATGCCACACCTATTTTTGAGAGACAGAGTGTCTCAGGATGTATTAAGACAATTATGTATATTTTTGAGTTTTATGTGACACACACTGTGCAAACATTTCGACACACACACACACATATATATATATATATATATATATATATATGACTATTTTGGATGGATCTTTCTTTACATGTGATGATGTTTTCTATATGTCATGCAAATGTCTAATACAGATGTAATCTAATGTATCAGTTACATAACAAACGACCCAATGCGAAATCTATTCACACAATGCATTTAATCACACATTTCATTTTTACGCAAGCTTAAAAGCACACATGAACACACACATATGCAAACTATGCTTGAAACGAGTTTTATTTTTACGCAAGCTTAAAACACAAACTATGCTTGATAATAAGAAAGACGGGCATGCCCCCCAGCATGTTGTCTCAAATCGAGGCACATGCCCCCCAAGCTTCACTCGATTGAAAATGGAGTGAAGATTGAATACACACGAGATTTGAGCTGAAACTGACAAAACTCGAATTGAATATGCTTGTGTTTCATTATTTTAACGAGGTTGACACACGTAAAAGAACTATCCTCGAACAGCTTGTTTCATTGTTTTTAGGAGCTTGACACAAGTGGAGGAACCATGCTCCAAGATCCTAATTTCATTTTTTAAAGAGCTTGACCCAGGGGGGAAACCATGCTCTAATCGACTTATATCAAAATGAACAAGAAGGCGGCGCTTCCAAGAGTTCCACTCCCGATGGAAGGAAAACATTCTGGAAGTCAGGACCCAATGCCCCCAGCACCTGATGCACGACGGCATCATCACTGGGCACAGGCACGGGGTAGGTAGACACATAGTTGACCTGCGGAGGGGCAGAGACAACGGGTGGATAAAAACGAGGAGGGGGTGATGGCGGACCAGTTGCCACATTAGGACCAAAGAATGACAGCTGATCAATGGTCACGATCCTTCCTTCATGCGGAAAACAGGCCACACGAAAGAGGGAGGAGACGAGCGCTCCCATGGCATAGGTGTAATCGCGCCCCAAAAGAAGATTGAAATCCAAGGGGCCTGGAACGACCATCACGTCCATATGGACGGTTTTGCCTCCCAAAGTAACAGGTAACCTTGGAAGGATCCCCAACGGTTGACTCGTCCTTCTGTTAAAAGTGAGCAGATTCTGCGTAACGGGCGCAAGCGGCGGCGAACCGAAAGCTTGCCAGGTAGTTGAAGACAGAATACTAACAGAGGCACCTTCGTCTATAATGGTGCTGGGTACAACCAGACCAAGAGCCTGTACTGTGATCTCGAAAGGCACATAAAACGGAAGGCGAAATCCTGCAAATCGATTCCAGTCAAAGGAAGCGACCAAACTACTCGGAGGGGCTACCATCGACAAGCGAAGGTCTTCCCCTGATGTTACGGAAGCAGAAGCCTCCTCCATGACCTCCATCTCGAAGGCGGGAGAAATATCCTCCGTAGCCTCCATCATGGGAGGCGGAGGAGGAGCTTCTTGAAGCACAGGGACAGGAGAATCTTTCTCCAAGTCTGAAGAATCTGAAGAGATCAGAAGGACATGGGGGGTGTGAGGTCCACTCTCGACAGAAAAGACCTGGTGCACCGTGGACGGGGCCAGTTCAACCGATCCTACGACCAATGGTTGGTCAGGGAAGGATTCGTAAATTTGAATTTCTGGGGGAGTGGGATCGATCAAGGATGACTCTTGACCAATCATAGGATCAGCTGGCGGAGGACTCAAAGAAATTCGATTATAACCAGGTGGAAGGCGTGGTGTAGAACCGGCTGGGTTGTCCAAGACTCGCTTGGCTTCATCCATATAAGGACAAAGGTGAATGGCATGGTGCCCTTCACACAATTTACAGGGATTGGTGATCTTACCCTGCTTCTTAGAGTTCTTATCAACAGCAGCTGAAGACGTGCCCCCAACTTGACCCCCGGAAGCCAAAGGCAACGGTGGGCAGCCGTTGGACCATACTTCGAGCACCTTGGGAATGCCAGGGCAGTCTCGAAGAAGATGGTCTCCCGTGCACAACATGCACGGGAACTTGACTTTCCGAGGAGGGTTGGAAGGACTATCTAGAGGAGATTCCTTAGGGGCAGTAGCCGTACATTTAGCCTCTCGCTTATCGGACTTCTTCTTCTTTGTCTTCTTCTTCTTCTTCTTAGCCACCTGGTTACTCGAATCCAGGCTTTCACCAGGCGAAGTAGAAGATGAGGACGCAGAAACAGGCGAAGAAGGGGAGAGGTCCACCTTGGAATCAACATGATGTTGTTCCGTCGGAGGAACTGACTGAACAGTAACGGAGTTATCCGGGACAACAGAGGTTGAGAACAACCAAACAGGAAACCCAACAGTCAACCCGGGAAGGGACAACGTCGCCATGTAAGGAGCACCAACATTTCCAAAAGGAGAAAAATGACCAGGATTCCCTTCTGAGGGGATTCCTTGGTTGGTGAACTCTGAAAAAGTTGCCATCAAACTCAAAACCACAGACGGGCTGAAAACGAGTTAAGACACACGATCAAACGGTCAACAAGCAATGTCTAAACGGGTGTGTAATCGTGGGAGATTGATTTTACCATATTGGAAAATAAACGAATTCTACCGTTTCATGTTTTAAGAGTCGAGAAACGATAAAAATATGACTCTATCTCTTTCAGAGTTGATACAAGCGTGAAAGGACAAGCGCTTGACGGTCTTTTCAAGTTTAGGGAGTCAGAAAAGACCAAATGACTGCTCAGGAAAAACTAGGCACAAAGGGTGTACCAAATATCCGTGAACTACAATATACACCTTGGTTTCAAATAATGAAATAGAAATCGACCAAGGACTTTCCGTACGTGCAGGTAGTCTCCCCGAATGCTGTGTTCGGTGTATCACGGGTATAGGGCGGTAGACTCGGCTTCCTGTGGATAAAGGATTGAAAACCTATAGGGGTCTCCCTTTATATACGCGACGGTACGGGGAGCGCAAGTCCGTACTAGCGCTGTCTAAAGCCAACAGGCGAACGACAGCTGCTAGGTTTAACGACGCCGGAACACGTCTCTAGCCTAGACCTTCTAAATATGTTTCGTTAAGTTCCAATGTTGCCTTAGGTTAATTGAATAAATTTTACAGTTGATCTTCAATTAAGTTTCAATTTTCAGGCCCTATCGTATGTAGTGTCTCGAAAGACTCCTAAATGCAAGCTATATGCCGCAGTGCAACATTTCGTTCGATGAAAACTAGTTAAATGAGAGTTGAGAGCTTTTATACAAACGAAATGAATGGAATACAAACAACAATGTCTCTAATGCAACTAATGCAATTGAACACTTTTCATTCAAACACTAATCACTAGCGATATGGAAAAGATCACAATTTGCACTAATTAATAAAGACAAGAGAGATTTTTTTTTTTTGATTTTCAATGTTTTAATGGCTAATGTGCACTGAAAACAAAAGGAACAATTCGAGAAATGATATCCAAGAGAGCGAAACAAACAAAATTCACCCAACAATGCAATCAATCAGATCTCTAAATCGACCCAAAGTCTCTCAAAGCAACGAAAGACTCGAAAACTTCCAATGGACCGTGTGATCTAGGTTCAAAGCAAGGGCAAACGAATTCCGAATGAAGGAATGAACAATCACTCAAAAGACGCAACAAAACAATCAAAGACTGTTAAAAGAGCGTGGAGAACCAATCAACAAGTTGACAGGACAATCAAGACACCAAAACTCCCAAGGAGGGCTCGATACACTAAGCCACTAGATGCCCTAGGGCTCAAATCGTGAAATCGGTAGATAGAGGCAAACAACCAAAGGATAGCGGTGAATTCCAGCCAAACAAGACTCCAACACACTCAGACAATCAGGAAATCAAGAAAAAAAGTACTGGTCAAGTCCAGAAAGCTCAAAAATGAAGAAACTCAAAAAAGTCACAGGGGTGGCGCGACTGTGGACTTGAAACTGGCGCCAGAGGCCAATTGGCGCGAGACAGACAAAGGCAACAAGCGCCAAGTGGCGCGACTGTCGGGTTAAAAACCGCGCCAGTCGAGTTCTTCATTAAAAATTAAAAAACAAGCTACTCTGAAAGCAGACCAATACAAGCTAAGCAAACCAAGAAGCTAAAATAATGAAAGAATCCAACCGAGAAGGTTCATCAAGCAAGGAAAACGATCAAGGCGAACCGACATAAACGAGACAAGGAAAACCGGACGATCCCCAGCGGAGTCGCCAATTTGTTGAGGAGGTAAATCCCCTCTGTGGACAGAGGCGATCCCTACTAGCCCGGCAGGGGTCTAGCAACAAACAAACAATGCTATGACGCAAGCTCCTAATTACGAATGAAAGACTTGGAATAGAAGCCTACCTGGATTCCAACGCTATGATCTGAAGAAGAAGTGTCCCCGTCCTTCAGCCCTGGCAGATCACAATTCTTCCACAATCTCCGCGGATGAACACCTGCACATAGAAGAAACGAACAGATACAAGCATAGGAACCAGCATACGTAACTAAACATTGGTCAGAAAAGATATAACTCGCATTAACATGATGGAAAACGGAGTGGAACCATAATCATAGTCATCTATTAAGTAATAAACGAATAGAAGTTACAACCAAGTTCTGACGTCGCAGCTTCCTTCGAACGGGTCTCCGGTTGTCCACGTCTCGCAAAGCTCGCCAAGGAAAGGAAAACCTCTCCAGAGTCTCGTAACAATGGTCTCCTCGCTTGAATGGGCCTTAAGGGAAAGAAGGGATTCTTTACAGCACAAAGGCACTTGGGAATAAGGAGATGCAAAGCTTCAGCACTTCAAGACTAGCTTGCCATGGATCTGAGCAAGCTTTTATAGATGGGGAAGGAGGGAGTTGGGATCCCTATTATTATGGGATTGGCCCTATCAATAAGGAAGGTTCCATGGGAGGTGGCAAAACCAATTCCCTTCCATAGAACTCCCGCAGCCAAACCTCCCAACTCAAGATAGGCAGTGGTTTGTGAGTTTGTTTGAACTCAACTTCCGCCATCCATATTTAAAAAACGGTCCCTAAAATGGGTGGCGCGATTGCTGCTCTATGACAGAGCGCCAAGTGGCGCGACCTCTTTACAGGATTTCCCTGATTGGCGCGAGCACTGAACTGTCTACCCGCGCCAATGCAAAAAGAGCTATTTTTCATGAGTTTTGCAAGGAGATGTCTCAAGGGGAAATGAAGCTCATACTCAGAGGGATGCATTGATGATGTTTTCAAGGCATGACAGTGTTCACAGGTCACATAACGGGTCCTCCATTGTGCGGGACGGGGAATGGTAGGGACGGTGACAAATTACTGTGTAACAATAATTACATTGGAAACATCAGTAATAAATAACTATAGTGTAACTCGACTAAACTGGGGTAATTAGAAATTGAACTGGACACTTGTACGGATGGTTTCGACACCTAGCAGGTGGTTGGGATTACATTCTTTAACATCTAGTACCCAAATATTTAGGGGTTACTTCCATTGTAAGGTCTATACATATTTTTTTCCTTCTGGGAATTCTATGTGACGTAATCTCTCACAATTTTAAGCATATCTATATATATTTATCCTGACTTTACCATACTAATAGTGTTTTCACTTTTCAGGTCGGAGGTAATACATAGGTGCCGGCTCTATTATCGGTATTAAGGATAGTATTATTATCATTACAAACCCTGTAATGATTCAAACAGTCATCTACTTCCTCATTATTCCTAATTCCCCTTAATTTTTTGTCTACAAGTATGGAGCTAGCATTGTTTTTCCTTCCCACCAGAAAGGGACTTCTTGTGCTAATGACACCTTATCCTGTCACAGGTCATTCCATGCCTTTTCTACTATTCTATGCATTCTGAGTACCTTACGATAATTTATCTTAATAGTTGAAAACTTATTTGTATGACAATTTTTCAGCCAAAATTTCCTCCCATGAGGGTTGGTTTACTAGCAGACTACTTCACTATGGTGTTGGAACATATGTATAACGGCTTTTTGTATATATAGTGGTCTATTATATTTTTCCAAACCTTGCAACACCTGCCATTTTCATTTTTGATTACTCATGGATGTTATTTGTATATTTTGCATTTATTTCTCTGATGTAAGGCGTAATTAACTTGGCAGAGGCCCCACCTCAGGGTTCGTATTGATATTTTTATAATGAAATAATTTATTTTGTTTCCTCCGATTTAAGATACATGCTTCAGCATTTTAATATCATTTTTTCTCAATGCATGAGTAGGGTTTCTATATCCAAAATATACAAGAAAGTATATCAATAGTACAGGTCATGTATATATGAACTGTGTATGTTTGTAGAAGTTCTTGGGAGAAATTTTACTCCCAATTTATTTCATAAAATAAGTTCAAATTTTATTTTATTTTATTCTTTAACTCTCAGGTCCTCCAAATTTATCATCCTTCCAGCGTGTGAATATATGTTTCCTCGTAGGTGTGTCTTCCCATTTCCGTTTACCTAGTATTAGTTTTCTTCTATCAATACAACATCACCAACACCAAATCAATCTGCCATTATTTCCTACTAACAGGATGTTATCCATGATTATATTATTAAATAAAATAAGTTTTACAAATAGATACTAACTAATTGATAAAGAACCTGAATATTGTTCAAATGGCCACGAGTAATGAAATGTGTGCAGTGGTTTCCTAGTTCGGTTACTGTCCTACCCTTCAATTTAAATTACATGATGCACATGTTTATTCTCATATTCCTTTCTCCCTGTGTATCATCAAATTGTTACCCAAAATACAATTAACTCAAATTATAATTGTGAACAAAGTAATATTAAGGAAATCTGTAAATAAATCATACACAACTAATACAAATAGTTTATAAGCTCTAAAAATCCTTCCAAAATTCAAAGCACTTCATCGTTACTTATTACAATTAAAAACATCTTAATCCTCCATGAAAAAATAACAGAAGATTTCTAATAAATTTGGTTTCATAACAAATAATTCAACCAAGACCCCTAAATCTTATAACCAAAATTACTTCCTGGAAATTACTATAGCCAGAAATAATTTCCTCCCAACCGCGAACTGTATCCTCTAGTTCTCCCCCGAGCCAAAGAGAATCATCTTTCCACAGAAATCAACCCCCTTGATTCTTTCTTGGTCTCTTTTTATAATTTTCCTTCCCAACAAATTTGTTTTGGCAGAGTCCTTTTTTGGGCCTACCAACCCAACAACCTAGGCTTTCTTTCTTTGACTTTTCTTAAAAATGGTTTTTTTTTTCCTTTTTTTTTTAAATCACATATTTTTCTTCCACAAAGTTTTATTTCATCTTTACTGAGTGTTTTTCTAGAAGTTAGTGATTTAATAGATTTTCTCTCTCATCATATTAAATCTTATTGATTAACTCCTTAGAAGTTATTTAAAGAAATATTATTATGATCTCATCCACCAACACTGATTTCGATATCTTGAAAAGAACCTCTTAACTCTAGTGTTTCTTTCTCAAATAATTTCCATATTTTATTTACATTAATAAAATCCATTTATTACAACATCATACTTTATTGTTTACCTTAATTCAAATCTAGAATGGCTTTCTAGCCATCAGGGGTATTACATTGGTCGCTTTGATTGTTTTCTAATTAGAATTTCTTCGATAAAGTTATTGTTTCTTTTGTATTTTTAGAGTTGATGCAATGATGATCGTGGCCTCTTGTTCCATAGCATCGTCATCTAGGTTGAGTTGTTGCAATGATAGTCAAGATATCTTGTTTGAATTGATAATATTTGTGTCAAGTTATATGACATTATCCTTTATGTTCATTCTGTCAAACCCATTGTTACTATGACTGAGGAATGTGGTCTGCCCACATCTACTATCTAAATCTTTTCTTTCCAAGGGTGACTACATAACCTTGCAAACTTTGCTACAATCCCTACAAAAGGAAATTGAATAATTTATCTTCCAAAGAAGTTGGTTATCCTTGGGAGCACCGATGTAACCCAGATATAATCTTTGGGAGCCTATGTTTGATTGACCTGTAGCTCTAGGTGTTTTAAGAATGTGTGTTTTGGATGTAAATTACGAAGGATTAACATTTTTCATAGGATTCTATTATGGTGTAATGGACGCATTTTTGTGGTCAATCTCATGTTGAATGGCTTTTTGAATGCATAATAATTTCGATTGCTACTATGATTTAGGAATGGGGCATAAACTTAGCTTAGGGCTTTTAAAGTTATACACATTTTTTTGTAAATTATCCACTCGTAATTATGGACAAGTAGGGTTTTTAAAAAATGTATGTTTTGGCAATATGAATGAGGGTTCTTTTAGGTATATGTTTGCTTGACCTATCTCAAAGCTTTTGGAGCCCTCTATCTCATAACTTCTTGAGACAAAATTAACTTAAGGATTTATATATCAAAAGGAAAATAATTAGGTTAGGTCTTTGTCTTTGAGCTTCTTGAGATTTTATATATGAAAATATTATCTTTTTATCATTTTAAATACAAGCAATTATTAAAATATTAAATTTGAGTTTTTATTATTTTTCATTTAAAAATATCATTTTTTCAAAAAATAAATAATTTGAAAAAAAATAAAATATATATATATATATATATTTTAAAAATAAAATATATTAAATTATTAAATTTAGATTTTCTTTATAGTGTGTAGCTTTAAAAATAAATTAAAAATATTGTTTTTTTAAATAATTATAGAGAAATTTATGAAAATATTTTCTATTAATGTTAAAAAATATATATTTAAAACATATATGCCATGAGCATAAAATAGATAAGTGACTAGACATGATGAGTTCAAATAAAAACAATTCCAAGACTATTAAAATTGAGTTTTTTTTTTTAACAAATTTTTATATATTAAAAAGTTAATTATATTAAAATAAAATAGAAGAGACATATTTCTAATTATAAAGGAGTTGTCTAACCAGACGGAGGAATTGCCCGGACGGTCAAAATTGGCCAGAATCTGGGCAAATTTTTTTAAGAAATCTTATAGTAACAGTGTTTGAATCATGATTTTGATGGTGGAAATGGATTCAGCACCATCATAAACCTCTAGAGCACCCAAAATATTAAATTTTGATAGTTATAACATGGATTTACAAAAAGCTCTGCCGGATTTTCTTAAAATCTTACTGGAATTTCCATGATTTTCAGAGCGAAAAAGCAGTCTAGTTAGACTACGGCGAGTATATACATTTAACAAATTCAATGATATTGAAACAAATTATAAGACATATATATTTATGATAATGAAACAATTTCAAGCAATTTCTCCGTCTCCGTAGGCAACTTTCTTTTCAATGCCGTATTCTAACTAGACTGCTTTTTTGCCCTAAAAATCATGGAAATTCCAAGAATATTTTAAGTAAAATCTGGCAGTGGTTTTTGTAAATCCAGGTTATAGCTATCAAACTTCAATATTTTGGGTGCCCTAGAGGTTTTTGATGGCGCTGAATCCATTTCCACCATAAAAAAACATGATTCAAACACTACTACTCAAAAATTTCTTAAAAAAAATTACCCAAATTCTAACCACTTTTAGCCATCCACCTCAGTAGACAACTCCCTTTACAATATGCACATATACAAATATAAAATAAAGAAAAATACACATATACATATATATTCATTCTTTAATAGACTTGTCCCATATGATTTAAAACAACTTAATAATTAATAATAATCTAAAAATGATGAAAGTGAAAATTTTAAAAGATATAATTTATTATTTTTAATTTATTTATATATATAAATTAAAAAATTATAGTACATAACTATTTTTTTTCATATTTTAATACAAAACTTATTGTTTTTTTTGTAATTACAAAACTTATTATTATGTATAATATTTTAATATAATATTCAAGATTTTTGACAAGTGCATTCTTTTAATATGCACTTTAATATTTTCTATAGCATTTTTTTTATGTAGAAATTATAATTTTTTTTTTAATGTTAAAATTTATATTAATCAAAATTCATATTAAATTTGAATTATCAAAATTAGGTAAATTGAATGAGATTTTTTTTTGATTGTGTTAATATCGCTGAATTTGGTAACTATGATTACCCTGATAGGCATCTCTCTATTTTAAGTGGGTAGATTAATCTTTTTCCTATTATAAATTCTATTTCTTGAGTTTTTTTTTATAGAAACGGGTATGTTTATATTGCTTCAAAAATTCTGAGGCTTATGCTCGGTGGTTTTACATCTGAAGACCCAAAGTCTAGGGGGTTTCCGAACCAGCAAAGTTCGTCTACTCTGCTTCTGACATTCAATCTAGCAATTTCCCATTGACTAGCATACTTTCTAATACAAACAAATTGTTGTAGCAAGAGACAAAAATACATGACAGGAAGAGAGGTCGGCTAAGGCAACGGGTCTCATGAATCCCCATCATCATAGAGGAGAGATCCTGCATGTAAAGAAACAACGATGTTGGCCTCAAGATCCACTTATGTATTATTTTTCCAAAGGATATGAAAGAACTAAAGTCTGTAAAAAGACATGATCAGTTTATTAATACGATCGAACAACCGTTGCAAGCAAAGATATTTGGGGACCGATTTTGTCACAATCAGGCCAATGAGGTTTTGCGAGTCTCCAATAACGTGAGCCTCCTTGATTCCATGCTATTGCAACTATTTCAAGCCTTGGAGAAGAGCCATGGCTTCCGCTTGATTGTTTGAGGTAAGCCCCAAACCCCAGGCAAAGTGGGAAATGATTTGGTCTGAAGGGCAGTGGATAATTCCTCTGCCTTCGACCTTCCCAGGATTCCCCTTTGCTACGTCGTCAAAAAACATAGTGTGGATATTTGTGTTGCTTCTCCATTTGTCGAAGTCCTTATCCTCCAACCTGATTTTCCATTATTCTCTGCCTTTCTCCATATTTTGTCCCGTGGGGAGATTTAGCCCTAGTTGCTGACACCACCCCCTGCCTTGCTGGTTTAAGCTACAAGCCTTCTTGTGCTTCACCTTGGCCTGCATTAATTCTTTGAATAGACTTTTGATTTTCACACCGATTTGTTGTTGGTTAAGGGCCTTCTCTTGAAATATCTGCTTGTTTGTTTCAAGCCAAATCTTCCAGCAAATGAGCTTAGGGATAATCATCCACCCCTCGAAAGGCAAGCCTCTCCCGAGGAAGGAATTAGGGAACAGGTCTCCCCAAAAGGACAACAAATTCGTGATGTTGGATGGAAGGGTGGGTTTGTTGTTCCAAATCAGCAAAGTTTCATTCCATATGTCCCAAGCATAGTGGCTCTCAAGAAAGATGTGAATCGTATTTTCCTCCTGCTGTTGACAGAGCGGGCACCGAGAGGGGCCATGGAGGCCATGACGCTACAAATTTTTAGTTGTGAGGATACTGTTGTGCCCCATCTTCCAGATGAAAATGTCAATCTTCGAAATGCTTTTAACTTGCCTAATCCCTTTCCAAATCGTCGAGTTGCGGGGGACAGTGGGAATGGCTTTAAGACATCTGTAGCCTTCTGCTGCGAAGTAACATCCCTTCGAGGAACCCCAACCCCTTCTGTCTTTTTTCCTTACGTTTAGGGGGGCTTTCCTAGCCAACGCTTCCATGAATTTGGCCCATGCTTGCTCCAGATGGGCAGGAATCTCTATTTTCTGGCATCCTGCCCAGTTGTTGTTATCCCAATCTGAAATGTCCCACATCATGCATCGACCACCTGCAATCATCCACGTTTTTAACTCCAGCAACTCAGGGTCCTCCCCAATAGCTTCTGCATCCATGATCCTATCCTCCCATAGTCTGATCCGTTTCCCATTGCATTGAATTCAATACATGTGGTCACGCAGCAACGGAAGGGCGCGTTTACACCACTGATGAATCTGGGAGTCCTGACAATTAGATTGGAAATTCTCTAGGCTGCGAAAGCCCCTTCCAAAGCTATAATTTTTCCACAAGGAAACCTATGCCCATCCTGGGTTCCTTGCCACCTGCCGCCATAAGATATTGGCCCCTAGAGTGATATTGTGCTCTCTAAGATCTTTTATGTGAAGACCACCTTCCAGCAGCAACAAGGTGATTTTATTCCAATTGATCAGTGGAATTATCTTAGCATTGTTCTTCCCTCCCTTCCATAAAAAGGAACAAATGGATTTCTCCATCTTGCGTAGAATGCCCACCGGAGCCAACAAAACAGACATCTGAAAAATTGGAAGACTGTTAAGAACTGACTTAATAAGAACGGTCTTACCTGCCAGATTGAGCCACGACATGCCCTAGGTTTGCATTTTAAGCTTGAATTTGTCCAGCAAAGGGTGCCAGTCCCTCCCACTCGAGCGTCCTTGGAAGATCGACAACCCGAGATATTTAAAAGAACCCCATTTCGTGGAACCTTTGAAGCCCAAAATTCTAGTGATCGCACTTAGCTCTAGGCCAGTGAGGTTCCAAGCATAAATAAAGAATTTTCCAGTGTTGGGTTCACCTCCAGACTCAAGGCAGTAGCGATCCAACTCTAGTTCGAAATGAAAGACCGAGATGGCAGAAACACCCCCCAAGAGAATGGAGTCATCAACAAAGAGAGCATGGTTTATGTCTTTGACTCCCCTAGCGATCCTAAGATCCATAAGATTTTGTTCTATTTGTCTTTTCTCTAGCATAAAACTGAGGACGGAAGCATGAATGAGAAAGAGAAGAGGGGATAAGGGGCATCCTTGCTTTATCCCGTGACTCGCCTTGAAGAAATCTGCAGCATGCCCGTTGACGAGAGGAGCAATCCATGGTTCTGCAATGCAGGCCTTGACCCAGTTTATAAAGTGACAGTCAAACCCAAATTTTTGCATGACCCCAAAGAGAAATGTGTGCCTAACTCTATTAAACGCACTAGCCAGGTCCAGTTTGATAGCCATGCCTTTTTCTCGTCTTTAGATGCTTGAATGGATTGCTTCCTGAACTAGAATGAAGTTATCAGTTATCTTCCTACCTTTGACAAATCCCCCTTGATTGTCAGGGATGATTTCCAGAAGAAGGCCTTTCAGTCTGTTGGCCATAACTTTGGTGATGAGTTTGTAGCCAATGTTGTAGAGTGAGATTGGCCTGAATCTGTTGAAAGTACTTGCACCCTTCTCTTTAGGTATAAGGGCCAAGAAGGCCAAGAAGGCCGAGTTGGTGCTACCCCCAATCTTGTGACAGGTCTGGGACTTTAAGATCATTTTGTAGAGATCCTTTTTTACAATGTTCCAACAAGTTTGAATGAATCGAGCAGTGAATCCATTCGACCGAGGAGCCTTGTCCGGATCCATTTCATCAAAGGCTTGCTTGATTTCATTGGCTGTGATAGGAGTAGTTAGCATAGCATTCATTTGGGCATTGACCTTTAGCAGGACCAACTCAAGCGAATTGGAGCTGAGGCTTGCTTGCTTTTCCTCTATGTACAAATATTTGAAGTGCTGATGGGTAGCATGTTTGATGCTAGTGGGGTTGGAGAAGGTTTGATCTCCTGTGGTTATCTCCACTATAGAGTTAAAGCTTCTTCTGGCCTGAGTGTGCTTGTGAAATAAGGAGGTGTTCATGTCCCCAGCTTGTAGCCACAGACTGCGAGATTTAAGCCTCCAATATTCCCCCTCCCAAATACAAGCCTTATGGTGATTATCCTGGGGCTTCTCTTACAGGATTAAGCTGTCCTTTGAGATGTCCATCTCTTCCATTTGTTTCTGGTGACTTTCCAAATAGGTTTGGGCCATCCACCTTGACTCAGTCGAAGAGAGGAGGGCTTTAGCCCAGCTTTTGAGGGCCCTCTTTATTCTCCTCAACTTTTATTCCCATACAAAGAAGGGGGATCGACTAACAGGTTGTTTCCAGACTTCCTCAACTCTATCCAAAAAGTCGAATTATTGCACCCAGATGGAACTGAGATGGAAGGGAATAGGTCCCATATTCATTTGCAGCTTCAGCTCAAGTCAAATGGGCTTGTGATCAGAGACCGACGAAGAAAGAATAGAAGAATTGACATCAAGACCTAAAAGAAAGAAGGAGCTATGGATCAGAAAATGATCTAACCTTGCAGCAATGTGGCATGGACTCGAACTTCTATTGGTCCAAGTATATTTTCCCTTGGGTGGTTTGACATCCAATAGATCCAAGTCCTGAATGAGCTCTTCCACCCATTCCCTGACTGGATCCCTTACAATGTTGCCCCCTCGCTTCTCCTCTTGACTTAAAGTTATGTTCATGTCTCCAGGGAGAATGACATTATCCATCTGAATCTCATTTGCTAGCTCCGGCCCCTAATGGATTCCCAACAGACTTTTTTGTCTCCCAAGAAGACCAGAGCATAAATGTTGAAGAGATTCACAGTTTCTTTGGTGTGAAGATGAAAAAGTTGAGCAAAAATCTAGTTTGAGTTAAGTTTAACCTAGATTTTCTCAAAGCATGTCTCGTCCCATAGCATTCCCAGCCCTCCTGAGGCGCCTCTAGAGGAGACTGCAACACCTCCCCCTTTTCCCCAAAATTGTTTGCTTTTATGGAGAAAGTCCATTTCCTCCATTTTGGTCTCATATGAGAAGAATGTCGGGCCTTTCCAACCTTACTAGACTTTTCATTGCTTCTTCTTTTAGGTTGCTACCCATCCCTCTACAGTTCAAGGAGACAATCTTCATTACTTCCTTTTTTTAGCTCAGAGGGCTCCTTTAGAGCCCTGGCTTTGATTTATGTGTGCTTTAGGTTTTTTTGCCAACATCTTTTCTAGGTTCGGCTGGGTCCCTTGCAGCTTCTCCTTGTAGGTTTCTTGTTCTCTCTTTTACCCGGAGGATTTCCGTCCCCTGATAGATCTTCTGACCGAAGTTTGGGAGTTCCCAATTTCTCCTTCTTCCTCCGACTCCTTTGAATCCTAATCTTCCCCCTCGGTGACAGAATATTTGTCTTTCGGGGTTCCTCCAGGATATTCGCCAATATTCAATGGTGTTAGGGTTTCTTTCATATGGAGGTCCTTTTGCATGTTCTATGGATCGATTTCTTGAGCTTCCTCTGTCTCTGAACTCAAGGCCACAAAGCTGTTCTCTTGGCCTTTCTGGGAGAGTTTGGCTTTAGGAATAATCCTCGTGGGTGCTGAACTTCCCTTCCTTTCTCCGTTGGCCCTAGCTTAAGGCTCGTTCTGGGTTTCTTGGCTTACTGCCAGCCTTCTTATTTCTCCTTTTCTGGGGCTGCATTTTCGGAATAGTTCTTGGCGAAGTGGCCATACTCATGACATCCGCAACATTTGAAAGGCAGTTGTTCGTAATCTAATTTCTGTAGATGGGACCAGTTATGTAATGTTCCCAATTAGTGATAGCTAATTGGAAATATTAATTTTGTCCAATTTTGCCTTATTATAGTTGGAGCATGAATAAAGTGAGTGAAATATTAAATAAATCACTTAGGATAAAGTATTTCCCTAAAGTCCACATCGTATTTGAGGAAGTGGGGCCTAGTGGCCAAGTGGACAGCGCAGTGCGAGGAGGACGTGGACCACATGGGCAGCGTGGGGCCTACCTCATGCAGTTGAGAGGGGCAGCGTGGGCCAAGGGGCACGTAGGAGATGGTGGGGCCTAGGGTTGAGAGAGGCCCATCGTGATAATAGGGAGGAGAGCCTCTTCATTTGATCATTCATGTTTATGCATCTTGGCTTGTCATTTTGACTTAGAGCACGCTGGCTGTTTAGCTTGTCTGCAGTACTGTTTAGTACATTGGGTGTCTCCGTGCGGAGATCCCACCCTTAGCCCCGGGAGACTTTGAGTGCTTGCTCAGGTGAGGTATTCTACCATCATTTTTGCAGGAGGATTTGTGGTTGCCTTCGTTGTGGAGCAGAGCATCTAGGGACTGCGCAGTCTTGAGAGAGAGGACGCAGTTCATCTTGGGGGAGTCCGGATTGGTGCCATTTCGGAGGATTCGGGCCGGAGAATTGAACAAGGGGCCAGCCCTTGCCTATTGGAGATATTTGGGAAGAGAGGGAGTCCCTATTTTGGAGATTTTCATTTAGCACCAGCATGGCCCTTGGGAGGATAGTGTAGATCCTCAAGGAAGGTATTTTCGGAGGTCGAGCATTTCAGAAATGCTCTTTGGGCTTTTCTGGGTATTGTGAGTAGAGACCGGTTCCAGAGTATCAGCATTTTCCGAGTAGGGGAGCAGCCCCAAATACTCATTTTGGTTCCCATAGTTGCAGCAGCATGGCAGCATTTTCCAGCAGTTGGAGTTAGAGCAGAGAGAAGCCATTTCCTTTGTCATTTTGATACTTGGGAA
The DNA here is from genome assembly GCA_034641835.2 of Pinus albicaulis. NCBI lineage: Eukaryota > Viridiplantae > Streptophyta > Pinopsida > Pinales > Pinaceae > Pinus > Pinus albicaulis. The sequence goes on from CM076579.1 coordinate 1,211,356,793, forward strand.
CTCCTCGCAATGCTGCAAGGGTCCCTCTGGTAGGTGCAAAGGCTTCACCTCCTGCTCCTGGTGGTGGAGGTGGCAAATGATCCTGCGCTGTATGGTTTCCCCTTGCCCCCACATCATCATACTCATCTTCTTCCCCGTTGCTCTCGGAGAAGACCTCGATATAATGTGCTTTGCCAGCAACACATCTGTGTCCTGATGCCCACGGCTCCTGACAGGTGAAACACAATCTCTTCTTCTTCAACTCCCTCCTGGCATCATCATCCAACTGTCCTTTACCCTGATTCCCCTTTGGAGGCAGAATCCTCACATCCTTCCCCTTAGGCTGGAAAGCCTGCCTCTGGGGGTAAGGCATTCTGGTCCGGGGTAAGGCATCTTGCAAGTCCCGTGTTCTGCCAACTGCGTCATGGAGTGTGGTCGGTCTAGTGGATCTGACCAATCCCTGAAGTAGCTCTGCTAGCCCATTAATGAACATGTAGATCATCCGTGTTGCGGATAAATTTGGCACCATCATTGAGAGTCTCAAGAAATCTAAGATGTATGTGTCCTGACTCCCGGTCTGCTTGAGCTTCGTTAGCTCAACAAAGTGCTCCTTCGGATCCCTCCGATCAAACCCCTTTATCAACCTTCGGGTGAACTCGGCATAAGCTGTCACTGTCGAGTGCCTGAGTGTAACCATCCTGTGGAACCAGCAATCTTGGGCCTCGCCATCTAGATGCAGCGCTGCCACCTTGATGGCCTTCGTCTCCGCCATCTGGTTGAGCTGGAAGTATATGTCCAGCTTCTCCACCCAAGCCTTTGCTGAACTGTTTGATGAACCATCAAACATAGGCAAATGGAACTTGCTCATCGTACACTAAGTGTCTCCGTCGTGATAATGCCGGTGTCCCCTATGATGGTCGTGGGGTCTGTTGTCCCGCTTGAGCTAGACAAAATCACGAAATGACAGGGCATCCCTAAACTCCTGCCCGTATGCCTAGTACTCAATAAAGTAATCACCCATGTGGCTAGGTTCCTGCTCCTGCTGTGCTCCTGCCCCTGTGTCTACAACCAGAAAAGTGGGCATAGTGGAACGTGTGGGTGCATGAGATGCCATGTGCTGAGTGGCATCGTGCTCCTGAAAATGGTGGGATGTGCCTGATCCCTCACCAATCTGGAAACCCCTTGGGGTTTCACGCTGCCTAGCCTCTGCAGCAGTGAATCTCTGTCCCATCACCTCAATCTTCCTTGACAGGTCCTGTACTAACTTGAGGAGCATTTCCCCAAACTCCTTCACGACACTATCATCTGCCATCAGTTCCTCTTGCTCTGTGTCCACTACTGGAGCGCAGTCACCCTCTCCGTAGGTGATTTGCAACCTACACTCTCAGTCACGGTACTTCCTACCCCTGTAGAAAATATACAGCTTCTCTTCCGGTGTCATAGACAACTTGCTCCACAGGCTGAGCTAGGTCTATGAGCTCTGATACCACTGTAATATTTCCCCTTCGGGATATTACAAGTTTCCCACTGTTAGATTGATGGCTTCTGGCAACCCAACTTTGAGATCCACCTCCACGCAAATTTTTTCACAGTCATATTGGTATTTTTTGTTAGATTTGTCTATGAATTTCTCGAGGGCATTGTCGATTTGCTGCAAGGATTCCCAGTTTTCGCAGTGCACCGACAAGTTTGGGAGTCTGGCCCAGATTGGAACGATAGATGGGACATCCTCCGAGGGGTCGAAGTCCGGAGTCCATTGATTTAGGTACATCCCTTAAGGACCCATGAAATAGGGTTTGTTTCTGAAGATCAGGTCCTTATCCTCCTTTGTGTTGAATTCAAACAGAAAAAAGCCCCGCCCTAGGAAGTATGAGGTAACGTTGTTTGCAATGATAGGATCCCAGTTTCGAGTGATCCAGGCCTACATAGTTTTTGGTGAGGGCCATAATCCCGTAAATTGTCCAACCAGCGCGTGGTCCACAAGGGAAAGAGCCACTTTCATCGGACCCTCAAGTGGGAGAGCCACCGAGGGAATCTCATCGGGTCATTTGACAAATTTGGAGGCGAGTTGCTTGTTCTTCTTAGGTTGGGAAGCGATCAGTAGCTTGAACACCTCGACCTTGGGAGGAGGATGAGGAGGAGGCGAAGGCAGAGGAGGGTCCTGAGAATCTGCCATTGGGCCGAGCCCTAGCCAGGGCGAGCACCCCACGCAAAACCAAAAACCCTATGCGCGGCGAAGGGTAGAGCGCGGGCTCAACAATGAACACAGATGCAATTCTATTTCTAGAGTTAAGAACATAAAATGATGATATATTTTTGTTACAAATTTCTCAATAATAACTTCTTTACATAGCTAAATTCAATATTTTTTAAATTTTATTTCGAATATTTTTTTGATTTTATCTCATTGCTATTAAAAATTCACAAAGTGTAGTTGTTGCATGATTATATATAATAATTTGATAAAAACTCATATTCTATTAATTAAGTGGTTCTCTAGGTGAGATATCTAGAGAGTTCCCAAGCACTCCACACAATGCATTGACAATTCAGTCAGAAGAACCTTTTACATATACTAACAGGGTGGTTTGAACCACTCCCTAGATAGTAGGATCTCACACCTAATCTTAAGAGTGTCAATCCTATCCTTATCACAATAAACAACTAAGTCTAGCTTTCTCCATTAATTCTAACTCTAACACATCCCCTTAATGGAGAAAGGATATTGAAGGAATAGCATATGCCTTCTGATCTAGTCTTAGCTAGGCTTACAATAATACATAAAAACTTGGTAAGAGAGATTTTCATTTTAGTCTTCTTGCTTGAGAGTCCATGCTTCTTCATTCCTAGGCGAGGCTTCATCTTTACTTTTCTTGCCATGAGGTAGTGATAGATCTTCTCCTCCTTTTTACGTTTTCTTCCCCAAAGATGAAAGGCTTGAACTCTTATCCTCCTCGATCTTGATTGTAGGCTATCATTCTTTATATCTTGATTGTTGGTAATTGATAACACTTTAGAGTGTACAAGCTTGATAGAATAATTTTCCCTCTCACTATTTTTGGTGTCAAACATCTGAACGTCATCCATGTTGTCTTCAACATTCATTGATGCAACTTCTATGTTGACTTCATAAAGACATGGTGTTTCAAGCCATGCTTCAAGAAACTTTAATTCCTCTTCAATTTTTGTTGCTTCTTCCTTGTTGTTGTTGCTAACATCTGTACACTTAGAAACATTCATGAAATCATCATAATTTGAGTTCTTTCCAGCTTTGTCTTCTTCTGCCATGTATTTGCAATCAGCTTCATGTGGCTCATCCAATTGATCTTCAACAATATGTTCCTCTTTACTTCCTTCCCGAAGAACGACTAGTGAGTCTTCTATCTCACGCTGTAACAAAGCATATTGTATCTCTTGATAATTTTGGTCAATAATAAAACCACCAAGCCACATGAAAAAAATATCATTAGGGTCAAATATGTCTAAAAGTGAAACCATATTGGAAAAAATCCATCTTATCTGGCTTCCAGATTTCTTTCTGACTCCACTGGGTCCTCTCAAGAGCTCCAACAACCTCGTTACCACATAGGCGGAAAACTTCTCCCTTTGGCAGCGCTTCAACCATAGAACCCTGTGGTGCAGACTTTGGCTTATATGCCACACAGCCAAATCTCAAGAAACTCACCAATGCAAACTGAACTTGATTATTTGGAGCTGATTATTTATTTATCTGCCGCTCCGAAATCTAGAAACCACCACCACTAGAATCTGTGCCAGCTCCAAACTCCACGCTTACTGATCACAAACTTTGGCACAAACTGGAAACTAATGGTAGAGCCAAACTCTTCCATGTCCTTTAACAAACTCGCGCTCTCAATTTGCACTGGTCTGTAGCTCTCCCGATGCTCTGATGCAAAGGAACTTGAAGGATCTCACATAACAAATATGCCACTGCTCCACATTCCACAACTCCCACGGACTGAGCTCGTAATGACTATCACCAGAAAGGTCATCGTATTAGCACGCAAAACGCAAATTTGATCCGAAACCATAATAAAAAAAGGATGTGATTAGATTTCGCTAATTCCTGTAACATCAAATGACGCTAGCATAACCTCTTGTGGATTCACTCTTACAACGATAACCATCGTGGGTCTTACATATTTCACCGCTTGAGGGATCCCCAGTACAATCAAAATTGCCATCGAGACTACAATCAACAACATAAGTGCCATTACGCAAACACTCATAGAAATATGGGTAACGCGGATCGCAACCAACAAATTTACAAATATCTTGGTCGTTAACTACACAAGGATCAAGGTAAATCTGATCTGATCCACAATCCGTATCCTCACAGATGTATCAACTGGATTAATGTCAGTTCGACCTACTGCTACCAACAACTACCTATATTATTTACCTATACCAGACCTGAACTTTGAGATATTCACAGACTTCCCAACCGGATGGTTTACAGTGATGGTATCAGAGCTTTGATGAGTATGTGGCCTACCTAGAGGAGCTTCTTTGGAGTTTGTCTTTGACTGCAACGATTTACATGGTTCAGTTCGTAGGGTGGCTCATTCAAGGAATGCCAAATTTGAAGGTCTGAAGGTCTTGCGCTTCCGAGGTAGGTTATTCAAGCTCTTTATTGATTCCTGGTCCAACCTTCAATGATTCACCAGCACTTCTTTATGTAGCGATTAAACCACCGAGCGACGATTTCTTTTCCCCACGGGCTCAGCACACAAACTCGGCCTCTGCAGCAAAAAAACACGGCAATGGCAATGGCAACACCAACAAGTAAAAAACTTATTGTTGCCTAACCGATAAATCCGGCTCGTAGCCACATTTTCATGTGTGCTCCTCTATGTTGCGTCGGATAACTAGGCGGAGCCACGTACATCTTGACTGCAGAGAACTAACTGCTTGGTTGATGAGCGTAGATCAATTCCTTTTTGTCGAGAGCCAGCTTGAACAGCCCACCGCATTCCTTCTTACTCTTCTCAATAACCAAACACTTATAATGCATTTTATTGCTTGTATATTTCAACTCCTCGGTGCCAATTCATACCACTAGCGAACAACCGTCCTCATGAGTAGATAAAATCTGAGCATGCATAGATCCACCCGGCTTCCACTTGAAGCTCGATCACCTCTCCACGAATCTCTCCTCAGCTTCCAAGTACTTATTCTGTCTCTGATCTTTTGCTATACCATGATAAAAACGGATATGCTATTATTTAATTGACTCTACAGGTGAGATATCTAGAGAATGTCCAAGCACTTCACACAATGCAATATTCAAAGAACTTTTTACACTAATAAGGTGGTTTGAACTACTCCCTAGACAGTGGGATTTTACAACTAATCTTAAAGTGTCAATCTTATCCTTATCACAACAAACAATTAAGTCTAGCTTTCTCCATTAATTATATCATAATTAGTTACAGATGATAATTACTGAGAAATGAATTCTAACACCGCATATAATTAGTGAGAAATGAATTCTAACACAAAGCATATAAAACCAAGATTGTTTTTGTGTGGCAAGGTTTTTTTTTGTGACGATGGTTGCGGACAGGAGCAGGTCGATATTTTGTGTTTGATATTTGAGTTTAGGAGTTTAGGGTAACGGGAAGAATATGGGAAGAATATGATCCATATCCGCAGCTTTTCCACTGACTGATGATGGCCATTTCAGGGCCTGCGTTGATGAATTCATACACCCTGGTGTCTTCGTCTGTAAGCATGCCATCACCAATGAATTCACAAAACCAGCACGGCTGCATAAGCTTCGGGTATATTTGCAGTTTGGAATTCTATATCTTATAGTTTATTTGTGACTAGCCACCCTGGTCAGTTATGAATAGATAATAGTTTGGCTACCAATAGTTTTGTAGTATATGCCATTGTACAGGTTAAATCCAACAAATATAACTATACTGAGGTAGTATGTGCCATTGTATAGGTTAAATCCAACAAATAGAACTATATAACTCAAGAGATATTGATAACCTAATTTGGCATTCTGATCTTAACAGGTATATCCTTATTATCCACATTTATATAAGTTTACAGAGGTTTACTAATTCAATAAATAAATGGGAAATGCAAATGAAAATCGACTCGTTTCTTTGTATATACTTGTTAAAATTGTTTGTGAAACACTATCTGTTTCCAACCAATTGCAATAATACTATTCTACATGTCTACCAGGTCTAAGCAAATTACAGCAAAACACCTCATTTAGAAGACGAGTTTCAGAGTTTCGATGCTAAAACGACTGAATTTTGGATTCTACAGCTCTTGATTACATGTCAGGCACATTTTACAGTCTTCATGCCTCAGAAAAATCTCCGTCAAATAACATCCCTGGGCTTATACAATCTGTGTCTAAATAATCTTGCACCAGCCCCTCATTCCAGGCATCTCCGTAGAGTGCAAACTACTGATAACTTTCAAAGCCATCCTCGAAGTCCCAATATTTACCAAAGTATTTAAGATTCTGATTCTCCGACAAGCCCTCAGATGTTTCCTTCGGAGCTACACAGATCTCGTCCTTCAAGTCCAAAGTGGTGCTCGGCGGAATGCCGAGCTCGTAATCTGAAGCATCCACGAGATATGAAAGATCCACCCCCGCGTCTAGGGTTTGGACTTCATGGTCTCTACAAATCTCAGAGGCCGCCGAAGTATTCGCACACTCGTTGGAGGCGAGATAAGAGGTGGAGCACGTGGCAGCAATCTCTTCCTCGAGGCTTCTCATGACTTCGCTTACGAGCTCTTCACTGGGAGCGAATTCTTCTTCTTCATCCGCTAAGGTTTGGTCTAGTTGCAGTAGATCAAGAAACCGGTCTGTTTCTTCGCCTTGGAAGCGTTTCGCCTCCCGGACGTCGTCGGAGTCCACCAGAGCCTCGGGCTCATAGCTGCGTTTTCTGAGAATCTGAGACATGACTGAGAAGGGGCCCCGAGGTTCGAACACGGACCACAACGGTGACGCAGAGACGAGAGGAGGATGATGATTAGGCTGCAGCGAAGAATTGTTTCTTTTTCCTGCCTGCTACGATTGCCTTAGATGGGCATCGGAAGGGATACGATAGCAAAATATTAATTGGAAATAAATAGGCATAGAGTGCTTCTCAACTTTTTCTGGTCTAAGCAGGGCCAGACAGAGATGTCTTGTATCTGTACGAAAAATCTGCATGATTTGGCGAGCAGCGCCAGGGCTGGCGAGTTCCAGAATACATTGCATGCGGCGGGCATCGGTCGAGATTTGGCGAAAGTTATATTAAAAAAAAAACAGTCTGGCGAGATGTAGAATACATTGCATCGAGCGGGCATCGGTCGGATCTGCCAGTCTTAAGTGTCATCTCGACGGCAGAGAGGTGTCGAACTGTCAAACAATTATTGAGGAAAGACTTTATCGGATGGCAATTTCCACGTCGGCGGCGGTGAGAAATTTATCTCGTGCTTAATTGAAGCTCGGGTTCATCCGCGAGCCGAAATAGGTATAGTGAACTGTCAAAGACAGAAATTTCCTCAAGGATTTTACACCTCTGCCTTTTTTTTGTTTACTTATTTGATAGTTCATTAAAAATATTAAAAATATTAAAATAAGTTTTTGTGTGCGTTTTCGAATTTAGTGAAAAACACATGTGATGTTAATGAAAGAGTAAAAAACACGTGATGTTCATGGGTTGATGGACTCCCTATATAATAGGGCATCTTATAGACATTACTATCATGATGTCTCTGCCGTTTTAATGTATTTTCTGCATGTCACCTTCGACAATGACACTTTCTAATGACAAACACACTTGCTTGTAACAAATTCTCCATTCCAAATCCATGTGACCCTAATCTCATGGAGGAGATAATCGCGAGGGTAGGAATTTCTAATATTAGACAGCTATCCAATTGACGATTCTGTAACTTCGTTGCAAGTTTTGATGATTTTCACAAAAATGTTGCTGTATTTCTCGTGAAAAAGGCAATTTACCCATCTAATTCCAGATAATCACCTTATGCGATGACATACCCAATACAATCTTCATTGGTCAATGGAAAAGGTATTGCTCAAGCATGACGGGATTAAAAAATAATTTTAAATTAATTAATATTTTTTTATTTAATTGTGAGAAGTTATTCATTTTCAATTATGATAATTAATGATAATGTTTTTTGATCTAGTTTAATTGGAACGGGTTGTGTTATTAATTTATATTTATAAAAAATATATATGTAGGGATTTTGATGTTCTAATTGTGATTAGTGTTGAGTAAAGTGTTGTTATTGATGCTAAGGTTAATGATTGAGGCCAAAAGTGAGTGTATTTAACAATTGTAGTTGATAGTTTCAAGCTTAAAGGAGCTTGTATTTTTGAAAGCATTTATACTTTAGTTTCCTAATTTTAATGAGAAAAACTAAGTGTATAGTTGAGTATCTTTCTTAAAAACCTTTCCAAAGATATATGATATATGAGACTTGGTTAATCACCCAAGGATTGAGAAGAAAATGCGTCTAGAAGTGAAGGAAAGGATAACATGTAGAGATGGATTCAAGTAATCCAAGGAAGTTGAGGTCCAAACATATTGGCGCTTGGAAGAGAGGAAAATATTGGATTCATTCGGATATTCGGGATATCTGAGACAACTGGGGGTTGCGCAATGCAACCATTTAACAAAACGGATTTCTGTTGGAGATACATGTGTCAAGGTTCTGGTAAAACAAAGTTCTGCACAAAGGATTTATCTAGGGATTCAAGCATCCGGGAAAAGCACAATGCAACAATTAAACGTTGACCCACATTCAAATATGAGCTTAACATTTATGGTCAAAATTATATTGTTTTCGTGGTTTCATAATAAAATGTTATATTTGGGCATTCAAGGCTTTTGAGGTATAACAAAGAAAAACATAGGAAAACCAATAGATACTAGATTTTCCTCCATACCAAGTGAGGTGGCAACAGTGATAGATGGTAGTGCGTGAATGGTGAACAAAAGTGATGTGGCAAACATGTGGATGTGAAATGGCAAATTGATGGCATGACACTAACAAAGTGACATGTGGTGGGTAGAATTATCCCTATTAGATAGCCAAGTGGCCGCTTTTTGGAGCGAATCATGGCACCACTCTAAAGATGCCATATGGTAGAATGACGACAAAATGAATTCAACAGATTAAGAAAAGTAATCAAGATTATGAAGATGCGATAGATGATGTGGCATACCTTCGGATTTTCACTGGGGGTTGGTTCCGTAAAGGTTAATAATGTTGTTGGATGGGAGCTTAAACCCAATTTAATCAAGAATTAGTCTAATCCCCTACCCCAACCCAAGAAAATAACAAATTTCAAATTACACAGAGAGGACCCGTGAACCTAGGGACGCAACGACTAATTTTCCAATAGACGACATAAATGTTCTTAGCACTTCAAAAACCTTGTATCCCTAACTATTTGTGCTTTTGTTGTAAAGTTTTAGTAGAACAGACCGGGCGACTGTGACTGTCATGATGTCATCTTGGTGAACTAAGAATTGATATCACCCGTCAATTCAGATCGATTAAAGATGAATGCTAAAGTGCCATCGATTCGCGCAGTTGAGCAAACTAAAAGACTAGTAAACAAATTTGGCATATGCACACCAAAAATTAGATAAGAAAAATTAAAGCCCACATGCTTAAGGAGATTAAAAAAAAGAAGTAGTAGCATATATAAACAATCAAGATAATGACTTTATTTACTAAGACGAGACTCTCTTTTGGTAGTATGTTGTTGGTTCAACCTTTCAAGCCATTATTATTCAAATCAATCATTGATAGTAGATAGTTCATTCTTTTCCAATCAACTTTAGCATATTATTTAGGCAGAAGGCCAGGAAATTTGAATAGTACCTTGGAACTTGCATCCATTATTGGTAATATTCCTCATTAACAATAGTGGGAAAGGAACTTCCATTATTGGTAATATTCCTCATTAACAATAGTGGGAAAGGAACTTGCATCCATTATTGGTAATATTCCTCATTAACAATAGTGGGAATGTATCAATGTTTCTTGATTATTAGATTATGTAGGTGACTCAACTTCAAATATTTCATTTGTACCTAACTCGTGTACTATGGTACCTTGACACTTATTAATATTAATGGTGAGTTGTATTGCGTCGATTAATGACATATACTAATGGCTAGTAATTTAATGAATTTTGTCATATTTGACATTAAGATATTTATTTGCATGGAAAAAATTATATAATAGGATTGGGAATGTGTGAATACTTCATGGTTCCATCTTCTCTACAACAATTATAGACTTTTTATTGATTCGAGTGGATATTGGTGCCCACATGCCTATTCCAATTGGATCCTCAACACTATTCTATATCAATTTACTATTTTTCAGCACAATTTCCTAACTTGCCAGTTTTATAATTTTTGAAAGTTTTTCGGGTCATGAACTTCCAAACTGTTTTGAGGCCCTAAATAGTGTTTTTCAAGGAAATGGGAAAATGCAAGTCAACGACTATGTTTGTAGTTGAAAGTTGCTTTCTTGGATATACCTTTCTAACAAGCTATCGTGGAAATGGGAAAATGTGAGTCAACGACTATGTTTGCAGTTGAAAGTTGTTTTCTTAGATATACCTTTCTAACAGGCTTTCATGTCTACCAAATAGAGTTTGTTTTCCAAATCTATGACCTCAGGAAGCTGATGTTCCAACTATCCCCATCGGGACCCATAAGCTTTGGCGCTTCATCTCCTATGGTTAGGTTTTTGTATGTTTAGGGTTTCTCATTGTTTCTTCATGATAAAAAGGCCTTAAAGCCTCATTGTAACATAGTTTAGAAGACATGTATCCATCACATCTCTTCTCAGTAATATGATGTTACTTCTCGAGCTCTATGTTTTGGTTTAAATATGTATTTCATGTTTTGGTTTAAATTTGTATCTCTATGTTTTGGTTTAAATCTGTATTTCATTTCATTCCTTCATAAATCTAGATCACTGGTATTAGAGTGGTTTACTCTTTCTTTATTTTTCCGTGCATGTCCCCAACAAGTTTGGGATATAAGGAGTTGGTACTCAAACTTCTTGAACCCTTGCAATAATTTCTTCACCAACCCCAATGGCCACCCATGGAGGAAAAAAAGAAAGACGAGGGAGCAAGAGAACCTATGATGTTGTTGCTCAAAGAAGCCCTCAAGAAAAAGAGGAATGAAATGATGGATAAATTTTCCCAGATCCTTCGGCGAATACCAATTGGTAACAAATCTTCATCCAACAGTCACTATGGAAATGCCAGGCCTTTTAAGGTACAAGTTGACTATGATATTCTTATATTATAGGGCCAAATAGTTGTAGATGCTGTAGACAAATTTTTATATCGGCGGGAAGGATATTTTTGGTGCATGATTTTTCCGACAAAGAGAAGATTACATTTTCACTACTTAAAGCCACCCCCCATGTCAAGGATTGGAGGGAAACTTACTGTGATAAAGGGGCCACAAAGGAGTCTGCACTATTTTCAGTCACACCCTTTTGGAATTCATTTAGGGATGTTGTTAAGGAACAATATTACCCTATTGGAAGCTACAAAGACAAATATATAAAATGGATTACAGTATAACAAGAAAATGACCAAGATGTGCTAGAGTTCACGAATATTTTTCATAATTTTCACACGAAGATGGGTATCAAGGAATTTGAGCAACATATGGTGCTCAAGCATCATGGTTGTCTGCACAAATACATCCATATGGATATGGATTTCCTATACATAACCTCGCTTGATCAACATACTGATATGGTACCAGAACCGAGTAAAAATTTAAACAGAAGAAGTGAGACTTTGGTTCTGTGAATTCGAAGCAGGGCAAGGGCACCCCAAAACCAAAAAAAAAAGGATATATCCAAGGTGGAACAACCCATGACAACCCATTAAAGATGCAACAAAATAATAATAATGGGAAGACAAAGAAGGACATAGAAAAGTGGTGTGAGTTCCACAAGAGCGAGTCATAACACAAATGTCATGCAAAGCAGTCACTGTTGGTTGAGTTAAAAGCTTCAATTTAAAATGCAGGTACCTACTCTAAACTAGACCACAACAAGGGGAAAAATATCATTGATGAAAAACCCAATGCCACTGTTACTACCACCAATGTCCAGCACAAGGATCCTAAAGATCTGAAGGAAGGTGAGTGTCTCTTCCACTCATAGATGTGGGTAAAGGGGGCTCCACTACATTTCATTGTTGATAGAGGGAGTCAAAATAACCTCATCTTAGCAGAGGTTTTTAAGAATTTGGGCTTGCTGACAACACAACACCCGCATCCATACACCATCTAGTGGCTTCACTAACGAAGAGATCTCTGTGTTTGCAACAATGTCAATTTCCCTAAGATTTGGGCGCTTCATCTCCTACTGTTAGGTTTTTGTATGTTTAGAGTTTCTCATTGTTTCTTCATGATAAAAAGGCCTTAAAGCCTCATTGTAACATATTTTAGAAGACATGTAGCCATCACATCTCTTCTCAGTGATATGATGCTACTGCCCGAACTCTATGTTTTGGCTTAAATCTGTATTTCATGTTTTGGTTTAAATTTGTATCTCTATGTTTTGGTTTAAATATGCATTTCATTTCATTCCTTCATAAATCTAGATCACTGGTATTAGATTTGTTTACTCTTTCTATATTTTTGCGTGCATGTCCCCAACAAGGATGGGATATAAGGAGTTGGTACTCAAACTTCTTGAACCCTTGCAATAATTTCCTCACCAACCTCAATGGCCGCCCATGGAGGAAAAAAAGAAAGATGAGGGAGCAAGAGAACCTATGATGTTGTTGCTTGAAGAAGCCCTCAAGCAAAAGAGGAAGGAAATGATGGATAAATTTTCCCAAATCCTTCGGCGAATACCAACTGGTAACAAATCTTCATCCAACAATCGCTATGGAAACACCACCCCTTTTAAGGTACAAGCTGACTATGATATTGTTATACTCTAGGGCCATATAGTTGTAGATGTTGTAGACAAATTTTTATATCGGTTGGAAGGATATTTTTTAGTGCATGATTTGTCCGAAAAAGAGAAGATTACTTTTTCACTACTTAAAGCCACCCCCCATGTCAAGGACTGGTGGGAAACTGACTGTGATAAAGGGGCCACAAAGGAGTCTGCACTATTTTAAGTCACACCCTTTTGGAATTCATTTAAGGATGTTGTTAAGGAACAATATTACCCTGTTAGAAGCTACAAAGACAAATATATAAAATGGATCACACTATGACAAGAAAGGGACCAATATGTGCTAGAGTTGACGAATATTTTTCATAATTTACACACGAAGTTGAGTATCAAGGACTCTAAGCAACATATGGTGCTCAAGTATCGTGGTTATCTGCACAAATACATCCATATGGATATGGAGTTCCTATACATCACCTCGCTTAGCACAACATACTGATATGGTACCTAAATGGAGTAAAAATTTAAATAGAAGAAGTTACACTTTGGTTTTGCAAATTCGAAGCAGGGCAAGGGTATCCCCAAACCACAAAAAAAGGATACATCCAAGGTGGAACAACCTAGGACAACCCATTAAAGATGCAAGAAAATAATAATAATGGGAAGACAAATAAGGACATAGAAAAGTGGTGTGAGTTCCACAAGAGCCCCACTCATAACAAAAATGAGTTTCATGTGAAGATGATCCAGATTTATGTAGGAACGCAACAGAATAAACATATAACCATAAATACAGAGATGCAGTGGAATTAACACTTCATTTCATTAATATCAAAGAACTGAAATTTGCTTATAGACAGAATGGAAATAAAACTAGCTAAGACAGCGGCGCCTCTACGAGAAGATGTGGCAGGCTACGGAGCCTCGGGCGAAATTCGATAGGGCTCGAGGGCCTATTTATTATTGAAAAACAATGGAGAACCCTAAACATCCCAAAAACCTAACCCTAGGAGATGAAGCGCCAAAACTATGGGCCCCGTTTGGGTAAATTGGTGTTTCAACTTCCCAGGGACGTAACTTTGGCATACTATCTCTGTTTGACGCACATGATACATCATTAGAAAGCTCTATTTTGAGGACTACAACTATCGGGATGAATTGGATGATCCAATTTGTTGGTAAAACAATACCCAAAAAACGTCGTTTAGGGCCTCAAAACGGCTCCGAAAGTTCAGGACCCGAAAAACTGCTAAAAATAGTAAGTTATGCCGAAACTGAAAAACTGAAAGAGACAATGGTGGGGGCCCAAGTGGAATAGGTGGGTGGCCACCAATATCCACCTGGATAAGAAGAAGTCACTGTTGGCTGAGTTGAATGCTTCAAATTAAAATGCAGGTTCCTACTCTAAAATAGACCACGACAAGGGGAAAATGATCATTGATGCAAAACCCAATGCCACTATTACTACCACCAAGGTCTATCACAAGGATCCCAAAGATCCGAAGGAAGGTGAGCATCTCTTCCACTCATAGATGTGGGTAAAGGGAGCTCCACTACATTTCATTGTCGATAGAGGGAGTCAAATAACCTCATCTTAGCAAAGGTTGTTAAGAAGTTGGGTTTGTTGACAACATGACACCCTAAGCCAGACACCATCGGGTGGCTCCACCAATGAAGAGATCTTTGTGTTTGCAACAATGTTGCTTTCCCTACATCATCAAGCCTTTCATGGATGACATATTTTGTGATGTTGCTCTCTTTGAACTTTGTGATGTTTTATTGGGCCAATCATAATTGTGGAAGCATCATGTTCTGTATGTGTGTAGGCCTCATACTATTATTGTTACTTTGGGAATAAAACTATAAATGATACTAGAGGTAACCTCTCCTACTACTATTTTGTAACAACCTTGGTGAATATTCCATGTAATAAAAGTTAATAAGGGAAAAATAATAACCATGGTTAGGGGACAAGTATTCCAAGCGCAAAAGAATCCTGGTGTGGGTGTTCATTTGGTTTATTATGGCTAAGGAAATAGGAAAAGGAAATGACAAAGGATTCGAAAAGGAAAAGTGGCATTTATTGGCATTTATTTATGAAAATAATGGAAAATAGGAGAAAAGGAAGGTGAAAGGTCACATGTTACATGTGAGGAGGAAATGAAGGAAAATAATGAAAAAAATAGAGGTCTAATTAATGAAAGTGTAAAAATTTAAATAACTGATATGTTATCCACCGAGATTCTCTTGATCACACACTATTTTAACTTCATGCACAATACAGAATCTCTTCTACCATTGATCATTAATTGCAGAAATAAAAACAATCGCATGCGCACATTAAAACCATAAACAATCACACATATGAACACAGTATTTATGGGAAAGCTTAAAGCTGAAAACCCCCAACTATCTGTATATTATATGTCATAGAGATCATGTAACAATCATCATACAAAGCACCTCACAAGCTCTCAGTACAATCTCCAATTGCTACACACTAATCAAGCTAGATTTAGCAAAACACATGCTCCAATCTCTGCCACCTGATAGCCTGCCTCTACTGCGCAATCAATGCTGAAGAATGGCTCATAAATAACTTCGAACCACCTGGCTTGTACTACGCAATGCTCATTGGCATCTCTAATCACTGGTTGTTGCAAATCATGCAACAGTATAGTCACAATTGATAGTCACACTACTCTTTCACCTATCTCTGACCTCCTTCTTTACTCATACCTTTGAGGATTGTCATTGTGATTATTTAGTTGATTAATGCAGGTTTATAATTAGTGAATTAATTAATAATTAATTCACACCACTTCCACTAGTGTATCAATCAGTTAGACTAGATAGCTAGCTCAACTATGTTTAGATTAGTTAAACTGAACACAACTCCATTAACTTCCTCAATCAACTCCACCAAACTCTCTCACATGAGTTCTAACTAAAGTATCCATGCAATAGCTCCACTTAACCCTTAGGAATAGCGTAATTCCTTCCATCATCTCCTGTGCCACATATGTGCACTTAATTGAAGTGCTCCAAGAGAATAAGATAATGTTTATAGTCCAAATATTATTAAGAGCTAATAATATTCGACATATCTATTTTTAGACTGGAAATCTAAAAATAGATTCCGCCAAATATGTCTAAGAATAGAAGTCCATCTATTTTTCCAACTTGACCAACCATCCACAAATAGCATCATGTAACTCATGGAATATGATCCATATATCTAAAAATAGACTTTGCGACAAAAATAGCCTGTGGGCCCACTTAGTGAAGGCGACTTCTTTCCACTAAGATCATCATCTTGTGCACGTCTAAAACGTACTTCGGGCAGATAAGGATTATCGCCACTATCTGCCCTCACCATGGTATTTGAATTTTCTCTTGGTGAGCGCCTTCGTCAAGATATCAACATCCTCATCCTATGTAAGAATGTATGAAAGTAACATGATCTTCCGCTGCACACAATATCTGATATGATGATATCGGATGTCAATGTGTTTAGATCTATCATGAAATACTGGATTAACTGAGAGTTTGATGCAACTCTAATTATCACAATATATCACAGTAGGATCTAAGTGTGAATCGAACAACCCGACCAGGATCTTCCTCATCCATATAGCCTCGCATGCAGCCAAACTCACTGCCATATACTCGACCTCTGCTGAACTTAGTGCCATGGATCTCTGCTTCCTGCTGTACCAAGAAACTACTATCGACCCGATACTGAAAATCCCTCCAGATGTGCTCTTTCTGTCCGTTGGCCTCCCTGCCCAATCTGCATCCGTGAAGCCACACAGCTTCACCTCATTCGACTGTCTGTACCATAATCCATATCCATATGTGCCTCTGAGATATCTCAATACATGCCTCCCCTCCTTCCAAAAGAGCTTGGTTGGCTTAACCATAGCTTGTGAAAGCTAGTTAACAACATAGCATATGTCGGGTCATGTATTGACCAGATACATAAGCGACCCCACCAACTGTCGATAAATAGTGGCATCCGCTACCTCCACTGAAGTAGCATCCTCCTTCCTCCAACCACCAGGAAGAGGAGTATCAACAGGCTTGCAGCCATGTATGTTGAACTTCTCCAGTATCTCCCGGGCATACTTGCCTTGAGAAACAAACAGTCCATCACTGCGCTACCAAATTTCCAATCCCAGGAAATAATGAAGGAGGCCTAAGTCCTTCATCTCAAACTCCTTTGCAAGATCAGCCTTGCATGAGTGTATCAACAGTTCATCACTTGTCAAAATCAAATCATCTATATAAAGTACAATGATCAGCAACTTACCACCCACCACAATCTGGTATAGGTTCAGATCCGCCTCACTCTTGGAGAATCCAAGTCCGGTGAAATAACTGTCTATCTGTGTGTACCAAGCACGAGGTGCTTGTTTCAACCCATACAACGCTCTTTTGAGCCTGCACACATGCGACTCACTACTGAAGATCTCGAAACCTTGGGGCTGCTCTATGTACACCTCCTCCACAATCACGCTGTTGAGGAACACAGTCTTCACATCCATCTGATGAATGTGCCACCCCATCTGCGCTGAGAGAGAAAGAATCATCCATATGGAAGAATACCTTGCGACAGGTGCAAAGGTTTCCTCATAATCGATCCCCTCAATCTGTGAGAAGCCTCGGGCAAAAAATCTTGCCTTGTACTTCTCCACACTCCCGTCAGCTGCTTGCTTCACTTTGTAGATCCATCTCGAACCCACCACTGATTTCCCTTCCGGCCTTGGGACAATCTCCCATGCACTGTTTCTGACAATCGAATCATACTCTTCCACCATGGCATCTACCCATGCGGGATCCTCCACGGCTTCCTCGGGGATGGCTCGTCACGATACACTTGCTCATAGATATATCCGATATGCGATTGGGTATTGTCTCTGTCTGCGCTGTGATGTAGGTGCTCCTACAACCTTCCCTGCATCTTGAGCCAGTCGCTCAGCTTCTGTAGTGCGCTTCCGCCCTCTGATGGTTGGCGCTGCATGAGTGGTCTCTTCCACTCCATGAACCTCATCTTGTGGCTGATCCACATCCTGAGACTCATCCTTAGAAACTAATAGCTCCTCAGCTGCATGCAAGTGTGGCTTCCTCTCAAACGAACACTTCATGGCTTTCTCCTCATGAAATTTGATATCCCATCGCACAACAGTCTTGCGACTGTCTGGAAAATACACACGATAGTTGTGGGGTGTATCAGTGTACCCCACAAATATCCCAACCTTTGCAGTCGGCTCCAGCTTCTTCCTGGCATCCTTCGTCACATGAATGTAAACAGGTGAACCAAAAATCCTCAAATGGGAAATATCATGCTTCTTACCAGAAAACGCCTCCTCGAGTGTACTCATGCCAAGTATCCTGTGATGACAATGGTTTTGCACATAAACCGCAGTATTAAATGCCTCAACCCACAAGTGTATGGGAAGGCCCTAATCATGCAACATCGCCCGTGAAGCACCCAAAATCATTCTATTCTTTCGCTTCGCAACCCCATTTTGCTGTGGGTTATGAGGTGCTATGAGCTCTCTTCGAATTCCTTTTGCGCTGCAAAAGTCCTTGAACTCGCCAGAGATGAATTCACCACCATTGTCGCTCCTAAGAGCCTTCACCTGCTTCCCAGATTCTTTCTCAACCAGTTCCTTGAACTCACGGAACTTTGAGTATGTCTCGATGTTCTTCTGCATGAAGAAGATCCAACACTTACGAGAAAAATCATCAACAAATATCACATAGTACCTGTTCTTTGCTGTCGAAGCTACTAAGAAAGGTCCACACACGTCTGTGTGAATTCTCTCAAGGATCATCGTGGCGGGACTATCCTTCTCGTGAAAGGTGGCTTTCACAAATTTTCCCAATGTACATCCCTTGCACTGATCTGACTGCGCAAGTGTACCTTTGGGAAGCCCAGTAGAAATCTGCTACAGTATCTTCAAATCTCCATGGTGAAGGTGGCCCAATCTCTGGTGCCACAGCTTGCCATCATCCCGGCTCACCACTCCTTCTGCCTTGCCTACCATTGATGCGCAGCCATCTACCTTCAATTGATAAAGGTTCTTAACTCAAACCCCTATCCTCCGGGTCTCACCAATTGCCTTACTGTGCAGGAAAGCCTTTCCCTCGCTAAAGACAACATCATATCCCTTGTCTTCTAACATGGCCACCAAGATCAGATTCTTCTTCAATCCTGGAACATGCATCACTTCCTTCAATATGAAGGGTTTACCAGACTCACTCTCAAAGGAAATGGTACCGATACCGGTCGCACTGTATCTACCATCATCACCCATCTCGATGTGCACTCCAAGATCTTTCTCATCTAGATCTATAAACAAATATTTGTCTTCGGTCATATGAAAAGACGCACCACTGTCAAGAAACCACACTGAACCCATCACACTTGAGACCAAGCACGCGATCAGTGAAAAATCCAGCTCAAACTGCGAGGCTAAGGCCTCTCCAGCTGTAGATCTAGCAGCCTGCTTATTTTTCTTCTTCTGTGGACAATTGGTGGTGTAATGTCCGTGTTGGTGACAGTGAAAGCACTTCAACTTGGACATGTCCTGCTTCTTGCCTTTCGCACCGGATTGAGAAGCATTCTTCTTGCTCTTCCCCTTATTTGCTTTGGCAGCCAAAGCACAATTTTCTTCATCTGAGTTCTTTGATGAAGATCCGTCCCTGGTACTCCACCTTATCTCCTCTTACACAAGATCCGACCAAAGTCACTCCCATCCTAGCAATTTCTCCCGACCATTGACAGAGTCCTCATAGGAATGCCAACTCTTTGGAAGCCCAAGGAGAGCCAAGCTCAGCAAGTCCTCGTCATCAACAATAGCCCCCAAACTTCCCAGCTTATCCCTTCATTGGATGAACTTCGTGAGTTACTTAGGCATACTGTCGCCTTTCTCCATTTTTATGTTCCTGAGTTTATCCTTGAGCGCCAACTTCCTTTGGTTGCTCTTGCTTTGAAATAAATCTGTCAAAGCTTTCCACATCAAGAATGGAGAAGCTTTACCATGAAGGCTGGACATTATGTGATCCTTCACACCTTCCAACAGAATCCTTCGACACTTTGCTGTCTTCTTTTGCCATGCATCAAGTACGGCAACATCACTAGAAGTAGGTTTTGGAATTTTTGCATCTATGAACTCCTTCAACCCATTTTCATCCAGCACCACCTCCATCCTGTCCTTCCATGCAATATAATTTGAGATGCCCTCAAGGGAATACTCCAATCGCAATCCGTTGAAAGACATCTCAACTTCGACACCAAGAAAACACTGCTACAAATTCGAATTCCACCAGCTCAAAACTCAACCGCTTCAATGTTTTGCAATTGCTCCAATGATCAATATCGCTCCGATACCATGTAGAAATTTGAATAACTGATATGTTATCCACCGAGATTCTCCTGATTACACACTATTTTAACTTCATGCACAATACAGAATCTCTTCTACCATTGATCATTAATTGCGGAAATAAAAACAATCGCATGCGCACATTAAAACCATAAACAATCACACATATGAACATAGTATTTATGGGAAAGCTTAAAGCTGAAAACCCCCAACTATATATATATTATATGTCATATATATCATGTAACAATCATCATACAAAGCTCCTCACAAGCTCTCAGTACAATCTCCAATTGCTACACACTAATCAAGCTAGATATAGCAAAACACATGCTCTAATCTCTGCCACCTGATAACCTGCCTCTACTGCGCAATCAATGCTGAAGAATGGCTCATAAACAACTTCGAACCACATGGCTTGTACTGTGCAATCCTCATTGGCATCTCCAATCACTGGTTGTTGCAAATCATGCAACAGTATAGTCAAAACTGATAGTCACACTGCTCTTTCACCTATCTCTTCACTGGTCTCCACTGAAATTGTCCATGCACTAAACTTAACTGATGTATTCTTTAGTTGATTAATGAGTTTATAATTAGTGAAATAATTAATAATTAATTCACACCACTCTCACTAGTGTATCAATCAGTTAGACTAGATACAACTAGCTCAACTATGTTTAGATTAGTTAAACTGAACACAACTCCATTAACTTCCTCAATCAACTCCATCAAACTCTCTCACATGAGTTCTAACTGAAGTATCCATGCAATAGCTCTGCTTAACCCTTAGGAATAGCCTAATTCCTTCTTTAAGCTCATGTGCCACATCTGTGCACTTAACTGAAGTGCTCCAAGAGAATAAGATAATGTTTATAGTCCAAATATTATTAAGAGCTAATAATATTCGACACATCTATTTTTAGACTGGCAATCTAAAAATAGATTCCACCTAATATGTCTAAAAATAGAAGTCCATCTATTTTTCCAACTTGACCAACCATCCACAAATAGCATCCTGCAACTCATAGAATATGATCCATATGTCTAAAAATAGACATAGTCTAAAAATAGACTTTGCGCCAAAAATAACATGCAGGCCCACTTAGTGAAGGCGACTTCTTTCCACTAAGCTCATCATATTTTTGCAATCTCAACAAAAAGGGCTTATGGGGACCAGTTGGTACCTTTTGTCCATTCAGTTTTGGAGCTCTCTCTCTATTCTCTCTCTCACGCACTCTTGGACACACAAAGTATTCTTGGAGCACTTCAAAATTGGATTAAGAAAAACAAATAAGGAAAGAGGAAGAAAAGATCAAGCAAGGAAGAGCAAGATCAACCAGCTACATCGGGATTAATTGCAGGTATCAAGTTTCATGTATTATTTTCTTGCTAGTTTTGGCATGCATGGTTATGAATCTGTGTTCTTGGTTCTCTTGTTCTCAAGTTGTTGTACATGCTTTTGTTTGACTTAAGAGTCAATGGTTTGAAGACACATGTTTTGTTGAAACCCATCGACAAATTACACATATGTTTTGTTTGTACGCCAAGATGTAAGAATGCATGGCGATGTTCACAGGATGTGACATTTTTTGCTTTGAAGGGGAAAAAGGAAGAGGTCATCAAGTTGTGTTTCTTGTATGATGTGTTTTTAAAGTTAATGTTTTTGCTTGTGACAAGATGTCTCAGGATTCTGGAAGGTCCAATCTTGAGCGAGAGGCTCATGATTAGCCTTCATTATCAAATCATGGCATGAGAAACATGTCAATACTGGAGGATGATGGAATTAAGAAGCGGAAAGTGGACAAGATGCTAAAAAGATATTGTGGCCAAAACAATAGCCATTGTAGACCATTTGATGTGTTGACACCAAGAAGTGAAAGAGATAGTGAATGCATTCATTCTTCCACATGTGGAATTTGGAACCATGGAGGAAAAAATAATGTTCATTTATTTTCTAGTGATTACTGATATTTGAATTCATTGTTGTAGTTCACTCATATGGGCTTAACTTGGAAAAGTGGTTTCCAAGGAGAATCTTGCATCGAATGCATGTGTATGAAAAGGAGGAACAAGATTCTCAGTGGGAAGGCCATCAACTAGCTTTCCAAGCATCAAGGGATCACTTTGGTACAAAAAGGTGTTTGATCAGTCAGCAAGCAGCAAACAAGTGTTGGATTGGGTCAATAGCAAAAGGAAGACATTGGTTGAAGTGCCAAGCCTTTTGCAAGATAAGGCATGCCAGTGAACCAAAGTGGTTGTCATGGAGATTTTTCCAAGTAGAATCAAGTTGATAGAATTTGGAAAAGAGAAGAGTATTAAACTCTCATGAGATAACCAAATTTTGTGGGCCCAAAAGCCTGTCAGTGGGAAGGAGTGATTAGAAACTAGATTGGGGAAAAAATTTGCTAAAAATTCAAATTGCTCAGAATCACCTGGAACCTAAACGACTAGATAGGTCTCATCTTCTTGATTTTGGCACACTTTGTTTCCTTCAAAACAAAGTATGTATGAGAAAGTTAAAGTGATATGTTTGATTGCACAAACATGCAAATTTTGGTGACAAGGATGCTGACTAGGCATCCGTACAACACAATAAAAAAAAAGAACATTACAAGGAATATTCCTTGTAATATTCTCGGAATGTTCTTGTAGAAATTATATACAAGATGCCTGTATATATCCAGATTCTCTTGATCTAAAATTTTTTTATCTTCTTTCTAAATACATAATCCTTCCACTATTAATCTTTTGCGGAAAGTAAACATTCAATTGCAAACACATAAAGCAATAAAAACACTCACACATAACACAGTTGTTTAACGAGAAAACCGAAAGCTGAAAACCCCAACTATCATATATTATGTATCATGGAGATCATGTAAAAATCTCATAAAAATATTAGTACATAAAGCTCTCAGTACAATCAATCGTCACACACTAATTAGAAGAAATCTACAAATCCATGCACCGATTTCTTGCCACCTACTAGCCTACCTCCATTGTGCAATCCCTGTTGAAGAATAGCTCTAAATGAATTCGAATTACCCTTGCCTTGACTGCGCAATCCTCATTGGCAACTCCAATGTGTGTGTGATGCAATCAATGCATCACTATAGTCACAACAGATAGTCCATCTTTCCCTTTCACCTATCTCTCCACTGGGTTTACACTGGAACTGACATGCACTATAGTTAACTGTTGTATTTGTTCAGTTGATTAATGAGTTATTATTTGTAAAATAATTAACTAATTAATTCACTCCACACTCACTAGTGTATCATTCATTTAGACTAGATACAACTAGCTCAACTGAGTTTAACTCCATTAACTGAGTTAAACTAAATAACAACTCCATGAACTACTCTTCCAACTCCATCATAACTTTTCCACTTCAGTTCTAACTGAGTCCTCCATGCATGAACCACCAGTAAACCCTAGGAATTGCGTAATTTTTTCAGCCCACTGATTTGCCAAATCTGTGCACTGAAACTAAGTTCTCCAAGAGAATAAGTTGTTGTTTATTGTCGGATTATTATTAAGAGCTAATAATAATTGGCACTTCTATTTTTACATCGACAATCTATAAATATACTTCTCCCAACATTCTAAAAATAGAATTTCATCTATTTTTCCAACTTGACCAACCATCCACAAATAGCATCCTGCAACTTTTGAAATATGATCACCATGTCTAAAAATAGACTTGTGCCAAAAATAGCCTGCGGGCCCACTTATTGAAGGAAAATCTTTTCACTAAGCTCATCATCTTGTTGAATCTCAACACTCCCTATCAAAAATATAGGGATTATCTTTCACCTTGATCCTACCTCTATGGTATTCGAATTTGCTCCTGGTGAGCGTCTTCGTCAGAATATTTGCATCCTGATCCTCCATAGGAATGTACTGAAGCAACATGATCTTCCGCTGCACACAATCTCTGATATGATGATACTGGATATCAATATGTTTAGATCTATCATGAAACACAGGATTAATTGAGAGTTTAATGCAACTCTAATTATCACAATGTATCACTGTAGGATATAAATGTGAACCGAACAAATCGACCAGGATCTTCCTCATCTAGATAGCCTCACATGCAGCTTGAATTTCTTCCATGTATTCTGCTTCCATTGAACTGAGTGCCATGGATCTTTGTTTCCTACTGTACCAATAAAATATTGTAGATTCGATACTAAAAATCCCTCCTAATGTGATCTTTCTATCTGTTGGGCTACCTGCCCAATCTGCATTCGTGAAGCCATGCAACTTCACCTCATATGTCTGTTTGTACCATAATCCATACTCATATGTGCCCTTGAGATACCTCAGGACATGCTTGCATGCCTTCCAAAAGAGATTGGTAGGCTTAACCATCGCTTGTGAAAGCTGGTTCACTGCATAGCATATGTCTGGTCTTGTATTAACTAAATACATGAGCGAACCCACCAATTGTCGATAAACAGTGGCATCCACTACCTCTACCAATGTAGGATCCTCTTTCCTCCAATTTTCTGGAAGAGGAGTGTCGAAAGGCTTGCAGCCTTGCATGTGAAACTTCTCAAGTATCTCCCGAGCATACTTTCCTTGAGACACAAGCAGTTCACCTTCCCGCTGCCATATTTCCAATCCAAGGAAATAATGAAGGAGGCCCAAATCCTTCATCTCAAACTCCTTTGCAAGATCTGCCTTGCATGAGTGTATCAACTACTCATCACCCGTTAGTATTAAATCATCAACATAAATAACAATGATTAAAAGCTTACCCTCCACCAAAATTTGGTATAGGTTTGCATCCACCTCACTCTTGGTGAAGCCAAGTCCAGTGAAATAGACGTCGATACAAGTGTACCAAGCACAAGGTGCTTGTTTCAGCCCATACATCGCTCTTTTGAGCCTGCACACATGCGACTCGATGCTGAAGATCTCAAATACTTCAGGATGCTCAATGTACACCTCTTCCTCAATGATCCCATTAAGGAACACAACCTTCACATCCATCTGATGAATGTGCCACTCCATCTGCACTGAGAGAGCAAGGATGGTCCTTATGAAAGAATATCGTGCAACAGGTGCAAAGGTTTCTTCATAATAAATCCTCTCGATCTGTGAGAAGCCCTGGACGAAAAATCTTACCTTATACTTCTCGACGCTCCCATAAGCAGCTTGATTTACTTTGTAGATCCATCTTGATCCTACAACTGATTTTCCCACCGGCCTTGGAACAATCTCCCAAGCACTGTTTCTGAAAATGGAGTCATACTCCTCCACCATAGAATCTACCCAAGTGGGCTCTTGCACTGCTTCTTCAAAATAATATGGCTCTATCACAATACACTTGCTCATCATAGCCATGTATCTAGTAAATCGGTCAGTCTTTGTTTGTGCTGTGATGTAGGGATTCCTACATTCTGTGCCGCATGAAGCTTTAGTCTCTCGGCTTCTGTGGTACGCTTTCTGCCTTATCTGATGTTTGGTTCTGCATGAGTGGAATCCTCCACTCCATGAATCTCCTCCTGTGGATGAACCACATCTAGAGGCTCATCTTTGGGAACAAGTAGTTCCTCCTCTGCATGCAAGTGTAGCTCCCTCTCAAGTGACAACTTCATGGCTTTCACCTCATTGAATTTTATATCCCATCGCACCATAGTAATTCGACTGTCTGGAAAATACACACGATAATTATGGGGTGTTTCTGTGTACCCCACAAATATCCCAACTTCTGCAGTTGGCTCCAACTTCTTCCTGGCGTCCTTTGTCACATGAATGTAAACAGATGAGCCAAAAATATTCAAATGAGAAATATCATGCTTCTTACCAGTAAAAGCTTCTTTAATTGTACTCATGCCAAGTACTCTATGAGGAAAATGGTTTTGCATATAAACCGCAGTGTTGCATGTTTTTGCCCACAAGTGCATCAGTAGGCCCTGGTCATGCAGCATCGCTTGTGCAGCACCCACGATTGTTCTGTTCTTCCTCTCAGTGACCCCATTCTGTTGTGGGTTATGAGGCGCTATGAGTTCTCTTCAAATTCCATCTTTGCTACAGAAGTCTTTGAATTCAGCCAAGATGTATTCACCACCATTATTGCTCTCTAGATCTTTCACTTGCTTCCCCGACTCCTTCTCCACCAATGCTTTAAACTCACAGAAATTTGAGAATGTTTCGCTTTTATTCTGCATGAATAAGATCCAACATCTGCGAGAATAGTCATCAAAAAATATAACATAATACCTATGTTTTGCTGTTGAAGCAACCGAGAAAGGTCCACACACGTATGTGTGAATTCTCTCCAGGATCACCAAAGCATGGTTCTCCTTCTCATAAAAGGTGGTCTTCACAAACTTACCCATAGTACATCCCTTGCACTGATCTGACTATGCAAGGGGACCCTTGGGAAGTCTAGTAGAAATATGTTGCAAAATCTTCAAAGAACCATGGTGAAGATGGCCCAATTTCTTGTGCCATGATTCGCCCTCATCTCCACTCACCACTTCTTTTGTTTTTCCCATCATTGCAGCGCAACCATCTACCTCCAGCTTGTAGAGATGATTAACTCGAATCCATATGCTCTTGTTTTGACCCATTGTTTTCTGTCGAAGGAAAGCTTTTCCATCGCTAAAAACAACGTCATAACCTTTGTCTTCCAACATTTTGATCGAGACCAATTTATTCTTCAGACCTGGAACATGCATAACATCTTTCAATAGAAATGGATTACCTGAATCCCTCTCAAAGGAAATGGTCCCAATTCTGGTCGCACTGTATCGACCATCATCACCCATCTCTATATGGATTTGAAGGTCCTTCTCCTCCAAGTCACTAAACAACTCCTTATCTCCCATCATATGGAAAGACACACCACTATCGAGATACCACACCGATCCCATGTAGATTGAAACCAAGCATGTGATAAAAAAGAAATCAAGTTCAAATTGTGAGGCTAAGGCCTCTCCAGTTGCAGCTCCAACAACCTTCTTTTTCTTCTTCTTCTATGGGAAGTTAGTGGTGAAATGCCCATGTTCGTGACAATGGAAACACTTAACTTTGGAGAAATCCTGCTTCTTGCCTTTAGCTTCATATTTTGAAGGAAATTTCTTCCTTTCCGTTTCCTTGTTTTGGAAGCCAAAGTGCAATTCTCTTCATCTTCATTCTTCGATGAAGAGCCATCCCTGGTACCTCACCTTATCTCCTCCTGCACAAGATCCGACCAAAGTCGCTCCCATCCCGGCAATTTCTCCCGTTTATTGATAGAGTCTTCATAGCTATGCCAACTATTCGGAAGCCCAAGGAGAGCCAAGCTCACCAAGTCTTCATCATAAATAGTAATCCCCACACTTCCCAGTTCATCCCTACAGTGGACAAACTTCGTGAGATATTTTGGAATACTGTCGCCCTTCTCCATTTTTATTTTTCTGAGCTTGTCTTTCAGCGCCAACTTCCTCTGGTCGATGTTTCTTTGGAAAAAATCTGTCAAAGCCTTCCACATTAAGAATGGAGTGGCTTTCCCTTGAAGGTTGGACACAATATGGTTCTTCACACCTTCCAATAGAATTCTTCTTGTCTTTGCTATCTTCTTTTTCCATGCGTTAGGTAATGCAACATCGCTAGATCTCGGCTTAGGAAAATCTCTATCGATGAACTCCTTGAGTCCATTATCCTCCAGCACTGCCTCCATCCTATCCTTCCAGGCTATGTAATTTGAGCTCCCATCAAGGGAATACTCCAATTTCAACCCATTGAAAGACATTTCAATGTATACTCAACTTTCACACCAAGAATTTTCTGCAGCAAATTCACATTGTCCACCAGCACAAACTCAACAATTCTTCACAATTGAAATCTTCAAGAATTAACACTGCTCTGATACCATGTATAAATTATATACAAGATGCATGTATATATCCATATTATCCTGATCTAACAATATTTTATCTTCTTGCTAAATACAGAATCCTTCCACTGTTAATCTTTTGCAGAAATTAAACATTCAATTCCAAACACATGAAGCAATAAAAACAATCGCACATAACACAATTGCTTAATGGGAAAGCCTGAAGCTGAAAACCCCAACTATCATATATTATGTATCATGGAGATCATGTAGCAATCTCATACAAATCTTAGTACATCAAGCTCTCAATACAATCAATCGTCACACACTATCAAAAGAAATTTGAAAATCCATGCACCGATTTCTTGTCACCTGCTAGCCTGCCTCCACTGCGCAATATTTGTTGAAGAATGGCTTTGACTGAATTCGAATTACCCTTGCCTTGACTGCGCAATCCTCATTGGCAACTCCAATGTGTGTGTGATGTAATCAATTCATCACTATAGTCACAACAAATAGTATATCTTTCCCTTTCACCTATCTCTCCACTGGGTCTCCACTGGAACTGACATGCACTGTAGTTAACTGTTGTATTTGTTCAGTTGATTAATGAGTTATTATTTGTGAATTAATTAACTAATTAATTCACTCCACTCTCACTAGTGTATCATTTGTTGGAAATATTGTCATTGATGGCAAAGGAGGCAGCACTCAGGAAAAAGAGGCAACGCTGAATGAATGTGTTAAATTGATTCACCCCCCCCCTCTCAGTTTAACTAAGAGTTCAACATCATTCAGTTAGACTAGATACAACTAGCTCAACTGAGTTTAACTCCATTAACTGAGTTAAACTAAATAACAACTCCATGAACTACTCTTCCAACTCTGTCATAACTTTGCCACTTCAGTTCTAACTGAGTCCTCCATGCATGAACCACCAGTAAACCCTAGGAATTGCGTAATTCCTTCAGCCCATTGATTTTCCAAATCTATGCACTGAAACTAAGTGCTCCAAGAGAATAAGTTGTTGTTTATTGTCGGATTATTATTAAGAGCTAATAATAATCGACACTTCTATTTTTAGATCGACGATATATAAATAGACTTTGCCCAATATTCTAAAAATATCATTTCATCTATTTTTACAACTTGACCAACCATCCACAAACAGCATCCTGCAACTTCTGAAATATGATCATCATGTCTAAAAATAGACTTGCGCCAAAAATATCCTGCGGGCTCACTTAGTGAAGGCGACTCTTTTCACTAAGATCATCATCTTGTTGAATCTCAACAGTCCCCCCCAGGTGGATCAGTGAGTTTTTTTCAGGTGTCATTATCAGATTAGTTGGATTTGTCAGTTTTTGATTGGTTTTGGTTCCTCCAATTGGGTGTCAACACATGCCTAGCCTGGAGACCACCACGTGCCCCTCCCAAAGGCAAAAATTTGCATCTGTATGGTTGAAATTCATATAGTGTGGCAGAGAAAAAATTTATGGGGAGGATCGGCGGAGGTCAGGGTCGACCTCGCGACCTCGCCTGCAACACTCAACACACATACCAACTACACTATGCAATATGACTTAACAACATATGCCAATTGCATACATTTAAGTTTGAATATGGATTTCGGCAAGTGTAAGTGGGGCCCAACCCTTATCAAAGAACCATGGCTCATGACCATGACAAAGATCTTATCCTAATGGCGTGGATTTAAAACATTAAAAAATGTTAATTAACCCATAAGCCATATTTAATTTCACTTAACTTTGGATTAGTTTTAAGTGTCTGGTTAGAACTAAGTGCGCATTCACTAGAGCCTAATATCTAGATTAACATTAAGTTTGGATTAGCACTAATTGGAAGAGTCTTCTAATTTCGACGGGACCTCCAATTTTTTCGGGGTTAACTGGAGTTTCTTTAGATTTAGAGGAGCTTTCCTAGGAGAAATTGAAGAAGCCATAAATTTTTCATATTTTGGCCAAATTAGGTTGAGGAAGAGTCAATTTGAGATGATTTGGATGCTATGAGCATGATGGTGCAGGTTGTAGAGGCATAGGAGCACTTTTGTAAGTGTTTTTTCCACTTTGAAGATTAAAGATGCCTGGGGCCACCAGGAGAGGAGGCCATGTCTATTTCACCTGAAGACCATTTGCAGAGACAGAATAGGCTGTTGAGATTGCCACAAGATTATGAGTTTAGTGGTAAGGAGTCACCTTCACTAAGTGGGCCCGCAGACTATTTTTGGCACAAAGTCTA
Organism: Pinus albicaulis; assembly: GCA_034641835.2. NCBI lineage: Eukaryota > Viridiplantae > Streptophyta > Pinopsida > Pinales > Pinaceae > Pinus > Pinus albicaulis. The sequence continues at coordinate 1,211,387,234 of CM076579.1, forward strand.
TTTTTAGACTATGTCTATTTTTAGACATATGGATCATGTTCTATGAGTTGCAGGATGCTATTTGTGGATGGTTGGTCAAGTCGGAAAAAATAGATGGACTTTTATTTTTAGACATATTGGGCAGAATCTATTTTTAGATTGCCAGCCTAAAAATAGATATGTCGAATATTATTAGCTCTTAATAATCTTTGGACTATAAACATTATCTTATTATCTTGGAGCACTTCAGTTAAGTGCACAGATGTGGCACAAGAGCTGACAAAAGGAATTACGCTATTCCTGAGGGTTAAGTGGAGCTATTGCATGGATACTTCAGTTAGAACTCATGTGACAGAGTTTGGTGGAGTTGATTGAGGAAGTTATTGGAGTTGTATTCAGTTTAACTAATCTAAACATAGTTGAGCTATTTGTATTCAGTTTAACTAATTGATATAATTAGTGAGAGTGGTGTGAATTAATTATTAATTAATTCACTAATTATAAACTCATTAATAAACTAAAGAATGCATCAGTTAACTTCAGTGCATGGACAGTTTCAGTGGAGACTAGTGCAAAAATAGGTGAAAGAGCAGGTTAACTATCAGTTGTGACTATACTGTTGCTATTTGCAACACAAAGATAGGTGGAGAAGCCCATGAGGATTGCGCAATACAAGCCAGGTGGTTTATCTATTTAATGAAGCCATCCCATAGCACTGAAAATGCAATAGAGGATGGCTATCAAGTGGCAAAATATTGGAGCATGTGTTTTGCTAGATCTAGCTTGATGGTGTGTAGAAATTGAGGGTGTGCATGAGAGCTTGTGAGGAGCTTTGTACTATGATTGTTACATGATCTCCGTGACATATAATATATAGATAGTTTGGGTTTTCAGCTTTAAGCTTTCCCATTAAATACTGTGTTCATATGTGTGATTGTTTGTGGTTTTAATGTGTGCATGCAATTGATTTTATTTCCGCATGTGATGATCAATGGTAGAAGAGATTCTGTATTATGCATGAAGCTAAAATAGTGTGTGATCAAGAGAATCTCAATGAATAATATATCAGTTATTCAAATTTCTATAGAGGCTACTTAGGGGTTTTGGGTCTTCTGAATCCAATGGAGTAGGTTTCAAAGGCATTTGAGCACTATAGGTTCTTGTAATAATAGAATTTACCATTAATCCAAAGAGCGTCTAACCATTGAAGTAGGTCCAAGGAGATGTAGCCTAGGTGGGGTACTCTCCTTTATCAGCTCTATGTTATGTGTTTATTTTGTATTACATTCTCTATAATTTACTTGTTTTATATGTGATTTTAAAGATAACTTACCGCACAAATTGTTGATAAAATACACATACAACCTCTCATGAACTTACTATTTGAGACAATCCTTAAGCACACTTTTATTTAATACTGATGAGGAAGCTAGCATAGAAAAATAGTTTTTCCATTTTCAGATCAAGAATACAAAGCACGAATGGTCAATATTCTACCACATTTGGCCCATAGTTGATTAGTGTATCTGCATCTATCTAGGGGAGGAGGGAATGTGTGCTCAACTTCTCTAGGTTTCTCAGCTTATGAAGGATCTACTATAGAATCTAAATCTTGAATTAGAGGTTATGGGACTGGAGGAAATTTGGGAAAGGTATTGGTTCTTTAACCAGATCAATATATGCTTCTGGAAGCTCCAATTTAAGTGTTGGTTTCCTCTCAACCTCTGTTGGTGGTGATGCTTTATATATGTATATATTATGTATGACCTTATTTCACTCACCCCATGAATAAACACATAACAAGAATACAAGTATTGGGGAGGGGATAACTATTTGGAGGAGAGAAAATTGTTGAGTTTATATTTCAAAACAAAAGGCTTGTACATGTGAAGCTATCACAATGTGCAGATAATCCTTCGGGTGTTCCAACAATAGTTTTTTTATAGTAACCAAGTCACATATGTTGTCACATATGATTGTTTGGTTTACTAGACATGAACATTGGTATGCCTCTTTTTCAAGTACGTTTTGAGTGAGGAAGAAGAGACTAGTATTTTCTATAATGGTAGGTAGTGGTAGAATCTATGAATTTCATCCCAAAATCCCTCGTGAAGCTAAAATATTTACAGGTAAGAAAAAATTGGAGCTCTATTCAATAACCATTATTTTCTGAGAAACTTCTTGACAAGTTGAATTACTTAGTTCCAATATTAAGAAACCATTGTTTAAATGAATTCAATAATTGCACTTCTAGGCGCAGATTGACCATAGAAGTGTTGTGTGAAGCTATGGATCAATGAATAAGTTTGTATTAACCAAATAAGTGTTGGATGAAGGGGTGGATCAATGAATAAGTGCAATGAAAAAATGTAATAGAGGCTTACCCTATAATGAAGTAGTGCATTACAAGCTCATCGGACCCATATACATTATTACTGGAATCTATGCAACTAGCTCATGTCAGCTTCTGTCCTTCCCAACTTTGCTTCTCGATTTGAGGCGAATCTAATAGAATTGACCACAACTTATAGATTCAAATTTGTTGATAACTCACAGACGACCACCACCAAACATAACTAAGATTATCCAAACAGAACTAAAAAGATAATTAAATAAGTGGTGAAGCTTAACCAAGGAGCAACATGAAAATAACCACTTCTCCATTCCCAATTGTCCACTTGTCTGTGTTTGAATTGCACATCAAACATTAAATGTTACTGAAATGTTAGTGATGTAATGCTAACAATAATTCACTTGGAAAATATTAAATTAAATGCATTATTTTATCTGAATTTATACTAATATATCTAGGACTCTTACCTCAGGAAGTGGCCAATAATATGGTGAAATTATAAGTATGGTTAAAAGTAAAATACAATCTTCAAAATTTTAAAATGTCATTTTGAAACTTTAGTTAAAAAAATGGAAGGACTATCAGTTTTTGTGCAATCTTAATAGGAGAGTGCCAAATGATTACAATAGTCCTTGTCACCCTTTGGGTAGGGACTAATAATCAAGATGCCAACTTGTGTTTAGGCAGTTTCATCACTTTATAGATGTGACTTATATACTTGGCTTTAATCGTATCAGTAACTAACTTAAATTTTGAATCTTACTTTAAAGGCATAAAAATTACAATCAAACATATTTGAACTATTGTCATACGTGTAGTAAAGTGCCCTTTGTTACAACCACCTTTGCAATTTAATAAGATTGTCATTTTTTATTCCAGTCCTTCTATAAAATGGAAAATTCACTAGAGGAAATTTCAACCTAAAATTTGTCTGCAAAGGAAAAATAATAAACTAATAGTTAAAATAATAAAACAAGAGTTATGAATTTTGGAGAGAAAAGAAGAAAAGTAATTTTTTTTAATTGTATTTCTAGTGTATCTCCTTATAGGTTTACTCAAATTTGAAGTGTAGACACTTGTTGGATGTGGAATTAAATTCCACATCCAACAAGTACCTATTATGAATACTTTTTAGAAGATTCATATTGATAAAAATTAAAGACACATTAAAAAATTGTGCTCAACATGTTTTTTTAATGTATCTTCAATTTTTATCCATGTGTGTCTTCTCAAAAGTATGCATAATGGGTACTTATTGGATGTGGAATTTAATTCCAAATCCAACGAGTGTATACACTTGAAATTTGAGTAAACCTATAAGGCGATAAACCAAAAATACAATTAAAAAAAGTAGTTTTTCTTCTTTTCCCTCCAAAATATTTACATGTACTTCTTTTTAAATTTAAAATATTTTGATTGGTTTATATCTTATGACATGGAAATTACATGAAAATTTCCTGGGAACTTTTAGGATAAAATTTTCTCTAATGTAGCTCCATAATTATAGGGTAAAATGGTCAAAGAAGCAATGCTTTACAAAGTATATGTTTCTAGCATAAAATAGGTAGGGGAGGGACGCCTATTGTTGCATGCCCTCCTTGTCATGACTAAAAATCATGTGGTCCATGCCACATAGGATATACAACACATTTCAAGTAAGTGGAGCCACATTTCGTGGTGGGTGGGCAAGTTAATGCGGACTAAATTGGTACAAGTTAGGTTTCTGCCAGAAGTGGTTGCAAACATCTTGTTATGTTGTTAGGGCCCAATGTGTGGGACCTTAGCTACTATGATAGTCATTTGACAAACCTCCTTCTCTAGTTGACCTACAAATCCATCTCTACATTGTTAGATGGACGTCATTTTTTTTCCTGGTTTGTGGGGGGTTTACCATGACACCTGTTATGGTTGTTTGTTTATTTATTTTGTGGAGTGTTTCCTCATGCCCATGGCACATAGTGGAAATTTATATTTGACTGGATTGGAGCCTATGAAAGATTTCATTCAGTGGAGGACATGGATGTTTCGTGCTCTGGTTCTTTTTCATGAGGGTAAGTGGGATCTTTACACATTTTATTCATGAAAATGTTGTCTAGTTTTTGCATTTTTTTTCATAAATAACTTTACCATCTCTCTTTGTTGTAAGTAAGCTCAATCTCTATTGTAGGTAAGCTATGGAAACATGTTGGGGTTTTGATGAATGTTGTAGTGGTGTTTGGGCATGGTGGTGGTTTTTTGTGGGATCTCTAGTAGGATATCTATCCTACCAGTTATCAATGTCTATGTTTATCAACACATTCCATCCATTTGCTGTGAATTGTAGTCCATTCTTTGGGTGTTTTGAAAATGTGTGTTTTTTGATGTAATTTTTTTTGTGGATGTAAATTGCAAAGGATTAACACTTTTCACAAGATTACATTATCATGTAATGGTTGCATTTTTCTAGTGAATCTCCATGTTTAATGACTTTGAATCTTTAATAATTTTGACCGCTAATGTGATTTATGAATGTGTCCTACCCACAGTTCTTATTTGAATCCTTCCTTACCAAGGGTGACTACATAACCTTTCAAACCCTGATGCAATCCTTATCGAAGGAAAATAATAATTTTTTCTTCCAAAAGAATTGGTCATCCTCAGGAGCATTGACGTAATCTCTAGGAGCCTTTGTTTTCTCAACTTGTATCTTTGGGTATTTCAAAAATATAATTTTTGGATGGAATTTTTTTTTTGGTGGATGTAAATTGTGAAGGATTAAAATTTTTCACAAGATTTGCTTATAGTGTAATGGTTTCATTTTTCTAGTGAATCTCCCTCCTGAATGGATTTGAATCTATAATAATTTTGACTGCTACTATGATTGAGGAATGTGGTCTACATGTTAGTCATTATTATTTTTCACTTGTTGGTGATGACTAGTTGTTACATCCAAGTTTTCTAGCAGTCGATCTCAAATTTGTCAAATTCGCCAGCTGGAAAACACCCATAAACATTTTTTCCCTCCTAACCTCTTAAATCAGCCCATGACAAGATAAAACCTCATTTTCAAGCCCTATCTAGGTTCAGCCATACTAGCCTGTCCATCAGTTCCAAAGAGAATAATCCAAATCAGTCCAAAAAGTCTCCCCTAAGTTAGGTAGTGGTGCTTTAGGCGAATTTCCATTGAAAAACTATCCTAAAGCCAAAAGAACCTCTATATATTATCAACCAGTCCTAAAATACCTTCCTATTCTACAAATAAAGTGTGGTTAGACCCTTAAGTCGCGCCACTAACAAGCCTTGAAGTCTCAGCAATACATATGCCACAGGTCAAGCTGATTTTAGATAGATGTACAAGTGTTTAAATGTCTTTTTCAAAGAGCAGAAGTATACTAAGTGTTCCAGAAGACAGTATTAAACTCAACATGAGACGACAACTGCTTCTCATGTGGTTTTGAGCCTGGGATGCATATACTGGATAGAGAGTTATCTCATTAAGCTCCTGCAAACACAGTCAAAGGTTAGTGAATTATAAATGACAAGAAATGCTTTGCAGATACTGACCAAATTGCTTATGATGTCTAAAGAGGCACAAAGGTATTTGAAAAGTAGAATTACATGTCTCATAGAAATTCCCATCATGACTTATTGTCAATTTGTCATCTTCATTTGCTTAAGCATGAATAGGCAGTGAAAGGAAAGATAACACTGTTTAAAAACTGATGAAATGGCATCACTGAGAAAACCTCATACATACATGAGCAGAGGGTTGAAATACTGAGAAAACCTCCTTCATTTTACAAGCAGAGGGTTTGGCACTGTGATAAAGGCCTCCTTCAGAGGGCCAGAGACAGAGATTGATTTTAGGGTTCTCACTGACTAAAAGGAAAATTTTAAGGGTAGTGGGAGACAATTGAAGGCTTCTGAATAGAAAATGATG